>JASFXZ010000022.1:6561091-7274031 GCA_032209605.1 Mactromeris polynyma
TTTACGTTAATTGATAAGTTTTCATAAAAACTATCTGCTTGAACTTCGTTCTCACTCTATGTCCTTGACCTTTGACCGAAATAGCCACAAGTTGCACTCTACACATCGTCTGATTAACATTATAAACATTTGTGCCAAGGTCATTGAAATTTTTCCAGGTGATTTTGTGACAGATACATGACATAACCAGGGAAGAATTAGTCTCCCCGTATTGTACATGTACCGGGTTTGTTTTTGGACTACAATAAATGGTATACATGTACATTTCATATTGAGATTACACATTGCGACACATGGTTAATGAATCACATCAGAGTGTCGACACAATAATCGATGAATCATACGTACATATGTGACATTCTCCGTAAGTGAAGAAAGTAATATTAATTACAAATCTAGATTTTGTGGTTAGTTTACATACTCGTGAGTAATTTACAATAATGTGCAATAGCACAGCATGTCGGTTTATTTCACGTTATGTAGATCTTCAGTCGCACATAGAAAACTTTAAAAACTTATAAATACGTCCACGTTTCAGAGAAAAATAGCGTATTTTAGGCCTAGCTCTACCTATTGCCCGAAGTCTTACCGCATCTTTGTGGGGTGGTGGAATGTATTATCAGTATATAACCGGCATCAAAAGGTTTCATTAGATCGTATTGAATCTTATTAATTTTAATATTTATCTGAAAAAATAACAAACTTATTCAAGGATCTTTCGAATAAAAGCGTTTTTTTTAGAACAAAATAGCCAATTTGATAGAGATAGAGACTTGCCTCTTTTCGAAGAGTGAAACTTTTGTAGATCTTTACGTTATGATGAAGTTTGATTTTCCTCCTTTTGGAACAATTTGTTATGTTAAAATTCTCTTAGACCAGTGTATTCCAAAACGTACACATTTTATATGGAACGTATTTGTACGAAGGGTGTATATTGAATTTTAATCAGAGTGAGAAAGATAATTTTAGGAAATGTTTGCGTCTTTACCAATAATCGTTATATGTTTTGACCCATATGCGATACTCTCATCATTCCCTCTTCTTATTTCTTATAATACGAATCTTTCACCGCTTATCGAAACAACTTGAGAGAAAAAATCGTTTATTTGATCAATTTAATGTCTTAAATACAGACAAATATTGTTCTTTAGTCACTACTCCGATTGCTGAACTTATCCAGTATCTAGGTCTTCATCTACATTAATATCACTTAATTCGTGATGGTCACAGATGGCCTACAAACACTATTCCTCTGATATTGTCCCAGAAAGGTAAATTCAAATTTAACTATGCAGGAAACTCGATTTTGCTGAGTCCGGTATCTAGGACTGATATGGTATGATATATGTGGTTCAAAGTTTAGGTTAGAAATAAACGATTCGTACTTGAAACTAGGTTCAAGGTTTTTTTTAAACTATTAAACACCACGTTCTCCCCTGTAACTTGGATGCTACCATCAATATTAGACCGTCCATATAATTTTGCGATTCCCAGGCTAGTTCATCATAATGTACTCACATGTAGGTTTATAGAGAAAAGTTCTATACACAGGAATCTCCTGCTTATATTGTGGGTAAGGATATGCGGCTGACAAATCTTCATTCAAGGGAGCCTAATGGACATACAATCACAAGTTGGTCAAAGGTGTGAGGTGGTCTGAATATGGAATAAAAAATTAAAAACTGGTTCAAAGAAAATACGGTCTTAATAACGAAGTAATCGTAATTCCGATGCGGGGCTTAAGCAAGTTGTTACTGTATTTAGCCAACGTAAATAGGTTATTGTTACAGGGGAGAACGTGGTGTTTAATAGTTTAAAAAAAACTTGAACCTAGTTTCAAGTACGAATCGTTTATTTCAGTTACAGTGGTATTGTTGCTCAGTTACAGCGGTATCGCTGGTCAGTTAGAGCAGTGTTACTCAGTTACAGCGGTATTGCTGGTCAGTCACGGCAGTGTTACTGCTCAGTTACAGCGGTATTGCTGGTCAGTCACGGCAGTGTTACTGCTCAGTTACAGCGGTATTGCTGGTCAGTCACGGCAGTGTTACTGCTCAGTTACAGCGGTATTGCTGGTCAGTCACGGCAGTGTTACTGCTCAGTTACAGCGGTATTGCTGGTCAGTCACGGCAGTGTTACTGCTCAGTTACAGCGGTATTGCTGGTCAGTCACGGCAGTGTTACTGCTCAGTTACAGCGGTATTGCTAGTCAGTCACGGCAGTGTTACTGCTCAGTTACAGCGGTATTGCTGGTCAGTCACGGCAGTGTTACTGCTCAGTTACAGTGGTATTGCTGGTCAGTCACGGCAGTGTTACTGCTCAGTTACAGCGGTATTGCTGGTCAGTCACGGCAGTGTTACTGCTCAGTTACAGCGGTATTGCTGGTCAGTCACGGCAGTGTTACTGCTCAGTTACAGCGGTATTGCTGGTCAGTCACGGCAGTGTTACTGCTCAGTTACTCAGTCACAGCGGTATTACTGCTCAGTTACAGCAGTGTTGCTGCTCAGTTGCAGTAGTGTTACTGTTCAGTTAAAGTGGTATACTGTTCGGTTACAGCGATATTGCTGTCCCGTTACAGCGGTATTACTGTTCCGTTACAGCGGTATAAAGTCCAGATACAGCAGTTATCTGCTCAGTAGCAACCAGCGCTAGTGGCACTATCTGCAATACTACTGAGTAGCTGTTTACTACTGTCAGCAGTGAAAGTAGCAATGCATATCCATTGTCAACAGTCAACGTATACTTAATTGTTAATATTTCTAAACTCTCAAATACAGAAATTGAAACAACATTACAGACAATACAGGAAGTGGATAGTTACATTCAAAGTATTAATTGAAGCATTAAAAACTGCCGAAGTAATAGAAAACGCTTACACTATTCTTATCATCAACGAAATCGCATTGACTGCATAGTACAAATATACCGACATGATGTTAGGTGAAGAGTAATTATTTTCATACATGTATTACTTTTATAGACAAATATAATAATTTAAATAAGATTCAATGCTCTATATTAGGTACTTTATTATAGCGAAGAAGACATATCCAAATATCACAAATATAGATTTCTGTAATTTCAAATCTGATGTAGATAACTCTTTAAACAATATTTCAAACATAGCGACGTAAATGAATGTCCCAGCGGCTATTGACTGTAATGCAGCTGACGTCGTTGTTACGGCAACACTATTTTTTCCTGATGACAATGCAATCCCTATTCCGGTACCCACCGGGGAAACGATAGATATATACAACATTGCGGCTACAAACTTGCACAGTGTTGTGCTTTCATAAATATGAAGCCCCATGCTGAAAAATATTAGAGTTTTATGTATTGTCAAAGAAAGTAGAAGTGTCCAGACTTGTTGATCACTGTCTATTAGTCCTAAACTTAAACCATCAAACAGCATGTGAATAGACAGAGCTATGAGCAATGCAATGCTTTGAACAGCGCTCATACCTTCCCCATAAACGTTGTGACTGTGACTTGTTTCATTCACAGAATGTTCCTCTGTTGTAGGTTCCGAATTTGTGACATCCCCAACCGTGCATATAATGACATTGCCGTTTTGATATGATGCGTTTAATCCGGTTTCCGTTGTAACACCGTTGGCGTGCGGTCGCTCGTGGCACGTAGTGACGACACTTTCTATCAATAGAATCAACAAGAAGCCAAAACCGGCTAGTAGTTCGGTTACCGGAAAATCAATGTCAGTGTTAAGCAATTCCATGGCTTTATCCGTCATCTCTTGTCCTTCCGGTAACAGAATTAGCAGCGAGGTAGAAATAAACACTCCGCCTGAGAAACAATTCAATGCACTTAAAACTGTCTTCAATCTGGACATTGAATGGCAGCGACTTGAAAGAATTTTGATCACAAGATACGGTAACAGTAATCCACTTACGCACGAAATTAAGAAAATTATTCCCATGGACCAAAGTTTGGCTATTTCTGCCATGATATATCAAACGTTACACACAATCAACCGCAGTATTGCAAATCGTACACAACTTATTGAGATTCACCGCATTGTCCCCGAGGCGGTAGCAACTAAGATTGAGAACTTTGACAAAGTTACTCCTCACGCAGGATTTGACCTCCGAGGTAAAATATTTGAAGTGTATTCATCTTAATTTAAACTTTACTACGTTTGTATTCATTTATCCGACTTTACTGCGACACTAATATCTATACACACACATGATAAAACTGTAAACATGTTGCTATAGATCCGTGATAGGATTACCTGGGTCAATACTACTTGATTTACAGGTACGGTACAACCTCTCTATAGCAACACCCTTTCGGGAACACATTTTTGCTGTTGTGAAGAGGTTGGTTATCTGGAGAGATTAACTTGATACGAGTTATACATTTTACAACAGAACACATGGAAAGCATTGTTGAAGAGAAGTTGTTGCTCAAGAGACGTCCGCACTAGAGTGGTTTCACTCTACAATGAAACCTCACCTGAAGACCATCTCAAACTTTAAGACCATCTCATAAATAAGACTATGTTTGCACCGTAAATTTGCTATTATATCTTAACTCGATAATCCGACTACCTCTGAACTTAGACAGACTTTCTTCAGAACCAAGGGTGGTTTTAATAACGACGTTACTCTGTAGTTCAGTTAATAGTAGTAGCAAAAGAGGCTCATTAGAGCCGGTTCCGACGGTTCCAGTCCTAGATCGGTTCAGTAGGTCACCCCATCAGGTCAATGTCATTACCTAGGTCAAGCAATGTAGGTCACGATTGTCGGATTGAGGTCAGCCTACGTCGTCATTTAATTTTTGTAAAGAAATATTATGTTTTCTTGGATGTTACAGATTATAAACGTTCGATTTAATATTTAAGTTGTAAGGCTTCAAAGAAGCGATAACTCTTAACACCCTTGTCCTTATGCTACACTAGTATATAATCATCAGTTGTCTCCCATTACTTATACTTCGTCGGAATTGAACCATTTTTATCAGTCCAAGTTTCTAGATCGAATAGAATCACCCTCGTATTACATACTTAAAGTTCGTGCTGTGTGACTTGTTCACCGTAACCATAAACTGACCGCAGCTCGTCTCAAACATTACATAATTCACTACGCTTTCGCAGACCGAGTACAGACACAGATGTTTTGTGAAACCACCACATTGTTTGAACAACAATCCCATTGACAATAAGCTGTACTGGTTATCCTGTGTCCTGATTATGTCAATGTTACAATGACCCTATAACTATTCATTTGTAAACATTAGTTTGCATAAACCAAATTTGATATGTTACGGTGTTCCGATAAGCTGGGCAGGTGATTTTACAAGAGCAAGGTGACCATATGAGTGGTCATAATCACAATATATACATGTACGTGTACATGATGTTGTAGCAAACATTAAACCAACTAAGAAATCACAGTATACATAAATGATTGAGATTACCAGTTATCATCACAATACATATTTTAAACAAAACTATATAATCACAGTATACATGAAATGATTTAACATCTATTTAGCAATCAATAACAGTGTAAACATAAAACACTAACTTATTAAAACTACAAAACATAGGTTACATAATATTGAGATCTAGTTACAAAACAGTAGTAAACAAACCTAAAATCAAATCTAAGAAAAAACAGTATGAAAATATAAAACACTAATCTAACAAAACTACAAAATCACAGTTTACATAAAATGATAATAATCTAAAATATAACTTTACCAAACTGGAGATATGTACATAATAAAACTTTAACAAACTATAAATCACAGTTTACACAAAATGATTTAGGATTAAACGAAACTAAATTTTAACAAAACTATAAATCACAGATATACACATAATTGGAAGCTACTCAAATTGTTATCTTAAACAATACGCAGTTAAAATATCAAATGACGTTGTAATGATAATGACTTTTCGTGAAATGATAATGAGTGTTGAAATGAGGTTATCCCCCTTAATTAATTCCATAAAAATCTGTTGGACGTCTCTGTCGAACTGGATATCGTCTGTTGGATCGTTTAAATATTTGACTAATGTTAATGATTGATTTCATTGTTTTGGATTTGTAAAATGTTCGAGCAGTTTTCACAATGACTTTTACAAGTTTGCTCAACATTAGTCGTGTACCATCATACGTTCTTGTTTACACAACGATAAGAACCATACACAAACAAATACGCGATTGAACTCCACCTACAGTAAGGTCATGAATATCCACTGATACCAACATTTTATTTTATCATTTGAATTTGTATAAAAATTATTGTTTATAAACAAGCATTATCAGTTTAATAATGGATAGGCAACAGAAAGAGTCAATTTCACCGTCAATATTATTATGAAAGTAAAAACACAGCAGCATACAGTGGTCCTAAAAAATTGTATAATGTGTTACAGATAAATTATCCAGGCGTATTTACTTTTTACTTCATCAAAAAATGGGGGAGCATAAAAAGGTGATTTTGTACGCATTTCACATTTAAAGCATGTATTTCGTAGTCATATCAAGAACAGTTTACCAGCGAAGTGTTTAAAATAAGAAACCGACAGTACAAAGATGAACTTCCAATGTATTCACTAAAAGACTTAAACAATGAATCAATACATGGATTATTTTATAATTCGGAGCTACAAAAAGTAGAAAAATATGAAAATAGTTTGTGGTTTATTGATAAAATTTTGAAAAAAAGAAAAAGAAATAAAAAAACAGAGTATTTTGTGTCTTGGGAAGGGTTTCCATCCTCATTTAATTCTTGGATATCTAGTGACGAAGTCAAAGAAACATGATTGTCTATCTTAGAAGTGATGAAAGTAATAATTATTTTCCCGACAATAAACCGTGGCGTTTCAAGATACATTTAAAAACACCGCTTATATTTGAAGGAAATTGGAAAGTGGCACTATTAGAATTTCAAGCATCAGCTCCCAACAACAAAAAAAGTATATAGTTCAAATCAAACATTGTTTATATATTCCGATATATGTGAGGAAAGTATTTTAAACGGAGAGAAAACCTCAGTTTTACAGTGCGTTACGTCAATTAGAAACAATCAATGGGATGTGCGTTTTGATACACCCATTTATTTGACGGTGAGACAAACAGAATTGCTCGAATTTGAAATCTATATAAATGATTTGAAAGGTCTGGAGGCTTCATTCTTGCAAGAACCAGTGTTGTTGACACTACAAGTTGTAAGTGCATCATGAATTTTAAGTCGTATATTCCTGAGGCGAAATCCATAGTGGAACTTTTTCGTCCGAAACAAATTTCACATCCTATAGTTGAAAAACAACAGACAATCATAGAATTAACATCACCAATTAAAAGTGTTGTGGATAGGGCAAAATCAGAATTAGATCGTATAAGCAAGTCCGAAACTCCTAAACGTCTCATTTCCTCATCCGACTCTCGAGAAGAAAGGTCACAAGGAAAACGAACATCAACAATAAAGAAACTCACTACAAGGAAGAAATATTCATTGAACAAGCTATTGCAAGAAGACAGTAAACAACCAGGGGGAAAATCGAGTAAAATCACTAGAACATTGAAGAAAAACAGTCAAAATTTAAATAAAAACACTCAAAATGCAAAGAAAGTACACTTTGATGACATATTCGTGTAGTTATCAGTAGGATATATTGCCAGTTTCACAAACATGTACTCTTGCGACAAATGTGATAAATCATTTGACAGGAAATATAACTTGGAAAGGCATGTACGAGCCAAACATCATCAACAGTTTAGCGATATGGAGGAACCAAACAGTATGTCGGACATGGAGGAGGACGACGACCCCATGGGCAAGCTTGTGGAACAAGTTTTTGAACACCACCACCCTCAATATGAAGAGAAAGTTCTAGCACGGATGAATCAAGAACAACTTTCGGAAGAGGATGCTAGGAATGTGGTGTTTCAAAGTATGAAAAGTACTTATCGTAAAACACTGACCAACCTATTCACAGACAAGATTTTGTGGTACAAAGCACTTAAAGACAGTTGTTTGTTTCGAGCCATCAAGAAAACAGCAGAAAATGTAATACAGTCAGAAGACTTTTATAGAGAAGAGGCGTTAAGATACGCAATCAATAAGAGAAAATTTCTGTTCGAAGCACTTCTAGATGATTATAATCCACCAGAACTCAATAAGTAATGCATTTCGATATGCAACATGTCCTTTTGAGTAAAATTAATGTTCAACGACTGTGTGTTTTATTGAGCAGTTGCTTCTTGTGTTATTCATGTATGTTTATCGTGTGTTTATCAAAACATGTAATTTGAAAATAAATATTGTATAAAATATACACAATGTTTGTATTGATTTCATGGTAGTGTAAATAGACACATCTTTCAAAGAAGCACCACACAAGCGCATATTTCTTTCTATTTGCGGCAATTGAGTACATGCTCTTTACGCCAAACAACAAATGAGTAAATACTCTTTTTATTGAGTAACTGATGAGTAATTGCTCTTTCTATTGAGCAACACATAAATGATTGCTCTTTTTACAATGGATATAGAGTTAACACGATGACCGCCAAAACTTACAATCCATATTTGGTTTAAGTTATTCAAACAAGAGATTACCAATGAATGGTCACAAGGTTATTACAACCTTGGAGAAATCAGGACAAATAGGATAAGATGACCAGTGCGATTTAATACAAGCATGGGAGAAAATAGGTTGACTGCTTGAATTTGTAAACCCAATGAAAAGTGAAAATAACAGTAATTGTTAGGTAGAGAGATTAAAAACAGAAACACGTACATCATTATAGCAACACTAAAAGTGGGTTATAACACATCAAAGATACAACACGTACAAAATGTGATTTAGCAGTTATATTACCTACATGTTTTTCTGTGTTATACAATTAAAGGTTGAAGTTTAAATCTCTCTATGTAAACCAAACAAAGCTGTGAACTTTTTATGTTGTTTGAGAAAAAATCTTTGACTAAGATAGATGGGTAGATCTTGTATGATTAACAACACTTTTCACATGATCTTGACTAATCGGTAGGGGTGCTAAACCCAACAAACAAACATTGTTTTAGTTATGTATACATATACATTCTATTAAACATTTAAGATATAATAAAAGCGTGCTGGGTTTGAAACGCGCAAAACTGTCGTGTAATATATAGTTCGACATACCAATACACACAACAAAAATGAATACAAACTGTATATTATGTAATATTTGAAAACCGTCATAGTGATGGGATACTACAACGTCAATAATAAACCACATTAGTCAAGTATCATTGGCAGCATTCGTTGCTTATGTAAACCGCGAAGGATTATGTTGCATAACCAATCTGGCGCGGTTATGTGTGGTTACCTTGAGCAGTTGAAGTATGGTTTGGTATAATCGTAAAGATGTCATCAAGACCTTGAACTGACCAAAACGGGCAAATCAAGTGACCACAATCTGACCTTAACTGTTAAGAACAAATATCACCTTGACACGTGTACCACATACACACACCCAAAACTAAAAAACAATCGATTTCGTTCTGTTTCTATGCTGGTTGTCCCCACAATAATTTTCGCGTGAATCTGAAGATCTTAAAGTAAGCTCAAGTTGTGATGACCATGGTAATCGGATAGAAAGATGTCAAGTTGTACTATCCTGCTTAAATTTTAAATGTCATAGTGGTCAGTACATAGAGATACTTGTGTTTGTTTAAAGATTTGGGTGAATATTGGATTGTGTTTGCTCAAGATCATTGATGAGTGATGGAATGTGTCTATTTTAATATTATCATTCGCGGGGACACTATGTCTACAAATCTTTATTGGTCACTCATGAGTATTCGAACACGTTGAGCTCCATTCAAACAAACAATGAAAACAGACATGTTCTCAATCTGGTCTTTACCTTGAACATGACCATGATATAACCTTGAACCACAGACATGCGCAGTGGTGACTTAGATTGGGTTACCTAGGGGAAGAACAAGGACACAGACATGCGCAGTGGTGACCTACATTGGGTGACCAATGGGGAGAACAAGGACACTGACATGCGCAGTGAGACCTTCGGAATACAGGTCAAGGTCTGGAACCGTCGGAACCGGCTCTAATGAGCCTCTTTTGCTACAACTGTTAATGTCGTTTCAATATTTTGAAACAAGTTAAAATCTCCTCTCCCGAAATGTTCCTATTCGAAAATATACAGAAACAACACTACTCTACAGTAACACCTTACTGGAGAGATGCAAGTTTCATTCGTTGTGAAGAGGTTTCTCTCTCGAGAGAGAAGTTTAACAATGTTGGCTGCAGCCTGTCGGTACTAGAATGTGTTAATAATTGATGTTTTAACCTATACCAATATCAAATGGAGTGCATATATCGTAATCTCAAATCTTCACCACTATTCTTATGTCAGTATTCAAACGTGATTCAGGTTTAGAGTATTTCCGCCTTTATATTTACTTATAAAGAACAAGGTCCGTATGACTAAGTACAGGTCGCTAAGGTTGTTGGGCGTTAAGAGAATCGGTCAGTGTTTTTAAAAGTATAGAACAACTAATGTTGCTCACCGTTGGAATGGGAGTAAATAGCTGTCACATACGAACTTTTGTGCGGTAGTTTATCTTGACCGATTTCTGTTGAAATTATCGCCATTACGGATGTTTAAATCAATCGAATCATAAGTAGCAATAGATAAAATCAGTGCTTGGAGGCAGAATTTGGTTGTGTAGTGTAACGTTCACTTTGTTCGCTGCCGCTCGCCAATGTCGCCATTTGCGAAAGATTTGCGAATTTGGCGATAAAAAAATGCATTTGGCGAAAGTGATTGGCGAATGTTTTTTTCCAATATATTTCAACGATATAAGCGGTTTTAAGCGGCCGAGACAGGTTCTCAAATTCTGTGTATAGTGGGCTCACGTATTAAGTGTAAAAATCGATAACCAGTCTAATCTAGGGTACGAATGTGTCATGCTCGATAAACAACTTAATTGGGGATTAAAGGGTAATTAAAACGATGACATCTGTAATGATCGAAAGTATACAAATCTTAAACATGTGCCCTTTGAAGTGCACCGAAAATAAAACTATTTGACACGTTTTATTATGCGAGAACAATGATGAAACGATTGTTTGGTGACAATGTTGTTGATTAATCAGAACGACACTAGTCCGAAGGTAAGTGATTTAATAACTTCGATTGCTTTGTTTGGCAAATATCTTGTGGTGTTGAAAATTAATCGGACCGTGATCTATCCTGGTGTAATACACAAATGATTAGTCAACGGCTAACAATCGACATGTGTCATAAATAAGGGGCATTTATGTAGATAAAATTCGTTTCTGGCTGCCATGCATTGAAGAAAGATTCAGTTAAGAAACATTCCACAACATCAAGGGTAATTATTTATAATATTTCAGTTTATGATAATTGAATTGCTTCATTTTTCTTGTTATGTGTTTCTTTAATAGATGTGATTTATTGTTCATCATTCAGCTGTCAATACCAAAACTAAAGTAATGTTTATTGAAATTTACTAAATTGTAAGTTTGATAAATATTTTTGATAACATTATTTTAAAATCATATGCATGCTTTTCACTTGGGATGCATCATGTCACCATTTGTTGTTTATGATAAAATACAATGTGGTAACAAAAGTAATGTATCGTGTACGGTATATTTTCAGACGACAAGGATGCTGCTGATGTTGCCAGATTGTATATACAAGTATGTCGAGAGAATTCCTCGGCAGAGAATAAACTGGCCATTTGCTGATGGTTAACAGAAATATAATTTGAAAATGATATGTGTGTGTAAGATTTTACACCCTCTGGTATTGCAGAATTATTTACAAGTGTAACCAGCAGGAATCTTGTACGATTTCAGCTTTCAATGTCATAGAGACGCTTGGTAGATAATAAAAATGGGGGGGGGGGGGGGTGGAGGAGTCGGAAACTATTATTTGAAAGCGTGTATATCACCTTAAATTGTTCTTGCAAGCAGTATGTAGCCGTTGCTGTGGTAACAAATCTGGATGAAAAACTATCAAGTTATTGTATTGTTAAGTGCTGTTACTCCCGCCGCTCTCAGTGTAAAGTGCTGTTACTCCCACCGCTCTCAGTGTAAAGTGCTGTTACTCCCGCCGCTCTCAGTGTAAAGTGATGTTACTCCCGCCGCTCTCAGTGTAAAGTGCTGTTACTCCCACCGCTCTCAGTGTAAAGTGCTGTTACTCCCACCGCTCTCAGTGTAAAGTGCTGTTACTCCCGCCGCTCTCAGTGTAAAGTGCTGTTACTCCCACCGCTATCAGTGTAAAGTGCTGTTACTTTCGCCGATCTCAGTGTAAGGTGCTGTTACTCCCGCCGCTCTCAGTGTAAAGTGCTGTTACTCCCGCCGCTCTGTGTAAAGTGCTGTTACTCCCACCGCTCTCAGTGTAAAGTGCTGTTACTCCCACCGCTCTCAGTGTAAAGTGCTGTTACTCCCACCGCTCTCAGTGTAAAGTGCTGTTACTCCCGCCGCTATCAGTGTAAAGTGCTGTTACTCCCGCCGCTCTCGTGTAAAGTGCCGTTACTCCCGCCGCTCTCAGCGAGGCAGATAATCAAGACAGTATTTGTACCATTAAAATTTACATTTGAAATCCGTGCCATCCCTGCACACGACTCCACCGTAGAGCTCGGTTTAATAGATCATGTACAATGAAAGAAATAATGTGTACAAATGTAAATCGTTGTCAGTACTTGGGCATGACAATCAGCTTAAGGAATTACGATAAGCATTCGAGCTCGCAAATGTTGAGAGTAATGTTTTTAAGACATACATGTATAAATATGGAACAGCATTTGGTCAACACGTTGTATCGAACTACATAAATATTTCAACAAGGATTGTCACAGCAAATAGCGCCGGACACCTGACTCGTTTAGTTTCGGATATATTCAAGTGATTTGTCGGGCAACCCCTTATGTTCAGAAATGACACTGTCTTGTCTTTGAAAGAAAATTATAGGTTGAAAATCATTGTAACAATCATAAGTGATTAAAAATCCTTTTTAAGGTGGCACGAAGATATGGTAGAATGTGTGGAGGTTATGTATTCAATCGTAGAACTCAAAAATGTTTTTGTAGCGATATCAGCACATCATTTGTTCTTTTGTCTATTAATCCCAATACTATAGCGCGTTTTTTTTTACTCGAGAACGTTTGTAAACGTAAACATTCGTCAGCCAATTAAAACGTGTTTTGCACAAATACTAATGGACTGAGTATACAATGACGGTACTCAAAAAAACCTTGAAAATCGAACAGTTCCAGGTAAAAAAACTTCCGAAATTCGCCTGCAAGCTAAATTTTAGTGCTCCAGTGAATTGTATGAACTTTCATTCCATTCATTTCGACTTGAACATCTAGTATTCGAAGGAAATATTTATGGAGTATGGCAATTAGAGTAAGGAAACTTATGGCGAAGTTTTCAAAACCTCAAGAACACACATACATAAATAGTCAAGTGACTCGTAAGAGAAACTACCAAACATGCAGAATAAAGAAAACACCAAGATTAGAATGATTTTTTTTTTAATTTTCAATTCACTTGGCGGACACTTCATACTTCACACATATAACCACGAGATAACCCTATAACAAGTCTTATCGTCCATTTAACACACATTCCCATGTCCACAAACTGGAAAAGTAAAACAGTGAACGCATTGTATTAAAACTATGGACAACAAACTTGAAAATGAAGGAGATTCATACGAGACATAATAAAGATGGTATAAAATAACTTATAAAATTTAGAAAATTACAACAGTTTGGTCGGTTTGTGAACCACAGATCATATGGCCTGACTTAGAAGTCCCAATAGGGTACTCAAATATGTCTGCCTAAACGATACCCGCTATGTGCATGATAAATGACAAATATATAAAGAATGTAAAATAACTATACAGAAAGAAGTTAATATCAACATTTTAACTTACCATGTTGAGTTGCAAGCTAACTTTAATAATATTTGTAGTCGTCATTATAGAAACCAAGTCTCATAGCTGCTTCAGAAAGCACCATCCATTCTGGTTCACCTAATATATATAGAAATATTCCATGTATCGATAAATGCAATTAAACCGAAACGGAACATTAAGAACAGATAGATACGTGTTGCCGCCGTATGGGTTAACACCAAGCAATTACACTCACATACGTGAATAATGACAATTCTTATCTTTTACGATATCCGATTGTGAGCCGACGAAGTCCGACAGAATGAATTGTTAAATTGATAAAAAACGTATGGAGAATAAAATCTAAATGCAGCCTTGCCATTGTGTCAATTTCAGACTTCGCGAGGAATTCTAAGTAATAAGGGTGGAGTTGAGAAAAATATTGAAAAAAAAACAGTTAAATCGATATTTGTGTCATTATCTCTTGAACTTTTCGGCCCAAACGATATATCTGGGCGAAATGGGAGTTGTTAACATTTCTGACTGCAGGGATATTTGTAGGCGACTAGAAAACAAGTATTATTGCAAAACATTAACTTAGAGGGAATTCCAGAACGGCTATTATGGTCATCAAGACTACAACATATTCTTGGGGAGTTTCACAAATTTAATACAAATAATTCAAATAAATGTATATTCTATTCCTTGGTTTGCAATTGTTCGATTCCCGGTCGCGGCAGGTCATACCCTTCCATGAAAATTGGACAAACATGTCGATTTTCCTCCACATGTGGAGAAGTTGCCGGCTCCTTGTGGAAGGGTAAGTTAGTACTGGTTAGTATTCAGTCCAGGAAAAACTGATTAGGTGAACCGGCCGCCGTATATACTGAAATATCGTTGAGAAACGGCGTTAAACCCGATGAAACAAACATTGGTTTGCAATTAATGTGAAAACATGACGTCATATTTATTGCGTTTTTCTGAGAAACGAGATACACATTTGTGCCAAAAATCTCACAGACTGCCACACATTTAACCATTAATTTCCCAGCACGAATTATATGTTGAAAATATTGTTCACACTTACTTAGAGCATCCCTTAGGAAGTCTTCAAGCTCTCCAATACTGCGCGTGTATAATACAGACTCATATTTGTCAAACTGGCCCATGATTTCCTTAATGAGCTCTGTAATACGTTCACATACAGTCTGGACTTGTTCGGGCGACATGTGATGTTCCATATCTGGCATTATCATATGCATATACTCTTTTAAGAACTCGTCCAGTTTTACACATACATGAGCAGTTTCTATGACACCGAATCTGAAATATAATCACGTAATGTTAAATACAGAAAGTAATAAACAATTTTTAGTTCATGTTCAAAGAAGTAACGTCGGTAATAGACCCGGATGTAATTTAAAGGTTTCGATGTTAAAAAAACCTTAAATACTAAAGGTTTCCACTTTATGGTTGGTCCAAAATCTTCCCAATCTCCATTCTCATGTTTAAAGTATCTCGATCAAATAATTCGTTATAATTTTAACATCATTCAGATAACGTGGCATATAGAATACTGTGGGACTACATCATATTCTTTGTGCACATACTTACAGGTAATAAGCTTTACTGCGCACTTAAAATGGTTCAACAATGGACAATGATCCGTACTTTCTGTGAAACTGGAAGTGTTGAATACAAAACCAGTGTTCAATACCGAACAACTTCAGCTTTCAGCGGTTCGATACTCCCGGAAGCGCAATGTACACATTGTATAAATAAAATACATACTGGATACCTGATGACGTTAACTGAAATAAGCGAAGATTGACACTCAAGGGAGCACTTTATCTGGTTGTTATCGCATGTATGTACATGTACTGGCCAAAAGAGCTTACCTGTTTGTGTAGTAGAGAAGTTTCACACTACGAGTACATTTTCTTGACACAGCCATCTGGGACGAGGAACGAATTTTAACAAGGTTACATGGTATTTTTATAGTTTTAAGTCAAGAGATGTCTTAGCTAGTGCTTTTTCAAAACTAATCTAAAATACTGACATGTCAGCTCTTTTGACCAGTAGTCGATATAAAACTTACTCTTCTCTCATCATGTTGATCATATTAAGATGTGCCTTAATCATCTCCTGGGCGTCATAACAACGCATATCCCACATAAAACCGCGCATTGTGTCCAGCATGGATGGGGTATAATGGTCGTAACTGGATTTCATGTCATACCGGAAGAAATCCATCAAACCACGATACAGGGAGTGCGAGGTGAAAGCAACATCTGAAATAGGAGAAACCAAAATGTTTTATACAAATAGGTTTATAAAGCAATTAAAACATTTTAAGACAATTTAGCAAACGGGTTCATGTAATATCCTCACTAGAAATATAATATGTAAGAAATGCACGATTGTTAACCATTACATCTTATATATTCATACTCATGAAAGCATACTTGATTTAACAATGAGGATTGTTGTTGCAACCACGGTAGACCCAACCGTATTACCAGCAGCATTAAGAGTAAAGTGCATCTATCTTAGACATGGTACCATTAGGTAATATATGATAGGCAGTGTACGTGCATAAGTAGTAAAGTACAGTTACGCTTGAATCTAAAGCATGATTTTCAGCACAAGTAGTCTGCAGTTATCTGCAGTATGTTCAAGCAGACAACATCGAGGCTACATTGTACATGCACTCATTTCAAAGCCAGCTTGGGACAAAACTCGTGAAACAAAATGCAACGAATCCCCATGTTTTTGATAATGTTTGTAATATAATCAATACATCAATACTCTAGAGAGAGATAGAGAGTAGAGAGAGGGGGGGGGGGGAATAGAGTCATACCTCTTAATCCAAATCCAACAAGAAATTCTATTGTTTTATTGAAGAGCATGTTATCGAGCGTCTGTACACCACGAGCTGCAATATCTTCTGCGTAATGTTGAAGTTCTGGGTTAATTAGTGGAGCCATATCAACGAGAAATTCGTACACATCACCATCACTTTCACTGAAAAGCTCTTGTCTGATACTGTGCATCACTCCTGAAAAAAATCATAGAAAACAGAGTGGATTGAAATACAAGTAATCAAGTTTTATTATTTAAAAGTTACGTTAAAATAATACGACAATGCGTCTGTTTTAATATTTTACGTAAAATGCAATGTACAATAGTTGAATATGTGTAAAACGATTTGAAAATTATATAGAATTTGACATGGCACACGGAGCGTCACAGGGGTCAACAGCTGTTTTTCTTTGACACAACTGTGGTCGAAATTATCTGACTGTTTTGCCATCACGGATGTTTATCAGTCATTTCGACAAAAATGTACTGGAAATTATAGAATATAATGAATCGTTTCTGTATGTTACAATGTACAAAGAAAAAAATGCAAAATTTGGGACTCGCATTTCAGCTGATATCGTCAGTTTTATGACAAAACATTTCACATATTGAAAATAGAATACATTTACTTACTGACTAGATACATATCAATGATACTAGAAGGACATTTCATTTTTTGACGGAAGACTTGTTTCATCACAAATCTAGTCGCTAGTAAAGCTGTTCCTTCCGGATCTTCCGTAACCCTGTATACACCCTGCATTCTTTTCTTTAAATCATCCATATCACATTCTGGAAACTCGAAATATTCTAAAACAAACAAATAATTACTTAAAAAAGATGGTCGGCGCAATTTGAAGGTTTTAGATTTGTAAAGCAACCTAAAGAGATGTTACGATTGTTGTTGGTCTCTAGATCCAAAATGGATTTCGGTAAAATTCACCGAAATTCAGTGGAATTACGGTAAGGTAACGTAACCTTTTATCAAAATATTAACCAATCCGCGCCAAGGCTACAAACGTTCGGTTCAAGAGAAATTGCCTTGGTGGTAAATGTAAGATTTGATTGGTTTACACAACACTGATATGCGAATAGCAAAACCATGTTAGTACAGCTGGGCTGAAATATGAATAAAATGTCAGGTGATGTTCATTTACCAACTAGTCTTTCAAGAACACTCTTTGATGTCGAAAATAAAGGATTACACAAATAGTTCATTAAAATTGCGAATTTATTCGTCAACAATGAAAACGGTTAAGTAAGTAAATTTCAGTTTTAAGAATGTAAATTAATAAATCCAATTTGTATAAACATGACATTTACTTCGTCATTGCTAACAAGCGACCATCGCTATCAATAAGACAATTGTTACGTCATTCAGAATATCGCACGGCGATTGCCGTAGAATGTCTACGGAAATGGCCGAGTGACGTTCCGATGGTGATGTGATGTCATTTTGTTTCTGGACAAGAATGATTCAAAATACATGGGCGTTGAAATGCGACAATATTTACAATTAAGTTTAAGAATTAAAAATCAATTAATTGTCTAAGAGTTCCTTAAAGCATAATGGCCCATTCTTAAAAAAATACCATATAAACACTAGGGTGATTCGGAAAAATATACTCCATTACAATAACGATATAACCCATTACAAAAACGATATCAAACCTTTTATATCTTCCTTTTCCATCATCCAGTTATTTTCATAATGGTCATGTATCAGTTCTTGTAAATAGTGACTTCCAGGAAACAGGAAGGCTTCTTGTATACCATCGAATTCATCAGACCACGGAGCTTTATCGGACGGGTCATGTGACATGGGGTAAGCGGTCGATGTGTAATATCCTGGCATTATGGCACTTCTTCTAAGATTCATGCCTGAAGTTCGTAAAGCCATTACACACATAAGATGTTAAGTAACGCCATCAAAGGCAGGTATTTGAATCAGGCGTTAATTTATATCAAATTTGTTATTTTGTCTACAAGCGATAATCCATTTATTGTGCGTTAATTCTTGTTCAAAAATAAGTAGTAATAAACGCCAGATTTGGCAATAGCATGGTTGACTGAATATGTAACGAAATCATTGAAAAACTTATTTCAAACCTAAGAATTACAGACTAGTTCAGCGCTGTCGGCACTGCCCATAACGTATTCTGAATGTGACATTTTTATAATCGAATTATTCAATAATACAAGGATTTTTTGTATAAGAATCGAAACAAATATCCACAACGTTTATACCAGTACATGCAAACAAATGAAGCACTAAACAAAACAATTTTTCACATTTTAAAAATATGCTTTAGAAGGAGAAATTTTGCTCATTAACAGAACAGAACAGTATGCGTGTGTGACGTTTTTCTAAGTAAGTCTTGAGGAAATTTAATTCACACGTAACCACGTGTCTGTTAATATCATTTCCCTATGACAAACGGTAAATAATACAGCACAATTCACTTACCCTGGCAAATAGCGACCAGCATCAACACTGCAAGTATATACTTCATCTTCGTTCTGTGATGTCCTCTCTGTGTCCTCTGACTGAACAGTGGTCTGCTTGGTACAATGTGGTCGTTTTATACTCAGTCGTCTGGACCGGTTATACAAGGGCGTGGTTCACTGAGGCCCATACTGATGGTGTGTATCTATTTGAATCATTCAGTAACTCCACACGTGAAAATACATGCCGTCTCCAGACCACAATGTGTCGATCTACAACCTATACGTTATCAATGGTTGAGTAATCAAATTATCCTGGCCCTGTTCCTCATAACTCCACAAGTTTATTCGAATTTATCATTTCTTGTCCAATGAAAAGCATACAACAAACTGTATAACCATGTATTTCTAAAGCAAGTTTATATATCGGCTCTTTTGATTGGCTATTCCATTAGTCACAAAACAGCTTTTGTAAAATGTCAATATAAAATATCAATAAAGATAACTAGTGAAATCAAAGTCAGATTTCCCAAAATTTCCTGTTAACTGCATGTATATATTTATTATAAAATTTATAAATAAAAGCTTTCTGATTGGTTCCGGAGATAAATTGTTTCGAGTCCGTTAATTAAGATATTCACCAATTTTCACTGATATTTTCTGTTTTGCTTTTTATCATTATATCTTGTTATTTTATTGTATATATCATTGCTTGTTTAATAAAATATGAAATATGGAACACTGATGTTGAATGTTTTAAAGTGGTAATCATCTGATTTAACTACCGGGTCATTGGTTTGATATCTTGTAATATCCAGGATAATTAGTTTTTCGGTGCTATTCACAGCATAACTAACGGCTGAAAGTCCGTAATTGTACAATATACAATGTTTAAATATCGTTTCTATTTTGATCTTGATTGAATGTTTTTATTTCCCCATATTATTATTCTCGTGTTTGACTGAATACATATTTCAAATCTTAACCTCATATAGCAAACCCAATGCCTGGTACGGTGGTTTATAACACGGCTAATTTACAGTGGACGGGCCGCGGTACAGTCATGTGGGTCTCGAGAAACACGAGCTTGTGTATAGCAATAGTATCACATTCTCAACCCATTTATCACCCAATGAACGATATACATTTGTACCACGTGATGATAAAGGTAGAGTTAGTGTGTAGAGTATTTGGATACGGCAGTTATTGAATGATATTTGAAAACCAGACATAAAATAAATGTTTACAAAGTAACATTGTTTTAACATAATATTGCACTAAATGCTTACATCTTTTTATTCCATAAATAATCAATTTAGTTCCCAGTGTGCAGTCAATGTGATACGGTGGGCCAGGGACACAGAACAAAACGTAAGCGACTGTTGGCCGTAACTGAACGCAGTTTTCGGCTCATAAATTCGCTTGCTACCTCGTAGTTGCGTTAGAGAGTGGGCGTACAGTGAGTGGGCGTACACACTTTGCGTTCAGTAGCAACACTTTTGAACAGCCCTGCGTTTTGGGTCAGTCACACTACACCGTATAGCGTTAACGGACGTCCAACGTATAACAAAATTTTCAATCCGTTCGTGTCCGTTCGCATGCGTTTCTTTTCCGTTTCTTATGCGGCGCCTACGCTCCCCGTCCGGCGATGTTCGTTCCATCCGGTGGAAGGTTTTGAACATGTTCAAAATTTGGAACGTACACCACCGGACAAAGTTGTCCGTTATATGATACTTTATTTTCAAAATCCAATAAGCCTTGCAGCCCATGAGGACAACATATTTACAAATATATACAAAAATATGTAAATATATGCGGAGAAGATTATGTTATTACTTATAACAATGTAACATAAATATAATTACAATTCAAACAATCATATTGTGTATATATAAATGTACGATGAAAAACACGTCCTTAGCACAATTTGATAATGAGTATTCATTCAATACATCACGTATTATCAAGAGTTCAATAAATCGAAAGATTAAAAACAAAACACAAAAACAAAACAAAAACAAAAACCGCACAATTTCCTGTCGAAACGAAATACAGGAGACTGTTGGTAAGTATATATCATTGATTGGTACCACATTGTATTTCCGTTCTATCGAAAAGAAAATATAGAACGAAAATATTGGCGGTATTTAAGTTTTACATGTTATAAGTTTACTTTTAAATATAATTGAAAACACATACATGTATACATACGAAAGCTGCTTATTTTAAAATCATGCTTTCAAGTTGTAGCCTTTGTATACGAAGCATGCTAACTTCCGTAAAATCATCTCATTTTCACTAGTAACTAATTCAATAAATTTTTGCATGCATGGTCTCTTCCAGAAATATGGTTTAATATATTGTTTTCTTAGTTCATCTAACAATGAACATTCAATGACAAAATGATATTCATCATCTAACTTATTACATAAAATACACTTTCGCTCGTTGAATGGGATTCTACTTGGCTTGTGCCATCTACCAGTTTCTACAAGTAGGCGATGGGAAGACATTCGTAATTTACTTAATGCGACTTTATGTTTTTGATTGGTAATGACACTAAGATATGTTTTTAATTTAAGGTCAATACACAATTCCCGATAAAATAATGCTCTAGATGAATTATTTATGTTCGTATTCAGAACTTGCATAAAATTGTCCCTAAGTCTTTGTTTAACTAAATTTATAAATCTGATTTTATTTCCGACACCTTGAAAATACCATACTTCGTAGAATCCTAAGGACGACAATAAATCCCGCAACCTACTTGCCCAATTTGTAATGGTAGGCATGAGTTCAGTATCACGTTTCAATATTTTGTAAACGATTTCACGTATTTGTTGTCAGCAGATTCTAAGATTTTCAACCAATAAACAATTATTTTTAGGTATCGACCGGTAATTAAAGAATGTCTGCCCAATTCATTGTATACAAAATCGTTCTGTGTTACTCGTTTCACACCAAGAATATGTTTACAAAATTGTGTATGTACCCTTTCAATATTACTAGCCGTATGAAAACCCCAGACTTCACAACCATAATTAAGTATTGGCAAAACTAATTTGTCAAACAATTCTAATCTATGTTTTATTCCAATATTTGTGAAATTGTATAAATATCTGTTTATTTTGAAAATTGCTTTTCTCGATTGCCCCGCTAAAGTTATTTGTGTTTGATTAAAAGATCCACCAGCAGTAAATACGATACCTAAGTAAGAGAATGTATTTACAACTTCGATATTATTACCATTATATGTAAAAGCCGTATTTCTAGATAAACTTCCTGATTTTCTAAAAATCATCACTTTTGATTTTTCTACATTTACCTTCAGTTTCCACTTATTACAATATTCTAATAAAATATCGAAACCTTTTTGTAGATCTTGCTGTGTTTTTGAAAACAAAACAATATCGTCGGCATATAACAGTAAAAATATTTTCAACATATCGGTATCAATACTATCGTATCCTTTTAAAAAGAGGGTTTCTTCTAGATCGTTAAGGAACAATGAAAATAATAATGGGGATAAACATTCCCCTTGTCTTACGCCTAGCATGCAATCAAAATGATCACTTAGTTCATTATTGATTTTAACTCATGATTTAATACATTCGTACATACTTCTAATAACATTTAACATTTTCCCGCGTATTCCAAGTCGTATAAGTTTATGCCACAAATTTGGTCTAACAATATAATCAAAAGCTTTGCTAAAATCTATGAAACCACAATACAGCTTGTCATTCTTATTTAACATATGTGATATAAGTCCATGTAAACATATACATTGTCTGTAGTACTCATACGCTTTCTAAATCCTGCCTGGGCTTCGACATAAACAAAATAATTTTCTGCCCAATTGTCAAATCTATTGTTAAGAATGCGAGAAAATAACATGCCTACAATACTCAACAATGTTATACCTCTATAGTTATTTGGGTTGTTAATACTGCCCTTTTTATGTAACGGTACTATGAAACCTTCGGACCAGCTGTCCGGGAATATACCAGTATTAAACACTTTATTGAATATTGCATGTAAACAATGTGTCAATTGGTTTTTACCATGTATTAAAAATTCATTTAACATACTATCCGGTCCCGCGCTTCGGCCACACTTCAGTTGCTTGATTGCATGCATTATTTCATTTACAGATAAACTGTCGTCTAATTCATTAAACATTGTTTGGAATTCATTGTTTACTATGCGTTCATTAAAATATAAAATATCCTCATCTGGTGTAAAAAAATGATCAGATGGGTTGTTGATGCTCTCAAAATACTGTTCAAAGCATGACATATTAATATTGTTTGTCTGTACCTTAATTCCAGCGGACTGTTTTAACATATTCCAATATGCTTTTGCATTTTTATATCGACATTGTTCAAGATGTTTAGTGTGTCTATTATCATGTTCTAATTTGCTATGTCTTAGTGTTCTTTTATATTGACTTCTTGCGCTCACAAGATTTATAGTTATATGTACGGTAGCAATGTGTTTCTATGCGTTTTGTTCGTTACTCGTACGTTCCTTATTCTGTACTTGTCCGGTTCGCATCCGTTCTTGTCCGGTGGCCCTGATTCACGGCCGGACTACTACCGGACATGCAACGTATGTTTAACGGACGATAACTGACGAGGAACGCATAGGAACTGATAAATAACGGACTGAGCTTCTTTGACTGACTAGACTTTTCTCCAGATTAAGACAGGGTTTTTTGTGTAACTTGAATGGTATCTTGTTCTTTGGTGGTCTGTTCTCCAACAACGCCACTACGATCAGAGGGGGGAGAGGGTGATATTGGACCCTTCCCAGCATTCGTAGACTTCGTTTTTGGCATTTTGGAATTACTTCAGCACGTGTGATGTCTAAGCGAGCGGAAACTATCGTGCCGGAACAAAAACAATATCGGACTCTTTATACCCGTTTTGTCCGTCACGTGACCGGTAGAAATACGTTCGTCAAACGTTCGAAGAACGTTTTGTCAGTTTCTCATGCGTTGCGCTTACGTTTTACGCGGTACAAGTCCGTTACTAGTACAGTGATGTCCGTTAATTGAACGTTGTTCGTCCTGTATAATTTCTGCCGCAATTTTATATACGTTGGGCGTCCGTTAACGCTATACGGTGTAGTGTGACAGCTACGTTTAGTATAGGTATTTTCGGCTCACGTTTCGTAACGTTTTGAAATTAGTTTCCCTTTGTGCAGTCAATGGGTACGCTCGTTTGGAAATTCCAAAAATTAGAACAGTTAGAATACCAATCGAGTGCGATAGAATTCAGATCCGACACCATTCCGAATGTTATGTCGCAATAGGTGGTGTGAGTGGAATCGAATTGAATTCGGCAAAGTTTTACCTTGTATGTACATATTCAATTCTAGTACATTTATACATATTTATATGACACTTTAATTAACAATTGTTGCATAAATCAATCTTCAAATAGCTGCAAACAAATTAAGTAATGCAGCTTGTTGTTTGCGCACAATTTTCACAAACATGTGGATAACATGCGTTGTGCCACATATTCACAATTGAGCTAATTCGCCAACATATCCGATTATGAGGTGCGAAAATGTATTGTTCGACTGCAAAGTGCAAACAATAGTGCATTTTATGTTCAAGGGACTGAATAATTGGTTGGATTGTTCAAGACTGGGCAGTGATTGTCCACAACCAAAAATATATGTATGGTCTCTATCTTCACAACCACAAGAAAACCTGATATATGCCATTGCAATTTCAATTTTGACAGTCAATATTATGATTATAATGACGCACGAAAATCACTAAAATATCTAGCTTTTTTTCACATACACTGAGCTCAAATGGATAAAATTTGGTTCTTGTTACGGTTAGTTAACTTTCAATACTTCACTTCAGTCAGTTTTTCATAGTTCATAAAAACATTAACACTAATAAATCTTTAAACTCAACATTCTTAAATTTCTCTTTTGTAGCATATTCTTTATTTCCGTCTCATCTATGTACAGTACAACATAATACAAAAACAATATAATAACTACAAAAAAGTACATAGCCATTCTGTATAGAATTACAAGAGACTATTATCAACAATAAATATCACATTCGATTCAACAATATGTACAAGGTAAAAATGAGCATCAGTCGCTAATTGTATATTAAAATTGTTATAAAACAGAACAATACGATACTGAAGTACAAAAAGGGCGCAAATGCGCATCTAAAAAATAGTATTAGAAAACCATTTATCAGCCTCGATCAGATCGAGAGTGAACTAATTAGCAGCTGATTCTCAGAATATGTAAAATGTGCAACAATAACAGTAAGACATTATTTACACATATAAAAGCTACGTCTTTGTAAAATATTAAAGCAGGTTTTGGCACATATAGGAATCAACAATGGATGTGTGAATAGCATTACTAGTTTGTCTACATTAGACTTATTATGAAAAGTTGGATCTAAAATGGCTGCTTGTTCAAATAGGTGTAATCTTAAGTCGTTATACATACAACAGTCTAATATTACATGAAGTTCGTCTTCCAAAATATTACAAGCGTCACATTTACGATCTTCAAGTTTTATATTTGTATACATCCTAGTCTCAATTTTGATCGGTACTACACCACAGCGAAATTTACAAAATGCAGAACGGTGACGCAAAGGTAAAATAAGTTGACAATACTTTTCTTTGACAAATTCATTTTTAAACAAACAATAAGTACGAAGTTTATTGTGGCCGCGCCCGATACACTTTCATTACGATTAAGTGTAACTGACCAGTCATTAATAAATAACGCCATGTGTTTTTGCACTAGACTATCAACAAATGAATGTACAGGAATAGAGACATCAATATTACAAAACTGATTCAAGTTACAGGCAGATATTTGACTTTTAACTTTATACATCCAATTTTTACATGCTGAAGTAGCTTTAGCATACGCCCAAAGTGCAATACGTTTGTTTATTCTGCTAGACACCATATTAGACAGGGACCAATACCTAGAAATAGCTATCCATTGTCGAACTATTGGAGGTTGCCAGGCCATTTCACCTATGACTGCGGCATTGGGAGTATATTTCCCAACCCCTAAAAAGTATCACATTGCACGATTTTGTACGGTGTTAATGCAAAAAAAAGATTTACTACCCCAAATTGCTGACCCATAATCTATAATAGGCCAAACCAAAGAATTATACAATTTTGTGAATACTTCATAAGGAACCCCGCCAATTATCTTACACTTTGTTATTAATAAGCCAAGAGCACGGCTTGCACTTTGTACGACAGCTTTGGCAGTAATTTCAAAGTTCAATTTTTCATGTAAAATAAGACCAAGATATTTATACCTGTCCACTAAATCTAAACATTCGTTACCACAACAAAATGAGAACGTAGTTCTTTGAGCTGAATTAGGACGGAAATGTACTACCTTGCTATTATTGATATTAATCGACATATCATTGGTATTACACCAATCAGAAAGAGCACTCAACAAGGTTTGTAAATGTTCAGCATTTTCAGTCAACAAAACAATATCATCAGCATATAATAAGATACACACGTACTCATCACCAGTAGATATACCTATATTTAGCGACTTGAGATATAAAGCTAGATCATTTATGAACATGTTAAATAGTAAAGGGGAAAGGACACATCCTTGTCTTAAACCACACTGAACATCAAACCAGTCAGTGGTAAAAGAGTATACCTTACACAGGAAGAAACCGTTGAATAAAGCGATTTTATAGCAAGAAGCATTTTACCACAGACACCATTTTCATACAATCGTTTCCACATCTTGTCTCTATTAATATAATCATAAGCTTTACTAAAATCAATAAAAGCACAGAAAGTAGATTTCTTTAACTTTTTTTCTGGTGTCTATAAGGTTAGTTAACGATGAGATGTGGTCTATGGTGCTTCGCTTCTTTCTACAACCGTTCTGTTCATCACAAATTTTGTCATATTTTTCGCTCCAAACAGTCAGGCGAGTATTAAATATATTACAATATATCTTATACATACAATTTGCCAAAGCTATACCTCTATAGGATCTGCAGTAGATGATTTCGGTATCGGGTTTATTATGCATTTACCCCATGAAGAAGGCACAGTGCCATTATTAAAACAAACGTTGAATAAAACATGGAGAAAAACTACAGAAGTATCATTTCTTAACATTTCACTGGGTATATTGTCGATCCCACTTGCTTTACCATTTTTAACATCGTCTAATGCCCTTTTTACCTCTAACACGGAAATGTTTTCATTAAACGGCGTATTAATACCATGTTCATTAAGACTATTTGTATCAAAAGGTAATTGAGAAGCATTATTATTACAAAACAAGGAACTAAATTCAGATTTCCATTTTTCTAAAACGTCATTAACAGAGGTAGATAATGTTCCATCATCTAATTTTACTTCCATTGGTATAAATTTCTTTTTGTATTGATTAATACCAATTTTGCCGATGGATTTCCAAAATGAGCTTTGGTCAACATTGCATTCATTTAACAATTCATTTTGTAAAGAGTACCAGTATAAACGTTTTGACCTTTGAACTTCCCGATCAAAATGTTTTCGAGCTTGTACAAATCGAGATTTTAATACAAATCTTTGGTTTCTCTCCTTACACTGCAGCCAATTACGCTCACATATACTGGCAATATTCCATAGCTCAGTCAACCTTTCGTTCCACCACGGTTTTCCTGATTTAAAACGTTTATTACAATGTTTAGAAATAATAGTTCTGAACGGAACATAACAATACATACTATTTTTTACGATATTGCACCAGTCAGTGTACACATTATCTATATCATTCTGGGTTTGAAAACCTTGTTCTAATCTATTAATTGCAATATTAACATCATGTAATGCAAAGGGATCGTACAAAAAATCAGAAGGTATTTTCGTTATGTCAAATTTATCATAGGCACTGCTTGCTTGGTGATTTGGATCGTAATCACTATACAACTGAGTGTCAATAGCAACTTTCCATGTCAACAAGGAGTGGTCAGGGACACAGGTCGTTGCAAGAACGGTTACATCTCCAAACTGGTCGACCAGCTCGGACATAGTAGTGACTGAAAATTCTGTAAATCGTGGCAGATCACAATTCAAAAAACAATGTAACGTCCACAAATCTGGAAGAATTTTCCGGTGGCAAGTAGCACACACATGCGAAGATGGTGACATTTTCATATCTATGGCTTAACTTAAGCCACAAAATACCTTCAAACGAACTTTCAAGAGCAGAAATATTAAAAACATCACAAATTTCATATTTCACTAAAAACCCAACACCACCAGAACCAGATCTGGCATTTTTATGTAAAAGGGTGCGGTTCAAACCAAACCATTTATAACTATTTAAGTCTAAAACTTCATTACTACAGCTAAAATATCTACTATTTAGAACACAAAATTCTTGTAAAATAAAGTTATCAGATTCATTATCACCTCTCCAACCACGAACGTTCCAAAACCCGACTGTTAATTACTTGCGACTTTGACGGCCCCTGTAATTGCCGCGACGCCCACCATTGTTGTTATTGTAGCGTCCTCGCGCACTTTTCCAGCCACCATTAGAGTTATGAGCACCACTGTCACGTTCACTAGCACGACTACTAGTATGTGTGCTGTCACGTTCACTTACAATATCTCTGGACTGGGATACATCACCGCTCATGTTTCTCACATTGGCGCCAACACCATTTCCTCTGTTAGCGTTGCGCTTTACGTGGACAACACGTGATCCCCTTATAGTAAGATCGCTCTGTTGTAGGGCACTTAAAATAGTTCTAAAATTGTTGGTCATCATTCTTTCCGCCTGTGACTGATCATGGTTGATGAAGATGTTTGAGTATTGTTTATGATACTTTAAGTTCACTTTCTTTTTCATGACCCGACGTTTATCATCCAGCGACTTAAACCTCGCCACTACCAGGCCACTTTTTCTGTCGTTGGGTGTACCCTTACGTTCTGCACTGACACAGGTGATATGCGGGAGTTTCAATCCGTCTCGTATGAGAGTGTTCACCTTATTGCAGATATTCTCATTTGCACTCTCAGGTAATTCTTTAATAACAATATTCATAGAAATATCTGATTGGGGGACCGGAGCGATATTCCCAGCAAGGGAATCAACCTTGACACTCAGCACTTCAAGTTCTGATTGCACTTCTTGTTTTCATACATCTTTGAAAGAGTCAAGTTTATTTTCTACATCTTTGCGAATTTTGCCCATTTCGTTGTTTACCCGTTTATCTAACAGCTGGGCAACTTTGTTAGAGATACGCTGCTCAAGCCCTGACTCAAGCTGATCCATGCGTTCCTTTAGGGAAGTAAACATCATGTGCATATCAGTAGAAAGCTCCCTCACTAATTGCTCTACCGAAGGATTGGAGTCTACGTGGACCTCTGCCTGAGATATAACAACGTTACGTGAAGCTGGTGTTGGACTCTCGCTATACAACACTCGTTTCGCCTTAGCCGTCACCCTAGGTTTTTTCACCGTAGATTCTATATGGTACGGTTAAGACGCGTTGCGTTTTCTACCATTTCTGCCATTTACTATAGGTGTATCAACACGAGTTAACATTTGAGAACCCATTATAGCATTAACTAAATTCGACGCCATATCGAACAAATGTTCTAACGGACTAAACTGTCTCAAGCTAATACACTATTGTCATTATGTGTCCTGCCAAGTCAAGCGTGACGAATCGAGGAACAGGATTACTTTACGCAATGGACAATCGACAAAAAAAACCAATATCGATAATCACAATGAGTGTTACTATAAATAGAAATCCAGGTAGGTAAACAGATGAAAGAGACGTATAAATCACAAAGCCAACAATTTGTTCACCTCAGTGTCCTCCAAACGAATATCCAACAGTTCTCACAAAACTTTATACACTTATTTTTCTAAATGAGTATACAGAAAGTGTTGTAATATCGAAAAATGTTCTCTCAATTTTCGCAACAAACTTTCAATATTGACCGGAAGTCGTTATTCGTATGTATTACAGTGTGAAATAAACCATGAAATGGATGTTGTAGAAACAAGTTGTTATCACAAAGGCAGTTAACGCAAGAACATAACTATCAATAGAATTACACCCACCTACATAAATCAATAACAACTTACAGCTTTTTAATGAAGTTTTCTACACTCACAAAGAATTATATGACGTAGTGGATGACATTACTCATAATGTTGTTAAATTTAAACTGAGATACAATTTGAAAGTTTCAGCACATAAAATGATTGAGATGATAAATAGTAAATACAGCTATTACGCCAACATTCTTCGAAAGTTATGTTTTATTTTCATTTGATAATAGATTAATTTAACAAGTAACTACTTATGTGCAAGGAAGCAGAAAGTCTTCAGTAAATCATTACTCCACACTCCACGGAATGTAAGAGAATGAATAAGACAATTTTTTACTGTCTATATAATCTATCTAGAGCTGTGAAAGTATTGAATAATACCATGAAACTGTTAACATTAGTTTACAACGTGAACTTTTTAAAAATATCTCACAATTTTGATTGAGACGTATTATCGCTATTGTTAAAAAATCTAAATTAACCATTTCGTACCAGATTTTAGGTCACAGTTTGAAGCTCTATTAATGTTGGGTTCTGTGAATACAACATTGATTTCCGCCGGAAATAGGAATATCTGTTTCGTACAGATGCTAAACCTTATCAAAGAAGTCGATTATTGATTACATAAAAACTTCATTTGCAATAATGTAAGCTCTTAATACTACAAATAAATATTACGTTTATTTCCATGCCATGCTGTGGAATGACTATTGATGCTCAGGTAGTGATACTCATTTGCGTCAGAGTGTATTATTTTTTCACGCAACAAATTAAGTGCTTGAAAACAGACCTTTTACGTGTGACATTAACATATTTTACTTGACTGTTACTGTTTCTAGATATGTTATCAATCATATTTGCCGTGGAATTTCTTCAAAACAGCCCTCTCTTGAGAAACAGTGCTATTTCTCAAGTATGTACAATCCATTTAACCTCTCTAGGGCAACAGCCTCTCAACAAGAGCCAACATGTGCATTGATCAGGACATACTTTAATATGACTATTCAAGTTGCTATAAAAAAGTTTAGAATTAGATTTTATGTTTTTAGAAATTATATTTATCAGCCTTTTGTTTTCATTAATCTAAACGAATGAGGTTTGTCTGAATAACTATTTTTACCCACTGTACAATTTGGCCAAGTTTTATCAAAATATATATTGTTGTAACAACGTAGGCGCAAAAAAGAACAATGGGCATTTTGAAGTCTAACTCAGTTTATAGAGTATAGTATTGATTCTATGATACATATATACAATGTATAAGAAATTGTTCAACATTGTATTTTACCATGGCATACTTTCGGAAAGTTGGACTATAGGTCATATTAAATATATATATAAAACAAGGGTATAGGCAAGAATCAGCGGAGAATTATCGTCCGATATCATTGTTGAGTTGTTTTGGTAAACTTTTTACGTGTATTTTTAATAACATACTCATGAAATTTGCTGAAAAAAATAGTCTTATACATGAAACCCAAGCAGGCTTTTGCAAACATTATTCCACAATTGACAATATAGTTATCCTTAAAAGTTTAATTGACATACTTCCATCAAACAAGAAGACACTATTCTGTTGTTTTGTGGAATTTAAACAGGCCCTTGATTCTGTTTGGAGTATAGGTCTGTGGCAGAATCTTATGAAAGAATACATCAACGGAAAATGTCTAAATATTATCAAACAATTGTATCAACATATAAAGTCTAAAGTTGTAACCACCGAACGTGATATAAAGTATAAAAATAATTATAATTATAGCTTTATTTTAAGAAGGTAAAACACAAAATACAGTAAACTTTACATTGGTACATATAAATACATAATAATAACAAATATTAAGCACGTCTTATTTAAATGTTGCCTTCCATAAATCGTTATAAACAGGTTAAATAAAGGTAACAATTTGTTCTTAAAGTTATAATGAATTGATCATTTATGAAAACATATAATATACATGTAGAAATAATATTTACAATTTTGACAAAATGAGTCAAATATCTTCACTTGAAGAAACAAAATTAAAAGTAATATACGACAGACACACAGAATTAATTAAACAGTGAAGAAACAATCCAATTACTTTTTGTTATTGAAATTTTAAAAGATATGTATAATATATTTTTTTAAATTGTGACAAAGATTTCATTGAACGAATATCTTCGGTGATGTCATTCCATACAGTCATGCCAAAATATGAAAAAGAATTTCGTTTAACTAAATCAGTTTTAAAAACTACTTGGGCAATGTCATTTTTCGTGACGGATCTTAAGCTGTATGAGCGATTATTACATAAAGGTATAATTTCTTTTATTTACTCCGGAGCCATTTCATTTAATGATTTAAAGATTAAAACTCCAGTATGATATTTGAGTCTGCTATTTAAAGTTAACCATTGGAGGGTTTCAAAGAGATATGCAGACGGTGTTCGTTTTGGTTTACATAAATTATTTTTGCAGCTCTTTTTTGAAGAATTGTAAGTTTAGTGATATTTGATTGTTTACTCTTGCCCCATACAATACAACAATAATCTAAAGTAGGTATTATATACAAGTTATGGAATAATAATTTCATATCATCAGTTATAAAGTATGAAATACGCTTTAAAAGCGAAAGCTTTGAGTTTATTTTCTTTGTTACGTTTTGAATTTGTTTATCCCAGCTTAAATTTCGATCTATTAGAACACCCAGTAATTTTTGATAAGGAACATTTTGAATTGGTAAATCATTAATGTTTAGAAACAAATCTTCCATACGGTTAACTCTTTGTTTTGAACCAATCGGCATGCATGTCGTTTTCTGGGGATTTATAGCCATAATATTTAATTTACACCATTTTGTTACAATGTTTATGTCAATTTGAAGTTTCCGTTCAATTTCGTTTTTTTGTTTTCGCACTAGCGTAAAGTGTCGAGTCGTCTTCATATAGGTCTATCTTAGAATTATTAATATTTAAAGTGATGTCAGTATAAAGTTGTAGATCTACTCCATTTATCGATTGTCTTACAGATGTACGACAAGAGAAACATTTGTCACCCTTTCTGTTTTCCATATATCTAAATGACCTTGAGAACTGTTTACAATTAAGTGGCATAAATTGAATAAATGTAGATACAGCAATTGACGACACACGTGATACTTTTTATACTGCTTTATGCCGGTGAGACTGCATTTTTAGTGATAACGAAAATGATCATTTAATTAGCTTTACATAAATTAAAAAATACTGCGATGAATGGAAACTTACTGTTAATACTACCGAAAATATAATCATGGTATTCAGTAAGGGTCGAACAAGGGTCCACAGAATACTTACTTTAGGAACAGAAGTTTCAGAAACTGTTGATAACTATAAATATCTCGGTTTATTCCCCAGTAAAATTGGTTAATTTTACAAGACAAATATTCATATTGCTGAATAAGCAAAAAAGCCATGTTTGCAATACTATAAAAGAAAAAATCATTGTTTACCATATGACCATCAGATAGCGTTGTTTGATAAAACAATAAAGCCTATTTTATTGTATGGAAGTGAATTTTTGGGGTTGTGGCAATATTGATGTCCTTGAAAATTACAACTCAAATTATACAAATACATCTTTAACTAAAACAAGACATATCTTGAAAAATGATGATCGGCGTAATCTGAAGCAAGAAAATTAGTTGCAATCTGAAAGTTAAGATTAGTTGTGCAACAGAAAAATTGCCGAGACGCTATGATTACGACTGCTGGTCACTCGATTATGCTACACTATAGTTAATCCGATACATGTAAGATGAGATGACTCCGTAGGAGATTGGATAACAATAACCCCGTAAAGAGATTAGTAATAGACAGTAGGGCCTATAGTCTGTTTCAATAAAGTTCATCTGTACGTATTGTATCAGTCGTGAAATCACACGTTCATGTAACAAAAACTTGTTACATGCCGATTTATCTGATTAAAACAATACAAATATTCGTGACTGGTAGAACAGACCTAGAATCTTCTTAATTTCAACGCCGGGCAATTTCCAGAAGGGTTAACTAACAACACTACTGGCTAGATAAATCTTAAAATGTACTATAGATCTACTTTAAGAAAATCGATTTCGGTACTTGTTACGTAATTCAGTGGATTTCGGTAATGTTACGTACCCATAATCGAACGTTTAACCAATCCGCGTCAATGTTACAAACGTTGTTCGGTTGAAGAGAAGTTGGCTTAGAGGTTAACGTAAGATTTGATTGGTTTTTACAACAGTGATATGCACATAGCAAAGCCATGTCAGTACGGCTGCGCCTAAGGAAAGAATCTAAACCATCTTACATGGTTTATGGAGAGATTGGAGTAACTCCACTTAAAACTGATATTCAAAATCAAGTAATCGGTTATTGGACAAGAATTATGACAACATCAATAGCAATAACAACAGTAAACTGGCTGCCAAACTTTACACAATATGACCTGAATTCGAGTCACAAAACAAAATTACAAGTCAATGGTAAGAGAAGGTAAATCGATTTCTTTGTGAGACTGGTTTCTCAGGTGTGTTGTATAGTCAACGTTTTATTAGTTGCAAATGGCTATACCAAAAGGTAAAATATATGTATATCCAAACATGAAGTTCTGAAAGTAACCAGACGTCAAATACAAATGTTTACAAATAGTTATCACATACCCGTGCATGTTTCTACGATGCCATAAATATCATATTGCACAGTGTACATATAATATGCAAATGAGCGGAAAAACCTAAATTAAATACATACGCTGCTTGTTTACAATTAACAAAACGAGTAATAATAAAAAATATCTATATCGCCAACGTTTAATGCATTAAATAGAAATGCTCATGAACACTGCAGCAAACACCAAAAGAAATATGATAATATTTAACGTTGACATGCAAGTTATGACGAATTTACTTAGCATGTCCATCAAAATTCTACCAACCTACATATCCAGTTCAGTAAGTTTATTCCATCTCAAACGATTCGTTTTTCAGACAACATTCAATACGTCACCAGTGTACACAGGAACTTGAATCAACATATTAATCTTTTTTCGAAGAGCTCAGTCCTATATCAATTAAAATTAACTAGATTCCACACACTTGATAGCGATTCGAATCAGAGAGATGGAACGGACTCACTGAACGCGTGTATACTGAATTACGTCAGAAACTTGTTAATAAACATATTTATCGATGACATTTTGAGAGGAAAGGTTTTCCTTATAATTTACGTTTTACAGTTACGTTTTATATTAGCGAATTGTTAAATATATTCAATAAACTGGAAAATAATAAAATATTGATAGATATATGGATAATTTTAGAAATAATAATTTTGTGAATCGTATGGTGGCATATTACTGCCACCTGTTAGCATGATAGCGTTCGCGAATTGTTTCGTGTTAACAACTTAATTATTACTCGTGATACATTTTCGGTAAGATAAATATCATAAAACTAGACACAGGCTTGAAAGTGCCCAGAACTGCCACCTCTTACCTTTTTATGATGTATTACACTAGATTTAAGTGGTAACACGAATGTTATCTAGTTGACCACTTATTATGTTACTTAATAACTCCAATTCGCGAACTATAATAGATAAATAGAATCGGCCTACTTTTTCGGCTCATTGAATCAATAGCCTAATTACTTTCGCGTCGCTGTTGCCTGTATAAATGAGGTCAAGTTTGAATGTGGATTTTCTCGTTATTTCTCGGGTGTGTGATAAATAGAATATTAGATTCGTGTTGTTTAGTATTGAATATATTGAACGCCAGAGGCTTCATATCATTTTATTCAACTCGTTCAATAAATTCAATACTAAACAACACTCAATCAATATCCTCTATGTAAAGAACGAATTTAATTTTAACTTCATTAATAATTTTCCCCATACAGTTATTAACAGAAAAAAATATGTTTTCCGATATTGTAATGATGATTTTCAAAATGTATTGATAGTAAAGGCTACACACAATGCTTGTAAAGTAGTAAAGTAACTAAAAGAGAGAGAATACGTAACTACAGGGAAAGCCACATACATAAGACAGTGCCTCCCCACGCAGATCTCCGGAAAAAACAACAATCCACAAAACATAAGGCACTAAAGGAGGTCAAACGGTCCACATATTAAGGAACTGCGGCACAAGGAATGGCCCAGCAGAAAGGAATAACTAGGAAAATCAAAGTGGACAATAAAGGGGGAGGGGGAGGTGGGAAAAATGGATGGAAAATATCACAGGACAAGTCAAGACAACTGGCCTTAATAGACCAAAAATGGGCAGGAAACAATCTGAACACTGTATAAAGTGACATAATTGCACAGGGGAAAGGGAATTACAAAACACATTCATAACACAAACAGAAACAACAATCATATGAAGCGAATTACAGCCTTGGAACTGTCAGCCAAAAAATACTAATGGCCGTTTTCCATTATTACACTTGATATTTATCATGACGTCATATTGTTTGTAATGCTGTTTCTCACTTCCGTGGTACTTATGATTAGTAAATCTTGATAATCTTGAGTTTCAGTCTTACAATGCTTATGAATAAGGCCGCAGTTTGTATCATTAAAATTCCTCTGTAACCATTTCTTGTCGATAAATTCGTATTGATATTGGGGTGTAACAGGAAGTGGCATGCGATTCCATATGGATGAGTAGATCTCCATATTCTATCCCTCATTGTTACAATGCGGATACTCAAAGAAGTCTCAGTATCATCATCTAGAATTAGACTTCTCAATAAGTTATCTAACTATCGATTTCTTAAAAGGCCAATGATAGTGCAAATTATTCAAATATTGATTCTGATCAAATCAGATGCCGGAACTTCCGACTGTTTTGTGAGCAAACAGATTGTTAAAACATTTCATTTCATTCAATAACCAATTCTTACATTAACATCAATTCAAACCCAAATCAGCGGAAAAGTACTGGTCTTTTCTAACTAAGAATCAGTCATAAAAATGTTGTATGGATCCGTCAGCCAACATTTACGGCTTTCGTCGTATTAATATACTGGTCAAAAGAAATTTCTTGTCATTTTATGTTTTGTGAACCTTCACTTCGCATAAAAACAATGAACGTGATTTTGACTGGTTAACATCGACTATAGTTTACAGTTCAATTCGTTCGTCTAATAAATGTCCTAGCTTACTGCAGTCAATTCAACAGATGATGTATCCAATAGCTTTTAAAAACTATGTGAGCTAGTACTGGCGGGATGGCACTTTTGACCAGTGTATATTGCTGCACCTATAAAACCATTGTGTTAATATTTGCAACTGCCATTATCTGAGTGTCTGATATTTCAACAAGACTGAATTTAGGATGAGGGTGGATATACTTAATGCGCTTGTGTTCCTTGTCGTGTGGCCGGGCACCACAGCGATATCACTGGAGACGTCATTTGTGAAGGAAAACTACATGCAAGATGTCCGCTGTTCAACATCAACGAGTGATATTGGTGCAGCAAAAAGTGTCCATTATTGTGCAATGCTTTGTTCGTCAATGAATTCATGTAAAACGTTCTTTTACAATTCTCCACTTCGGACATGTTCGGTTTCAACACTGATGCATGGTTCAACATCAGGATGCCTTGCTGAATCCGGTACTGTGTACTTCAGAAAAAATGGTAATTTTGCTTTTTTTTTATATTTCAACTGGGCATATTTTACATATTTAAATTCTAATGCATATACGATTTGTCTTTAAAACGTGAACATATTATAAATTCAACGTTCATAATCTAAAAGACGTATTCTCAAAAAGCAAAGGAAATATATTGAAAAAAATCGAACGTAAAAGTTGACAAATAGAGGGGAATATGTTGTATATTTTCACAAGACAGACTCTGTATTTTATTTTATAATTTTCCTGTGCGTTAACCCGTAGTCGACGTGATTACTTTCTTGAAGTGAGTCGATCATTTTGTTTTGGTAATTTATTTAACTAAATACCTGTGCATGAATTTTAAAGATTTAACAATGATTTTCAACACTGATGTACTTTAAAAGGGACACTTTTTAACAAAATTTGAACTAAACACAGTTTCTTTAGAGTGTTATTGTTTTAAAACATATTGTGATTACTTCAATAAAATGTCGAAGCTATTTTGTTGAAACGTTTCGAAAGACAACTAATACAGCTCGCTTAAAGTCGTCGTCATTGCGAAGTACTGAAAAAACTAGAGTTTGTATATCTTCGTGAAATGATAAAACGACCAATGCAATGGCAGGAGATGCTAAAACCGAAACAAAAAATAAATTGACAAAAGTCACAATAAATAAATCACCGACACTATGTATATATATATTATAAAGTGATCAACGGTCGGTATCCGAGTAAACACACAAATTAGGAATATAATTAAAAAAAGTCGATGCTTTTTCTGGATTGTATAATTTAGGACGTATATATGTCAGTTCAAAACCAAGGACTGAGCATGCGCTGTGTGTGACGTTGTGATTTGTTTCCATAGCAACCAGTCCTATTGTTCCATAAGGTACGCTGAGTCAAGTCGCACAATATAGCTCTGTCAGCTCTAGTATGTACAGTCGCATTGTATGGGTTAGAAGAAAAGATGGAAAGGTCTCGGTACGAACAATATTAACAACATATATATAGTCTGGTAGAACCATAGTAAGTACCGGAACGATACTGAACAACAACACAAAATCTGACCTACTTACGGCTGGTATGGTTGTATGATTGCACTTCTTTGACTTGCCTACCTGTCAGAACATTGTCGTTATAGACGGAGATGAAAAATTCATACAGCACCAACGAAAATATTGATCATATAAGAACTTTAGCTGCAACTCCTGATAGTTTCGGTGACGTAGCATTCTGCTCTCTACAGAGTAAAACGTTCAGCCATGAATCTTCCATGGTACTATTTCTGATGAACTTTATACTGATTCTATTTCTGAATAAAACTGCTCAATCCGTGGCTTGAAAACCTTAGTTTTTTTCAGTGAAAACAAGCGTGAAATGTATTGAATTTGATAATTTCAATGAATGTGATAATCAGACATTAAACATTGGTGTAGAAAATGACAGTCCAAGTAGACCTATCATCATTCACCAAGTGGCTTTGGCATCCGAATGTATTGATGTCAAATGAATTATTGGAAACAACAAATGATTTTATTGCTGTATGAAAAGCAAATATTTGAAAAATCGTTGATTCATCATTACATTTCACTGTAGTGGTATTGATAGGTCCATTTCCGCCAATGAATAGTGGTTCGCACGGAAGCAATATCAATAGGTTCCACATGATATACCTTGATGTGGAATCCTTTACATTTAATTGGAATGAAAGTATTCACGATTAATAAAGCTTACATTGAAGTAATGGAAAACATTCCTGATAACTGTCACAGCGTTATTGAATCGATTGATTAATTCTGAACAATATATCAATATTAACTTACAAAAATGTAGTAGAAAATAAGATATTCCAGTTTTGCCACATAATTTATGTTATAGTATAGCACATGATATTCAGTAAAGAAATCGAACATCGAACAAAAGGTTTGTTTGCAAAAAGGTATAACTTTTTTCGATTTGTTGGACAATGAACTTTTTTTATTTCTTTTTACGCGAGTGATGATGACGATATGAGTCACGGTCAGAGTCATTATAATCTCGTGTTGCTCTGTGTGCTAACAACTGACACTTTAATGTGTTCAAACAATTGTATCTACCTAATTAATGTTTCAACACCGATAAGAACCAATACAAATATTGAACAACGTACACGCTAAGACATTTGTGATTGAATGAAAAAGACATGCAAGACAGGGAGAATGATCAGGGCTTGTTTCCCGTTATTGCAGACTTAATCAGTGAATGTATACACAACGACTGGAGTTAATGTCTTATCTCATCATTCCATACCTGCAAAACATAAACTCGTCAATCTACCGATTTCATGGGTAATTGTATCACTATTTCAAACTAAATTTACAGTGTATAACCCGATGTGCATTCCACCTAGCGATGTGTCTTCGACAGAGGTAAGCGTTCCAGATAGATGAGTAGTGGTGTTCCGCAAAGATATCGCTTTGTATTGTTTTATAGTAAATGCACCGTCGTTCAGACGCTAACATCGAACTTACGAATAATTGGTCAAAAAAATGAACACCACTGCTTATCTGTCTGGAACGTTTCCCTCTGTCGAAGACGTATCACTCGGCGGAATATACATCGGGTTATACACTGTGAAATTGTAAAATTGTGATTATGTTTTACTAAATATCATGATGTCTTACGTATTGATTACATTTTATGGTGAAAAAAGGGATACTATTAAATGTCAGATCGTAAAATTGGTGATCTTGCAGTTCATGATTTGACAAATTTTATTATAAATGTTTTTTTGCAGAATTATCATAAATGTTTTGTTACAAATGCATCTTTTTGTCCAGACGTAGGAAGCAATGTCCGACATAATAAACAATGAATATAAATCGCTTCTTTTGATAAACAATCATCATTTTATATGTAATTTTAAAATTCAACATGTTTTGCAGAGTTGGTGTTCGGTACTGTTTGTACCGTGAATACAGATTGTTGGATGGCCAATATGGTGTGTCTGGACAGTGTCTGTAAATGTGTGCTTGGATATGTATACAATCAAACCACCAGAAAGTGTTTGAATAGTACGTTTTGACACAGTAATTACCGTTTACGATTTGCACTAAATAGAAAGTACTAAATAAACATCGATATATTGTTTTCAGAGTTTCCCGGTCGATATCCCTCGACAAATGACACGTTAGTTCCGACAGAGGTTCATTTAATGGGAGTCAATGTAATGTTTGAGTAGAGCACCAGACGGTTATGGATTCGAACCACGCAATTTAGTAGTTTTGTTAGCGGTGTTCACAATCCCTGATTTAGGCGCGAGTGCTGGTACACAACTCGGCGAACAAGAAATGCAACACCCGAAGAATTATGCCACTCCAAAGTACACACCGCTAAAAGACCACTGGGATGTAAACCTGGTCCACGGACGCGCTTAGAATAACTTGTCACACGCATTATCTCAATTTCAATGTATGAAAATATTAATTACAATTGTAAATTGTTTATCTTTCAGCATGCGCAACCTACGGGACAAATTACAGCAGATATATGGACACCGCAGTGGATGTTCCTTATGATGATCCGACAGTTACCTCACTTCAAGATTGTCTCGACGCGTGTTCAGCTTCTACCACCTGTCGTGGGCTAACATTCTGGAGTGTTCCGCCCATATGTCGCGTGAAGGAAGCCACGCCCCTTTCACAGCCTGGCAGCAACAGAACTTTCTATGGACTCGACTATTATATAAGGAATTGTGCTTAAATGCATATACGAATACTTTTCATTAAAACATATTGTCAGTATGCGTACAGCCAAAATATCTGGAATCATCTGAATACCATTATCATGAATAACAAAACAATGCCCATGATATGTTGAGATTTCCTTTTTCATGTGATTAACGTAAATTTTCAAAATTATTCGTTTAACTGAAATTTCAAACTATGCACATTTTATCACTAAAATGTATGTATTTGGACGACTTAAGCATGCCTGTTTAGACGTTGTAGACATAATATCATCGACTGTATGCAGCAAATGCTCATGCCAATGACATGATGAATTAGTTTTTGGCTTTGCTATTTTCATATCAGTGTTGTGTAAACCAATCAAATTTTGCGCTAAATGCTAAACGAAATTATCTTCAATCTACAAACGTTTGCAACCTTGACGCAGATTGGTTAACATTTCGTTAAATATGTGTTTACCAAACCTAAAAATGTTAACTTGTAAGTGTTATGTATTTTTTTCTTCCGTAGCAAAGTAATGAAAACACAATTATTGCGTAAATGGTGTTAGTTTTGCAAACAAATCTTGATCACGATCGAGGCGTTTTTCTTATTATTGTAAACATGACATTGTTGTATGAAAACCAGATGAACATAGAATTGTTTGCCTTAACACCTGCGTCTGAAAGTTCATGCATATCGTATAGTATATTTCAAGATTTAGCCATTAAGTAGTGTTATTAGTCATACCCACGGGGAATTGTTCGGTGTTGGAATAAAAAGACTTTCTTGGTTTTATGTACCAGTCGCGAACATTTATTTTGTTTTAATCAGATAATTCGATATGTAACAAGTTTATGAACATGAATGTGTGCTTCCACGGCTTGTGCAATAAGTAATGATGAACTATATTGAAACAGAATATACCGTGTCTATGACTTATCACATTATGGAGTTAATTCATCCAATCTCCTACGCAGTGATCTCCCCTTACATTAATAGTAGTTTCTGTAGTGTAGCGTAATTGAATGTCCGGCAGTCGTAACATTTAGGCATTTTTTATTATTTACAACAAATTTTAACCTTCTGATTTCAAATAAATTGCATATAAAGTTGCGCCGACCATCATTTTAAAGATCTTACTTTTTTAAACTTGATCTTGTTTGAGCTCAACCAGCATACCAAACGCCTCGCAGCAGTTACTTCCCCTGTGGATAAAAACATTTTGACCTGAGCTCTGCTCGGTTCCAGTCAAAAATGAATTATTCATGCATAAAATTTGGTTCATATCATGGATATATTTTGATGTTTGAAGCGAAAATGGTTAGGTGATAAAAGCGTAAGACTCTTTGTTGTTAATATACATATTCTATAGAAGGGACAAAGGGAGAGAACACTAGACGGGATTAAGGGAACGAACTCGGGACAATATTCTGTGTCTCTATCTACTAAGCTTCCAATGAGAGATGCAGGTTAAGACATGAAGCTTGATCTATAGACTGTACAAATATTTATTGGTAAGCCGAACGAACCGAAGTGCATGCACATATCTTTACCACCCCAAGGTGAAAAACCTCTTTCAATTCGGCTCTGCACGCCAATAAGCTCAACGCCAATAGTTCACCTGTTGTTTGCCCAGGATGGTAGAATAAACAAATGTCTAAAATTACATTCATCGAAGTTGCAAGCTTGCAATCATATCAAATCAAGACAAAACGTGTCCAAAACATTGATAAAAATTAAAACATGACTCTATTCTTATATCAAAACGTGAGTCCCTGAAACGTTCAAACTTTCATGCAATAGTATTCACAAATAACTAACCGCGGGTCATTCTTTGTTCACGTTAGAATGTCGGCATATAGACACTCGATTAAAGCGACATTGTATTATGATTTGTTCTATTTGTACAATCACTAGTATTTTTCATCTTTATGGATGCAATATGTGTACGTTGTAATAGGAATATAAGAACAACAATATAACTATGTAATTGATGTTAGTCCTTAACATGTATATATTATTTTTACACATCACACGCTGATGCATTTGTGTACATATTGCTATAATGGCGATGAGCTGAACTTACTTAAGTCAATAAATGTTCTGTTCTTTCAGATGAGTAAAGCATAGTTTCCAACCACCTAAATTGTATATCATTGTGCAAAAAGATCTGCTAGTCTGATATTGACGGGCTTCTAAATCGAAAGTAGTCTATTTAAGACATCAAAACGAAAGTGGTATATTTAAATCATCAAAACGAAAGTAGGGATTCAAACAAACTGTTAAATATGTTTTTATTTATCATTTTGACTACGAACAGAGAACAAATTAGATTTCATTTGCACAAATAAAAGTTTTAAACACATACTTTATGTCAAAAATCGTCACATTCATCATTTTAAGCCCAGTGTTAGTCACAGATACAGCGAAATATCTTCGAAGATGTCTCTTTTATTAAAAATTACAAATAATTCCGTTAGCAAGAATGTCATTGCGTACCAACACGGACACATTCTGTCTGCGGTACCAATTCCAATGCAAAAAGTATTTTACGTACGTTAATAACATGAAACATGTAATGCCGCCTTAATATGAACATTCTTCAAAAAGAGAATTCCTACTAATAAGGTAGAAAAATATCTCACTAATAAGGCAGAGAAAATAAATCCTTACTTATAAGGTAGAAACAAATCTCACTAATAAGACAGAGAAAATAAATCCCTACTTATAAGGTAGAAACAAATCTCACTAATAAGGCAGAGAAAATAAATCCTTACTTATAAGGTAGCAACAAATCTCACTAATAAGACAGAGAAAATAAATCCTTACTTATAAGGTAGAAACAAATCTCACTAATAAGACAGAGAAAATAAATCCTTACTTATAAGGTAGAAACAAATCTCACTAATAAGACAGAGAAACTAAATCCTTACTTATAAGGTAGAAACAAATCTCACTAATAAGACAGAGAAAATAAATCCTTACTTATAAGGTAGAAACAAATCTCACTAATAAGGCAGAGAAAATAATCCGTCCTAAAAAGGCAGAGAAAATAAATCCTTACAAATAACGTAGAGAAAATAAATCCTTACTAATAAGGCAGAGAAAATAATCCGTACTAAAAAGGCAGAGAAAATAAATCCTTACAAATAACGTAGAGAAAATAAATCCTTACAAATAACGTATAGAAAATAGATCCTTACTAAAAAGGCAGAGAAAATAAATCCTTACTACGAAGGTAGAGAAAATAAATCCTTACTAATAAGGCAGAGAAAATAATCCTTACTAATAAGGTAGAGAAAATAAATCCTTACTAATAAGGTAGAAATAAATCCTTACTAATAAGGCAGAGAAAATAAATCCTTGGTAATAAGGCAGAAAAAATAAATCCTGCCTAATAAGAAAGAGAAAATAAATCCGTACTAATAAGGCAGAGAAAATAAATTCTTACTATTATGGGTCAGTCACACTACACCGTATAGCGTTAACGGACGTCCAACGTATAACAAAATGTTCAATCCGTTCGCGTCCGTTCGCATACGTTTCTTTTCCGTTTCTCATGCGGCGCCTACGCTCCTCGTCCGGCGATGTTCGTTCCATCCGGTGGAAGGTTTTGAACATGTTCAAAATTTGGAGCGTACACCACCGGACAAAGTTGTCCGTTATATGTACGGTAGCAATGCGTTTCTATGCGTTTTGTTCGTTACTCGTGCGTTCCTTATTCTGTACTTGTCCGGTTCGCAACCGTTCTTTTCCGGTGGCCCTGATTCACGGCCGGACTACTACCTGACATGCAACGGATGCAAGTATGTTTAACGGACGATAACTGACGAGGAACGCATAGGAACTGATAAATAACGGACGTGAAACGATGGTCCACCGGACAAACCTATAATGAATAATGATATAAAACGTTGTTTACCTGGCTGTTGGGGTTCTCTGCTTTCATTGGATCTTTTGACTACAGGTCTCCTGACATGTGGTCGTCTGTATATTCAATTATATCATAACTCTCATATGTCTTCTTGCATTTCATGGGTAGGGACCTTCCGAAACTTTGAGTTTTTGAGTTCATTGATCAAAAAAGCATGTAGTGTCGCGTTAGAGCCCGTCTGCAGTATCAAGCAGCCCTGTTCCAAGCACGTGTTGACCTGTTAGATGCCAATTTGGATATCGTTACTTATGGAAACAGAAGAAGAAGGAGAAGACGACAGCGGAGATGGTGGTCTAGGGCTTGGTTGAGCCCTTAGAGGCGTCGAATGTTTGGCATTTACGATCAACTCATGACGGACCTGCGTAGAGAAGACCAGCGGTCATTTATCAACTTCATGAGGATGCCCCCTGAGATGTTTGATGAGATCCTTGAACGAGTGGGTCCCGAATTAACCAAACAATATACTACGTACAGAGCCCCTCTTGATCCTGGCATGAAGTTAGCCGTCACACTCAGACATCTTGCGTCAGGGTCCAAGTATTCCTATATGCGGTTTGCCTGGAGGATAACTCACAACACCATCATATTGGAGCTCTTCAGCTTTTTTCCTCCCAGAGGCGGTCTTTCATAGCCTTGTTTTTATAGTTCTTGTTTTTCAAATTCCACAAACAGGGATTTTCCGCTATCCATTCCAGGACTTGGCCTTCCTCCTGCTCATCACGGATGCGGCAAGATTTCTTAGGCTTCTTTGACTGACTAGACTTTTCTCCAGATTTAGACAGGGTTTCTACCTGTGTAACTTGAATGGTATCTTGTTCTTTGGTGGTCTGTTCTCCAACAACGTCACTACGATCAGAGGGAGGAGAGGCTGATCTTGGAGCCTTCCTCCGTCTCCTGGCCTTACCCTTTCCAACATTCGTAGACTTCACTTTTGGCATTTTGCAATTACTTCAGCACGAGTGATGTCTGAGCGAGCAGAAACTTTTGTGCCGGAACCAGCGGGGGATGCCTTTCGTCACCGGATAACTTTCTGCCGCAATTTTATATACGTTGGGCGTCCGTTAAATACTGTGTAGTGTGACAGCTACAATAAGGTAGAGAAAATAAATCCTCACGAATAAGGTAGAATTTTCTGATGGTGACAAAGGCGATATTAAACTGGTAAGGGAGCTAACCACGCCAAGTCTACTCTATTTGAAATTTAAAACCCTGTATAATCGTGAGTGTATGTTACAAAGAATAACGGGCAATTTGTGCATTACGCATGTATTTATAATAAGTATTTGGAACTATATCTAAATTATGATGATCTTACTTTTGATGATGACATTTGCTATAATCAATCCATACTAAAAACTCGTTCGGAAATCTTTTGACTTTTCAAGACATTATATTTCGGGGATGATAGAGAAGTTTTGTATGACTATATACTGTTATATTGTTCCTAGTTTGCATGCTAACATATTTGTTTACAATAATCGACTCATATTTTGTCTCGTAGTTATATACAATCGTTTAATCAAAGTTTATTCTCATAGCATATAGTATTGTTGCACATGAAGTGAGAGAAATAAAAGGCGTTGTTGTTGTTATTAGTGTTGTCTTGTTACTGTTGATTTATACCTGTTGTCATTTACTTTTAAGTAAAGTAAACTCCCGGAATATCGGACTCTCTGAAAACCGGATTCCTCTGAAAACCGGACTCTCTGTAAAGCAGACTCATTGAAAACCGGAATCCTCTGAAAACCTGACTCATTGAAAACCGGACACATTGAAAACCGGAATCTTCTGATAATCGGAATCCTCTGAATCCTGTCGATTTTCAAAGTGCATTGTTTTCTTTTATTAAATCAATGCATACAATTGGTATTGTCCCGATGTGGTCTTGTTGTCAGGGAGTTCACTGTATAATCAATTATATGTATCTACGATTATGAATGTAAACTATCTCATTTTTGTTGACAGAAACGTCTTAATTCATTATGAAATAAATTGTTACCCGTCTACAAATGTACAATGAATCTTATTTCACAAGTCTTAAAAGGAAAACTCGAGCATTAGAGACATACTTTTAAAGAACCCGTTTTGTAATACCATTTATTGAGACTCAACCCGTTTTGTAATGAAAAAATCAAAATTCCTAGTAATTATTTAATTCAACATTAGATAACAAGACATCTATAGAAAGATGTTAAATATGTCTTATTTTAAAAGATAGAACGTACAATTCCTGCAATACTACTTAATACTAAGAAAAAGAAAGTAATGGTCTCCAAAAATGGTGGCGTGTTAGCAAAAGACGAACACTAGGATTTCAATGGCGAAACGTTAGATGTTGTAAATTGCTTTAGCAATGTTGTATTATTATTCTCGATGCAAATGTCGTTCACCAGAATGTCAAGCGAGTTAGCGTTGAAGGCAAAATGCGCTTTGAACTATCTCCTAAGCAATAGTTATAAATACGGGCAGGTGCCTAGGCATATTTTCTTCAATATATTTGATAAACAAAATTAATATTGCCAATACTGATGTACGGAGCAGAAATTTGGGGTTTGAACAGCGGTATAACACTGAAGCCGTACAGCGAGTAGCTTGCAAACGTTATATATGCACAACAATCAATGCTTCCAATGATGATGTTTTAGGAGACTGTTGTAGATACTCATGTTTATTGAGTGTGCCAAAAGAGTAATCAATTACTGCTTCAAGATATTAAAAATGCCGAACTCTAGGTTTGTAACAAAATCATATTATATGCTGAAACATTTCTAAGACGACCATGGTCAAGTCAACTGGGTAACAAAAGTTAGAAACTTACTAAAATCGAATGGATTTGGCTACATTTGGCAGCAACAAAATGCATATGATCATAAACTATTTCTGAAAATGTTTGTTAACAGACTAAAGGATCAATATTATCAGTCGTGGCACAGTTGTATTGAAATGTCTCCAAAATTATATATGTACAGATATTACAAATAAAACTACGATCATGAATATTATTTACCGGTTTTAAATGTTAGAAAATTCAGAAGAGCACTGCCAAACTTCAGATCTGGTGCTCATAGTCTTGCTATAGAAACAGGAAGACACAGCAACATGACAAGAGCAAACCGTCTTTGCAAAATATGTAACAGACATGTTATAGAAGACGAGCTACACTTTCTGTTGGTGTGCCCTATATTGGATGATTTAAGAAAGCGTTACATTCCTAAAAAGTATTGGCGGTCGCCAAGTAATCATAAGACTTCAATGTCATTATCATGTAGAAATGAGAAAATAATTCGATCTCTTGCTTGTTTCATTTATTATGCTTCTGACCTGAGAAAAGAGCTCTTATCTTTGTCTGAAATTGTAAATCATCTTGTCACTGTTATTTTGCATTAACAACTGTGTACTGGATATATGATTGTGCTATATACTTGTGTTATGGGCTGGTGGCCTTAAATCATGATCCTGCAATAAAATTTTGATGATTTTCAAGAACCCGTTTTGTAATACCAATTATTTTGGCTCAACCCGTTTTGTAATACCATTTATTTAAAGGAATGGAACAATTTGTTTCATACTATAGCAAAATGATGACATACGTATGCCGAATCCATATTAAAGTGGGCAAAAAACTTCAAGACGAAACATTCAAACCGACAAATCCATTACTTCAGATCGATTCCTTAATTGAATGTTTGTTAATTTTGTGATGCCACAATATTTCTGGTACATGGTGATCTTTGAACAATAAGAATAATCAATATCAAAAATATGTTTGGATAGTATTGTACGAAAACGTATTAGTAAAGGACTAGTTTAAACAAATTGTGCAGGAAAAAGATGACTTATTTATTTAGATGGTAATGTCAGTGTTGTTAAAAGGCGTTTGATCCGAATATATAAATAGTAAATGTAATTATTGAAGTAAAGTAAATATAACAAACATGTTTTAATGATAGAAAAGTACACACAAATATTATATTTACAATTAGGCTATAAAGCCCACGAGGACATACAATTAGCATACATACAATGCATCTATATATTCTCGACTGAGGCCGAGTGTCTAGAAGCCGAGCAGAAAATGCCTCATACAACTCTCCCTCCGTAATAGATCGTTATATTAAATGTCATAAGAATTCATTTAAAGAAGTTATACAACATGTACATATATAATTGTACGTAAATGACATACATGTTTAAATGTGACTTACTAATAGCAAAAAATGTTTAAATAAACGAATTTAACTTGCCGATGAACTATAAATTCACAAGCACCTTTTTCGACGAATATATGGAACAACAACATGAGTGCACTCATGCAAGTATCTAAGCTGTAGATGGTCAAATTTACCTGGCACTCATGTTTATTCAAGCACATCCGTTAATAGCCGTTCGAGATACGAATCTCGACTTTCAACACATGTATTCCTAGCATGTGCTCGTTCTGGTGAACAGAGTTTATACACGGATATTTGTGAACTTTATTTAGTGTCAATTAAGTATTGGCTAATAACACAAGCGCATATTAGAAGATTATATATTTCATAACTCTGACATATACATGTATTGAAGATTATAGATGTGTTCATGTGGATGGTCCATATAGCATTGATCTTGGATACCCTACCAAAACCTTAAAATACACATATTATAATGTCATTTGTATTTTATAGGGTGTAGTTATTATTTGTTATGGCGTACATGCATTATTACTGAAACATCACGTATATAACATCAGGTCATATGAAATACGCTGCTTTGTATATGTTTTCATGTCTCTGTGCGATTTTGAATTGACTTGTGATTTAAATGTGACATTTTCTACTCGACTTCTTTACTCGTTGTGTATATTAAACTTATTCGGTGAGATAAAAACCCTTATTTTCATAAGCATCGGAGCAAGGGGAAAGTTGCAGAATAATTTATGTTAAGATAGAGGTTAGTTCGAATTGAGAAATGTTGGTTGTAATATCTTTGCTTTGTTTAATTCAACCAGTACAATGTCATCAGTATCAAAACCATATTTTCAATAAGGCATTAGTGAACTATACACAGGAAATATTACTTCATAAAATTATGAAAGGTTCAAGTATCCTAACTGACCCAACTTTCTCATGCCGACCGTAATTGTTTTCCTTAATTCTGAAGAATGCATATTGTAACTGTAACTACTTTCAGGAACCGATTTTAAATTACTCAAGGGAAAGAAATAAGCCATATTCTGTTCTGCTTAGCACATAAAATTTGTAAATTACTAAAACGCTTAAAGGTCATATATTGTACAGTTCCAATTAAAAGTGAAAACTAAATAACAATATTTCCGACCTATCGACCCAAATAATTCAGTAAAGTATATATATTCTTTTATTTGGCAAAGCAAGACAATTAACGGTAATAAAGAATATGTAGCTGAGTAAATGGCTTAAGTGTGTACAGAAAGTGCAAACGAAGATCTTGATATAGCCACGGCGAAGCGCAAAAGATTTTATATAATATTGAAGAAAATACAGAATATTTTCCGTATAAGTTTGATAGTTATTGATTTAAAAAATGTTATTATGCCCCTCTTCGAAGAAGAGAGGGCATATTGGTTTGCACATGTCGGTGGGTCGGCATGGCCGTCGGTCCGTCCGTCCGTAACCTTTTCGTTTCCGATCAATAACTCAAGAAAACATTGACCTATCATCCTAAAACTTGATCCACACATTCACCTTGGGTAGCAGAAGGGTCACGGGGTCAAAGGTCACAAGGGGTGGCATAATATTTTACAAACATCTCTTGTTTTAGTTAGGTTTCGTATGGAAATCTAACCATTCAGCGTCAACAAACGTTTAATTACAAAACTCCTGTATGCCATTCAGTTTGATATTTGATTGGTTTACACACCACTGTCAGTCAAATCGCAAAATTCTACTTCATATGGCTGTTCTGAAATTCGTTTACCGTTGTTAAACCAAATGCTGAGCCAACGTTTCGCGAGTGGAAATATTCCATAGCAGGTAATTGGGAGACCCAGTGCTACACTTTGTTACTAATTGGTAACTGAACATATTTTTCCTTATTTATTTAAGCTTTGTATTTTCAATGATACGTTTGTTTACAACAGCGGGTTTCGCAATCCATTATGTTTTTTAACTAGTAATTAGTTATTTACCAAGACTATTTATTCCAAAGTATTCCATTCTGTTTACAAACACAGTTAAAATATTCTGGTGTGAACAGTCCTGATCTAAGGATAACTCATAAAATGTTATATGGATCAATCAGCCAACAAGTACTGCTTTCATCGTAATAATATACTGGTCAAAAGAACTTTCTTGTCATTTAATGTTTTGTGAACCTTCACGACGTATAAAAACAATGAACACAATTTTGACCGGTTAACACAACTACAGTTTACAGTTCAAATCGTTCTAATACATATTATTGCTTACTGCTGTCAAAACAACAGAAGATGTAACTAGTACTGGCGGGATAGCACTTTTGACCAGTATATATTGTGGCACCTATAAAACCATTGTGTTAATATTTTAAACTGCCATTATCTCAGAATCTGATATTTCGACGAGACTGATCTTAGGATGAAAGTGGATATACTTAATGCGCTTGTGTTTCTTGTCGTGTGGCGGGGCACCATAGCGATATCACTGGAGACGCAATTTGTGAAGGAAGACTACATGCAAGACGTCCGCTGTTCAACATCAACAAGTGATATTGATGCAGCAAAAAGTGTCCATCATTGTGGAATGCTGTGTTCGTCAATGTATTCATGTAAAACGTTCTTTTACAATTCTCCGCTTCTGACATGTTCGGTTTCAACAGTGATGCATGGTTCAACATCAAGCTGCCTTGCTGAACCCGGAACTGTGTACTACAGAAAAAACGGTAATTTTGCTGAGAAGCTATTTTATTTCAAATGGGGCATTGTAAATATTTAAGATATACTGTATATATACGAATTGTCTGTCGTAAACAAACGTGAACATATTATAAATCTAACGTTTATAATCTAAAAGACATGTTTTAGATGATTCTATTATAAAATCAAAAAGCAAAAGAAACATAATGAAAATGTTCGAACGTTAAAGTTGACATATAGCGGAGGATAATTATGATGTATATTTTCACAAGACAGACTCTGTATTTTATTTTATAATTTTAATTGTGCGTTATCCCGTAGTTGATGTGATTTCTTTCTTGAAGTATGTCGACAATTTTATTTTGATCATGCATTTAACTAAACACCCGTGTTAGTTGTGATAAATTTAACAGCGACTTTCAGCACTGATATATTTTAGAAGTGACAATTCTAAACAAAATCTGTACTTACACACAGGTACGATTTTTTCATATATCGCGAAAACTGAGGTCTTTAGAGTGTTATTGTCTTAAAACGTATTGTGATTACTGCAAAAAATTGTCGAAGCTACTTCGTTGAAAGTTTCGAAAGACACATTTTATGGCTTGCTTAAAGTCGTCGTCATTCCAAAGTGCTGAAAGAACGAGAGTTTGTACATCTTCAGCGTTTTACAACAATAAAGTGTCAGCTGTTAGCACAAAGAGCAACACAAGATTATAATGACACTGACTGCGACTCATATCGGCACTTGCGTAATAAGAAAATAATATTTTATCACTGATCAAAAAATCGAAAAAAGGTATAACTTCTAGAATTAATCAATCGATCCAATAAATCCTTGGATGTAATCAGGAATGTTTTCCATTACTTCAATGTAACCTTTAACATCGTGAATACTTACATTCCAATTAAATGTTTTAATCCACCTAATTAATGTTAACACCGAAAAGAACTAACACCAGTATTGAACAACATACACGCTAATATAATTCTGACTAAATGACAAAGACATGCAAGATAGGGAGAATGAACAGGGTTTGTTACCCGTGATTTCAGACTCAACACGAAGACTGGACTTAATGGCTTAATCTCATCATTCCATACCCGCGAAATGTAAACTCACGAATCTACCAATTTCATGGGGCATTGTACCACAATTTCAAACTAAATTGTAAAATTGAGATATATGGATTATTTAAATCATGATGTCTAACATATTGATTTCATTTTTTTATAAATGATATTTTTAAATGTCAGATCGTAAAAAGGTGATCTTGCAGTTCATGATTTCGCATTTTCTGACATAAAATGAAAAGAGAAATCACAACCGGTCCTCCGTAGGTTTACAGAGAGTAGTAACTCTTCATGTAGTTTATGCATATAAGGTTTATGCACTGGAAATTGATATTGTTTTATGATTAATGTTTTTTCGTAAATATCATCAATGTTTAGTTTCAAATGCATCTTTTTGTCCAGCCGTAGGAAATCAGGTCCGAGATAATTAAACAATGACCATTAATCGCTTCCTTTGATAACAAATCATCATTTTATATGTAATATAAAATCAACATGTTTTGCAGAGTTGGTGTTCGGTACTGTTTGTACGTTGAATACAGATTGTTGGATGGCCAATATGGTGTGTCTGGACAGTGTCTGTAAATGTGTGCTTGGATATGTATACGATCAAACCACCGGAAAGTGTGTGAATAGTACGTTTCAACTTAGTAATTACCATTTACGATTTGAACAAAATAGATAGTACTAAAGAGTTTCCCCCGACAAATAACACGTTAGTTCCGACAGAGGTTCATTTAAGGGGAGGCAAGTAGGTGTTTGAGTAGGGCACCAGCAAGTTCTGGGTTCGAACCACGTCATTGAGTAGACTTTGTTCGCGGTGATTTAGGCACGAGTGCTGGTATACAACTCGGGAAGCAGAAATTGAAAAATATAAGAAGGCGAACAGGAACTGTCACCCCCAAAGAACGATGCCACTCCAAAGTACACACCGCTATCGACTGATCAGTGGTAAAACACCACTTTGAAGTAAACCTAGTCCATTGACGCGCTTAGAATATATTGTTTCACGCATTATCTCAATTTCAATGTATGAACATATTAATTACAATACTAAATTGTTTATCTTTCAGCATGCGCAATCTACGGGACAAATTACAGCAAATATATTGACACCACAGTGAATGTTCCTTATGATAATCCGACCGTTACCTCACCTCAAGATTGCCTTGACGCGTGTTCAGCTTCTCCCATCTGTCGTGGGGTATCATTCTGGAGTGCTCCGCCCCTATGTCGCGTGAAGGAAGGCACGCCCCTGTCACATCCTGGCAACATCATGACTTTTGGTGGAGTCGACTATTATATAAGGAATTGTGCTTAAATGCGAATACGAATACTTCTTATTATATCATATTGTCAGTATGTCTACAGCCCAAATATATCTGGAATCATAATTATATCATGATCATGAATAACAAAACATTGCCCATGATATGTTGAGCTTTCCCTTTTCATGCGAAAAACAAGAATTTGCAAAATTATTCGTATAATTGAAATTTCAAACTATGCGCATTTTATCACTACAATTTATGTATTAAGACGAATTAAGCATGCATGTTTAGACCTTGTAGACACAATAACATCGACTGTGTGCAGCGAAGGTCAATGACAATAGGATGGTGAATTAGTTTGATCGAAATAACGATAATATGGCCAAACAAATGCATAAATTTCATATTAACTTTACAATATCATATGATACAGTATTCTTCGCAAACTCGCCAGAGCAACACCCTTTCAGAGACTGTTGGGAGATTGTTGCTTTAGTGAGGTTATATTGATAGAAACGTCTTACTACAGGAACAAATTGTAGTTGTTATTGAAGAGAGGGCCGATCTGAAGAGGTTGCAATGTGCAAATTATTTATTCTAATATAACTTTTCATACGTCAAATGATTTATGAAATATTAAGTTTATTATTTCGGCGCAGCCTTACTAACATGGCTTTGCTAATTGCATATCAGTGTTGTGTAAACCAATCAAATTTGACTTTAACCGCTAAACGAAATTACATGTATCTTCAATCTACTAACATTTGCAACCTTGACGCAGATTGGTTAACATTTCGTTAATGCCTATTTATGTGTTTACCAAACCTAAAAATATAAACTTGTTAATTGTAATGTATTTTTTCTGCCGAAGCAAAATAATTAACACATTTACTGCATATTGGTGTTATTTTTGCAAAACAATCTTGATCACGATAGAGGCGTTATTCTTATGATTGTAAACAAGACATTGTTGTATGAAAATCCGATGAACATAATATTGTTTGCATTAACAACTGCGTCTGGAAGTAGATCGTATAGTATATTTCAAGATTTATCCAGTAAGTAGTGTTGTTAGTCATCCCCACTGGGATTTGTCCGGTGTTGGAATAAAGAAGACTTTCTTGGTTTTATGTACCAGTGCCGAACATTTATATTTTAAATCGATATGTAACAAGTTTATGAACATGAATGTGTGATTTCACTACTTATGCAATAAGTAATGATGAACTATATTGAAACAGATTATACTGTGTCTATGACTTATCACATAATGGAGTTAATTTTATCCAGTCTCCTACGCACTGATCTCCCCTTACATGAATAGGAGTTTCTGTAGTGAAGCGTAATTGAATGTCCGGCAGTCGTAACATTTAGGCATTTTTATGTTTTACAAGAAATGTTAATATCATGGATATATTATGATGTTTGAAGCGAAAGAAGCCAGGTGATAAAAGCGTAAGACTCTTTGTAGTTATTATACATACTCTATAGAAGGGGCAAAGGGAGAGAACACTAGATGGGATTAAGGGAACGAACTCTTGACAATCTTCTGTGTCTCTATCTACAAAGCTTCCAATAAGAGATGCAGGTTAAGACATGAAGCTTGATATATAGACTGTAAAAAGTTTTTTTTGGTAAGCTGATTGTATCGAAGTACATGTATTATATATCATCTTTACCACCGCAAGCTGAAAACCTCTTTCAATTCGGCTCCACATGCCAATAAGGTCAACGCCAATAGTTCATGTGTTGTTTGTCCATGATGGTGGAATAAACAAATGTCTAAAATAACATTAATCGAAGTTGCAAGCTTGCAATCATATCAAATCTAGACAAAACGTGTCCAAAACATTTATAAAAAAATGTCTCTATTCTTATATCAAAACAAGAGTCCCTGAAACGTTCAAACTTTCATGCAATAGTATTCACAAATAACTAACCGCGGGTCATTCTTTGTTCATGTTCGACTGTCGGCATATCAACATTCGGTTAACACGTCATTGTACATGTATTATGTTTTGTTCTGTTTATACAATCACTAGTAATATTAATATTTATGTATGCAATATGTGTACGTTGTAATATAAATATAAGAACAACAATATAACTTTGTAATTGATGTTATTCATTAATATATATCTATGTTATTTTTCCACACCACATGATAATTGTTAATGACGACGAGCTGTAATTGCTTAAGTCAATAATAAACTTTATGTTCTGTTCTTTTCAGATGATAAGAGAATAGTGTTGAACGACCTAAATTTATTTCATTGTTCAAAAATATCTGCTAGTCTGATAATGACGTAATTCTAAATCGAAAGTAGTCTATTTAAGACATCAAAACGAAAGTAGGGATTTCGTTCGGAAATCTTTTGACTTTTCAAGAGATTATATTTCGGGGAAGAAAGAGATGTTTCGAATGACTATATAATGTTAAATTTTTCCTATAGTTTGCATGCTAACAGATTTGTTTACAATAATCGACTCATATTTTGTCTCGTAAGTATATACAATCGTTTAATAAAAAAATATTCTCATAGCATATAGTATTGTTGCACATGAAGTGAGAGAAATAAAAGGCGTTGTTGTTGTTATTATTGTTGTATTGTTACTGTTGGTTGTATAACTGTTGTCGTTTACTTTTAAGTAAAATAAAATCCCTGAAAACCGAACTCTGAAAACCGGAATCCTCTGAAAACCGAACTCTCTGAAAACCGGAATCCTCTGAAAACCAGAATCCTCTGAAAACCGGAATCCTCTGAAAACCGGAATCCTCTGAAAACCGGAATCCTCTGAAAACCGAACTCTCTGAAAACCGGAATCCTCTGAAAACCGAACTCTCTGAAAACCGGAATCCTCTGAAAACCGAACCCTTTACAAACTGGAATCCTCTGAAAACCGAACTCTCTGAAAACCGGAATCCTCTGAAAACCGAACTCTCTGAAAACCGGAATCCTCTGAAAACCGAACCCTTTACAAACCGGAATCCTCTGAAAACCGAACTCTCTTAAAACCGGAATCCTCTGAAAACCGAACTCTCTGAAAACCGGAATCCTCTGAAAACCGAACCCTTTACAAACTGGAATCCTCTGAAAACCGAACTCTCTGAAAACCGGAATCCTCTGAAAACCGATCCCTTTACAAACCGAAATCCTCTGAAAACCGAACCCTTTACAAACTGGAATCCTCTGAAAACCGAACCCTTTACAAACCGGAATCCTCTGAAAACCGAACCCTTTACAAACCGGAATCCTCTGAAAACCGAACCCTTTACAAACTGGAAACCTCTGAAAACCGAACTCTCTGAAAACCGGAATCCTCCGAAAACCTGAATCTCTGAAAACCGGACCTCTGAAAACCGGACTCTCTGAAATTCGGAAACCTCTGATTTCTGTCGATTTTCAAAGTGCAAGTGCAATGTTTTTCTTTTACTAAATCAATGCATAAAATTCTTCGAAAACCGGAACTCTCAGAAAACTGGACTTTGGTTATGTCCCGATGTGGTCTTGTTGTCAGGGAGTTCACTGTATAATTAATCATATGTATCTATGATAATGAATGTGAACTATCTCATTTTTTGCTATTTCGAATTGATAACCAAAGTCATGTGTGATTTCTCATGTGACTGAAGTTATAAAGGCCAAGGTTAATATATGAGTTGTTAGTGACCATGATTAGATAACGATTCATAAACTACTGAGTTCATTTAACAAATTTTCTGATAACGATTACACGAGTCATTTCAAAGTTCAGTTTGTTCTCTGAAAATGATTATTTTGATGAGTTCAGGTCATGGCCAGTGACAGTGGTATCTAAGGCACTAGTTTTTTCACATCTTCGGGAAAAGACGTTATACATGTTTCTAGGTACCAATTTGATATGTGCAATCAGTGTTATTCATTTTTTCGTGAAACAGCAATTATAATATATATCTATTGTTTCTTCTTCATTATCTTAAATGTACAATGTTTTAAGCATTGTTTTGATTTAATTATCTTGGTACGTGATGACGGAACATATGAAACATTATTGCATTATGGTGAATAAACCTGTGGAGGTCAAGGTTGAATGAACATGAGCGCTAAACTCGAATAATAAATACTTAAAATACCATGCATTTATGAAAGACACACCAATGACTGGGGTGGTTATGGACAGGCATAAACCAAATTCGATAAGGCTTTCATTACCGATTTATCAATTATATTGGGTATGGGTTAGGAAGGTTGCTTAAATCATATTTTCAATTTTGAACGGATGAATAGGTTGTACACAACACCCCTATTATCGTTGTTTAGGTAAACACGATAATGAAAGAAATAGCGAATTTGAGTTATACATCAACATTTGTAAACAAATAAGTTGACAATAATCAAATAAAAGTCTTCTTTCCACGGACCGTATAGACTTTAAAAAAGTGTCACTGGTGCGTGAAGCATTAACATACTGCTTTAGATGTAAACAAACTGAATATTTCCTGCAACAAAAATTGTAATGTGAGTTTTTGATAATCTGTGACTTTTCCCTATAACACTTCATCAAACATCCGTCGTGAAATTGTATTTTTGTCAAGGATTATTTCTAACAATTGTGTTACTGATGTGTGAAGCATAAACACAAAGCTTTCGAAGTTAACAATCTGAATAAATTGTCAAGAAATATTTCTTACATTTGTGATTAAAAGAAATTCTGTCGAATGTCTTAAGACGACAGTATCATAGTTGGTAGGAAATAAGATGTCCCCCTCCCCTCCCCCAATGACAATCTATGTAATGTTGGAAACCAAGCTATTCCCGATACTGCCTCAGTAGGGTTACGGGTGCACACAAAACTTTAAATATGATCATGCTGAATAGTTCGTTCCCATGTAAATACAGAGCGAACAATGAATAAGTTCAATTTCGAATATTTTTTTCCTTAAAAGGTATTCAATTAAAGAATATTTTCAAAAAATACGGTTAACATAATGATGCTGATTTTTTGAGATGCAAGTCTATTATCTCTAAGCATTTTTCAAGATATGTATATTGGTATGTGATGACTTTGCAAATAGTATTGCAAAAACTGAATCCGTCTTTGACTTTATGGGGGACGTTACGCCTGCTCCCTAAATTAACATGCAGTGATCTACAATTTCGAGGTATATGGAAAACGATTTTTGTTTATTACAACTGCGTAAATAAAGTTTATCCTTTGAACATAAAGTTCATAGAACAAGTTCAAGGTTTGTGGAAAGTCCCCATGATTAGTTATCAAAACTGCGTAACGTGATTAAAATGGATTTAAGAAAAAGATGAGTGGTATATATACACGAGTCTGAGTAATACCGCATTATACCACGGGCGCTTTTCTAGAGTTAACTTCAACAAATATAATATATTTTATATCATATCACAAGGTAAGTGGACATTCGAATACTTGTTTTCTAATTTTGTGAAGTATTGACTAATTGATGAATACTGTTCCTTAGCGTAATAAAAATATGTTTTATTTAATCAAGAACTGGAAAATGGTTGTGATATAATGGATAGGGGCGGTACTGTGTTAGAACAGTGCATCATGGGGGATTTTGACCTAACATTGGCGCGCTTGTTATAAACTATAGACCATTTTTGGTTAAATACTCCATAACACACCACCCCTTTGCCGTACAGCCCTCTTATTGTTATACATCAGTGACCCAAAAGAACTTTAAACCGACTGGAACGGGAATGCAACCCCCTTTGATGGAATGCTTACATGCATAAAATGATTTCCAAAACTACTATAGAAATATTTACAAATTGAATATTCTAAAAAGAAATCTATCATGCAGTCTGTCTTATAGCATCTATATAAATAACTATCCATAACACTGAAGTCATGTTGCCATCATGTTTATTGTCTGTACTATTGTGACAATCCTGTCACAGCAGCTTAATACAGGAATGTCGCTAATATTTGAACTACAAGGAAAATCATCAACAGTAGGCGGGGTCGGGGTGGGGGTACCCCCCAATAATTATAATCACTCGTACAAGAAAAGTAGTCGATTGATGATGCATAAGTTACCAGGTAATTTTACCGGCTATCGGCTCTTAATAACACCCCTGTTAATAATAACACCCCCACACAGTAATTATTTTCGATAATTCCCTATCTAGTAAGATATCAAATGACGCGACTCGTATTATAAGTACACCGTTAATGCCCTTACATTATCATAGATCTACACTCATTTCCTGAAAACGATAAAACTTCCCCCATACCGATGTTTATCGTTTTCAGAAAACGTGGCGGTTGGGATTTTCGGTTGGGGGCGTAAAATATATATGGGGTTAGAAGGGGCGGTTGTCTCTTGTTCAGAGTTCATGGTGGCGACGCCTCCAGAAGCCAAAGGCGCTTTCTCGCCGCTTCTCAAGAAAAAACTACCAAATTTTGCTGAATGTATCGCCATGTGTTATGGATATAGGGAAGAATTTTCCGCTTCAGTTACTTAATGCTAAACAAGCTTGCCAGATTTTATACGATGGTTGGGGTCTCACGCAGGCTCCGCACCCCACCCAAAACCGCTGGTACTGGGTTAACAAATCCGATAATACCTTATTTCTGTACACGCCTATATTGAAACGCTACAATTCATTGCTACAGTATTCTTCAATATTGATTGAAGAAAAGTACATGAAAGTATATTGATATTTCCAGTCCTGCTATATATTGTTTGATTACATTTTAAAAAGTTTTGGGGATCCGTGGTCGAGTGGTAACGCATTGGACTGGGGTCGCAGGTTTGATTCCCCGCTCCACCACTAACGTTGTTTTCGAATGAGACCTGAAACCGAGGTCCCATGTATCGGTGCTACACATCGGGAATGTAAAATTAGCAGGGGTGTCTCTAGAACTGGATTACTTTCTGCGCATTGAAATATCCACCGAAACATAAACTAATTAACATCTTCTTGGGCTTTGATCACATAGCAAAGTCGGTTCCAACTATAAACTCTAGATACACACGTTTGACTAGTAATGAAGTATGACTGTTATGTTATATAATGTATGTTGTAGATATGTCGGGACAAGGACAGCAAAGCCAACAGTATGGGGGGAGTTACACAGGGACCGGGGACAAGCCAGACCTGAATAACCATGGAAATCAAGGAAACCCGAACAACCCGAATTATCAGTAAGTTAAAATAACGATACAGTATATTTTTATTGAAGCGTATTCGTACCTACAGCAATTTTATATTTGTCATTAAGTAAGAAATAATGATATAATTGTCATTCACACAGAACATCTTTTCCTATACTTTGGATAAATCTATATGTTGGCACAATTTAGCTTTCCTTTGCTAGCGCTAACTCGGCGCGTAGGTTAGGATAGAAAATACCTGCGTCAGACTCGTATATTGTCACATCGTAATGTTGTAGAGTACGTCTGTATGAAGGCATTTACCGCTGATTTTCTCGCATTTATGAAGTATGTTATGAAAAAAAATCAAGACTATGTACCTTTAAAAGCGGCCAATGGTAAAGATGCATTCTGTGTATGTTTCTGCTACTTGCGCATACAATATTGAAGAACAAATACAGGAAATAACATATAGTGTTTCCAGATGGCGAGTGATAACAAACACAAACCGGACATACAGTAAAACTTCGAAACCTCGAACTGCCGTCGGAACGAGCAATTAGTTCGAGCCATCTACCTGTTCGAGGCATCTACTGTATACGTGTATATGTACGAACTGACTGTCACCGGTGCAAGTGTACTAAGCATGCTGAACGCATGGCGTGTGTGTGTTGTTAGTGTTTTCATACTGAATGCACGTCGATCAATAGTCACAGCATTATTCATAATAATAATAATTAAAAAATGAATAAATAAATGATTCGTTTTAAACGTTCTGAATATGCGTTGACACGGGACTATCCAATGCCACCGAATGTGATTACGTTTCTTTGTATAAATAAATACGACATATGCTAATTTACTCATTTGTTTTTTAACCTTGTAGATAACACATCTGTTGCACTTGTATTTTGTGAACTAGTGCACGTATTGTTTTCGTGATTTCGCATTTGCTACTGATGATTGGCTATATATCAATGTTCCATGTACCTGAATAAATACAAACTCTCACATTCAAAGGCTTAATGTTTCGTAAGGAGCACATCATTTAAGAACACTTGAATTAAGCACTATCAATTATGTATGTTTAATAGATCCATTTAGTGATTTGTTTGTCGCATAAGTACATGTACACTGTATTGTTTGGGGTAATTATCACTACGTGCAAATTACACATGTGAACTTTCTTATCTGTCAGCAAACAATTGAATATCGCTCTGTCCATGAAAGGTGTGAATTATTGTATTGTTCGACCTATCTATGGTGAACAATGAATGAAATGGTTTCTAGGGACCGCAAACCCTGTTCGAGTGTTCGACCTATCTCCGTTCGAGTGATCTACTGTTCGATAATATGAAATAAGAAGGGGTTTCGCCGGTACCTAAGAACCTGTTCGAGGTATCTACTGTGTTCGAGCCAAAACTGTTCGAGGTTTCGAAGTTTTACTGTATTACTAGCAATGGTGTTATATATATTTTAGGGGTTACTCAAGTGGATATCCAGGAACGGGGACAAAGCCTGATTTGGGCAATCACTCCAATCAGCTCAATCCAAGCAACGCCAGCTTCCAGCCGAAAAAATAATTGACTGTCACATGAGTTGACACTTGAACTTGGAAACGAAATATCTCTATAATGGTGTCAAAGTTGATATTGTAACTTTGAAACAATAAATCTTAAAACGATGCTACTATTATTTTTCTCTGTTACATTTGTGTACACGACACTTCTAAATTTGCTGTAATATTTGGAGACAACAATAAATATGCAATTCATGTATTAACAGACATAATATTTATACTTATTAAATATATTTTTGAATGTACATTTCTAAGCAAACTTCACGGGAATCAAAAAAAATGTTAGGCTTAGGGGCGTAGACAAGGCTTAGGGGCGTAGACAAGGCTTAGGGGCGTAGAAAAGGCTTATAAAATGCGTACGCAAACAAAGTGGCATTGTCTTGCGTATGTAGCGTTCCCAGTAACAACTTAAATCTCTCTTTTAGATTGTCAAAGATCTCAGAAGATTTAAACATATATTAACTGCTAGAAACTACATATACACCAATTAGTAAAATATATTACAAAATAAAAAGTCCATGAATACCGAGTCACATTCCCATTGCAACACACTAAAGGGCTTTTGTTCAGAGGTAGTTGCTCTTGAGAGTCCTTCTTGATAGTTAAATCTACAAGAAAATGTCCGCTCTGGAGAGGTTGAACTGTATGTTAAGGTATGATAGTAAAAGTCGACGGTACATTACAAGCGTATAACTAGATGTGTCCATCGGATACTGATGCTCCTGCTATGGGTTTTTCAAAACAAAAATGTGGAAACTCCCTAAACTCTAAACACTCCTCGGACAATCTATAAAGTTCGGATTAGTGGAGATTCCGGACTGGAGAGGATTCTCCATTGAATGTCCGAAGGCAAGAAATTCTTTCCGTAATTTGAATTAGTTCGCTAGAGGAAGTTAACGCGACGTAATATATAATGTCTGAATGCATTCTTGTATTCGACTTTGCAGAGTCATGGGGAAATTTAAGCTACGGTACTTTACAACTATTAGGTAGTTCGATCAGCAACTATAGTGACTAAAGTGACTATGGTTGGATGATAAAACTCAGTCTAGTTCATCTACGGTCTAGTTACTCTGGTCACTCTTCGAACGTGGAGGTTTGAATACTATATAGAGGTGTTCCGAACATTAACTATGGTTCAACCACCGATTTAGTACGGTTGAACTATAGCCGATATTCGGAGCACCTCTATAGGATTTTCAACCCTCCAAATTCTAAGAGTGACCAGAGTAACCAGACCATAGATAAACTAGACTGAGTTTTATCATCCAACCATAGTCACTATAGTTGCTGATCGAACTACCTCTATGTAAACTTGATAATTCAATTTATATACCAAAAGCATCAGTTAGAGACCAACATATTTGCGCTCCTTTCAAGAAAGGAAGATTTGCAGTGCGACATGCAAAATACTTTATGTATTAAATGTTGGTTGATATTTGAATTCATCTATATGTAAATTATCATTATGAAATGTATATATTCATTAGACAAATTTGAGAAAATCTCGATTCTTCAGAATAAGGACCGCTATAGACGTCTCTCATTTACTAAAAGCATGATGAAAGCAGTGAATATAATTAACTTAAGAGTTTGACCTACAGTTCATTCTTAAATAGATGTAGAAATTACAGCAAAACTACACCGTGCAGAAAATGTAATAGAATTTTTCATTTTTTAATTCTTTTATATTTGACAGTTTCACTGAATAAGGTGCATACATCAATCTCAAGCAAATCTTTCAATGGATCATTCAACATGTCAAAGGATATCAAACATAGCTGAAATGAAGTGTGAGTGTTTCGCGACATTACCGTCCATAAAACCTGACAAGCAATGCATACAGTAAGATGTATTTTCAAAACGACATATTTGAAAATATGCACCATAGCTTCATTTCAAACTGGAGAGTTTCCGGATAAGGGAGTTTCCGCTGTATACACAAGCTGCAGTATATATGATATATGCTGTATATTAAGAACTTCAAATTGACGGTGTAGTACTTCTAACAATATTGACCTGTGATCCATTGCTATTCTTACTCCATAAAAAGGTAACAAAGTGGTGTACCGTATTTTAAACTGAATGTATTCTAGGAACACCGATACAGCGGTTACATTAATAGTCTGTTGGGTATTCCGAAGCCAATGGTATGACGTAGAACATTTTCCACCATGGTCCAACTCTAATTTTGTTACTTCTATGGTTAAGTAGAAGGTTAAGTATTGTTGCCATGGTCACTATGACGCTAGTTAATGTCAGGAACACTACATAGCCGCAAATGATGGCAACTGGGTTTGAATTACTTGGTATATTGTCCGATATAACTGTCATAAAAACGGCCATAGATAACATCATGGTTACTGAAAAGCCGATACGCTCACCAGACTCGCTGGGTAGCAGAAACACGAACGGGACAAGAACTCCAATCAGTGTCATTGGTAGAATCGTCGTCAAGACGTAAAATGCCGGATGACGCTTTAGTCTGAAATGGTAACTAACGAACGATAATTTTCTATTATTGTTAACTTCAACCCAAGTTTCCTCCAATTGCCATTCGCTCATAGTTACACCTCTGATGCTGATTCCATCCGAACGGTGATTCATCATGACTGCAAGAGAAGCATCAACTGAGCCATAGTTGTGGTTGCTTATTGTCATCACACAATGTTGTTTATCCAAAGGCCAAAATGTAACGTCGAATGAACAAATATTTTTTACTTCATACGAGGAGAACCAATACACAGTGCCATTAGAAAGATTCAAAATACTGTTATCAGACTGTGATCCGATCACAGACTGGTCAAGGCTTGAAGTAACCAGAAAACTAGGGGTCCAGACAACATTGCTTTGGAATATCATTCGCTCTATCCCGCCATTAGCCGAAGGTGTCCATGTTAAATGTTCATCCTTCCAAGACGCTACAAATCCTGCTGAGAATGTGATAAGCCCGTTTATTGTATCAATATTAGGTATTGAGAAAACGTCTAAAGCTACACTTATGTTAACTACAGTCGTCTGATTCTTAACTGGCAAAATTCGTTTATTGTACCCTGTCAACAGATCACTCATCAAGGTGTCGACTTGTTCATGAGTTTGACAATATCCACAGCTGAGGCTGAGAAAGCGTACATATACTCCAAAGAAAAATGAAGTACTCATTGTCACAATTAGTGTTCGCCAAATTCATTAAGAAGATCTGAATATATTACAAAACTGTCAAAATCACGAATCAATGCATAAGTATAATAACAGATTAAATAACTCGTGAGTAGAATCCAGCTCACAAAGTAGTCACTTATATTATGTTTCAGTGTTCTAATACTTCAATGCCACGGTGTGACAAGACAATCCCGCTCAACCAATCAACACCATCATTGCTAATTAACACATGATGCATATGCTGTTCCAATGTTCAATTCAGCTTAAATTGTAACAATTCAAGGCTATTTACAATACATTTATGCATGATATCTCCGTGGACGTCAGAAATTAATGGATCTGCCAAAGTCGATTGCTAAGCATACCAACAAGCACAAGCCACTTACTGGTAATGTGTCTGTCCCACGATTGTTGATTAAAAGATCACGCGTTCATTTTTGAAGACATAACAATGTTGATAATAGATCTAGAATCATAATGAAAATACATGCAATTAAATAATGTTATTATGAAATGTTTGTGTGTTGATGTGGAAGCACAAAGGCGGTGATTGGCCAGCTATACATTCCGCAATATATAGTGATAACGTCTATGTTATCCCAAATATCAAGATGTAAGGAAAAAGTTTTTCGTAATAATTCTTGGCCCTGCCTTGAGAAATTTTATCATTTGCTACAGTCTGATAGGAATAAATGTATCATAAATACAGCTAAATTTATTTCAGAAGCTTTGAGCGTAAGAAATAATATTTTGCAAACTAGTATGAACTGATGTATTTAAAAATAGGGTATGAATACTGTTATATTTATCTATCTATCTCTTGTATACACTGTATCACCATAGCTTCTTCTGTCCTCATATTTCTCACTAATGTTTTTCACTCATATTTGTCACTCATGTTTGTCATTCATGTTTATCACTCATATGTGTCACTATACAAATAGTACAATGTACATTGTAAACATCTACACGCATTACCATATACATGTATAATATGCTGTCTTGTCAGCATATATCATATCACACGCCTACATGTAACTGTATGTTTTTCTTGTGTTCCCTATTGCAAGTCTTTGCCATAATTGTTATTTGTAAATGGCCAAAGGCTTAAATAAGCCAAATAAGCCAATAAATGAATAAATGTCAATGTGGTATTTTGTTTACTGTGAGGTCGAATTATAGTGAATTGGTAGTTTTTAAATATGATATACATATGATCTAAATGAGAAGCAATACGGCTCATTGCATATCGGGGAATAAAGTTGAATACGCTTTAAAGATAATACACTGGGATGATAAACTTCTTCTTGAGATTTCAGTTGAAATTTAATTCGCCATTTCGGTTGACAATATGACTGTTCGGAGCCTTTCGATAGGCCTATTTACATTGTTGTCCATGCTCATTCGATATCATTGATATCTGATTACTAAGATGGCAAATCCGGATACATTAATATGACATGGCAGAGTTTCGTTCCGAAAACATGATAGGTTGGCTTTTTATGAAATGCTTACTTGTTACACGCTGACAGGTGTTCAAGTATTTTACAAAAATGGTTGAGTCAAAGACACTCTCAACTATTGTCAGTGTTCCAGAATGTAAAATGTATACACAACTAAAAAAAGAAACGTCGGCCACACTTCGCAGGATATCCTCCATTTTTCATTCAGAAACTCTTTAATATATGTCTTCAAGATAACATTCGATTTTTCATACCTCGCACACAACTTTATTGACTTAGATAGATAACGGATTTTTTATATTGTATATACGTACGTACTATTCTTTATATGCACACGCTGTAGGAGTTTCGTGAGCACACAACAGTCATAGAACAACAACGATATTATGTTTATTTATTTTTTTGTCATGCATAGTGTAAAAAAAATAATACAACATTATTTCTACATGAAAATAACAACGTAAACATATCGTTCTACATACAATTAAAAATATTATTTCGGTGAATTGTCGGTCTTGTCAAAGAGTTTTTAGGTGACTCCTCAAATTGACGGCCTTATCAAAGGACTTTTAGTGGACTCGTCGAATAGACGGCCTTGACAAAGGGTTTTTAGGTGACTCCTCAAATTGTCGGCCTTATCAAAGGGCTTTTAGTGGACTAGTCGAATTGTCGGCCTTATCAAATGGCTTTTAGAGGACTCGTCGAATTGTCGGCCTTACCAAAGGACTTTTAGTGGACTCGTCGAATTGTCGGCCTTATCCAAGGACTTTTAGTGGACTCATCGAATTGTGGGCCTTACCAAAGGACTTTTAGTGGACTCGTCGAATTGTCGGCTTTATCAAAGGGCTTTATAGGACTCGTCGAATTTTCGGCTTTATCAAAGGGCTTTTGAGGACTCGTCGAATTGTCGGTCTTATCAAAGGGCTTTTCGAGGACTCGTCGAATTGTGGGCCTTACCAAAGGGTTTTTAGTGAACTCCTCGAATTGTCGGTCTTATCAATGGGCTTTTAGTAGACTATCTCATTCATGTATTCCTATTAATCATTCACGAACTGGTCGTTTATAATTATGATGAAACGTTCAATAGTTTTAAATACATGATAACTGTAATTCGAGTGTGTGATTTAAGGACATATCACCGTGAACAACGTTTTAGAAAGGATTGTTGTACATTATGATCACAATGTAAAAATAAGTTGCCATTGTATTTTTCAATAAGCTCAAGACAGGGGCATTAAATGAATTTCCAAATTTCAGAACTATGTTCAAGAACATTTAAATATACATAGTTAAACTGACTGACGTAGGATTAAAAGGGTCATTGAAGAGCAATGGCCATAATCAAAAAGTCCTAATGGACATTTATTTGCACTAGTCTGTGACCAGCAATTACGAAAAACTGACAGCACATGGCTAAAGTGCAAGATACACAATTCATAAATGTTTTTAAAAGACAATAACATCACATTTTCTAGACACAATCGATCTTGGAATAGTCTGCTCTCCGCCAACAAAAGCAAAACGTCATAACTAACCACTGAAGTACATTTAAATCAACGTGATTTTACGTTTGTCCTAGTCAGGGCGGAAGATGACACTCGTCTCAGCGCAATTATCATTCTCGAGTTGGTAAAGTCTAAACTTGTTTTAGCAGTGTTTTGACATTAATGTACAAAACCCCCAGAACGGCCCTCTCTGGAGGAACATCTTCTCTTCAATAGCATCATCATTTTGTTCATGTTGTAAGAATTTACGATCAATTTAACCTCTCTAGAGAAACAACATAGCCCGCCATTCCTCGGATTGGAACCTTCAGGGAACTCGGAAGAGAGGTCAATCGTTCATGACATGGCGCAGGATTCTGAATGCTGAGCTCAAGAAGATACGGATATCCTGGGGAGAAGCAAAACAGGCAGCAACAGACCGTGTCCGATGGAGAAGTGTGATGAAGTCCCTATGTGCCGGAGGGGACGACGAGGATTGAGTGAGTGATTGAGAGAAACAACTTCTCAACAACAGCCAAAATGTAAAAGGGTTTTACTCGGGAGAAGTTTTTAACTGTATTTATTATTATCTCCACATTATTCATTACTCATTCCAGCCACATACTATGCATCGATGTATATCATATGATTACAGGAAATACAAAAGCAATGAGGTTTCACTAGTAAATAATATAAAGTATAAGTAAACATTTCTGTAGTATGCAATATCTGTCTCCACGATAGCATTTCCTTAAATACCCATTGTGAAGAACTCGATGTGCGAGATTTAGGTTCTTTACCTTCTCTCAATAGTACAAATGATCTGGACACGTTGTTATTCAATCGGACTATAATCTGACGCTAACGCTAAATAACAAAGAAATATGACAGACGGACATGTCGACATCACTGATGTCACTATAAACAAATACTTATCAATGGCTTTACTAACATCTTGCCACGAACACTCATCATCAGCTGGTTGAACCTTTGTTTGATCTATGTACAGTTCCGTACCTTTATCATTTAACTCCCTCTCGATACCTGTAGTTTCGGATAGGTTCAGTTCATGATTTGCAATGTCCGTAACTGAAATGACATTCCGATTGCATATCGACTTTAGTATTTTGTTTTCGGTTGAAATGTTTCTACGTCCACAAAACATTTGCCAGCACGTTCCAATCGGTTGTTTTTCACTTCTGTGGTGCACTCGAAGGTTTAATATTGTCAAAACTGTAACAATAACACTTGAAAGAGTTAACATCATCACATATCCACAAATCAGAGCGACAGGATTTGTTGTTCGTGGTATTTCATCTGATATAACAGTCAGGAAAACTGTAAGTGACAACATTATTGTAATAGAAAAGCCGATACGCTCGCCTGAATCACTCGGCAGCAGAAAAACAAAAGGAATAAGAGCTCCAATTATCGCAACAGGGAGAATAAGGGTTAATACATAAAATGCTGGCTGTCTTTTAAATCTAAGACGACATGAAATATAGCTGAGATATGAATCGACTTCAGGATCCAACCTTGTATCTTCTAAAATCCACTCACTCATGGAAACTGCAGAAACACGTATTGCCGGGTTTCCAAAATGTATTTTCACATCGTTTACAGTGTAGTCATTTACTAACAACATAATAATGCACTCTTGTTTGTCGAACGGCCAGAACTTCATATAGAATACACACGAAAGTTTCATAAGGTGATTTGAGTTCCAAGTAGCAATACCGTTTGAATAGAGTTTTACACGTAGTTTATTATTTTCTCCAAGAATCGTCTGTTCTAAACTCGTCACGGCTGTAATAGACGGTGTCCACACTTGTTGCGGTTCTAGCAGCACTAACTGTATCCCACCGTATTCCGTAGCATTCCATGCAAATATTTCATCAGTCCACTGGCTCCGAAAGCCTATTGCTATAGTTACAAGGCCTTTAATTGGATCAATATCAGTGATGGAGTAGACCACGATATTTATTAAGACATCCACGGTGCCTGATTGGTTCTGCAGGGGACGTATACCCTTACTGTAATTTTCAAGCGTATTGGTCACAAGAGCATCTGTTTGCAAATACGTCGCTGCATGAGCACCTGGTAGAGCGTCCATTACTACCACCAACAACAACAACAACACTCTCTCTAACATCATACTCATTGTCTTCCAGATTCCAAAATGTCAGATCCTCTTCTATCTACTTACACAATAATAGAAATTCAATTTATTATTGAAAAATAAACTTGCAGGTATAAGTCATGAATGTATCTTGCTAGAAATTAGTAATAATCCCACGCTTATATAGCAAATCAGATAAATTATCATAATTATATGATATTTTGTTTCATAACACGGTACAGGGTGAAACGAAAGTCGATACCGTGATAAAGACGGCGTAAATAACATATCCCCATATTTCTATCTTGTGACAGTGCCGTAATATCGATGTGACTATATTGACATAAAGGTAATATCGACGCTACGATATTGACAGTGCGGTAATATCGACGTGACTATATTGACAGTGCGGTAATATCGACGTGACTATATTGACAGTGCGGTAATATCGACGTGACTATATTGACAGTGTGGTAATATCGACGTGACGATATTGACAGTGCGGTAATATCGACGTGATGATATTGAAAGTGCGGCAACTCCGACGTGATATTGCGGTTATATTGCCGTGACGATATTGACAGTGATAGACATGCAGGCAATGTCTTTTACGTGCACATATAACGTGCGAATAAATGAAATCATGCCTGATCTAAACATGATTCCAAAATCATAAAATAAAATCATTAACAACTGGCCTGAATATCTGAACCTGAGCAATAAATAGCTTTATCTCCGCAGATAACCAGACACCAGTCACATCCTCTACTGCTTAATTATATAGTGATTTGTTTTTTGAATAACCCAACGCATTCCATGTAAATGTTGACATCACTATTTGGTTTTGTGGAGAAGCTGGTTTGTAGACTTCACATAACATTGATGCAGGATTTGATACATCCTGTATATGAAACAAAGGGATTTGAAATATTCCAATATTTCACAATCACACACACTTAAATCGTTGAATTGACAAAAGAACAAATTATGAGGGTTCACGGCATTCGTACAGAAAACGTGATATTGAACAGATATATTACCATACGCCATTAGCCATAATTACACGATCAATAGCGAAGATGACAACGGAGCTATCTACGTATACGAAACAGAAATTTGCTCGAAAGTTTTATAGATTTTTCCGGCAACTAATGTGTTTTATAGGTTTGTAAACAATATCCTTTACAGTCAGAGGGCAAGTTTTCTTAGCTCAATGAATTAATGTGACTTTTAAACACACGTATTTGCTAACGGATAGAGATAGATTGGTTGATTTTCTCCAAGTTGGAGAGCAGAACAGTATATACAGTTTTAACAAAACAAAACAAACATTATTTACTATTATCAACGAAACAAATATGAATGTATATATGATGAATGTACACGTAGTATATTCCTGAGGCTAGGGATTAAATATTTCAAACATCAATACATGCATCAGTTATAAAAAAGAATGGTTAAATAGGCACATATTGTCCAAGTACTAAATAATGTAAAGTCTAGACATCTTTTGAATTAAGAATAACCAATTAGCTTGGAAAAAAATGACTGTAAACACTTTTGTCTTTCCGAAAACGAAACAAAGACAGTAGTGTGACGTACAACGTGATTGAATTTAAGCTTAAATTGATTAGAGCCTGACTGAAATGGAAAGAAGGGCCGTAGCAAAACACTATCTGAACCTTAACAAGGTAAGGTACCTTAAGTACAATGCGCATGTACATGGAATAACTATTTAAAAAAAATATATGAGAGATACGGATCAATATACAGATATCGATCCAAACACAGAGTGACAGGGTAACGAAAATAGCGAAGCATCGCATTTGTACAAATTCTCCACAATTTACTTATTATGATGTACAAACAGATCTTTTTCGTCAGTAAAGAGAAAAATACAAAGAAGAAAACATAGCACATGTATCATGGTATTAGAAGAACAACAACAAGGTTCAATAAATGAACTAATAGAACATATCTGACCGTCCGCGACGTTTGCATGTCATCATGGCCCAGGCGTCCTAACATCCGTCTGAAAACCGTGACAACCCCTCTTTAACGACGGGAGTCGGAGGAAAAGAAATGTTCCAATCATCATACATATAAGAAGTGCTTGTAATACAAGCGAATTAACGCACCATCTTTACAAGTACATAAGTAATGGCAACATTCATAAAACGTATTTCGTCATTACACACGGCGAGTCCCAGAACAATACCACACAAGCAAACCAATAGAATCCCTCACAATCAATCAATGCATCCCACAGTTTTCCACGCTCCATACTTCTACCCAAGCAAAAACATATAAGATGCTTTGTTATGTCTTCAGTATATCGTGAACATTGTTTACAATGGTGTTGGTATTTTCTTGAAAGAAACACTGCAACAGTTCTTGCCAAGATTCTGACCATGAAATTCAGCGACCGTGTGTTCTGTGATACGTGCCAGAGGCTTGAAGAGTGGTTTCACCCTTAACAGGTTTGGCGGGATCCATTCATTGCCCTCTGTAGTTAAACTGTCGAGTCGTGTTTGCCTGTCAGGTATCATCACCATGGTAATCAATTGCTGTTTCCACTGCCCCTTGACTGGAAAATTACTCGTTTGAACAAAGTTATGTAATACATGAATAAGTGAGTATTTGCACAGAATCCGATATATGTCTGGAATAAAGCCTGATACCTGTCTATCCCTATTACAAAATCTCGCTAGACGATAGACAAATATAGATTTTGATAGAAACTTACAAGGTAATCTGCATAATTGACCAAACAGCTGTAATTTCTTATAGTCAATCAATGTTTCCATACTAACCATGTCAACAGAACAAAGAGTGTAAGATGAACTTATATTCTTGCTAAAACGTTGGATGTGTTTTAAACAGCATCTGTGAGCTTTTTCGAGCCGTTGTATTTCTTCCCGGGAGTAACAGTTCCACAACTCACATCCGTAGTAGGTTGTTCGTAGTTTACCACATGCTTCCCTGATGTTTTCTTTCGATGAAAGATGCTTGTCACAGTTAATTCCTAAATTACAGTATTTATTACTTTCTGTTATTGGATAAGGACCCATGGAAAATGTTCTGTCTGATTTTACAAATTTCGGTTCGTTGAAGACTACAACTTCACATTTCTTGGCGTTGTAAACGTATCGCAATTTACGCGAATATCAATCATACGGTCCATACCGGCTTTGGAGAATGAAACTAACACCATGTCATCTGCAACAGTAGGAGAACATACGCTAAAATTATAAATGCACAACCCTTGTTCACTGACTTCGAGTTCTTTTATTAGACCATCTATGTATATCAGATAAATCATTGGGGAACTTTTCCCATCTTGTCGAGTTCATTGTTCAGTAGGGAAAATTGATGATAGAATACCTTCGTACTGTACCTGACTTTCAGAGTTCTGATATATAGAGCGAAATGAGAAAATTGTTGTACTGTCTACACTATATTCTATAAGTTTATAAAACAGTCCTTTGTGCCACACGTGGTCGAAAGCTTGTTTGCGATCAAGGTAGCATAACTATATTTTCGAGGATTGTTCCTGTCCGTAATATAAACATTCTCGGAGCATAAATGATGTCATAACTAGAATATTCGTTTTATCTTCGAATATTCGAATCCTTTTTCAATATTCGAATATTCGGAAAAATGTACTTAATAAAAAATTAATTAATACCTATTAATTATTGTATCTATGACATTGTCTAATACATAAAACATAACTTCTATTATTTGTTTTCTGTCTCATTAATAGGTATATTTTAATGTTATTGGTAATGAACCAAATTTTCTGAATATGATCTAATAAACTTACTATAACATTCTTATGGCAGTTGTTTGCCTACAAATTTTTAATATCCAAAATCAAAACAAAATCCAACTCATTGGTATTGATTTATACTGATGTGGTATGGGTTCTGCACTGTCCTGGGATAAAACTTGACCAATGTTTGTATAATGAAATTATTATGTAGTATACTTGTATACACTATTTTAATACATAACAAAAACAAACATGTCTCACATGTGATTTTTATTTTAACAGGGGTGGGATTATGGGCAATTATTTCCTTTTAACTATATTTACAGTAGGATAGTATTCTGTCCAAAATAACATTTTAATCTGGCTGTTTGTGTAAACAGTCCAGAATATTTTTGTAATTTTAGATGTATATATGTATGTACTCTGAGCAAATGAGCTGAGATGGGAAGGGAGAGCACCCTTGCCAAATTTGCCTTGAGTCCTGCATGGATTAAGTCTCTTAGTCCCAGCAAATCTTATCAATTACTCTTTACACTTGGTATGTGGGCTTAGGGCGGCTGGGGTGCCGGATCAAAAGTTAATCTTAGTCCAGATCCGGCGCCTTAGCCGCCTCTGGGCCCACAGCACCAAACCAGCCCATTACTTTGTATCATTTACAAATTGACCGGCGGAATCTAAGTGATGGATCAATTTATTGACCATTAAATCACAATTCTGCCGGTCAATACACTTTAATTTTCCCTACAACAATCTGCCCCAGTAAATCCTATAGGAAAAATCTCAACTTTAAATATGGAGGGCCTCATCCCGCATCCGGATGGTGGGTAATTCGTTGCCCGTCTGTCGGGATGGGGGCGGTTGGCCCTCCTTTATATTAAGAAACTTAAACAATAATATCGTCAGTGCTGGGATGGAGCATATCCATTACCCTGGTTCCATCTAACATCGCTGAACCAACCCATATATATCAATTGTTCTATTGTATTTTTAAAACTTTTTTATTACATATCCTCTCTCTGTCAGTTGTATATTTTATATAAATATTACATTTATTCTTAAAAGCTTTAAAAATTTTTTTTATTATTTATCAATATTGTTTTAGCACTGCAGGGAGAGGATCTATAACTCTTAAATTTTGTCTTTTATGTTATTAAAGCGGCAGGGCCGCAAATTATGAAGTCTATTTAATTTTAAATCTGTAATTATAGTATTATAATATAGAAAACTGCTGGACAGTTCTGTTAACATGGAACATTTTAAAAATAGAAATCTATTCTTATATTATTATAATCTTTTAAAGAATAATAGTTATATAAATAGACATACAAATTTTATTATGTGATATAGACACACGCACAGACATTCACTATAGTCATTAATTTAAAAATAGAATTGTCAATGATAGTTGATTAACATAGTGAATGTTCGCCCATATGGGATATCCCGGTGGCGAGGGTAAATAAACTTAAATCCACAAATGATATTGCTCGCCCATATGGGATATCCCGGTGGCGAGGGTAAATAAACTCAACTCCACTGATATAATGGTAACGGATCCGTAGTCCAGTGGTAACGCGCTTGGACTTGTAATCCTGGGATCGCAGGTTCGATTCCCCGCTCCATCACTGACCGTACTAACAGTCTTTCGGACGAGACTTTAAAAACCGATGTCCCGTGTATGATGCTTTACATCGAGCACGTAAAAGAACCAGGGGTGCTTCTGGAACTGGGGCATCTTCTGTATCATGCACTATCCTCCACAAATCTAATATGACTAACACTCTTCCGGAGGCGTCGCCCATGTGGGAAACCGGTGGCGACCATAAATAAATGCAAATACAACAATATAATAAAAATCTCAAAGTTCATGCTAAATTACACGTATCTATTGTCAAAATGCCGTCTGCCGCCTGGAACTATTTCACCCGATCGATGGATAAGAAGTCTGCTCAGAAGACTCATAATACAACCAACACCTGATTGGAAGCCTCCTTGTTAAATGGACAGTTTACACAATAAATTTGCAGTACATCTTTCAAGTAGTATGACTTCATATAATTTTAGCACACAAGAAGATAAAGTAATTGCACGATAACTATGGGGATCGTCTATCGGTTTTTTGCCACCTTTATGGAGAGTTATTATTATACCCCTTTTCATATCATGTGGTATGTATGCTAACCGTAGCATATATGTAAATAAATTTGCTAAAGTCGGTGCACTAAATTGCTTACTAAGGCGAAAATGTTCGTATAGGACACCGTCAAGTCCACCAGATGTCCCTGTTGGGAATGATTGTATTGCTTTTTCTACAGAAGACGCAGAAACCCGTGCCTTATTGTCTGTTTCTAATAAATCAAGCGTCTCGTCAACTGCAGACGTTACATTGTATTTCCAGTCATTATCAAAATAATTCGAGTCAGATTGAGAATATAAGTCTTTAAAGTAAAGAGACCATTGTTCAGCCAAGTCGTTTTTCCCCCGGTATATGACGTCGTTAAATGTAATGCCATCGCCAGTTTTAGGTTTATTCATTGACTTCCTGGATTCAAGATCTCTCCAAAATTGCACAGAGTCTCTTTCGGCATTGGATTCTAGGTTTTGGTCTATCGAGAAAAGATAGTTATTTACCTGTCTTCTATGGTATTTACGAAATTCCGACTTCAGTGTTTTGTTCTCGCGCTCCTCGTAAGTGACTCCATTACGCGGTCTGCCTGCTCTACACCATTTTTACACGTGCCGATTTCATGTTCTTATTGCTTGAGTAAGTTCTGGTGTCCAGTACGGTTTCAGATGAGATCTAAAACGTTTCTTCGGAAAGACGTTGTTAGCGTACGACACTAATTTGGCACAAATTATATTGTATACAATGTCAATATCTTGTTTTTGTAACTCGTGTTCACGACAATCTTTCAAATATAAGTCACCAGATAATAAAAGCTGGTACTCAGCCACCATTGTTCCTGTACATTTCTTCCAGTTTAGACTGTCATCTGACGCCTGGGACTCGCACGTGTGTACAATGAGGTCAAACCAGCACAATATAGGTCTGTGTCTTGAAACATTTAAACAACAGTCATCAGCTATTTCACAATGTAAAACATTGTTAATGTTTGCAACAGGCAAACAAACATAGTATATCATTGACGAGTGCTGGTTATCATAGGAAACACACGTGTTATCTTTACCAACACACAGTGGTAGGGTATTAATTGCACTTAAGTTACAATCAGTAAGAAAATTGAACAATAAGTTATCTCTGCTGCGCAAATATGTACTATGTAGTTTGGCATTAAAATCTCCCATGAATATTGTTAATCCCTTATTACAGTAAATGTGAAATAGATCATACAACATATCAATACAGTCTCTATAACGGTCAATACCATGGTTCGTGCATGGTAAGTACACCTGAAATATAAATATGTATTGTCCAGGTGAGAATTCTAGTTGAATACCGACTATGCGATCACTCTCAATGTTTAACGGTACAACAATAGTGTTATATTTTCTGTGCCACATAATGGCTGTTCCACCTTTACCAACCTTCCTATTACTGTTTAAGGTTCTAACATTTAAGTCATAATCACATACAGCATGATAGTTGTTTGAGATGCAACCTAAAAAAATCAAATTATATGGAAAAAGCCAATGTTCTGAAATACCACATACGTCTATATCACCTTCCGTAATGACATCATATAGGTATGATGCACTGGACATAATACCACTAACGTTCCAAGTTATAATGTTAAGATTTCCTGGCATAAATATGTACGTATCTTACTCACTGCGTCAGCCAATGTTCTAGTCAACATCACTGTGTAATGTTGTATACCAATTACCGTGTACAAACCCCTGATCGCCGGTCGTTTCATGGTCGTTATATCGTGATCCCAGAGCATATCCGTTCTCGCGTTGACACATTCTTTAAGGTACCTCGCTTGACGCTTGACGCCGTTGCACTGGTGGTTGTCGTTGTAAAATGTGTCCGCATACTGTTGGGTCTGTCTACAGCAAAGAAGTAATTGATGAGATGGAAAGTGTATGTCAGGAAGAAGATGAGTTCCCCTTCTTAACAGCAGATGACAAAGTAGTTGTGGTACCTATAGGAAAGGTGAAGCAGATGATCCCAGATATACAAGACGAAGATTTAGAGCTCATATTGTTGCCATGTGAAAACCTTAAATAAGTGTCACCTGCACTTACAAGGGCAGTGAACTCTTAATTATTCGGAACAACTGACACTGCCATCAAAGTTGTGCCAAAAACTAGTCACTTCCATTTCTGATATCATTCGGTGTCCATTTATATTGCAGAATTGAAGATGCAATTTTTTTTTAATTTGAAAATATGATTCCCTCTGGCATATGCACCAATTTTGATAAAAGGCAGGAACAATTATGCAATTGCTTACAAATATGTATTCTTTTAGTATTGTTATTGCCAAACTTTAAGAACTGTTGCCAAATAAGTGTTGTTTTTTTCTTCAAATTTGTTGATACTGGCGAATGGCAGAGGGAAGCTTGGAAACAAAAAATGTGGATTTTATTGTTGCATTACGACTGTTTCAGAGAGAAAAGAAATCCCGCAACAACCACTAACACGCCACTTTATTACTTTCTTCATGGGTGGCTATTAATTTTTTTTTGAAATTACTATTAGCAGTAAATTTATTTCTGTAGGTAGTAGGGGGTAATATATTGTGTCCAGTGGAGTACATTATTTTCTGGAAATGCCCTTTAATCTTAAATGTATAAAATCGGCTTGTAAGTGCAATGAAATGTACTTGAGGGACAATATTAATAATATTTGTGCATAAGCCTTTTATTGTATGGCAAAAGTTAAATATGACAAAATGCCACATGTAAATAAGCCCTCCCTTATTTTGTGTTAATTTTTGCTTGGGCCTCTTTCTTGAATATGTTGTGCTCTGTTTTGATAGTTGACTTTGCTTGTCTTTAATACTTGTAACAGTTCTTACAATATAGAACGTTTGCAAGATATCTAGTCTTAGGATTATTGTGTTAATGTGCTTCTGCAATATTTATGTTTTGTCTCAGTCTTCTAGTGTTATATAGCTGTTTGTTTCAATTTGATTTGGTTTGATATGTTTATTTTACTGATTAGAAATTATGAATACTTTCGACACATCACTATCCCAATTGAAATATTATTATGTATATTGCAATATCTTAGAAATGTTCTTCACATTAATATGAACTTAATTAAGACTTCATTTTTATGAAAAAGGGGGGGGGGGCATATAGATTTGCCCTTGTCCGTCTGACCGTCTGTCCGTCCTTCCGTCCGTCACAAACTATTGTGTCACTCATATCTCTAAAAGAGTATGAGCAGAGTCATAAAACTTTACAGGAATGTTCACCACATATGAAGTTTTGCACCTGGGGTTTCATGTTTGGCTGTGTCCAGTAAGTGCAAAGTTATGGCCCTTGATTTCGTTAAAATATAGCCTACAGAGTATGCAATCTTGTGTCGCACATATCTCCATTCTTCAATAGAATATGAGCCAGAGTCATAAAACTTAACAGGAAGGCTCACCAATCTGTATAGTAGTGCACCTGGAGTTTCATGTATGATTACGCCCTGTAAGTGCAAAGTTATTGCCCTTGACTTATCACTATGATCAGTACAGTCACTTGGTATTTTTGATACACAATCACAAACTATGAACAGAATAATGGCATTTGCTTTTGTGACAAAGGCTGCAGGTGGGGGCATCTGTGTCCTATGGACACATTTCTAGTTCTGTTTAGCACTGCATATGCAATAATACATATACGTGTATATGTAAGAAATGGAATAATGTTTTTGTTGAATTAAGTATTATAGTGCACGTGTAAGTACAACATGTATATGTTTTTTTCTGTATCAATGTACATGTCTTTTATTAGTAGATTATTGATTTAGTAACACTTTTTTCAGACAAATCTGCTTGAATATTAAATTGTACGCTTACAAAAGTGTAAGCTGAATTCCTTGTTTTTGCTCACCTGAACCAAGTTACCTATTGCCATCACTTACCATCTGTTGCCCACTGTGACAGCATTGTCATAAACGTTTACATTTCCAAAAGCACTTGGGCAATTTGAATCGAATTTGATAGATTTGTCATTGGATGAATGTCCTCAAATATTGTGTCACACAGCCCCACTCAAAATCCAAAATAGTCACTAGGGCTTCTGACATTTTTTTCTAAAACTAATTATTTACTCTTAGGCTGATTCGCTATGAATATGGTACATGATTGTACTGTACCAAAATTGTATCCAACATCTGATTTGCTGACACATTTTTGATATTATATCTAATGGGTCAGTCACACTACACCGTATAGCGTTAACGGACGTCCAACGTATAAAAAAATTTCAGTCCGTTCGCGTCCGTTCGCATGCGTTTCTTTTCCGTTTCTCATGCGGCGCCTACGCTCCTCGTCCGGCGATGTTCGTTCCATCCGGTGGAAAGTTTTGAACATGTTCAAAATTTGGAACGTACACCACCGGACAAAGTTGTTCGTTATATGAACGGTAGCAATGCGTTTATATGCGTTTTGTTCGTTACTTGTGCGTTCCTTTCTGTATTCACGGTACAAACAGTAAAAAGTAAAGTGTTAATTTATTACAGTGTCACCCCTATTTAAAGGGCCAGCCAATTCTGACTTATGAGACACCTACTTTCTGAGCACATTCACTTCCCGAGTCCTATCCTTTTAATGCCAGGCACCAGGCAGGTAGGCACACGGTAACCATTATTTAACTAGCTGGCGGCTCACCAACCGGCCATATCAGAACGGACCCTGTCGGGATTCGAACCTTCTACCTCCCGCACCAAAAGCGGATGCCTCTACCACTCGGCCAAGGGAGACGGTATAACAGTACCGAACACCAACTCTGCAAAACATGTTGAATTTTAAAATTACATATAAATTGATGATCTGTTATCAAAAGAAGCGATTAATAGTGTAGGGCAGTTATGATTTGCGACATGGTAGGGCTGTTATAATTTGTGACAGAGTAAGACTGTTATGATTCGTGACAGTGTAGGGCAGTTATGATTTGTGACATTGTAGGGCAGTTATGATTTGTGACAGTGTAGGGCAGTTATGATTTGTGACATTGTAGGGCAGTTATGATTTGTTACAGAGTAAGACTGTTATGATTTGTGACAGTGTATGGCAGTTATGATTTGTTACAGAGTAAGACTGTTATGATTTGTTACAGTGTAGGGCAGTTATGATTTGTGACAGTGTAGGGCAGTTATGATTTGTGACAGTGTAGGGCAGTTATGATTTGTGACAGTGTTGGGCAGTTATGATTAGTGACAGCGTAGGGTTGTTACGATTTGTGACAGAGTAGGGCAGTTATGATTTGTGACAATGTATGGCCGTTATGATTTGTGACAGGGTAGGGCTGTTATGATTTGTGACAGGGTATGGCAGTTACGATTTTTGTGACAGTGTAGGGCAGTTATGATTTGTGACAGTGTTGGGCAGTTATGATTTGTGACAGTGTAGGGTAGAAATCATAACTGCCTTACACTGTCACGAATCATAACAGTCTTACTCTGTCACAAATCATAACTGCCCTACACTGTAAAAAATCATAACTGCCCTACCCTGACACGAATCATAACAGTCTTATTCTGTCACAAATCATAACTGCCCTACATTGTAACAAATCATAACTGCCCTACACTGTCACGAATCATAACAGTCTTACTCTGTCACAAATCATAACAGCCCTACCCTGTCACAAATCATAACTGCCCTTCACTGTCACAAATCATAACTGCCCTACACTGTCACGAATCATAACAGTCTTACTCTGTCACAAATCATAACTGCCCTACACTGTACAAAATCATAACTGCCCTACCCTGACACGAATCATAACAGTCTTACTCTGTCACAAATCATAACTGCCCTACACTGTCACGAATCATAACAGTCTTACTCTGTCACAAATCATAACTGCCCTACACTGTTACGAATCATAACAGTCTTACTCTGTCACAAATCATAACTGCTCTACACTGTCACAAATCTTAACTGCCCTACACTGTCACAAATCATAACAGTCTTACTCTGTCACAAATCATAACTGCCCTACACTGTAACAAATCATAACTGCCCTACACTGTCACGAATCATAACAGTCTTACTCTGTCACAAATCATAACTGCCCTACAATGTCACAAATCATAACTGCCCTACACTGTCACGAATCATAACAGTCTTACTCTGTCACAAATTATAACAGCCCTACCATGTCGCAAATCATAACTGCCCTACACTGTCACGAATCATAACAGTCTTACTCTGTCACAAATTATAACAGCCCTACCATGTCGCAAATCATAACTGCCCTACACTGTCACGAATCATAACAGTCTTACTCTGTCACAAATCATAACAGCCCTACCATGTCGCAAATCATAACTGCCCTACACTGTCGCAAATCATAACTGCCCTACACTGTCACGAATCATAACTGCCCTACACTGTCACGAATCATAACAGTCTTACTCTGTCACAAATCATAACAGCCCTACCATGTCGCAAATCATAACTGCCCTACACTATTAATCGCTTCTTTTGATAACAGATCATCAATTTATATGTAATTTTAAAATTCAACATGTTTTGTAGAGTTGGTGTTCGGTACTGTTATACCGTCTCCCTTGGCCGAGTGGTAGAGGCATCCGCTTTGGGTGCGGGAGGTAGAAGGTTCGAATCCCGACAGGGGTCCGTTCTGATATGGCCGGTTGGTGAGCCGCCAGCTAGTTAAATAATGGTTACCGTGTGCCTACCTGCCTGGTACCTGGCATTAAAAGGATAGGACTCGGGAAGTGAATGTGCTCAGAAAGTAAGTGTCTCATTAGTCAGAATTGGCTGGCCCTTTAAATAGGGGTGACACTGTAATAAATTAACACTTTACTTTTTACTGTTTGTACCGTGAATACAGGTTGTTGGATGGCCAATATGGTGCGTCTGGACAGTGTCTGTAAATGTGTGATTGGATATGTATACGATCAAACCACCGGAAAGTGTGTGAATAGTACGTTTTGACATAGTAATTACCATTTACGATTTGAACAAAATAGATAGTACTAAAGAAACATTTATATATTATTTTCAGATTTCCCGGTCGATATCCCTCGACAAGTGACAAGTTAGTTTCGACAGAGGTTCATTTAATGGGAGTCAATGTAATGTTTGAGTAGAGCACCAGAAGGTATATAATACAATATAATATAACAGAGTATTCTACACAAACTCAGTTCCAGAGCAACACCCTTTCGGTGACACACAGTGTGGCTGTTATTGGGAGATTGATGCTCTAGAGAAGCTACATTGATAGAAACGTCTTACTACAGGAACAAATTTGGGTTGTTATTGAAGAGAGGGTGTTGCTTAAGAGAGGGCCGATCTGAAGAGGGTACAATGTGCAAATTACTTACGTAATTCTAATATAACTTTTCATACGTCAAATGATCTATGGAATATTAAGTTTAGTCTTTCGGCGCAGCCTTACTAACATGGCTTTGCTATTTTCATATCAGTGTTGTGTAAACCAATCAAATTTTACGTTAACCGCTAAACCAAACTATCTTCAATCCACCAACGTTTGCAACCTTAACGCAGATTGGTTAACATTTCGTTAAGGCCTATTTATGTGTTTACCAAACCTAAAAATATATGCTTGTTAATTGTAATGTATTTTTTCTTCCGAAGCAAAATAATTAACACAATTATTGCGTAAATGGTGTTATTTTTGCAAAAATATCGTGATCACGATTGGGGCGTTATTCTTATTATTGTAAACATGACATTGTTGTATGAACTGCGTCTGAAAGTAGATCGTATAGTATATTTCAAGATTTATCCATTAAGTAGTGTTGTTAGTCATCCCCACGGGGAATTGTCCGGTGTTGGAATAAAGAAGACTTTCTTGGTTTTATGTACCAGTCGTGGACATTTATATTGTTTTAATCAGATAAATCGATATGTAACAAGTTTATGAACATGAATGTGTGATTTCACGACTTGTGCAACAAGGAATGATGAACTATATTGAAACAGACTATACTGTGTCTATGACTAATCACATTATGGAGTTAATTTTATCCAATCTCCTACGCAGTGATCTCCCTAACATGAATTGGAGTTTCTGTAGTGTAGCGTAATTGAATGTCCGGCAGTCGTAACACAAATTTTAACCTTCTGTTTGCAATTAATTTTCATATTTAAAGTTGCGCCGACCATTTTCTAAAAGATATTGCTTGTTTTAACTTGATCTTGTTTGTGCTCAACCAGCATACCAAACGGCTCGCAGCAGTTACTTCCCTTGTCGATTACAAGCATTTGACCCGAGCTCTGCTCGGTACCAGTCAAAAATAAAGGGAGATAACCCTAGATAACCTTGGATGGGATTAAGGGAACGAATTCGTGACAATCTTATGTGTCTCTATCTGCCAATCTTCCAATAAGAGATGCAGATTAAGACATGAAGCTTGATCTATACACTGTAAAATTATTTTTTTTGGTCAGCAGATCGTTTCGAAGAACATGTATTATATATCATCTTTACCACCCAAGCTGAAAAAGCTCTTTCAATTTGACTCCACACGCCAATACGCTCAACGCCAAACGTTCACGTCAAGGATGGTGGAAATAACAAATGTCTAAAATTACATTCATCAAAGTTGCAAGCTTGCAATCATATCAAACCAAGACAAAACGTGTCCAAAACATTTATACAAATATGTTTCTATTCTAATATCAAGTAATTTGGTTAGATTACGATAGATTACACAATGGAAAGTATAAAGCTAAAACAAGTCTTTGACATTGGACAATAATACATCATGTACAATTATAAGTACATGGTTATATACCGAATATGAAGACTCCTAAGTAAGCAGCAATTTGATTATTAGAACGAAGAATTTCACACGATGAACTACAAATGAAACCCTATCAGTGACGGGTAGCAGCTGGCATAAACTGATATATGAAGTAACAACGCTTCAAAGACAAATGACATGATTCATAATGTAATTATGTAGCGATATCTTCCATATACCCGTTCCACTGCAAAATATCATGTATTCAATCGTCTTTGTTTGATCAACTGTATAGTGATTTTGAATGACATTGAGCGTTGATAATTATACACAGACACGAACATATAACTACCCATACAGAACATAAACTTCTTGAGATAGAGATCACTGTGGAATGCAATTCAGTTTGATCAACTATATTATATGTTTTTGAATGGCATTGAGGGTACCTATTCCCAGACATGAACACCTGATACCATAAATGGCGTCAAACAATGGTTGTTAATGCAACATTCATTAAAAGAACATTAACGATAGCAATAATACAGATTGCAAAACATTATATTTTGCAATAACATGTGAACATATTGATAAATGTAGGCACAACGACGGACATTTGTAAACATAAAGATTTGGGTGTGGGGATAGTGATCACACTTTATTATAGTCAGTCGAACGAATTAACCTGATCTTGACCTTCTTGAAATGAATGTATTATTTAAAGATTTGCCGACTATGCTGTTTCTGTAAGCTAGGCGGACATTATCAGCCCCCTTCTTCTTAAAATTAACCCGTCAAAGACGAGACTAGTACTAGTAGTACTTCCATATAGCAAATTGTCTCTGGAGGTTCCATTACAATATTATATATTGCGTTGGTCATCTACAGTTGTACTTACACGACTTATACTAATTAATGTTTGCTCGAATATCAATAATTAAAAACATTGTATAACATGTCTATTTTAAACTATTCACTTATAACGATATGGTTTCATTACACAAAAATATTGCGTGTTCAATATTTGCAAAATTCAGTTTGTGTTATAAAGTCACTTTTATTTATTTTTCTACATATTCCCTTCAAATATTTCACAATAATTATTTTGCTAAACATTTCCCCGGCGACTTTGATGCCTTGCATCAACTTGTTCTTGTTATATATCATTGAAAGTTTCTTTCAGTGAATAATGGTTTGAAAACTGTCCATCCTGTGTTTTGAAATGCAATACAAAATGGCGCCGACTAGCAGCTTTTCCAAATCTCGCGTATCGGTATCGTTTATCGCGCGTCAAGAGATCGAGCGAGACTTCATTCAATGGTCCATGTTAGTTGCGCATCTATGGTATTTAGGTCTTTGCTTATATAAAATAAATTACAAAATATATGGTTTGATATTTTATATCGTTTTTTGCAAGATAGATGAGTCCATGAATAATATACATTTGATACTTATTCACTTCAATAGTATGACAGATTAGCTTAATTTGTTTGCAAAAAAATGATAAAACTCATTTATGTCTCTGGTAATATTTGAAAATTAATGCGTCCAGATTTTATTCATAAATCATAGACTAGTCAGGATCCGATTATAGTGCCCAAACCCTGCTTTTTAATTGAATGTTTATTTGCAAATATATTAAACAACTACCCGAATACATGTATAAACAATGCAAATCTACACAGAACAGAATACTGTATTCAAACTACAGGCTTAAGTGTTATACTTATTGTCCGGCGTGCACAATTGTTCATAATATATCACAAATAAATTTGTATTTACTATCAATTAGACAAAATCACCAATTCACCTATGGTGATGGTATAAACACGGACACGGACATATGGTTATATGTCCGTGGTATTAATAATTGCACTCCATCCTCAAAAATACAAGATCATGCTTTTAATTGTAACAGACAAAATAAGTGTCATTATAATTTCTGTTGAGAAGAGACAAATGTTTGCGATGCTAGAAAGCTAAGTAGCTACCATAATACACAGCCTATCTTGCCGAAACAAAGTACAAGGCAAAACTAAATGATGCACAAAGAAATCAAATCCAACGTTATGTAAGATATTGATTATGTTGTAATTTAAATGATTTAGAAAATGAATTTCATTTCACGCGCATATGTCCTTGTTTCGAACTTTTATAGCCTCCTCACACATAGGCGAATCCATTAAACGCAGCCTGGCGAATTGGGTAAATTTGTCAATTCTGGCGAATTTTGACCGAAACTGTTTGAAAATTTGTTACATAATTTGAAATATAACGAAAGGTAAACGTAGGGGAACTATTAGTTGCGAATGATTTACGAAGTGTGACGAACGGTTACTGTTATTCGCTAAAATGCGTTGGGTCGCGCAAACAATCTTTGTTCTTTCCGTTAGCGATTAGGAACGCAAACATGCGAACCGAAGCGCAACTTTGCGCATGCTTCCGAAGCCGTCCGAAGCTTTCCGAAAGAATATTTCCGCATCCGGCCGTTACCGGACGCTATACAAGACTGGCGAAAACCAGGTGGGGTCAATTTGCCTTCTAACTTTCTCCGACTCGACACCACGTCGTATTGCTGTTTGACTGCTGTTTGATTTTCAACTTTTTTGTAAGTGCAAAGGTATGCCAATGGGAAGAGGAAAAACATCTAGAGTGAGAGCGAGAAAGGCTGCTGCTGTAGAGCCAGATAAACCCGAGGTGCAGTCTGATGAGCAGCCTGGTCATCATGAGGAGAAAATACCCAATAGTCCTTTTAAAACTATTTTCCAAATCTTGTATTGTATGTCAGGGTTATATGTTTTGAGGTGTAGGTTCTAGTCTTTTGTGGTCTTTATTTGTCATGGTTGTATGTCAGAATTGAAGTATAGGTTCTAGTATTTTGTAGCCCAGTAATGGCACCTATTTTTGTCACGTTATAAAACTCCTGTTTTTCACAACCTACTAGGTCATGTTTAAGGAAAAGGATTTACAGTAAATGTTTGTCACTGTCTTGGTGTATGTACAGTAAATTTGTTCCCAACTATTTGTTGACAGTTATTGATATTTGTTTTGTACATTTCTATGTTCAGTGCCGGTGATATACAGTCTGAGGTCCCAATGTCCCCAAGGTCCCCAGCCCAAGCTTCTGAGAAGTTTGAGGGCCTCGAACCTGACAGTGAACATGGGGAAAATGACTCTGACAGTGATGAAGACCCAGTACCTCCGTCCCAGGCCCATGCGATATCCTCCGATTCACAGTCTTATTATCCACTTCTTGAGGAAACCATCAGCCAGTTGTTTCCATTCTTCAGGTGTGGAGGGGGCTGACATAACCTCATCAACATATTCCTCACATATAGCATGACATACTTCTCTGACCACTACAGAGAGGGTATTCTCAGCGACCCGCCAGGAGTACTGCATGTCTGAGTACTTGGCACCAGAAACCAGGTGGCGTAGAGTGGCAGCTAACTTAGGCATGGATCCAAGGGCTCCCTGCCTGTACCAGGTGTGTTGTTTCCAGAGGCGATGACGGATCCTCTCGAATATTTCATCATACATTTCAGTTGACATGCAGAGGAATTTCTTGAAGGTTCTAGGATCTTCTCTTCTGAGCTAAACCATGAGCTGATCATAGATGCCAAATTGGCGCTCTCTCTCGGGATGCAGCCATGGTCTTCTCCAGATGCGACGTGCTCTGGCTTCTCTTCTCCACCTAAATCGGCCTCTGATGAACTGGTGGATGTTAAGTTGTTGCTGGAAGACTTCTTGGTGGGCCATAGCAGCCACATACTGCAGCCTCAGGCGTTGTATATCTTCCATTTTGACGAAGGAATAACTAATAATCTTGATATTTAGCCTCCTGCTTTTATATATGATATTCAAGAACTACTCAAAACTGTTGAGATACTCAAAACCACTCAAGAAATTTAGATGCGTTATGATTCGCGTGGATTCGTATGTCGTAGTTACCCTTCGTAATGATTCGTATGCAAGCGTATGCCGTTTGTTTTCTGAACGTCAACCAATCGTTACAATTCGCTTTCATTCGTCATGAAATTTCGGATTCAATTAGCTACAATACGTAATTATTCGCTACATTTCGTACAAGTTCGCAAACTATCGCAAAGATTCGTCATGGGATCGTCCTCGATCGCTTGATATGCAAATTAGCTGATCACGACCTGATAACTTGCGACCTCTAACGCCAGTTGACGAACGCTATGCGAAGACTTTCCGATAGGTTAACGTATTGAAACGAATTTTAACGAATGATAGACGAAACTTTTATTCGCCACACATTTTTCAACATGCTCAAAATGTTCCGACGAACAAGACTGATCGCAACGGACGCAAAAGCTCACAAACGCATCCATACGAACACACCAACGATGTACAACGTACATATACTAATGGGAACGAATTTTACTCAAGTCCTATTCGCCAGTACACGCAAGTTGACGTCGGGGGGTTTTCGCCTATGTGTGAGGAGGCCTTTGTAGGTATGAAATATATTAAGACTTATTATTTCAAAAAACCTATGTTTAAAGTTTTAGAATTACTTCAATCAAATGATAAAAAAACTTTATATACCTTGGCCTTATTCAGTAAACACGCACTTAATCAGAGGAATGTCATACTCAATGTAAGAATTAATTGAGTTTATTCCCATTTCTTTTGTTTTGTTATTATCTGTTTATACAATCACTTATACTATTCATCTTTATGTATGAAACGGGTAATTTAAGAACAAATATTACAATGCTATTGATGTTATTCTTTAATATATGTATTTTTTTTTCACATCACATGATGATGTATTTGTGTACATAATTTGCTAACGATGATGAGCTGTAATCGCTCCAGTCGATAGTAAACTTTATGTTCTGTTCTGTTCTGTTCATGATTCAATATATTTATTTCGAAATAGCCTACAATAAGTATCATGAATGTATAATACATTCTGATAAATTAGTACTGCCGGGGGCAATTTCATTATGCTGGCTAAACACAGCGGGGTGGCTAATTAAGTCGTGAACGATAATGATCATGAAATCATATCATAAATCGGTAAATCACGGAGGCTTCCGAGTGTTTCCGAATGTTTCCGACCACCGTGTTCACTGATTAGCGACACACGCATCGATAACTATCGGCTAATTTGATGATGAAGATTCTTCGGTATGACATGAGTTCCTGAAACATTCAAATTTTATTCACAATAACTAACCGCGGGTCATTCTTTGTTCATGTTCGACTGTAGGCATATCAACATTCGGTTAACACGTCATTGTACATGTATTATGTTTTGTTCTGTTTATACAATCACTAGTAATATTCATCTTTATGTATGCAATATGTGTATTTTGTAATAGAAATATAAGAACAATATTACTTTGTAATTGGTGTTATTCATTCATAGCCATTTTGGTATTCGAATATTCGGTCAACCTTCCGAACGAATATTCGAAACAATATTGCATTAACGTGAATAAACCTGTGGAGGTCAAGGTTGAATGAACATGAGCGCTAAACTCGAATAATTAATATTTAAAATACCATTTACGAAAGACACACCAATGAATGGGGTGGTTTGAGACAGGTACATTGATCAACATTTGTAAACAAATAAGACGATAGTAATTAAATAGAAGTCTTCTTGCCACGGACCGTAAATACTTAAAAAGGGTAACTGGTGCGTAAAGCATAAACATACAGCTTTAGATGTAAACAAACTGAATATTTCCTGCAACAAAAATTGTTATGTGAGTTTTTGATAATCTGTGACTTTTCCCTAGAACTCTTCATCAAACATCCGTCTTGAAATTGTATTTTTATCAAGGATTATTTCTTACAATTGTGTTACTGACGTGTGAAGCATAAACACAAAGCTTTCGAAGTTAACAATCTGAATCAATTGTCAAGAAATATTTCTTACATTTGTGATTAAAAGAAATTCTGTCGAATGTCTTAAGACGACAGTATCGTAGTTGGTAGGAAATAACCCCAATGACAATCTATGTAATGTTGGAAATCAAACTATTCCCGATACTGCCTCGGTAGGGTTACGGGTGCACACACAACTTTAAATATGAACAAGCTGAATGTTTCGTAAATAAAGAGCGGAAAATGAATAAGTTTAATATCGAATATTTTTTTCCTTGAAGGGTATTCAATTAAAGAGTATTTTTTCAAAAAATACGGTTAAAATAATTATGCAGATTTTGTTGAGATACCAGTCCACTATCTCTAAGCATTTTTCAAGATATTTATCTTGGTATGTGATGACTTAGCAAATATTATTGCAATAACTTAATCTATCTTTGACGTTTCCCACGGGGGACATGACTATAGGTTACGCATGCTCCCTTAATTAACCTACAATGATCAACAATTTCGAGGTCTGTGGAAAACGATATTTTTTCTACAACTCAACTGTGTAAATAAAGGTAATTCTTTGAAAATAAAATTCATAGAACAACAACTGCGTAAATAAAGTTTATTCTTTGAAAACAAATTTGATAAAACAAGTTCAAGGTTTGTGGAAAGTCCCCATGATTAGTTATCAAAACTGCGTAGACAAAAATGGATTTAAGAAAATGACTCGGTATTTTCAGAAATCCGATGACGAGGGGTATATATAAACACTAGTCTTAGTAATACCGCATACCACGGGCGCTTTTCTAGAGCTAACGTAAACATATATATTACAGATTTATTTTATATCATATCACAAGGTAAGTGGAGATTCGAATACTTATTTTGTGTTAAGGCATGAAGTATTGACTAATTGATGAATACTGTTCCTTAGCGTAATAAAAATATGTTATATTTAATCAAGAACTGGAATATGGTTGCGATAGAATGGACAGAGGCGGTACTGTGTTAGAACAGTGCATCATGGGGGATTTTGACCTAACATTGGCGCGCTTGTTATAAACTATAGTCAATTTTTGGTTAAATACTCCATAACACACCACCCCTTTAACATACAGCCCTCTTATTGTTATACATCAGTGACCCAAAAGAACTTTTAACCGACTGGAACGGGAATGCAACCCCCTTTGATGGAATGCTTACATGCATAAAATGATTTCCAAAACTACTATAGAAATATTTACAAATTGAATATTCTAAAAAATATATCTTGCAGTCTGTCTTATAGCATATATACAAATAACTATCCATAACACTGAAGTCATGTTGCCATCGTGTTTATTGTCTGTACTATTGTGACAATCCTGTCACAGAAGCTTTATACAGGAATGTCACTGATATTTGAACTACAAGGAAAATCATCAACAGTAGGCGGGGGTCGGTGGGGTGGTATAATCACTCGTGCAAGACTTGAAAAGTAGTCGAGTGATGATGCATAAGTTACCGGCTACCGGCTCTTATTAACACCCCTGTTAATAATAACATCCCTACACAGAACTTATTTTCGATAATTCACTGCATCAGTGCATCTAGTAAGATTATGATAATTATGATAATTATAAATACATCGTTAATGCCCATACATTATAAAGTTTATAGATCTACACTAATTTCCTGAAAACGATGAAACTTCCCCCAATGCCTATTTCTATCGTTTTCAGAAAACTTGGAAGTGGCGGTTGGGTTTTTCGGTGGGGGGGGGGGGGCGTTAAATATAGATGGGATTAGAAGGGGCGGTAGTCCCTTGTTCAGAGTTCATAGAGGCGACACCTCCAGAAGCCAAAGGTGTTTTCTCGCCGATTCTCAGGAAAAACTACCAAATGTTGCTGAATGTATCGCCATTTGTTATAGATGAAGGCTAGAATTTTCCGCTTCAGACACCCAATGCTAAATAAGCTTGCCAGATTTTATAGGATGGTGGGGGTCTCACGCCGGCTGCGCACCCCACCCAAAACCGCCTGTACTGGGTTACCAAATCCAATAATACCTTATTTCTGTACACGCCTATGTCTAAACACTACATTTCATTGTTAAAGTATTGTTCAATGTTGATTTTGTCTAGTTTAATGAGAATAGTCGTATTTTTCGTGAATAGCTACTCTTTCCAATAAAAGTGTGTAAGGGACCGTACGCACATAGAGGTATAATTATGAATGGTAATATACATGTACTTGTTTCAATACAGAAGTAAAGTTTATGAAAATATATTGATAATTCCAGTTTTGCTATATTTTGTTTGATTACATTTTAAAAAGTTTGTGGGATCCGTGGTCTAGTGATAACGCATTGGACTGGGGTCGCATGTTCGATCCCCCGCTCTACCACTAACGTTTGTTTTCGAATGAGACCTGAAACCGAGGTCCCATGTATCGGTGCTACACATCGAGCATGTAAAATTAGCAGGGGTGTCTCTAGAACTAGAGTACTTTCTGCACATTGAAATATCCACCGAAACATGAAATAATTAACCTCTTCTGGCGGCTTTGATCACATGACAAAGTCGGTACCAACGATAAACTCTAGATACACACGTTTGAATAGTTAATTAAGTATGACTGTTATGTTATATACTGTATGTTGTAGATATGTCGGGACTAGGACAGCAAAGCGAAGTGATAGGCGGGGCTTACAGTGGTACTGGGGACAAGGCAGATCTGAATAACCATGCCAACCAATGTAACCCGAACAACCCAAATTATCAGTAAGTTAATATAACAATACAGTATATTTCTATTGAAGTGTATTCGTACCTACAGCAGTTTTGTATTTTGTCATTAAGTAAGACATAATGATATAATTGTCATCCACACAGAACGTCTTTTCCTATACTTTGGATAAATCTGTATGTTTGCACAATTTTGCTTTCCTTTGCTGGCGCTAACTCGGCGCGTAGGTTAGGACAGAAAATACCTGCGTCAGACTCGTATATTGTCACATCGTAATGTTGTAGAGTACGACTGTATGAAGGCATTTATCTCCGATTTTCTAACATTTACGAAGTATGTTATGATAAAAATCAAGATTATGTACATTTATAAATGGCCGATGGTAAAGATGCATTATGTGTATGTTTCTGCTGCTTGCACATAAAATATTGAAAAAAACTACAAAATACATGTATAACATATAGGATTTCCAGATGGCGAGTGATAATAAACACAACCCGGACATATTACTAGCAATGTTATTATATATATTTTAGGGGTCACTCAAGTGAATATCCAGGACTTGGGACAAAGTCTGATTTGGACAATCACTCCAATCAGCTCAGGCTTAGGGGCGTATACAAGGCTTAGGGGCGTAGATAAGGCTTAGGTGCGTAGACAAGGCTTAGGGGCGTAGACAAGGCTTAGGGGATAGACAAGGCTTATAAAATGCGTACGCAAACAAAGTGGCATTGTCTTGCGTATGTAGCGTTCCCAGTAACAACTTAAATCTCTCTTTTAGATTGTCAAAGATCTCAGAAGATTTAAACATATATTAACTGCTAGAAACTACATATACACCAATTAGTAAAATATATTACAAAATAAAAAGTCCATGAATACCGAGTCACCTTCCCATTGCAACACACTAAAGGGAAACGCACACTTTGGCTTTTGTTCAGAGGTAGTTGCTCTTGAGAGTCCTACTTGATAGTTAAATTGTATCTACAAGAAAATGTTCGCTCTGGAAAGGTTGAACTGTATGTTAAGGTATGATAGTAAAAGTCGACGGTACATTACAAGCGTATAACTAGATGTGTCCATCGGATACTGATGCTCCTGCTATGGGTTTTTCAAAACAAAAATGTCAAACTACAGTGGAAACTCCCTAAACTCTAAACACTCTTCGGACAAACTATAAAGTTCGGATTAGAGGAGATTCCGGACTGGAGAGGATTCTCCATTGAATGTCCGAAGGCAAGAAATTCTTTCCGTAATTTGAATTAGTTCGCTAGAGGAAGTTCGCGATAACGCGACGTAATATATAATGTCTGAATGCATTATTGTATTCGACTTTGCAGAGTCATGGGGAAATTTAAGCTACAGTACTTTACAACTATGTAAACTTGATAATTCAATTTATAGACCAAAAGCATAAGTTATAAGAGACCAACATATTTTCACTCTTTTCAAGAAAGGAAGATTTGCAGTGCGATATGCAAAATACTTAATGTATTAAATGTTGGTTGATATTTGAATTCATCTATATGTAAATTATCATTATGAAATGTATATATTCATTAGACAAATTTGAGAAAATCTCGATTCTTCAGAATAAGTACCGCTATAGACGCCTCTCATTTACTAAAAGCATGATGAAAACAGTGAATATAATTAACTTAAGAGTTTGACCTACAGTTCATTCTTAAATAGATGTAGAAATTACAGCAAAATTACACCTTGCAGAAAATGTAATAATTTTTTTCATTTTTTAATTCTTTTATATTTGACAGTTTCACTGAATAAGGTGCATTCATCAATCTCAAGCAAATATTTCAATGGATCATTCAACATGTCAAAGGATATCAAACATAGCTGAAATGAAGTGTGAGTGTTTCGCGACATTACCGTCCATAAAACCTGACAAGCAATGCATATAGTAAGATGTATTTTCAAAACGACATATTTGAAAATATGCACCATAGCTTCATTTCAAACTGGAGAGTTTCCGGATTAGGGAGTTTCCGCTGTATACACACGCTGCAGTATATATGAGATATATGCTGTATATTAAGAACTTCAAATTGACGGTGTAGTACTTCTAACAATATTGACCTGTGATCCATTGCTATTCTTACTCCATAAAAAGGTAACAAAGTGGTGCACCGTATTTTAAACTGAATGTATTCTAGGAACACCGATGCAGCGGTTACATTAATAGTATGTTGGGTACTCCGAAGCCAATGGTAGATACAACAGAATAGCCATTGATGTGGAATAGACACAAACTGCAGTTATAATAAACAGAAATCGGTCCGCACAGTGACTAACATCTGACCACTGGATGTCATCTTCCCACACATTGAACATCACTGGCGATACATTAGTGCTTTTTTCTTCAGACATTTCTATATCGACGTCTTCCAGTTTTGCTTCAGTAGCTTTGCTTCCGATGTGGTGTACTGGCACAATTTCTTCTCTGACCACCACCTTGCTAGTTCGATATCCGTGCATGATCATGACGTAGAACATTTTCCACCATGGTCCAACTCTAATTTTGTTACTTCTATGGTTAAGTAGAAGGTTAAGTATTGTTGCCATGGTCACTATGACGCTAGTTAATGTCAGGAACACTACATAGCCGCAAATGATGGCAACTGGGTTTGAATTACTTGGTATATTGTCCGATATAACTGTCATAAAAACGGTCATAGATAACATCATGGTTACTGAAAAGCCGATACGCTCACCAGACTCGCTGGGTAGCAGAAACACGAACGGGACAAGAACTCCAATCAGTGTCATTGGTAGAATCGTCGTCAAGACGTAAAATGCCGGATGACGCTTTAGTCTGAAATGGTACCTAACGAAAGAAAATTTTCTATTATTGTTAACTTCAACCCAAGTTTCCTCCAATTGCCATTCGCTCATAGTTACACCTCTGATGCTGATTCCACCCGAACGGTGATTCATCATGACTGCAAGAGAAGCATCAACTGAGCCATAGTTGTGGTTGCTTATTGTCATCACACAATGTTGTTTATCCAAAGGCCAAAATGTAACGTCGAATGAACAAATATTTTTTACTTCATACGAGGAGAACCAATACACAGTGCCATTAGAAAGATTCAAAATACTGTTATCAGACTGTGATCCGATCACAGACTGGTCAAGGCTTGAAGTAACCAGAAAACTAGGGGTCCAGACAACATTGCTTTGGAATATCATTCGCTCTATCCCGCCATTAGCCGAAGGTGTCCATGTTAAATGTTCATCCTTCCAAGACGCTACAAATCCTGCTGAGAATGTGATAAGCCCGTTTATTGTATCAATATTAGGTATTGAGAAAACGTCTAAAGCTACACTTATGTTAACTACAGTCGTCTGATTCTTAACTGGCAAAATTCGTTTATTGTACCCTGTCAACAGATCACTCATCAAGGTGTCGACTTGTTCATGAGTTTGACAATATCCACAGCTGAGGCTGAGAAAGCGTACATATACTCCAAAGAAAAATGAAGTACTCATTGTCACAATTAGTGTTCGCCAAATTCATTAAGAAGATCTGAATATATTACAAAACTGTCAAAATCACGAATCAATGCATAAGTATAATAACAGATTAAATAACTCGTGAGTAGAATCCAGCTCACAAAGTAGTCACTTATATTATGTTTCAGTGTTCTAATACTTCAATGCCACGGTGTGACAAGACAATCCCGCTCAACCAATCAACACCATCATTGCTAATTAACACATGATGCATATGCTGTTCCAATGTTCAATTCAGCTTAAATTGTAACAATTCAAGGCTATTTACAATACATTTATGCATGATATCTCCGTGGACGTCAGAAATTAATGGATCTGCCAAAGTCGATTGCTAAGCATACCAACAAGCACAAGCCACTTACTGGTAATGTGTCTGTCCCACGATTGTTGATTAAAAGATCACGCGTTCATTTTTGAAGACATAACAATGTTGATAATAGATCTAGAATCATAATGAAAATACCTGCAATTAAATAATGTTATTATGAAATGTTTGTGTGTTGATGTGGAAGCACAAAGGCGGTGATTGGCCAGCTATACATTCCGCAATATATAGTGATAACGTCTATGTTGTCCCAAATATCAAGATGTAAGGAAAAAGTTTTTTCGTAATAATTCTTGGCCCTGCCTTGAGAAATTTTATCATTTGCTACAGTCTGATAGGAATAAATGTATCATAAATACAGCTAAATTTATTTCAGAAGCTTTGAGCGTAAGAAATAATATTTTGCAAACTAGTATGAACTGATGTATTTAAAAATAGGGTATGAATACTGTTATATTTATCTATCTATCTCTTGTATACACTGTATCACCATAGCTTCTTCTTTTCTCATATTTCTCACTAATGTTTGTCACTCATATTTGTCACTCATGTTTGTCATTCATGTTTATCACTCATATTTGTCACTATACAAATAGTACAATGTACATTGTAAACATCTACACGCATTACCATATACATGTATAATATGCTGTCTTGTCAGCATATATCATATCACACGCCTACATGTAACTGTATGTTTTTCTTGTGTTCCCTATTGCAAGTCTTTGCCATAATTGTTATTTGTAAATGGCCAAAGGCTTAAATAAGCCAAATAAGCCAATAAATGAATAAATGTCAATGTGGTATTTTGTTTACTGTGAGGTCGAATTATAGTGAATTGGTAGTTTTTAAATATGATATACATATGATCTAAATGAGAAGCAATACGGCTCATTGCATATCGGGGAATAAAGTTGAATACGCTTTAAAGATAATACACTGAGATAATAAACTTCTTCTTGAGATTTCAGTTGAAATTTAATTCGCCATTTCGGTTGACAATATGACTGTTCGGAGCCTTTCGATAGGCCTATTTACATTGTTGTCCATGCTCATTCGATATCATTGATATCTGATTACTAAGATGGCAAATCCGGATACATTAATATGACATGGCAGAGTTTCGTTCCGAAAAAATGATAGATTGGCTTTTTATGAAATGCTTACTTGTTACACGCTGACAGGTGTTCAAGTATTTTACAAATATGGTTGAGTCAAAGACACTCTCAACTATTGTCAGTGTTCCAGAATGTAAAATGTATACACAACTAAAAAAGAAACGTCGGCCACACTTCGCAGGATATCCTCCATTTTTCATTCAGAAACTCTTTAATATATGTTTTCAAGATAACATTCGATTTTTCATACCTCGCACAAAACTTTATTGACTTAGATAGATAACGGATTTTTTATATTGTATATACGTACGTACTGTTCTTTATATGCACACGCTGTAGGAGTTTCGTGAGCACACAACAGTCATAGAACAACAACGATATTATGTTTATTTATTTTATATTTTATTTTTTTGTCATGCATAGTGTAAAAAAAAATACAACATTAATTCTACATGAAAATAACAACGTAAACATATCGTTCTACATACAATTAAAAATATTATTTCGGTGAATTGTCGGTCAAAGTGTACTCGTCGAATTGACGGCCTTGTCAAAGGGTTTGTAGGTGACTCCTCAAATTGTCGGCCTTATCAAAGGGCTTTTAGTGGACTCGTCGAATTGTCGGTCTTATCAAATGGCTTTTAGAGGACTCGTTGAATTGTCGGCCTTACCAAAAGGACTTTTAGTGGACTCGTCGAATTGTCGGCCTTATCCAAGGACTTTTAGTGGACTCATCGGATTGTCGGCCTTACCAAAGGACTTTTAGTGGACTCGTCGAATTGTCGGCCTTATGCAAGGACTTTTAGTGGACTCATCGAATTGTGGGCCTTACCAAAGGACTTTTAGTGGACTAATCGAATTGTGGGCCTTACCAAAGGACTTTTAGTGGACTCGTCGAATTGTCAGCCTTATCAAAGGGCTTTATAGGACTCGTCGAATTGTCGGCCTTATCAAAGGGCTTTTAGAGGACTCGTCGAATTGTCAGTCTTATCAAAGGGGTTTTCGAGGACTCGTCGAATTGTGGGCCTTACCAAAGGGTTTTTAGTGAACTCCTCGAATTGTCGGCCTTATAAATGGGCTTTCATCTCATTCGTGTATTCCTATTAATCATTCACGAACTGGTCGTTTATAATTATGATGAAACGTGCAATAGTTTTAAATGCATGATAACTGTAATTCGAGTGTGTGATTTAAACATTATCACCGTGAAAAACGTTTTAGAAAGGATTGTTGTACATTATGAACACAATGTAAAAATAAGTTGCCATTGTATTTTTCAATAAGATCAAGACACGGGCATTAAATGAATTTCCAAATTTCAGCACTATGTTCAAGAACATTTAAATATACATAGATAACTGACTGACGTAGGATTAAAAGGGTCATTAAAGAGCAATGGCAATAATCAAAAAGTCGTAATGGACATTTATTTGCACTAGTCTGTGACCAGCAATTACGAAAACTGACAGCACATGGCTAGAGTGCAAGTTACACAATTCATAAATGTTTTTAAAAGACAATTACATCACATTTTCTAGACAAAATCGATCTTGGAATAGTCTGCTCTCCGCCAACAAAAGCAAAACGTCATAACTAACCACTGAAGCACATTTAAATCAACGTGATTTTACGTTTGTCCTAGTCAGGGCGGAAGATGACACTCGTCTCAGCGCAATTATCATTCTCGAGTTGGTAAAGTCTAAACTTGTTTTAGCAGTGTTTTGACATTAATGTACAAAACCCCCAGAACGGCCCTCTCTGAAGGAACAACTTCTCTTCAATAGCATCATCATTTTGTTCATGTTGTAAGAATTTACGATCAATTTAACCTCTCTAGAGAAACAACATAGCCCGCCATTCCTCGGATTGGAACCTTCAGGGAACTCGGAAGAGAGGTCAATCGGTCATGACATGGCGCAGGACCCTGAATGCTGAGCTCAAGAAGATACGGATATCCTGGGGAGAAGCAAAACAGGCAGCAACAGACCGTGTCCGATGGAGAGATGTGGTGAAGTCCCTATGTGCCGGAGGGGACGACGAGGATTGAGTGAGTGATTGAGAGAAACAACTTCTCAACAACAGCCAAAATGTAAAAGGGTTTTACTCGGGAGAAGTTTTTAACTGTATTTATTATTAACTCCACATTATTCATTACTCATTCCAGCCACATACTATGCATCGATGTATATCATATGATCACAGGAAATACAAAAGCAATGATGTTTCACTAGTAAATAGTATAAAGTGTAAGTAAACATTTCTGTAGTATGCAATATCTGTCTCCATGATAGCATTTCCTTAAATACCCATTGTGAAGAACTCGATGTGCGAGATTTAGGTTCTTTACCTTCTCTCAATAGTACAAATGATCTGGACACGTTGTTATTCAATCGGACTATAATCTGACGCTAACGCTAAATAACAAAGAAATATGACAGACGAACATGTCGACATCACTGATGTCACTATAAACAAATACTTATCAATGGCTTTACTAACATCTTGCCACGAACACTCATCATCAGCTGGTTGAACCTTTGTTTGATCTATGTACAGTTCCGTACCTTTATCATTTAACTCCCTCTCGATACCTGTAGTTTCGGATAGGTTCAGTTCATGATTTGCAATGTCCGTAACTGAAATGACATTCCGATTGCATATCGACTTTAGTATTTTGTTTTCGGTTGAAATGTTTCTACGTCCACAAAACATTTGCCAGCACGTTCCAATCGGTTGTTTTTCACTTCTGTGGTGCACTCGAAGGTTTAATATTGTCAAAACTGTAACAATAACACTTGAAAGAGTTAACATCATCACATATCCACAAATCAGAGCGACAGGATTTGTTGTTCGTGGTATTTCATCTGATATAACAGTCAGGAAAACTGTAAGTGACAACATTATTGTAATAGAAAAGCCGATACGCTCGCCTGAATCACTCGGCAGCAGAAAAACAAAAGGCATAAGAGCTCCAATTATCGCAACAGGGAGAATAAGGGTTAATACATAAAATGCTGGCTGTCTTTTAAATCTTAGACGACATGAAATATAGCTGAGATATGAATCGACTTCAGGATCCAACCTTGTATCTTCTAAAATCCACTCACTCATGGAAACTGTAGAAACACTAATTGCCGGGTTTCCAAAATGTATTTTCACATCGTTCACAGTGTAGTCATTTACTAACAACATAATAATGCACTCTTGTTTGTCGAACGGCCAGAACTTCATATAGAATACACACGAAAGTTTCATAAGGTGATTTGGGTTCCAAGTAGCAATACCGTTTGAATAGAGTTTTACACGTAGTTTATTATTTTCTCCAAGAATCGTCTGTTCTAAACTCGTCACGGCTGTAATAGACGGTGTCCACACTTGTTGCGGTTCTAGCAGCACTAACTGTATCCCACCGTATTCCGTAGCATTCCATGCAAATATTTCATCAGTCCACTGGCTCCGAAAGCCTATTGCTATAGTTACAAGGCCTTTAATTGGATCAATATCAGTGATGGAGTAGACCACGATATTTATTAAGACATCCACGGTGCCTGATTGGTTCTGCAGGGGACGTATACCCTTACTGTAATTGTCAAGCGTATTGGTCACAAGAGCATCTGTTTGCAAATACGTCGCTGCATGAGCACCTGGTAGAGCGTCCATTACTACCACCACCACCACCAACAACAACAACAACACTCTCTCTAACATCATACTCATTGTCTTCCAGATTCCAAAATGTCAGATCCTCTTCTATCTGCTTACACAATAATAGAAATTTAATTTGTTATTGAAAAATAAACTTGCAGGTATAAGTCATGAATGCAACTTGGTAGAAATTAGTGATAATCCCACGCTTATATAGCAAATCAGATAAATTATCATAATTATATGATATTTTGTTTCATAACACGGTACAGGGTGAAACTATGGTGGCATATTACTGCCACCAGTTAGCATGATAGCGTTCGCGAATAAATTCGTGTTAACCACTTAATTATTACGATAATTATCTAGCTATCTAGTTAATATTCGTGATAAATTTTCGGTAAGATAAATATCATACAACTAGAAACAGGCTTGAAAGTGCCCATAACTGCCACCTCTTACATTTTTATGATGTATTACACTATATTTAAGTGGCAACACGAATCTTATCTAGTTGACTACTTATTATGTTACTTAATAACTCAAATTCGCGAATTTCACTTAAGATTCGTGTTACCACTTATTTATAAAGGCGTTTTTGACTTCTACATGAAAGTGGTAACACGAATCTTATCTAGTTGACCACTTATTATGTTACTTAATAACTCAAATTCGCGAATTTCACTTAAGATTCGTGTTACCACTTATTCATTTTTGGTTTCTACATGTAAGTGGTAACACGAATCTTATCTAGTTGACTACTTATTATGTTACTTAATAACTCAAATTCGCGAATTTCACTTAAGATTCGTGTTACCACTTATTCATTTTTGGCTTCTACATGTAAGTGGTAACACGAATCTTATCTAGTTGACTACTTATTATGTTACTTAATAACTCAAATTCGCGAATTTCACTTAAGATTCGTGTTACCACTTACATCTAGAAGCCAAAAATTAATAAGTGGTAACACGAATCTTAAGTGAAATTCGCGAATTTGAGTTATTAAGTAACATAATAAGTAGTCAACTAGATAAGATTCGTGTTGCCAGTTACATGTAGAAGTCAAAAACGCATTTATAAATAAGTGGTAACACGAATCTTAAGTGAAATTCGCGAGTTTGAGTTACTAAGTAACATAATAAGTGGTCAACTAGATAAGATTCGTGTTACCACTTAAATCTAGTGTAATACATCATAAAAAGGTAAGAGGTGGCAGTTCTGGGCACTTTCAAGCCTGTTTCTAGTTTTATTATATTTATCATACCGAAAATTTATCACGAATATTAACTAGATAGCTAGATAATTATCGTAATAATTAAGTGGTTAACACGAATTTATTCGCGAACGCTATCATGCTAACTGGTGGCAGTAATATGCCACCATATGAAACGAAAGTCGATACCGTGATAAAGGCGGCGTAAATAACATATCCCCATATTTGTGACAGTGCCGTAATATCGATGTGACTATATTATTGACAGTACGGTAATATCGACGTGACGATATTGACAGTGCGGTTATATTGCCGTGACGATATTGACAGTACGGTAATATCGACGTGACGATATTGACAGTGCGGTTATATTGTCGTGACGATATTGACAGTGATAGACATAGTTATTAAATTTTCATTTTACGGTAGCATGCAGACAACATGCAGGCAATGTCGTTTACGTGCACATATATAATGTGCGAATAAAAAAATCAACATGAATAATTGTCAGAATGAAATCATGCCTGATCTAAACATGATTCCAAAATCATAAAATCAAATTTTTAACAACTGGCCTGAATATCTGAACCTGAGCAATAAATAGCTTTATTTCAGCAGATAACCAGACACCAGTCACATCATCTACTGCTTAATTATTTAGTGATTTTTTTTTTGAATAACCCAACGCATTCCACGTAAATGTTGACAACACTTTTTTGTTTTGTGGAGAATTTGGTTTGTAGACTTGACATAACATTGATGCAGGGTTTGATACAATCTCTACATCTTGCACTTGACATTCTAGGAGTTTTGCAACACCCTGTATATAAGACATAGGGACTTGAAATATTCCAATATTTTCATAAACACACAAACTGAAATCGTTGAATTGACAAAAGAACAAATTATGAGGGTTCGAGGCATTCGTACAGAAAACGTGATATTGAACAGATATATAACCATACGTCATTAGCCATAATTACACGATCAATAGCGAAGATGACAATGGAGCTATCTACGTATACGAAACAGAAATGTGCTCGAAAGTGTTATTGATATTTCCGGCAACTAATGTGTTTTTATAGGTTTGTCGACAGTATCCTATACATACAGAGGGCTAGTTTGCATAGCACAATGAATTAATGTAACTTTTAAACACACGTATTTGCTAACGGAACGTTGACATCGAAATTTCTCAACTTTCGTGAAGTACCAATCTAGTAACCGCGCCATATTTTGAAGGGCTTTTATTTTTATGTTTGTTTAACCTTGTCTGTTCAATACCATTGCTTTTGTTGAAGGTCTACGATGATGTTTTACATTATTTTAGTTATGTACGGCGTTTAATTTACATAACCAGTGTTCCAAAGTTACCAACCAGTACGAACCTGTTCTTCCGCAAGCAATTACATAACTTCACCACCTTTATCAGACGTGAAAAAACAAATGTTTTTGACTGTTTTATCCTTTAGTCAAGTTATCACGGAGAGCATACGCCTCACCCGAGGTGCGAACAAACGACTTCCAGATTGATTAGGCGTTAACAAAATATGTTTGTTTCAGGTTTTCCGACCTACCATATTTTTGCCCCGACCCTAGAACATTTTTTGCGTGTAACATTTTTTTCTTTTTAGTAAAATTTCTTTGTCTCAATTTTTCTTTAGGTTCATATTTCTGCTCTGTTATTAGATGCTTTACGAGTATTCCAGCTATAGAACATTATATTCACCTTGATTAAACATTATCCATGTTAAAAGGGACTTTGTCTTATAACATACGTATGTTTAATTTCCTTCGTTTGAAAAGAAAAAAAATCTCCAAAGAAATTCCGACCGACCTACCATATTTTTGTTGGGCATGAAACCTGATACAAACATGTTTATGCCTTATAAGTGGAATGCTCTACCAACAGTACTAACCCGGCGGGATAGTTATATATTCCATGGTCGCAGTCACGTTGATCTTTCAGTTTTCAAAGTGGGCAATACATGGACTCATTAACACATAGCTATCTCAACCACTTGTCATCGCTGGTTCAAGAAGACTAAACAATACTTTCATAGCAACAAAAATTCATATTTTATTAATAAAACAAAAATCACCAGTTGTTACCATCGATACGTTATGTTTCTCATTAAGAAAAGGTATATAATAACGTACTAGTGAGATTTCGAGATTTTCAGAACTACCAAGATTTATCAAAAAGTAAATCCATGGTCCTGTGACAAAAGATTGATCAAATAGTAAATCCATGGTCCAGGGACAAAAGATTTTTCAAATAGTAAATCCATGGTCCTGTGATAAAAGATTGATCAAATAGTAAATCCATGGTCCTGTGACAAAAGATTGATCAAATAGTAAATCCATGGTCCTGTGATAATAGATTGATCAAATAGTAAATCCATGGTCCTGTGACAAAACATTATAATCGGACATCTACTAATCTGTCTATAGCAATTCAAATATTAAAAGCAAATGCACAAGTAAATTACAAAACGACGTCACGTGTAAACTACAAAACGACGTCACAAGTAAACTACAAAACGACGTCACAAGTAAACTACAAAACGATGTCACATGTAAACTACAAAACGACGTCACAAGTACACAATAACAATATTTTAATCTACGTCACAAATAAACTACAAAATAACAGAAACCTTTTTACTCTGCTGTATAATAATTCGTAAAAAAACGTCTGTTTCGCAAATGGAAAAAAACTCAAATTACATAACACTATAAACCACCGTCAATAATACAGGTCTTGTCATTGAAGCGGTCATTTGTTTCATTTAGTCGCAATGAGTTGCTCCGGGCCAACATGTCCAACAGCTTTTTCGTGAGCTTCAGTTTCTTCAGCACCGAATTCAATGACAGGAACTCGTTCTAACAGAAAATTTCCATGGTCTTTTCCACAGACAAGCGAAGCAGAATCATCAATGCCTTCTTGTTGTTTTATGTACGAACCACAATATCTAATAGCAATTCCAACACGTCGTCCACTACCTGCAACATAATTCGTGTTATTACAATCACAATAAAGACATACATGCACCTTCATTTTTCAATAAATATCTTTTTTTTGAAGATCTGATTATGACTTATAACTAATATGACACTTGAATGCAGACGACAAATATCCTTGTGTGTCCCGGATGAACGCAACGATATACCAAACCCTCCATCCAGGAACCGCGCCTGAATTCATTGAGTAAGGAAATCAATCAGAACACTGCGGGTATTCTTTAAAAATATACGTCGGAAGTAAAGTGGGGGAAGGTAGTTCCAAAATGGCGGCAGATAGTGAAATGTGTGTAGTCTTTGTGTAAAGTGTGACAGAGATCTTTTCAATGTTACGAGGTTGAAATTAGTGAATTTGCGATTATTTATCGTCGCCACCGGCTTCCCATATGGGCAAGACCTCCGGAAGAATGTTAGTCATTTTAGACCTCGGTTTTTTTAAAGTCTCGTCCGAAAGACTGTTAGTACTGTCAGTGTTGGAGCGGGGGATACAACGTGCAATCCCTGGATTACTAGTCCAGCGCATTACCAATGGACCATGGATCAGCTACGGGTTAAACTGTTTCCCTGGTTAGATGTTTTATAGTTTTATAGTTTAAAGTGTACACGTACGGACATTGCCGAGATGTTGCGATAGTAAGGAATTAGGAGAAAATTCTGATAAAACATGAGTATTGATTGATAAAATAGTGATGAAAAATCATGAATATATAAATACTTTGGTTAGGTCCTGATGCATGAACAGTCATTATATGATGTAGAGAAGCTTGCCCTGGTTTGAGGATTGCATGAACAACAGTAGATTCATCAACATCTACAGGTATCTCTTGTCCGTACAATAACATTGAGTTATCAGCAAATGTTTGCTTGTGTTCCATTTGACCCTGGAAATACACAGTAAGACAAGGATAAGGCGTGTTTCCTACCGTGTATCATACAACATATAACTTGGTTAATGATTGCAAATAAAAACGATAACTAAAGTTGTTACGACTTTAAATTAAGACAGTTTCAAAATTATATATATGTATAACCAATAAATATAATCTACCAAACGCTTTGTTCAAACTGATAAAATTATAGCCTCATTTGATTTTTTATATTATCATATAAAACAGGCAAAAGTTCATACTTTGATATGACTTCCTTTTGAAAACTGGACACATCCGTTTTCTAAATTTGATTCTGTGAGGGCAACCCATACGGTGAGAGCGTCGGGGGGATCCATTCCTACAGTGTACATATCTCATCATATAAATAGGAGCGTCAATTAGGCAAAATAATTCATATCAATGTATAATCTATTTTGAACAACTGCATTGTAGTATGATATAGTGCTGTTACATTGACCGAACTTTCAGGACCGATCCATGTCAATTTAGGTAAGGAAATGATCTCATGCGTGAAGCTAAACTGGTGTTTGGATCACTTTTCTATCAAAACAGAACCGCGGCGTTTTCTCCGTCAAGTTTACGGACAAACACGAACATTTCAATACACCTATTTTGACATGTAATGGGCCAGGTAATATATTCATACGTTCGCGGTTAACAAAATCACACTGTAATACTAGGCAAATGTAAACAAGAAATATCTTGAAAAAAGATGGTCGGCACAATTTGTTGTGCAACTTAAAAAGATGCCACCAAAGTGGATTTTGGTAAATTCACCGAAATATAGTTGATTTCGGTACGGTAACATATCCTTTTTGAAAGGTTAACCAAGCCGCGTCAAGGATACAAATGTAGTTCGGTTGAAGAGAAATTGCATTGGTGGTTAACCTAATAGTTGATTGGTTTACACAACACTGACATGCAAATAGCGAAACAATGTTATAACTGCTGCGCCAAAAAAAAGGGTAATGCTTAAATTTCAAGATGATATTAATCGGTTTGTGACATTTCTGGGAACTCGCGTTTGTCAACTAAAAAGGTGCTTTGGTATGAATCTTCAGTATTTTTTACATACCTACATAGGTAGCATCTTGGTGCCAGGCACATATTTTTCCTGTGTAAGGATCTTTTGGAAATAAATCTGTTGACCAACACAGTATATCTGGTCCTGTAATAAAAAGAAGGAAATATTTAGTTGTCACAGGGAATGCTACATTAGGGATTGAGGAGGTGTACGTACAGACATCTATGGAAATATAGAAGTAAGGAATTTGTATGGCTGACTATCAAGAATAAACAAATAATGTCAACTATTACCAAGGAACGCCACATTAAGAATTGATAAGGTGTAAGAGCAGACATCTATGGGAATGGAGAGGTAAGAAATTGTCTGACTGACTATCAAAAATAAACAAATACTACTTTTACACTATTTAAAGATACTGACAGAATATGGAAAATAAACAATGACATCTGAAAATACAATTATCATGTTAAGTCTTAGATGTATGCTCATTGTTAACAATTGTAAAGGTGCTATAACGAGTATGGAGACCATGTATCAGAACGACGCCTTGGTATTGGTCAAATTTAAGAGTAAGCTAAGAACCAACGAGACACAAGCTTGAGGTTTGGTACCGGACAGAACCATATTACACAAAATTGACGCGTCCAGCTGTTACTTGGAAATATTGTTATAGTTAGGGGGAAATCTTACCAAATATTTGTTTCACAAGATCAATAATTTTTGGATGTGTCACCAGTTTGTGCATCCATGGTAATAAAAGATGAGATTTAAATCTGAAAAAAATGTTGAAAATTAAATGAACGAGTGGCCAATTATTCGAGTAGTTGGTCAAACGAACAAGTGGAAAACAGGCTCGGACATGTGTACGTGTGTACTAACAATTTGATGAAAGTACGTTGATCCATAAACCCAATAAACAAGTATATGAAACGTTTATCTGTTAGCAGTCCGGATTGGTACATTTAACATATAAATAACCACCAATTCCTCTATGTAAATCGCCAGCAATGCTATAATATGAAAGAAGTACCGGTCCAAATCCACAGAAATTGCACGTCTGCAAATAAGACAAAAGCACACCACACTCAACCATCCCCCTCCCTTTTTTCCACCCACTCCTGTCAACATGTTTGCCTAGTTCCTGATTGGTCGATATCGAGCAATAATTTGACTTACACCTGAGACTATCACATAAGTGTCCCAGAACATAATAATTATATTTTGGCAGTCTCTGAGATTTTTGGCCCAAATGACATATCTGGGAGAAATTGAGTAATTAACATTTCTGAATGCAGGGGATATAATTATGTAATTCACTACAAAACAGAAATTATTACAAAACGACATTTTTTAGGGAATTACAGCACTTTAAATATGGTTATCAAGACTAGATCTACAAATTTAATACAGCAAAAACGTTTTCAGATACGATATTATTTTACAAATACATGTAAATGTATAGTTTTATTTTCCTTTAGAAAAGGGGCCGCCTCAATGTTTAGCGATAATTGTTTTTGTTTCTGCTCGCCGCTGAATCATAAATCCTTTACTGAAATGTTTTAAATAGCTGTTGCAATAAATGTGAAAACATGACGTAATCTTTAATATTGCATTTCTCAGAAACGAGGCTAAATGCATTTGGGCCAATAATCTCAGAGACTGCCACATATTATTATGGTCGATTATGGCTGATTTAAGACACGCTTTTTTGTTGGTTTTGAACGAGACGCCGTTGTGAAATGCCAGGATGTAATCTCCATTCACAAAATAAAAGTTAACAAAATCTAAGTAAACGCTTATAATTGTGTTATCTGGATTGATTTCATACAAAGTCGTAATTATTTAAATAAATTTTATAAAAAATATATTCATGATTTTTTTTAAAAGATGACCAGTAGTATGTTGAATGTATTCTTTACAACCAGATTAAATACCAGACGAAATCGAATGTCTCCGTGAATCGCGGAATTACTCGATCCAAGTACAGTAAGCCAGTGCCATATCGTCGCTTTAATTCTACACTGACGTAAGTAGCATTTTATTAGTTTTGAGAAATAAACGTTTAAAGATTGAAGTCAATAACATTTTTCGTCTTACGTCTTAGTGGAATTGGAGTTTAGTCAATTTAGAACAGTTCTACACGGTAACAAATCTCACCATCATTTAGAGCTCAAAGAGACGAACAAAACGATACCAAACACTCAATATAAACCGTCTCCCTTGGCCGAGTGGTTGAGGCATCCGCTTTGGGAGCGGGAGGTCGAAGGTTCGAATCCCGGCAGGGGTCCGTTCTGATATGGCCGGTTGGTGAGCCGCCAGCTAGTTAAATAATGGTTACCGTGTGCCTCCCTGCCTGGTGCCTGGCATTAAAAGGATAGGAATCGGGAAGTGAATGTGCTCAGAAAGTAGGTGTCTCATAAGTCAGAATTGGCTGGCCCTTTAAATAGGGGTGACACTGTAATAAATAAACACTTTTTATTGCCAAATAATGACTTACGTCCCCCAGGTGTTGAGTTGAGTTTGTTTACCCTCGCCATCGGGATAACCCATATGGGCGAGCATTCACTGTTTTGATTTTCTATCAAATGTTATACACTATATTCAATAATTCTATTTTAAAATAAAGACTAATGTCTATGTGTGTGTCTATATCCAGAATATATCTATATCGAATAACTTTTCATTTTAAAAATTTAATTACTATAAGAATATATTACTATTTTAAAAAAATATATAATATTAGTAGAACTGACTAGCAGTTAACTATCTTTTAATGATACAATTATTATTATAAACTTCATCGTTTTTAAAATTAAATAAACTTCATATTTTGCGGTCCAACCGCTTTAATAACATAAAAGACAAAGTTTAAGAGTTTTAGATCCTCTCTCTGCAGTGCTAAAACAACAAGACATTGATGTTTAAAAACAAAACAAAATAAAATAAATATATATAGAACACTAAGCACTCGTGGCGAATAAACGGCATACTTTTTAGGGCCTAAAAATTTGCAACGTTTTTAAGAATAAATGTAATATTAACATAAAATATACAACTGACAGAGAGAGGATATGTAATAAGGAAGTTATTAAAATAAAATAGAACAATCTATAAGTGGGGAGTTGGTTCGGCGATGCTAGATTGGAACCAGGGTAGTGGATATGCTCCGTCCCAGCACTGATTACTTTTTGATTAGTATTTCTGGATGTAATGGAGGGCCAACACCCCACATCCAGATAGAAGGGCAACGAATTACCCACCATCCAGATGCCGGGCGAGACCCTCCATATTTAAAGTTGAGATTTTTCTATCGGGTTTACAGGGGCAGATTGTTGATGAGAGTTTAAAGTACTGACCCGCAGAATTGTGGCTCAATGGTCAATGAATTGAACCATCACTTAGATTCCGCCGGTCAATTTGTGTATATCAAAAATAATGGACTGATTTTGTGATGTTGGCCCGCAGGCGGCCAAGGCGCTGGATTTGGTCTCAGATTAACTTGTGATCCAGCACCCCGGCCGCCCAATGCCCACATACCAGGTGAAGATAGCATTTAATGAGATTTGCTTGGACTAAGAGACATAATCCATTTAAGACTCCAGATAAATTTGGCCAGGGTGCTCTCCCTTCCCCACTCAGCTCATGTGCTCAAAGTATATACAAGTATATATACATAAAAGTAACAATCTTGTCTGGACTGTTTACATAAACAGCCATATTAAAACTATGTAGTATATGACAGATGACTGTCATGATACCCATTTTGCTTAAAATATAATCCCCAATAATCCCTACCCCAATTAGAATGTAAATTACATGTAAAACATGTTTGTTTAATAGATACAATATGTATACACGTCCCCCAGGAATGAAGCCGACGATATTTGTAACTTGTTTTTAACATCATCTTATCAGACAAAAACAGAGCATAATTTGTTCTATGCGTTTGTTTTGTTCCCAGATTTGTTCAATCAAAACCGAGGCCATCGATAAAGGAGACAAACTAATCATGTCTCATACAAATATACTGTCATCGAAATTCTTTATACAACCTTATAAGACGGTTTACACATGCCAAAACAAATCCCACCTGTATGTACCAGCAATCTTTCCTCCAAGACGTTTTTCATATTCGAGAAACGAGTTCAAATAGAACTTCACTTCTTCCTCCGTTAATACATCGCAGCCAGTAACAAAACCATCACGATTCAAGTCTTCACGAATGTTGCAACTCATTATATATCTGTAAGTATATAATCAAAGTCAAATTAACTTTAAAATGCATTTATTATGAAAGAGTTGTCAATATAAAGACACATTATAATATAACAAGCATTTAAGCAGACGAACACGTAATACGTATTGATAGAACCATTTCAATAGTTTGGCGAGACGTTACCGATTCGTGAAGATACATAATAATGTCAAAATGTAGGACATGTGTACGCATGAAATTAAAACTGTTTGCGTATTCACGTGATGCATGCCCATGATATCGTATCAGCAGTATGCATGCATAACATAGAAACTCACTCACCTGTTAAATTATTGTGTTAAATCCATTAGCGACGTAGATATATCGGATTAAAATAATTGAGATAACTACCGTAAACTTCCCTGTGTATCCACACGAGTTCTCTCCCTTACCATACAATAACAACGGTCTCACTATTCTATCGTTGTCGCAGTCAGAAACTTTCGGATCCGACGTGTTCTACTTTAGGCCAGTGAAAATAAAAACAATGGGGGGGAAATGCGCAGAAATAATTTTGGTGAATTAGTATAATATAAGGCACCACATTTAATATACTAAATGTATAGAACAAGCACACGGTGCAAAATGTGTTTTTTGGGGTAAAATGGTTAAAAAATTAAATAAAAATGGGAATTTCTGGAATTTGCCAATAACTATGTCAAATTTTGTTTTTAATAGATTTTACATTACAGTACACAATACCTGAAGTATAGAAACATTGTGTCTTGTAAATATGATTTTTGGGGTAAAACTTCAAAAAAGTAATAGAAAATGGGATTTTCTGGAATTTGTTAATTTCCCAGTCAATTTAACTATAAAAAATTCAGAATAATTATTTTTAACGACTGTTATACTGCAAAATCAATAACATAAATTATAGAATCAGTTTTAGGGGTGGAATGTAATATTTATTTGTAAAATATTACAAAAAATAAAATAAATGAAAGTTGCTAATTTCTGGTATATTTTGGTTATACCTGGATAGAAAACGTAACACTGAAAGTCACAGAAATGACATAAGCTACATGTTATCTATCAATATAACATATGATAACATTATGCTATCATATCAAACAAGATATGTGGTTTCGAAGTGAAAAGTTCTGAAAATATAAACGAAAATGGTGATTTCCGGAAGCCATATGAATTCGATCACAAAACAATTAAAGACGTATTCGGGAGTTGCCATTGCGCAACTTTAACGCGCATGTTCTTTTCGATTATTGTAGTGTTTGCATTGGGTTTAAGACGTATAAGGGAGTAGTTTACTATCTTCTTTTATCTGAACTTTATAGTCACCAAGCACAATACAAATAATGATATCATTTTGTTTAATTGAAGGATTTCATTATAGTTTTGCAGTTTTCTTTCTACTTTCTTTTTCTATATACTTTATTATTAAAAACAGAAAAGTCATTGATATTTAAAATTCTACATTTGAAATTATAAAATGATCTTCAATAAATATTTAAAACTAACACATTTTATGAAAATGTAAAACGATAATGGGTTACCAAGTGTATTAAGGGTATTTTTTTTCAACTTTCACTTTCCATATATATTACATTTGAAACACAATAAAACAATCTTTATCTTAAAATCAAGCAAGGTTACCTATTATTTTTATTTCATTTTTTTATTCAGACAGTGACTCTCATATAGTATTCCAAGTTGTAAGAAAATCTCTGCGCTAGAAAAAATATAGTAAACTTGTATCGATTTTGCTCTATATCCATATGAAATATTCACGTTTTAAATCTTCATTATCATAAAAGACCTTCCTTTTTTTTTATATTTTGGTTAGATACATTACACTGATCAAATATAAAAAGTTTAAAGGAAATCTCTGCGTTAGAAAAAAACGGCATTATTGTAGGATACGCCTTTAAAACAAGCCCAAAATATGCAACGTTTCGATATTTCATATTTTATACTAAAAGTCAATTTGTACATATACTTTATTTTCATAAAAGTGACTTAAACATTTTAACATTGTAACATAATTATGCAATATTGGTTCAAAAAGTTCATGATGGCCTTCTCACAGCTGACTCCTTTGCATGTGGAGCAGGCTGAACTACATTTAAATCCAACCTTCTTGCAGCTGCATGCTACTGTATGCAGTTTGACAAGATTATCGTACAACTTTCATTATGTGAGTAGAAGCTGGCGCTCTTTTAGTTGACATTAATAATAATAATAATAAATTCTTTATTTTCAGAAGGTGTTACATAGTTAAGGTTAACAATAAATTGTACATCTTTTTTTCAATATGGCCTTCTATTAACAATATAAACACGCACAAATAAACAAGAATTCACACACGCACACGCACGCACATCCACACAATCAAAAACGCATTCACACACGCACACACAATACATTGTACATGAACATCATGTTTTAACATCAGGATGTAAATGAGACTATTAAAAACTACAAAAGTCAAGATGATCTGAAAATAAAAATTGAAATAAAACAACAACAACAACAGACACCTCACATAAGACACATACATACAATAATGAAATATTATTGATATCATTGTTTAAGCATTAAGTAGTTCCTATAATTATTTTTAAATGTTTCTGTATCAGACAGGCAACGTATATTTACAGGAATTGAATTCCATACCTCACGAGCATAAAAAGAGAAATTTAAAGGAAAACGGTGCTATGTCATTGTTGGTGGTGGATCTTAATGAGTATGTAGAATTGTGGGTGAAAGAAATTATATCATGAAAGTAAGTGGGCATTTTATTATGTGAGAATTTATGCACTATAGTTGCTGAGAGAAATTTACATCTATTTTCAAATGATAGCCACCCTAATTCAATGAATAAGGGTCGTGATGGTGTTATTTGTGGTCTATGTAGAATACTTTTTGCTGCTTTTTTCTGTATTATGGATATTTTCTTGTTGTTTGCTACAAGCCCTCGACACCATATTGGGCAACAATAGTCCTTTGAAGATAATATGTAAGAATTGTAGAATGATTTCCTTGTGTTGGTGTTTAAGATATAGTTTATTCTTTTTAATAAACTTAACTTTGAGGTGAGTTTGTGACATACGTGATCTATATGTGCATTCCAGCGAAGATTTTTATCAATGATTACTCCAAGCATATTGTGGTTACGTACCTGTTCTAGAGTGATATTATTTACATAAAGTGATAGCGAAGAATTTAGTACAGGTCTTTTAGCATTTGAAATTATCATACATTTAGTTTTATTAGGATGAATGGACATGTTGTTCCGGAAACACCAATCAGAAATTATGTCCAAATCGCCCTGTAGGGACTGCTGTATTTCGACAATGCTATAACCAGATAAGTATAATGTTGAGTCATCTGTGTAAAGATCGATGGTCGAATTTTGAAGATAAAATGGAATGTCATTGATATATAATAGGAAAAGGAGGGGACCAAGAATAGATCAACATTGGATATAGTTTGTCACCAACTAGTTGCCAACCTCATTCTAGCGGTTCCAAATCATCATGTCCTTTCCAGCCTTGTATTTATAGCAAAACCCGTAAACCCGCAGCATCAGACGTAGGTGGTAGTTGTTTTGGGTCCACGTAAATTGATGTCTTTGCAACCTTTTTAACAAACGCAGAAAGGCATAGACTGTTCAAACTTTGCCCCGGCTCCCCTTTATAAATTCAAACTTATGCTTATTCTCCTGATATGTATACGATATTCAGCGAATAAACCTGTTTAGATTGACTCGGCACTTTCAGCCTCTTAATGTAAACACTTTATTATTCGGCAATAAAGAGCTTCAAACGGAAGAAAATGGACAATTATTTCGCGAAATCCAGAATTATATCAAACAAACAAGACGTTTCGATTTGTAATTGATCGTAATCACTAAAAATCCCTCGCAATTCAAGTCTCTTACCATAATGAAAACTGGCATCAATGTGTCTCAATTAACCGCTCAAATCGTCTTACTTTCTATTCTCCCTCCATCCATCTTACGTTACAATGTATATATCAAAAAGCTCTTTTACATTGTCTTATTTCTGCTATTTGTCAATCAAGAATCTGTGTCATGCTTTACTAGGGCATTTACTAATGTTGAAAGAACTTGTGCCCAACCATTTTTGCTTTTTTTTCATTAATACATGTAATAATATTGAATATGTTTGTATAAGTGTAGACATTGCAATAACATAAAGAGCAAATAAAATACGATTGAACTATTCCCCTGACTGTGTTCTGCCCTGCTTGGAAACCCAAAACAATTACCACATAACAATAAAATTATGCAAAAATCATTTCTGTGCATTTCCCCCCTTTATTTGCATTTTTGACAGCCGGTTCACTGGACTATATGGGGGCTTCCGGTATGTTACGGATGGACCCGATGTTTACCGATGGGTTCCGAAGATATGTAATTTCCAGAAAAAATATTTTATAACTGAAATTACAATAAACTGTATATTTCAACCCCGAGTTTGACGCAAAAGTACAATGTAATAGTTTGAGTTGGTTGGACGCACTTTTTTGTACATCGCAAAAAATACAGTTAAACTTCGAAAACTCAAACTGCCGACGAACCTAGCAATTAGTTCGAGCCATCTGTTGTTCGAGGCATCTACGTGTAATTATACGAGCTGACTTTCGCAAGTGTACTTAGCATGTTGAACGCATGTCATATGTGTTGTTTGTGTTTCCATACTGAATGCACGTCGATCAATAGTCGCAGCATTATTCATAATAATAATTAAAAAAGAAATGAAAGAAAAACAAAATAAGATTTAAATAAATGATTCGTTAATTCTTATACACAGGAATTGTTTGTACATCCATAAGAGATGCCAAATCTGAAATCTGTGATCTTTTGTGTGTTTGTTTAAATAGTTTCTATGTATTAAACCTGGTTCCTTTTCAAAATCAAAAGTCTTAAACATTAGACGTGTTAATGTTTTATATTTGGTATCTTTTATGACCACATGCATGATCCTTTGTGTTCAATAGTCGGCTCAAAACTTCGCGTGAGTTTATGTTACATAAATTTTGTTGTATATCTCACCGACTTTAAATAAATCTTATCTAGCTTATCTTATCTTACATCGTACAACCACGACATGTGTCGCTTATCTTACCCGTCAACAAACAATAGAATATTAGAACTGTTCGAAGTTTCGAAGTTTTACTGTACTCGAGATCGGATATAACGTTTAACAAATTGCTACATAACGTGAAAGCAACGAGAGAATTAATATGATATTTGCCCTGTCCGAGTGTTCATAACTCGTTACGTGTACTTATGTGCAAGTTATTTACAGACGGTTCGTTTATTTTAAGAGAGGCTTTGTAGTCTAGCAGTAGAGTGGCTGACTCTTTGGTTTAAATCCTGCCGAGGGCGAAATTATTTCGCGGTCTTCAACATTTTGGCTTGACACACAGGAAGCAGTCTCCGAGAGTGATTGATATGTTGTACCAACTTGATTCACAATTAGAGTAATATAAATCAGTTTAAAACAAAACAAAACTAATAGTTCAAATATATATAAATAATTTTGCGCGGAAATACCATTTTTACGTTCAATGTGGCCACAAAAATCTAAAATATAAATCGTACTGAAGTAATCAATTCGTTATGAACATATTAATGTGTGTTACATATAGGTTATAATATTGAATAAATATATATATCGTATTCCAAGGAAAGGGGGAAAATACGAATCTTTTCTGAGCCGTCTGCGTCGAGATAACTTACACGTATAGTGAATATGTTACCCAATACTTTTTTGGATTTGCGTTTTTTATCGTCGCCACTGGTTTCCAATATGGGCTACATCTCCGGAAGAATGTTTTGGAGGATAGTGCATGATACAGAAGATACACCAGTTCCAGAAACACCCCGGGTTCTTTTACGTGCCCGTCTCATCCGAAAGACTGTTAGTACTGGTAGTGAAGGGGCGGGGGATCAAACCTGCGACCCCTGGATTACTAGTCCAGAGCGTTACCACTGTACCACGAATACGATTTTACCCAATACTGCGTCTCTGTATGTTTTATATAGATGTAACACGCCTGTTGATTGATTCTAAAAAAACTTTTTGAAATTAATTAAAAGTATGTTCAACACTTAGATTAAACATTTTACCCCTACGTATTTCAAAGGGATGGTATGGGAGGAATTGGATAGATAGAAATTTACGTTATTGTTTGTTTTGTAATTCTAATGACATTGAGGACTGTTTTCATTGTATATGTTTATGGTCATCTTTTAACGATTTAAGTTGAAAATATATCCCTAAATACTACAGTTGAGTTGCTAAAAGTAATCTTAGGCAACGAAGCTAAGATGCCTTAAAACAAACATATTTAACATTACCGTAGTTTGATTGTAACCCTCGAACAATATTTGACATTTTCCCACATTTTCTCTTTAATAACGTCATACAATTTGTTTGTCCTCTAAAACTTAATGTATTCCCCCTGTTTTCTTTTTCTCTTCCGTTCGTTTCATGTTCTCATGTGATGTATTGTATATTGGTACTATTACATGCGTCTTTACTAATTGTATTGTCATCTTAATTAAACCAGTTTCTTCTTTTATTTGTTTATCCATAAAGGCCTATATTTTTTAAGTTAATGCTAATGTCGTCTGTATAGGGACTTCTGGTGGAAATTCAAGTCGGAACGTTCTCCATGGCTGGTTAATAGTGTGTCTTATTTTTCAACAACAAACGGTTTTAATGAAGTAATATGTTATCACATTGTTTGCATTGTATTGGCATTTAACTAGAAATAATTTTTGGCCCCATAAATATTTGATTCTTGAATGTGACATTCATCTGAGAACTAGGAACCTGGCTAGTGTCATGTTGTGGTGAACATTTGTAAGAGATCCGTTGGTGGGTGAAAGTGATGGACTGAACAAAACATTCAGAAATACACGTGAATGGATGGAAACTTCGGGTTTTATATGCCTCCCTACAGAGACATGGAAGTATGATGACTTCTTACGCTAAAATGTGAATATTCCATAGACGTAACGCAATGGTGATTACGTAACACAATCGACGTCGACGCACAAGAAAAGATGACGTCATGACGTTATTACCAAAGACGTCGGTTGCTAACGTCATATATAAAAACGATATCACATAACAAGCACACGGAATAAAGAGCTCTCTGAAAATGCGAACAGAACACAACATGAACGATTTAGGAATGCAGAAAATGGTAGGCGACCTTTGTACGACTGTGAGTTGGCTACCGGAAGTTGCCTTAAACGTGAGGATAGAACCTGACTTAATCCTACAGGATATATCAGAAGAAGAGTTGAAGCAAGCTGTAGAAGCCGTCATTGTGAAGCAGTATTCACATGGTGATGTTCTGTCTGTTGTAGACAACAATATGGAGAAGTTTTACAGTATCTACCACAGAGTATGTCCATTGACAATTCCACCAAATATGAATGGTAAATATTTAATTATATTGGTTTATTATTTATTAAACTGACTTTATTGTCATCGCATTTATAACAGAATAAAACATTAACAAATATATTCAATACTTAAATAAAAGGAAAATGGTCAACTATAAAGGTATTCAGTTCCGATAAAAAAAATAGCTATCCAGATACTTAAAGTTTAGCTGGATCCATTGAACAGATATAACAAGGAAGCTATATACCCTGTTTGTTTGTTGAAATTTCAAATGTTTCAGATTGAGTTTAAATATCAATTTTCTCTAATTACAGGTCTTGTAGGAAGCCGCACATTTTGGCATGATAGTAACAGCTTTAGAAATGGTCTGTACGACTTCTGTCACCCAGAAACCAAGGAACAGACACTGATGCCAGTCTTCTTCCCAGCCAAACAACTCAATGTTAACCGATTCTCACAAATACAAAGCAATGATCCAGCACCGATATCGTTAATGGCACAGTACCTATACGATCAGATGGAAGAACGTGCCAAGGTGAGGACAAGTGTTGAATGTGCTGGAACCAACAACGGTCACTGTGAGAGAGAAAGTAAACCACAGTACGCACACAAGGGGAAGATAACTGCGTGCAACAAACGAGGAGATGTACAGAAGAAGAAGAAGAAGAGTATAGCTTCACGTGTGATGGGATGTCTGAGAAGATTGTGCTGCTGTGTGGGAAAGAATGGTGATGAGTAGATTATGTGTGGGAACATGTTGGATTGTTGTTGTCGTAATATTTTATTGCTGTTATACAATATTGAATACAAGAAATACTAAATGTATTCATATATAGTACTGTAGTTCTATTTTTATTTCCATTATATACCAATAAATGTTTATAAAATTTATCGCAACACACAAAGGATAAATAAACACATAATATTATTTCGAACAATATTTTATTTTCATCAAATTGAGATGTACATGGAAACAGCGCTTAGAAATAGGTTGAACGTCTACCAATCACGGTACTCTGTAAGAAAGAATAAATCATCATGTACCACATCACAGATACACAATGATGCTCTAATATAGTTATACACATTTAAATACAACATGACACCATTAAAACATACTAATTCGAACATTAAAAAGAAGTTGTAACTTAATATATTGCTTATGTGATTGATACCCGCGAAAAGCGGCTTTGTCCGACGAAGCAACATCCCTTAACGCTGTAATGTTTGGACCGATCCTGACACAATATCGTGTACATTTAAACTTCATGGTAATCATACAAACGAAGTTTCATTGAAATACATTCGAACGTTCGGCAAAAGTTATCACAAAAACACATATACCACTGATTGACGGACTGACCACGTGACCGTATAAGGAAACGTCTATAATACTGTCGGACCTCGTTCATTCGAATTCATCGGGTCCGAAATTTTAGTTCGAATCACTTTGTTTCGAATTGCCTTCGATGTGCATAAGACGCAGCATCGGGACCTGGTATCTATTTCGAACGATACAGAGTATTCGGTTAAATGAGGTCCGACTGTACATATAATTCGTTGGTGTAGGAAAACACTACCAGCATGACGATAAAATGGTCTGTATTTCATACAATTTTAATTAGCTAATTAATTAACTAACAAAAGATCGGTGGTGTTATTCACGCTACAATATGTCTCTCCATAGGAAATATTATAATCGGAAAGTTGAAATTGTGAATTTGTGAAGTTGAAATCATGAATTCACGGTTTCAACTCCATGAATTCATAATCTTTGACAGCGTGAATTTACGATTTCATCTTCACGAATTCAATATTTTCTAGGAGAGAAATGATGAAGTGTGAATGTCACCACCAGTCTTTCGTAGAAAGCTGATTATTTTGCTATATTTCAATGTAAGACATTGAGGGTGAAAGGTAAAAACCAGCCTGTCTTCTGTTTTATGTACAGATAAACGAGGTTTGCTTTTCCCGCTCGACAAGGAATACTTACTCCGGCATTAAACAATGGAGCATCATCGCATTGTGCTGGTACCTGGAACACACTTCTGTCTGCTACTCCTGGCTTAATGTTAACAAAGACCATATTCTGCAAGACATCACCTATGGAACAAGTATCACCATTGTACTAGTTGATAAGAAAGTGATCTCACTATACCTAGGATATGTAACCTTACTGTGGGAAGTGGTTATGTTATGGTTTTGGTGGTTACCGCTCAATCTCGAGGTTGTTGGTACGAACTCTCCAACTGTCATGGCCATACCTCATAAGACGCTGGTACTGATTTTTTAGGATGCGGACTTGAGAGAGGTTCAAACAAGCATAACACTTTCATCACAAGGGAGCTTAAATATTTTGGTTTAGAATTTCGCAACCACTCGTTTTTGCCCGTTCCATTGATTTCGTTGAAAATAGTAATAAACAACATATTTTGTCAAACAGCTAGGGCACTAAATGTATGAGATTAACAGGCAAAAGTCACACAGACAGGCATAATCTGGTGGAAGACGCGTAGTTCTCAAAGCTCTGTTAAAGCTAATGCGGCGTTAGTCTAATTGGCTATCAAGTGTTAACACCGCTTTAAACTTAACAGAGCTTTGAGCAATTAGGTCGTGATTGTTAATCTGTTCGTTTCTTTACCAAATCATATGACAGAAGTTACCAGACGTCATACAACGTTACATCGACATTGACAAATCCGTTCATGTTATGGCGCCAAGCAACCAAACACAGCAGTGGTTGAAGAGAAGAAAATAGAATTTTAATAAATATTGACATTCGGAATTCAAATCTACCAAATCCCGCTTGTGAATAATTTATTGACCATTCCATATCGTAAAAACGTGTTAAATTATGAATCCTCATTTTTAAGTCATGAATTCGTTCATGAGTTCATATAATCAGGCGTGATTGTACACTTTTGTACGAAATCGCGACGTATGTAATCGTGAAGTTCATTAGTTCAAGAATTTAGAACATAAAATGACGTATAAAAAGTCATCACCGGTGGTCATTTCATATAATACACACAACAAGAACATTTTCCCGAAGGTTAAATGTCTTCAAGGCATGTATTGACGACTGGGTAGAACAACCAACCACAGTTATACAAAGTCCGGGTCGGGATTCGAACCCGCATCGGTGAAGGGCAAGTAATTTGAAGTCAGCGACCATAACCACTCGACCACTGAGGCCCCTGTTAAAGATATACACAACTGTGATAATTTCGTAAATACTTACTGTCACCAAAACGTCCAAGCACATCTTCTGCAACAGGTACACAGGTGTCGGCTGTTACTGATATGTAAACTTGGAAATTGACGTAATCGATAATATACGTTTTAACTGGTAAAGTTTCGGCACCAAGACCATATCTACTGTTAGTTCCTACCGTTGCGTTGTCTGAAATATATCATAAATTAGATGTCATCTTCATGTGGAAGGGAGGCAATCCAAGTTAGAGGAAATGGCTTAAACAAAGCCGCTAATCGAGGGAGATCATTCTTGATATTTATCCCTGAAAGCTGCACACGACTGATTTTATTACAATTGAACTAGTAGTTAAATATCAAAAGTCAAGGTCATTTCGTCTTGTTTTCATATTGCTTGGAATTCGTATCGAACAGGATGATTTTGTACTGAATGAATATTTACTATTGATATAAAAAGGGTTTTTTTCAACAGTAATTCTAGATAATAGTATAAAGCAAACACATGATATAATATTATTACCTGGAATACAATAAGGCGTCCATGGTCCGAGACTTTGTTTCGAACAGGACGAGGATGTGATTGTGTACACGAGACTCTGAAACGAAATGTGTATTTATTTGGGTTAGGACAATGTCTTACCATGTTTTCAGTGATGCATGACGGTCATTTGACCTTACGAGTTTTTCAAACATTTCAAACATAACAATCCTGACATGTAGCAAACAACTAACATCTTCCCAACAATAATAAAAGACGGGGATAAATTAATGTAACCAAATATCACAAAGGGACATAACCTGTCCCCACCGGGAATCGAACTCGGACTTCCCCAATCTATAAACTGCGATATCAACTGTGTTCAACTATAAATTGTCTCAATCGATCGACTGGCATAAAACTTGAAATGTTATATGTTTACTGTCTGTCATATAGTAGTTTGTATGCATAACGTACATTTTAGTAATTAAATTACAGTATTATCAAAGGTGTGCAGAAAGGTGAAGGTGACTCATAATTAAAGATATACGTACATAATCTAAATAGAATGAAATCCTTATAATTGCTGATCAGATAATGTCTATATTTGCTTCTAGAAATTATACAACGCCTCGCAGATAAAACACAATCATACAAAAGTAAATATAGATAGATATATTTATTTGCATATTGAACACTGAAAAGTATTTTTTACAAAGCAGCAATAATCATTTTTACAGTAATAAGCATCGTGACACATGGCGAGAAAGCATGTAATTTTGGTTTGTGAATTTTAGAAATTTCATTTTTTCGAGATATAAATCATGTTTTTGTTTATTTGTTTTCTAAATAGACATAAAAGATTACAGAAATTTTACATGTGTTCTTTTACATGCGTTCTCGGGAGAGACAGTGTATGCAATATACCGCAACATTAAGGCATATATTACATATAACAATTATAGAACAACATATTTAAGCCAAAATAGTATGACATAGAATTATTATAATGCAATACAACATATTGTTGAGCCATACAATTCATGAGCATATATATTTACTCATACATATATATCCACCGTCACAGTGAATTGTGACAATGTAACTTACGTTCTTGAAATCGCTGACAATTCTCTGTTGGACTGGTGATCCGTCCACAATTAGTGATTGATTTGTCATGACAATCTTGTTAACTGCGTCATAAGCCATAGCCATAGTACCCTAAAAACAACAAAATGAACATCTTAGTGCATATCACTTAATTTAAAAGATTTTTAATGACCCCTACAGGGATTGAAGCCACAACCCCAAATGTTAGATCGCCTAGCATTAAAGGTAATTCGACTGCGCCGCAGTGATTTACTCAATATATTGGTTTAAATCACACTGACACAGATGATATTACTTCAGTGCACAAGGTATAGGAATAAATTAAAACATATAAAGTATTTGATATTTAGCAAACACAGCATAATTCTCTTTCAAACTCACATTTCCTAGAATTCCTAGTTTGGTTTATACCTGGTCTGAAGAGGTGAAGAGCAAACTAGCTTTAAACATGTTAGAAAGCTCTGTAAATTTAGGAGAGAGTGCGAAACTTGTCTGTGTGCTCCTTTATGACATATACAGATGGATTATTTACATTTTCACCTCTTAAACTGACCAGCATGTCAGTTACTTAAGTTCTTTTTATCACAAGATATATATAGAGTAAAACCCCACTTAAAGACCACCTCAATAATAAGACCACCTTGTAATTAAGAACACATTTTTTCACTGTTTTGCTCTATATTCAATCTTTATATTAAGACCACCTCAATAATAAGACCAGTTTTCAAAAGTCCCAAGGGTGGTCTTAGTTGGAAATGACAGAAATTTTAAGTTGAGAAGGTTTATGAAATCGGTGCACCAGGAAGAGGAAGCTAAGGTTCTCAGTATAAACAGGCCCCGTGTGCACAAAGAATCCGTTTTCAGGATCAGGATCAAGTATGGGATCTTTCAAACCTTTTAAAAATTGTTATTCAAAATAGTTTTACATACTGTGACATATATGAACATCCTGCAAAACTGTTTATACATCAAATGTAAATAAAGTTTTGACCGATTTTGGAAAATTAATCCTGATTTGATTTAGATCAGTTTAAGTCATAAGTATAATAAATCGATTCCACAACATCATGGTGAAAGTTAAGTATGTTTTCATGATGTTAATTAGAAGATTTTAGGTATGTTTGTGTATGTTTATGAGAAGTACTGGAAACAGTGTTCAATTGCTTCAAGAAAATATCAAATATTGTTTATGGATCAAGTTGATCCTTTGTGAACAAGGGACCAGCTGTCTATGTTGACAAAATACTTCCATATTTATAGTGTAAGAATACGGTGGATGATTACCTGGATGAATGAGCCGACACCGTTTTGTCTGCTTCCCATCACCAAGCCAAGACTTCCCTCCCATTGATCAGGTGTACAACAGATATTGGCAGCCGATGCTGTCGCCACAAGACAAGCAATTACGATAAAATACATGTTGAGCTGAAAAATAAAACTATATGTAGTTCGGTAAACAAGTGATTCAATTCATGCGAACAGAACAAGGCAAACAATGTTATCTTAAGATGTACGAGTATTTAATATCTGTTCCTTTATCTAGAATCGAAAAACATGTGTCTTTACCAAAGTCTTGCTGCAGAACTTTCGAAATGTTTTCTTTGTACAGAATCGGTAACAATTGTTTTACTCCAAAATGTCAGTACTATGAAAGTATGTATAATAGCCATTGACTAAAGTTTTTAAATATAATCTGTGCAATGTAAACAGAGGGAGAGCAATATATTGACATGTGTATTCTGGTTTCTAGACAAAAGTAAATCACAGAAAATGTCTAGTACATTTAAAAACGCACAATGTAGGATTTCTAATATACCTCTGTCTGACTACTAGGATACAAGAAACGAACTTGACAGGAAAGTGTAGCGTGTGTACGCGTCATGTACGCCAAACTTCATGACACTCGGAAAGTATTTTCATAAAATGTGAGTTTCAAAAGCAATAAAATGAAATTTAAAGATGTACGATTGGTTAACAATTGTGCGTTTTAAAATGTTTCGAGTATATTTTAGGTAAATTATATGTCGAAACTGACGACGGCAACAACATATCAATTATCTACAATATCGTATTTCATTTTTCACTAAGTAATTTTGAAACCATCGTCTCTCTCATTATAGTGTAATTTACTTTTGCTATATTTACGTCAATACAATTTCTGGCATTGATTGATTGTGCTTTTTTCACATATAAGAATAACTATTGTTGTTTCAGATACACATAACGAATGCTACATTTCAATGCCAGTACTTGAGATCAACAAACAATATTCCATGAATCTATAATGTTTTGAAATGTTATATTCAAACAGAATATGATAAAGACAAAAATAAAAGGTAGGAGAAATATACTTACAATTAGATACGTCCTATCTTATTGATATTATTCTCAAGAGTTAATATATGAATGGTAAAGGTGACCAGTTTCTAGGGTTATAAGTAGGCTTATCTCCAGTGTGAGGCACCTCAAGGGAAATGTAACAAAATCTACATGAGAAAAATTAAAATTGTACACCTGGTAAACTTAATCTCCTTTTAAATTATTTTTAATTCGGACCAAAACAAGTGTTTTGTTAGGTTTTCAAAATTTATCTAATTTTGTTTATTCAATGTGCGAGTCTCAAACAGATTGATAATGTAGACGTCTTTTCCGTTTTTTTAATTTTGGTTCGGTTAAATAAAAACGTAGATTCATTCACAGAGAGTTACCTTACATAAAATGTTTAATTCGAACAAACCCGGTCTATTGTCATGTTTTTCTAACGTTTTGCCCTACTGTCTTAATTCTATGATTAGTGTGACTTTTACATGTCTCCTAAAACCACAAACACACCAGTCCGATACAGGTTATTAACGTCAACATGAGACATACCACAAACACACCAGTCCGATACAGGTTATTAACGTCAACATGTGACATACCACAAACACACCAGTCCGATACAGGTTATTAACGTCAACATGAGACATACCACAAACACACCAGTCCGATACAGGTTATTAACGTCAACATGAGACATACCACAAACACACCAGTCCGATACAGGTTATTAACGTCAACATGAGACATACCACAAACACACCTGTCCGATACAGGTTATTGACGTCAACATGAGACATACCACAAATACACTAGTCCGATACAGGTTATTGACGTCAACATGAGACATACCACAAACACACCAGTCCGATACAGGTTATTGACGTCAACATGAGACATACCACAAACACACCTGTCCGATACAGGTTATTGACGTCAACATGAGACATACCACAAATACACTAGTCCGATACAGGTTATTGACGTCAACATGAGACATACCACAAACACACCAGTCCGATACAGGTTATTGACGTCTACATGAGACATACCACAAACACACCAGTCCGATACAGGTTATTGACGTCAACATGAGACATACCACAAACACACCAGTCCGATACAGGTTATTAACGTCAACATGAGACATACCACTAACACACCAGTCCGATACAGGTTATTGACGTCAACATGAGACATACCACAAACACACCAGTCCGATACAGGTTATTGACGTCAACATGAGACATACCACAAACACACCAGTCCGATACAGGTTATTGACGTCAACATGAGACATACCACAAACACACCTGTCCGATACAGGTTATTAACGGCAACATGAGACATACCACAAACACACCTGTCCGATACAGGTTATTGACGTCAACATGAGACATACCACAAACACACCTGTCCGATACAGGTTATTGACGTCAACATGAGACATACCACACACACACCAGTCCGATACAGGTTATTGACGTCAACATGAGACATACCACAAACACACCTGTCCGATACAGGTTATTGACGTCAACATGAGACATACCACAAATACACTAGTCCGATACAGGTTATTGACGTCAACATGAGACATACCACAAACACACCAGTCCGATACAGGTTATTAACGTCAACATGAGACATACCACAAACACACCAGTCCGATACAGGTTATTGACGTCAACATGAGACATACCACAAATACACTAGTCCGATACAGGTTATTGACGTCAACATGAGACATACCACAAACACACCAGTCCGATACAGGTTATTGACGTCAACATGAGACATACCACAAATACACTAGTCCGATACAGGTTATTGACGTCAACATGAGACATACCACAAACACACCAGTCCGATACAGGTTATTGACGTCAACATGAGACATACCACAAACACACCAGTCCGATACAGGTTATTGACGTCAACATGAGACATACCACAAACACACCAGTCCGATACAGGTTATTGACGTCAACATGAGACATACCACAAATACACTAGTCCGATACAGGTTATTGACGTCAACATGAGACATACCACAAATACACTAGTCCGATACAGGTTATTAACGTCAACATGAGACACACCCCAAACACACCAGTCCGATACAGGTTATTAACGTCAACATGAGACATACCTCTATCACACCAGTCCGATACAGGTTATTAACGTCAACATGAGACATACCTCTATCACACCAGTCCGATACAGGTTATTAACGTCAACATGAGACATACCTCTATCAGACTTGTGATTTTCAGTTCCAGAAAACTTTTAATGAAAGTTATAATGCGTTGTTTTGTTTCTGTGTATATTTATAAGGTCGATGACTTTTTGTTGTAGTTACATTTTATGTATACATAACGTATAGAGTTCAATTAGTCGATATGGAATTATCGAAATAACTCAAGTCACAACATTGGACCAAGTTTGACTTTTTGTACGATTTCATCATTAAAATATATATATATACGTATAGCACAAGCTTACATTGAACCAATGGACAACAAGCATGGTTGCCATTGATAGAGAAAGTAGTTTGCCTAATTATATGCGTTTATACCTGCTATATGAATTGCCTCTGTATTCTGCTTCTCCAAATATGTGTTCAATGAGTTTGAGACAAATCTCAATAGTGTTCTTTCGTGAAATCAGAGTCTGACTGGGAAGTTATATTTGTTACGATTCTGTAATTGCGTTTTGCAACACATTAACTTTCGTTTACGACCCCCTGTGGTTTTATCTCTTAGATTGAGAAACAATGGCATTATATACTGCCTACAAAACAATATGATACAGTCCATAAATTATTAAATGCTGCAGATTTCAGTTATCAATTATTCAATTGTTATCTTCAATACTGTTTTTTCAATCATTCAGAGAAGCTTTCGGAACTACTCGGCTTTCCGGAGAATGTTGCAGATATTTTGTTAACATACTGTGATACCACCCGTAGTCACGTGACATGGTACCACGCCGTTGTTACGTGACATGATACCCTGACGTAGTAACGTGACATGATACCACACCGTAGTCACGTGACACGATACCTCACCGTAGTCACGTGACATGATATCACACCGTAGTCACGTGTCATGATAACCACACCGTAGTCACGTGCCATGATACCCTGACGTAGTAACGTGACATGATACCACACCGTAGTCACGTGACATGATACCACACCGTTGCCACGTGCCATGATACCCCTGAAGTAGTAACGTGACATGATACCACACCGTAGTCACGTGACATGATACCTCACCGTAGTCACGTGACATGATACCACACCGTAGCCACGTGCCATGATATCCCTGACGTAGTAACCTGACATGATACCACACCGTAGTAACGTGACATGATACCTCACCGTAGTCACGTGACATGATACCCTGACGTAGGAACGTGACATGATACCACACCGTAGTCACGTGACATGATACCCTGGTGACATGATACCACACCGTAGTCACGTGACATGATACCACACCGTAGTCACGTGCCATGAAACCACACTCAGTCACCAGACCTAGTACTCACCTTATAATGCGTAGACAAAGGAAATTTGTGTATCATTTTTAATGACCGACATTATATGTTAGGATAAAGGTAGATAGTCTTCGACTTTTTTGGTCTTAGTATGCTTATTCTTAACAAGATAATACATGTTCCAGAAAACTTTTGATAAAAGTTATAATGCAGTATTTTGGCGGAAGTTTGTATGAAAGCATTAACATGCCATTTTCTCAAAATTATTTCGTCACATCTTGTGATCAAAATAAGACTATCTACATTTAACGATAACTGACAAGGTCACATATTTTCACCTCTGTTATGCCCATTTCAAACCCGGTCAAACTTACTGAATTCTCATAAATTACACATATTTACACACTTTTTTCCGCTGGTAATGAAAGTTCAGTCGGTAGTGAGGTCGAGGTTTGTTATTATTGGCATAGAGGCGATCTTCAATTTTATGATTTCAACTTAATTTAAAACAGATATCCACTGCCGTAAGAGTATCATATACACATGTACACAACTAATGATATTTACTAGAAAGGTTTATCTTAAATTCGGGCGTTTTTATTGGTCAAGCAAATGTTTATATGTACTTAGTCTAGTTTTGTGAATTCGTACAAATATAAGAAGAGGTACACATCGAGTAGATATCATAAAACTTAGAAAGACATTTTTAACACATATACTTAGCGGGAGTATACTAGTTTTCTCCATCAAAAAGAGCGCATCTTTTCATGTTAGAAAACAGCCAAGGACTAGATCTATATAATGACACATCATATTGTTTAAGAATTGTATTCGGTCGACATTTGTAATACACGTAATAAAAGTCATTAAGTTGTATATTTTTTGAATTTTCCGTAGCAGATAATATATATGTAGACTGCATTCAACATATTAATACCGCATATATAGTACATCACACACTTACGTATTGCATTTTTATTACAAGTCCTGGTTATATAGTTTGAACATAGACGGAAACCTAATATCTATATCTGACAGGAATCTACACAGTGGACTCAAAGATCTGTGTGGAAGCGTTGCAAATCCAATACTGAATTGTTGATCACTAAAATCATTATATATTTGAATGTGCCAACCTTGTATACATTTCTCGTTGCATTTATTTCTGACTTTACTGCATGAAACATCATACATTGTGATAAAATCAATATTTTACCTTTTATAAAATTATAATACGAGTAGAAATGACATAAAATGCGGCAACACCTTTTTATACTTTGTATTTTTAGTGATTTCATTTTCGATTGTAAAAGTACGTTTGATAAATTAACATTTGTAAAATTTCACACTTTATCATTTATTAGTAATAGTAGTGTGCATAACCTTACGACTTATCATTCAAGCAGATATACCATTCTCTTCTGAATGCCCAGATGGTCACTGGCTATCAGTAATATTGATAGTGTAATTGTGAAATACCATGTCTTATCGTGCCAAATGTCAGCTGGACATAACATTATTATTCACAATTTCAATGAGGTACAACAAGGGATGTTCTACGCAATGGGTGATACAAAATTAATTAGGAATAAAATGGTGAATTAAGTTAACGTTTGGAATTGAAGAAATTAAAACAAATTACAATAGAACATTCATTTGGAAATTTGTTTTTCCAAACACAAAGTGGTCACATTGACGTGGAAAATGACAAAAACAACTAATTCAAGATTCTTCTCAATTTTAAGCTTTTGCGAAATTGATTTTAGTGACACAAAGCCTAAAATATCATGCTCTATCAAAATAACTGCACACAGATTTCATAGATTGGTTAGAAGTCATTTTAATCAATGGCATTATGTCAGTCCCATTTAAACGATTTCGGAGATTCGGACCTAGTGTGCGGAGTGTTTGTAAACACTTCAGACAATAAAACATATATTTTTTTTAAACAAAAACTACACACAGTGCAACCCTGTACAGCGACTATTTCTTGAGCAACAACTTCCCGAAAGCGGCCATGTCTTGAGCAACAACCTCTCTAAATCGGCCATGTCTTGAGCAACAATCTCTCTAGAACAGCCATGTATTGAGCAACGACATCTCTAGAGCAGCCATGGCTTGAGAAACAACCTATATAGAGCGCAAAAATCGTGAGCAACAACCTCTCTAGAGCGGTCATGTCTTGATTTAAACCTCTCTTAAACAACATTATGATCTTCCCCTGGTAAAATTAAGTTTCAATTTTAAATCTCTTAAGCAACATGCACTATACAACAACACTTATTGGCAACTCCCAAAGTGTGCTGGTCAAGAGAGATAACATTGCATATGTATATAATTCTAACTTTGATCCGGACCACAGGTATTAGTTTTGCTTTTGAAACAACCCTCATGAAGATCGACCTATGATAAATGTGACCCATATTTTATTATCTCTAAAAACCGGTTACATCATTTAAACCATATATGATTCTTGTAAAGTCAAAGAAGCAATTCATTTACAGTAGACAAATTCTACAAGAAACATGTATTCTGTTGTTGCTTTAGTTGCTTGTATTGGACTCACTGCGGCCTCCAAATGTTGCATACCTCCACAATGGGAGGCCACTACCAACTTCCTCACCTCCATCATACATAATGGAAAACCTGTCACGGCAATGGTAAGTTACTTTCATCCAAACCTTTGCTTTTTTAATTTCTAATATTGTAATTATTTTAGTTACATGGCTGTACAATTAGTGCTTGCATTTGGTATCGTCAGACGCTTACTACTTATCCATTTCGTTACTCTCCGTTGATCGCTAGGTGGTTATTTGGTTCACATGTATTTTGTTGTTTTCGAGTTTATCAAATGCAGCCATTTCATTAGCCATGTCGATTGTAAGGTTTCTGGACAATAGGCAAGTCTGTCTATGTAAGCAATCCAACCTCCTTGTCAAATATTCCAACATTTACATAGGCCTAGTATGAGTTTGCCTTGTTAAACGATTTAAGCGGAGAAAGTTCATTTAAAAAAGGGTTTGATATGTTTTGCTTTTTTCAAAATTGGCTTATTCGCGTTGAAGAATAGTTCAGTTTGTAAGCAGAATTTTGATTGGTCGATATTAGTTCTTGTCTACGGTGCTAAGCCAATTAGCTAACACTTGACGAATGCACTGGAACGTAATTATCAACAATGCGTTTGTGTTTAAGAGACAGAGGTCGCTCTATAATTACAGTTCTTATGATTCAAGATGTTATATACAACAAAGATATGTTTTATACTGATATGACAATGGATTCTATCTCTACAGGGCTCGGCAGCAGTGGCATATGATGCTGTCAACAGTATTGTGGGACAATACGAGTTTATAACCATTGGAGCAAGGCAGCAGATGACAATCGGTGTTCTGATGGACTACAAATCAGTAAGAAGAACATAATATACATATATACAAATTCAAATCCCCGACCATACCGTGTATTTTTCATTCATGATTATAAAAAGATTTGATGAGGTTATACAAAATCGGATGTGCCATGGCATCATGTAGAGCAAATGATAATACATATGTAACAATTTAAACCAAACATTTTATATCTATATTTTTTGTCGCTAGATATGATGCCATGCTGAACTGTATCGATGTTTAATTATCCCTGTTTTCCACGTTTACTGGTCAAATGCAACACGTGTAAAAATCTGTTTTGTACATCGGCGTAGAGGTGACACGGGATATATTTATTATGTCGCGTGAGTTAACTAATGCTTTCGCGTGAGCATGTAATACAAAGCGTTTGCGTCCTTACGCGAATAAAACAATCAAACATGTCACGTCTCTATCGCCTAGTTCTTTTAGCATGAAATGTACGTATTCGACAGTCACCAACAACTATGTATATATATATATATCAATTACTGGATATACATTATATGTATTGAGTTATCTACGTGTTTGTTTAACATTATACATCAGTAAGATAAGAAAAGCAAAGCTTCAACCTGGAACCTTGGCTAACCAGTGTGCGTTAAAATTCAAAAGAGCATGCATCTTAAAATTTGTTTCTATACTTTCATTTCAAATTTTATGTACAAAAAAACTATTCAAATTATAACCTCTTGGTAACTTTTGTACTACAATCGTATATAGAATCTACGCGTTATACGGAGTGATGTATAAGGTCACAGGTGTTTAGGTGTGAATCTACCGCGGTCTTTAGAATCCCTGTATCTAGACGTAAGTACCAGTGCTCAAGCACACCTCGCGTGTTGTAAGTTGTAAGGACTTGTTTCACAAACGAAGTAATAAATAGGTGAAACTAAACTGAACATAAGGTCTTGAAAGTCATTGTTGGACGTCCATTCCTTAAGCCCAATGTGATATTAATAACACATGAAATTTATAATAAAGCATTTTCTCCTTTCGAGTGTTGTGTTACGCTGTTGTGACTGTGACCTTTGCTTGTGGCATTTCCTCATCGACTTCATCATCTATTTGTATGCAAGTTTTGTTTGTATGGCATGTTTCATTATGAAGATAGATTTATTTCTTTGCAAAACAATCTCAAATATCATGGGAGCAAAGCGATAAATGGTTGAATATTTATAACCGACTTTGTCGAATTAATCGTATATTTAGTGTTCAGAGAATTTTGTCTAAGAATTGTTCTACAATTTATTAAATTATGTACATTTGCAGAATACAAAGTATACGATAAATGACCAAGGAGTGTGTTATAAAAGCGCTTTGAACAGAGATATGGATGAGTTAAATAGATGTATTCCAGGTATGTTTTTTCTACAATATTCTATGTTCTCTGTATCACCTTACTTTAACCAGATAGCATCTACAGTACATCCCCAATTAAGACCTCTAAATTAAGACAACCTTATAAATGTACTCAGTACATTTAAAAACATACGTTTTTTAACAACCATACTTCACAAATTTATTTTATTACTTTTGAAACTCATTTTTTATAAAAAAATACTTGATGATTGTCATGAAATTTAGCGTACACATGCAAAAATATCGTGTCAAGTTCTTTTCTTGTATCCGAAAAGTTTTAAATCTCATATTAATGTAGGCCTACTGAGTATAATACCGTATTTAAATTCATATTTTCTTCCATACAGTAAAACTTCGAAATCTCGAACTGCCGTCGGACCTAGCAATTAGTTCGAGCCATCTACTGTTCGTGGCATCTACGGTATACGTGTATATGATGCCGTTGTATTCATACCATATTTGATGTAGATGATGTAATTGTAAGGGGTGTATCCCTTACAAATACAACCATTTAAGGGCCGACTTTCGGGCCCGTCTTGAAAATCGCAAGTTTTGTCTCCATGCCTTTGGGAAAGGCCTATATGTACGAACTGACTGTTCCCGGTCCTAGTGTACTAAGCATGTAGAACGCATGACATATGTGTGTTGTTTGTGTTTTCATACTGAATGCACGTCGATAAATAGTCGCCGAAGTATTCATAATAATAATAATTAGAAACGAAATGAAAGAAAAACAGATTTAAATAAATGATTAGTTTATTCACATAGTACAATTACATCGTCCAACCTTCAAATAATTATCACGACGTGCGAATAACATGTTTCGCTAATCAACAAAGAATAGAATATTAAGCGGTCATTGAAAGGTGTGAATTATTGTATCTATGGTGAACAATGAATGAAATGATAGCTAGAGACTGCAAATTCTGTTCGATCGTTCGACCTAACTCTGTTCGAGTGATCTACTGTTAGATAACATGAAATACGAAGGGATTTCGCCGGGAGTTAGGAACCTGTTCGAGGTATTATTATTAGTTTATTAACGTCTCATCATATATATACATGTATACAAAACATTATCAATTACATAGGATAAAATATGCCATTCTAGTAAGAATTATAAGAGACGGGCAATACATTGCACAATAAAACATCCATATCACTATACATAAGATAGTTAAAATCATATTATCAATATTAAATATATTGAAACATGTGATAAAACTACACGTGTATATAACAATAAAATTTCATCAACTGAGACACATTTGCTAATCCCTTAGTAGAAAATAAATAATGATAAAAAATTACTACTATGAGAAATACAAGAAAAATTGATATTGTCTCGTATTGTTTATAAATGCATGTTGCGATTAATAAATGTGATTAGCAAATGTGTCTCTGTGGACACAAAATATTGGAACAACGATAAAAAAATTATTACATCACTTACATATTAAAAGTAACTACTTACATGTTAAAAATTGTCGCCTTTGAATTATCAAAAAACAGGTTTTGGCACTAATCCTTATCATATTAGGGTCGGAAAACAACAATACACATTTATCCATTTCCGACATTGACATGAATAAATTATTGCACTGGATTGCACTTTGAAACATTGCGTTTCTCAAATCATTATATATATGACAATACAACAATACATGAATCTCATCCTCAACAGTACCGCAAAAAGGGCAAGTTCTCCTGTCAACTTCTAAGCCTTCATATCGACCAATTTCGATTCTAATTGGTGCAACACCACAACGAAATTTACTTAAAGCTGAACGGTGTTTAGTTGGTAAAATCATTTTGCAGTACTGTTCAGGAGAAAATTGTTTTTTAAACATTCTATAAAATCTCAGCTTATTGCCACCTTTACCAGAAATTCCTACAACATCATTAATTCTAACTAACCATTGACTAACATAATCGGTAAACTTAATATCTTCAACACACTGACTGAATACATTAGGCAGTGGATGATCTAAACTCATATACATTTCTAAATCATTAACTCTGAAAAAATCTTTCATGACATAAAACCAATTTTTACAAAGCCTGTTCGCTTTGTTATATGCCCAAATTGCTACTCGTTTATTGAGTCGTTGAGCATTCATAGACCCGATGCGAGACCAATATAGAGAAATACATTTCCATTGTCGGACAATTGGTGGCTTCCAACCCATGTCTCCAGATACCCCATCAGTGGGTGTGTATCTACCGACGCCCAAAAAGAAACGTTGAGCTCTATTATGAACTGCATCGATACACGAATATGTCTTAAAACCCCAAAGTGGAGCACTGTAGTTGATTACTGGCCATACAATAGAATCATATAATTTAGTAAAAACATCATATGGTACTCCACCAATGACCTTACATTTCGCTATTAAAAGGCCTAAAGCACGACTAGCACTCTGGGCAACACATTTAGCTGTCACATTAAAATCAAGATTTTCGTGTAATACAACACCAAGATATGTATATCTATCAACTAAAGACAATGTATTATCACCACATACAAATTTAACATTGGTACAAACATGACACTTAGGTCGAAAGTGTACAATATTACTTTTTAATGGATTAACAGTCATATCATTTATTGAACACCAATCATTCAAAGCATTTAAAAGTATTTGCATATCTTGCGCGGAATCCGCTAGTAATACAATATCATCTGCATAAAGCATAATACAGACAGTTTCATCAGCAATGGTAATACCAATATTTAGTGATTTGATAAACATAGTCAGATCATTAATATACAAATTGAACAGAAGCGGAGATAATATACAACCTTGTCTCAAACCGCATTTTACTTCAAACCATTCCGTATTAAATGAATTTACTTTAACACAAGCTTTAACAGAGTTATATAATGATTTCAAAGCATTAAACATTTTACCTCTAATTCCGATGTCAGATAGACGCTTCCACAACATATTCCTGTTAATAGTATCAAAAGCTTTCTTAAAATCAATAAAAGCACAGAAGGTGGACTTATTAACCTTTTTCCTACTATCAATTATGCTAGTTAAAGACATCACATGATCAGTGGTGCTTCTACCTTTTCTAAAACCATTCTGTTCATCAGATAATTTGTCATTAGTTTCGGACCATTTACTAAGGCGGCAATTTAAAATGGAACAATACAATTTATACATGGACGGTGCTAGAGCAATACCTCTATAAGATAAAGGATCCCTCTTGTTTAAAGTAGACGATTTCGGAATAGGATTAATGATACTCTTACTCCATAAAGACGGCATGATACCTTTATCAAAACAAATGTTAAACAATATATGCAAAAATGAAATAGACATATCATTATTCAAAACCTCTACTGGTATGCTATCTATACCACACGCCTTGCCTTTATTTGCCTTATCAATACAAGTTCGTACCTCTAAAACAGATATATGATCATTAAAGGTTACGTCACTTTGTGATAAAATATCGTTATTACCAATATCATCAAAATTAGAATGATTGACCGATTGAAACAATGAGCTAAAATCATTCCTCCATTTGTTTAAAACATCACTGACTTCATAAGAAACATTCCCACTGTCTAATACTACCTCCATTGGGATTTGACTTTTGGCTGAACAATTAACCCCAATATTGCCAATAGACTTCCAAAATTTTGAACTATCAACGTTACACTCTTCCAAAAGTTGAGTTTGTAAAGAATACCAATAAAAACGTTTGGCACGTTGTATCTCACGGTCAAAATTCTTACGTGTCTGGACATAAACTGACTTCAAATGAATTCGAGCATTCCTATCCTTACATGTCAACCACGATTTTTCTGTTGTACACACATTATTCCACATATCTGTGAATTTATCTGACCACCAAGGCTTCCCTGGTCGACGTCTTTTATTGTGTACTCCATGTCTAATTTGTTTAAAAGACAAATTATTATACATATTCCGTTTAACAATTGAACACCAATCATCATATACAGAATCAATATCAGACTGAGTACGGTAACCACACTCAAGCTTGGAAATTGTACTATTTACACTCAATATAGTCTCTTGATCTAACATGAAAACATTACTAATATTTTTAACATCAAACTTTGTATAACTATTCCCATTAACTTCGGACCTATTGGAGAACGATAAAGCATCAACATTTGAATCAAAACATATATTCCACATCAACAGCGAGTGATCAGGCATGGGGGATGGTGTTACACTGTCTAAGATATTCGACATATTAATAAGATCTGTAACCTTATGAACTTGAAAGTTTGCAAAATTCGACAATTTATCATACATGACACAACAATAATCTACAACTGAGCTACCCTTCGTTGATATTGAGGTAAAATCATGTTTTTTGTTATTCCTACCATTTAACATACACATGTTTACATTCACTAAAAAATCTAAAAACATTTCTCCATACTTATTGGCAGAATAGTCAATTACTTCACGGTCAATGATCGTATCAACTCCTCTAATAAAATCATCATTATTGCCACATCGACTATTAAAATCACCACACATATATAGTAAACCGTCATCTTTATACTGGTAAATAATCTGTAATAATGTATCATAAAAAGTATTAACATCAAAAGTTCGAGATGAGTTTTCTGGAGGTAAATAACAAACAATAGGTAACAAAGACACATTGTTAATCTTGTGCGCCAGTTTGATCAGCAATAAACCTTCACATGTATTATCAACAACAGAAACAGTAAAATCTACAAGCAAGGAATTACGGATAAAAAATCCTACTCCACCGGAACCAGTTCGGGCATTCTTATGAATGCGAGTTCGGTTATGCCCAAACCAAGTATAACCATCGAGATGAATAACCTCATCGCCTAGTAGGTGAGTTTCTGCTACTCCTATAATGTCTAAATCACAAGATAAAACACACGATGACCTAAAAATAAAATTATCACAGTTAATATCAGTTTTCCACCCTCGCACATTCCAAAACCCGGCTACGATCTATCTGCTTTGGCGACCGTTGAAGCGAGTGTGTCTCCTGCCAGACCGACCTCGACCACCACGGCGAAAAACGTCATTCCAACCGCCATCCGAGCGTGAACTAGTTTCATAACTGGATGACTGACTATAACTATTGCCACCATCACGAGTACCCCTAGATCCATGCTCATATGTACCACGGTTGTTCGAGTCTCCTGAATTATTTGGAGTTCCAGTTTGGGCACGTCCGTTGTTATTGTCTTTTTGGTGTACAACACGAGAACCTCTCATAGAGAGACCATTTGGGTTCGACTTCAGTGCACTGAGGATTGTGGCGAAATTCCTGTTCATTGAACGTTCTGTTGGTAGCTGATCCGGGTGTATGAATACATCAGAAAACTGTCTACTTTGTCTAAGCTGTGGTTTAGCCTTCATAATTGCCTGTTTATCTGTTTTAGATTTCAGGCTGGCGATCACAACGCCAGGCCTAGACTCATGGTATGTACGGTGTTCGGGTCAAAACTGTTTGACGTTCCGAAGTTTTAATGTATTTTAACTCGATAACCAGACCACATCACAACTAAGACCCACTACCTTCAGAACCAATAATGGGGGAAGCATTAGAGTAGATCCGTCTTACGTACGAAGCAGTAGATCCGTTTAACGTACAGTATTCCTACGCTAAAACCTCTACCATACAGTTTGACCCATACTTTAGGTACAGGAATCTAACGCTTCCAGCGTCACGTGACAACAAAGATGGAGACATTTCACACGTATGATGAGGCTGACGCCTTTATTAAAGATATAGAAACTTCAACTACAAACAGGTTGATCGTATACAAGAAAACCAGTGGCGTTAAAGACAAAAGTGAGATATTTCTTAACGTTCATGTATCTTTTTTTACATCATGTTCAATGAATTTGTCGGCTTGCGTGTTTTCCGGCTTAATTGGGGCGGGGGGGGGGGGGATTCTGTATATTTTATTATTACCTGTAAACAAAGTATATCGGATCTTATCATGAATAAATCACTTTGTCTTATATTTTATACTCGATTTATTTTTAGAGCACGTTTGCAAGATATAATCATGTATATACATGTACCTAACATTGTATGAAATGTTTCGGCTAACATGAGTCGGTTGTACGTAAGACGGATCTACTCTAGTACGGGTGTACGTAAGCCGGATCTACTCTTACATTTTATGTATTTTGATACAATATGCACCCCTCTAACCAGTAAACAACGTAAGCCTGATCAAATCTTGTATATAACAACCTTTCCAGCTATTTATACTCTGTTTAAGTGGGTTGTACGTAAGACGGATCTACTCTAGTACGGGTGTACGTAAGCCGGATCTACTCTTACATTTTGTGTTTTTGATACAATATGCACCCCTCTAACCAGTAAACAACGTTAGCCGGATCTACTCTTGTATATAACAACCTTTCCAGCTATTTATACTCTGTTTAAGTGGGTTGTACGTAAGACGGATCTACTCTAGTACAGGTGTACGTAAGCCGGATCTACTCTTACATTTTATGTTTTTTGATACAATATGCACCCCTCTAACCAGTAAACAACGTAAGCCTGATCAAATCTTGTATATAACAACCTTTCCAGCTATTTATACTCTGTTAAAGTGGGTTGTACGTAAGACGGATCTACTCTAGTACGGATGTACGTAAGCCGGATCTACTCTTACATTTTATGTTTTTTTATACAATATGCACCCCTCTAACCAGTAAACAACGTAAGCCTGATCAAATCTTGTATATAACAACTTTTCCAGCTATTTTTACTCTGTTTAAGTGGGTTGTACGTAAGACGGATCTACTCTAGTACGGTTGTACGTAAGCCGGATCTACTCTTACATTTTATGTTTTTGTATACAATATGCATCCCTCTAACCAGTAAACAACGTTAGCCGGATCTACTCTTGTATATAACAACCTTTCCAGCTATTTATACTCTGTTTAAGTGGGTTGTACGTAAGACGGATCTACTCTAGTACAGGTGTACGTAAGCCGGATCTACTCTTACATTTTATGTTTTTTTATACAATATGCACCCCTCTAACCAGTAAACAACGTAAGCCTGATCAAATCTTGTATATAACAACCTTTCCAGCTATTTATACTCTGTTAAAGTGGGTTGTACGTAAGACGGATCTACTCTAGTACGGATGTACGTAAGCCGGATCTACTCTTACATTTTATGTTTTTTTATACAATATGCACCCCTCTAACCAGTAAACAACGTAAGCCTGATCAAATCTTGTATATAACAACTTTTCCAGCTATTTTTTCTCTGTTTAAGTGGGTTGTACGTAAGACGGATCTACTCTAGTACGGTTGTACGTAAGCCGGATCTACTCTTACATTTTATGTTTTTGTATACAATATGCATCCCTCTAACCAGTAAACAACGTTAGCCGGATCTACTCTTGTATATAACAACCTTTCCAGCTATTTATACTCTGTTTAAGTGGGTTGTACGTAAGACGGATCTACTCTAGTACGGGTGTACATAAGCCGGATCTACTCTTACATTTTGTGTTTTTGATACAATATGCACCCCTCTTACCTGTAAACAACGTTAGCCTGATCTACTCTTGTATATTACAACCTTTCCAGCTATTTATACTCTGTTTAAGTGGGTTGTACGTAAGACGGATCTACTCTAGTACGGGTGTACGTAAGGCGGATCTACTCTTACATTTTATGTTTTTTAATACAATATGCACCCCTCTAACCAGTAAACAACGTAAGACTGATCTAATTTTGTGTATTACAACCTTTCCAGCTATTTATACTCTGTTTAAGTGGGTTGTACGTAAGACGGATCTACTCTAGTACGGGTGTACGTAGGCCGGATCTACTCTTACATTTTATGTTTTTTTATACAGTATGCATCCCTCTAACCAGTAAACAACGTAAGCCGGATCTACTCTTGTATATAACATTTTTTCCAGCTATTTATACTCTGTTTAAGTGGGTTGTACGTAAGACGGATCTACTCTAGAACGGGTGTACGTAAGCCGGATCTACTATTACATTTTGTGTTTTTGATACAATATGCACCCCTCTAACCAGTAAACAACGTTAGCCGGATCTACTCTTGTATATAACAACCTTTCCAGCTATTTATACTCTGTTTAAGTGGGTTGTACGTAAGACGGATCTACTCTAGTACAGGTGTACGTAAGCCGGATCTACTCTTACATTTTATGTTTTTTGATACAATATGCACCCCTCTAACCAGTAAACAACGTAAGCCTGATCAAATCTTGTATATAACAACCTTTCCAGCTATTTATACTCTGTATAAGTGGGTTGTACGTAAGACGGATCTACTCTAGTACGGATGTACGTAAGCCGGATCTACTCTTACATTTTATGTTTTTTTATACAATATGCTCCCCTCTAACCAGTAAACAACGTAAGCCTGATCAAATCTTGTATATAACAACTTTTCCAGCTATTTTTTCTCTGTTTAAGTGGGTTGTACGTAAGACGGATCTACTCTAGTACGGTTGTACGTAAGCCGGATCTACTCTTACATTTTGTGTTTTTGTATACAATATGCATCCCTCTAACCAGTAAACAACGTTAGCCGGATCTACTCTTGTATATAACAACCTCTCCAGCTATTTATACTCTGTTTAAGTGGGTTGTACGTAAGACGGATCTACTCTAGTACGGGTGTACGTAAGCCGGATCTACTCTTACATTTTATGTTTTTTTATACAATATGCATCCCTCTAACCAGTAAACAACGTAAGCCGGATCTACTCTTGTATATAACATTTGTTCCAGCTATTTATACTCCGTTTAAGTGGGTTGTACGTAAGACGGATCTACTCTAGTACGGGTGTACGTAAGCCGGATCTACTCTTACATTTTATGGTTTTTTATACAATATGCACCCCTCTAACCAGTAAACAACGTAAGCCTGATCAAATCTTGTATATAACAACCTTTCCAGCTATTTATACTCTGTATAAGTGGGTTGTACGTTAGACGGATCTACTCTAGTACGGATGTACGTAAGCCGGATCTACTCTTACATTTTATGTTTTTTGATACAATATGCACCCCTCTAACCAGTAAACAACGGATTTATTCGTGTACGTTTGTCTTACTCTTTGGTCTCGTTTTACATAGAAGACACATATGGTGGGTCTACTTTTTTATTTAAACTATGTACATGTATGCCAGATAAACTTTTTTATGTTCTCTTTTTTCTGCCTATTTATACTTGTTTACCCGTTTTTCAGAGATTACATCAACGGACATTAATCGCATTCTGTGGGAGGAGAAGTATGGTGAGCTTCCCATCATTTATAATGGTGTTCCATTTGTAAATGTTGGGAAGGAGGAAAGAGAGTGTCACCATGGTCCGAGAAGAAAAGTAAGCAAGCGAAAGGTAAATTACCGTTTGATTTGTATGTCTTCATTATAAAAGTTTATACGTCAGCTGTATCAGGAACTTCTGTATTAGGAAACTGATTTATATATAATTAGGTAAATCACATTACAAATAACTGCTATTTAAACGTAACAACGTACACAATGCAATTTAAAGCATTTGTCTTATATTGGTGTATTGATGCATTATGGTGATGAACGATACATTTGCAATTTCAACTTCAAATTGTGTTTCTGTAAGACATTTTGTAAACCAAATGTCTACGATGTTCAATATTTATTGGAAAAAAAGTATACTTCAAGATGCTAGCTTTTTGAACTACCGTTCACCTTAAAGTCCGTTGATATGTGCCAATTCAATAAACACAAGCCTCGATTGTCGTTGCATGGCCATAAGCATTTGGTCATACGTATGTTCACGTAACTGCTGGTTAGTCCGGAGATGGTGTGTAGAATGTCAGCTGATTTAGTTATCAGTCATAGTACCTAGTACCTAGCTTTACAGTCCGTCGGTTTGTCTAGTCGTGTCAAAAACAACTCATGATACAAACATATGAAACTGATATCTGTGTTAATAGTATATACCAAATGTTTATTGTTCTGTTATAAACATACATGTTGAACAGTTTATTTTACTTTTCATAGTAAAGACGTCGAGCACAGGAGGCACCATAGTTTTGTGGAGAACAGTTTAAGTTACAATAGAGAAGAAAAGAGGAAGTTTTGTTTCGGCGCAGCTTACCTCACTTTAGAGGCAAGTATAGTAACCGTATATCAGAAAGTCTATCAAAATTAATTCATAACGCATACCAAATCAGAGCATTATACCAGGTACCAATATTTGTTGTTAAAGATATATTTATACAATGTTCTGTTCAATTTCTGTAAATTTCCTAAATATCTAGTTATATACAATTAAAAATCGTTCACCACATTATAATAATATGAACAGTAAATACTGACACGATTATTTGTACAATCCCCAGACAATCAGTACACTGACGAAGAAGACAACAAATGATTTGTTGTACAGCGTGCGGAATAAAGAGTAAGTAAATTATCAATAACTCCAAGTACAACAATATCGTACTTGTTACGCGCACTAACAAGAATGATAGACAACATGCGATAAATAAGATACGAGCTACTATATTGTGTTTGGTTCTTAACTATGTCTTCCACTTTTAGCAAATACATGTCTATGTAGTGAAATTTCTTATTTTATTTGCAATATTTTGTTAATCTCTTCAAACTGCTCAAAGATATAATATTTGTTAATTAGACATTTCTTGGCATTATAACATGTCAAATCCAATGTAATTTTAATAACTGTTACTAACAAGGTTTTAAACGTTGATCTGCTCATAATATCAAGTTGTTTGGTTACTTTTGATGGCACATTGAAGACATTATAACAATGACCTTAATGGGAATATAAATTATAGTGATTTTATTGTTTAATTTTTCTCATTGGTGTGTGTTTCATGTAAATCATTAAGTTACTGACAATAGAGAAATACACTACAGACACAAACTATTGGTTTTACAAGACTATTTTTTTTTTTTTTTTATTCATTTTAACCATACATTTGTACAAAGCAATAACATACGTACATGTTTATAAAAGGCAATATAGAATATAAATAAGTATTCGTTCTCAACAATGTACATATATAATTTCCTTATACCAGTTACCCCCCTTTGTAAAATTTTGATTATTTATCAATATATATATGTATATTTATTATGAGCTTCTTTTCTTTAACCAATAATTAAACCAACAAAATAAAGACAAAAATACAAACAATAATCAACTATGACCTCAGGTACTAATTGTGTAAGACTCTAAATTTATTTTCAAAAATTTCCATTTTGTCATTTTTTAAGGCTATTTCCTTTTCGATTATTATTCTCGATGAAAGATAGTTTAAAAACTGTTCAAAGCGCAATATCCCTAGTTTCTGTTTCATGTAGAAGATAAAATTCTTCATTAATATAATACTGTCATTAATCAAGTTGCTATGTTCACCCTTGCTTGTAATGCCAAAGCTTATAATTGAATAGTTAAAACTAACACCAATACCTTTTTCTCCTAAATATCTAGTTAAACTGTTCCACATAATCTGTGAATGATAACATGACCAAAATAAGTGTTCGATATTTTCCTCAAAACTATTACAAAAACAACACAAACTTGATTCCACAATGCGACATTTAAATAACAGTTTGTTTGTAGCAACTATTCGTTTAAGGTATTTGTACTGGAAATTCCGCAATTTAGTATCTATAGGTTTTACAAGACTATGGGCTCATGACAGTTTGGCTTCATAAAATTGTTAAAATATTCATGCAATGGTTTTTTATTTATTTCTGATGCCCTTTTGATAGCTTTTCATTCATTTCTGTTTTGATAAAGTTATAAAATGAAAAATAATTTACCACGAGAGTTAACATATGATATTTTTATTAAAAGGAGACCTGTGACTTCCTTACCTGCTATATTAGTCCACCACGTACCAGAAGGTAGTGCTTTATGGAAGACACTATACAGCGCCAAAATGTAAGAAAATTATTAAAACATTTATTCAGTATGTGAGATTGATGCATTAAAGGCATTTAACTTGAACAATAAGAAAAAAGAAGTCAGTGCTGTTGTCCATATTACCACATTGATGGTTTAATTTGAAGTAAGTCTAATTGATATCAGTTATTTGCGCAACTTTGTTTTGGATTTGTTCCGATGGCCAATTGGTATAATGCGGCCGTAATTTACATCGATAGGCGAGGGCGCCGTACAGTACGGGGTCGAATACTTATATAGATGCAAATTATAAGAAAACAGTAACATAATACACGAAACAACCTACAAATTCAAACAATTATAAACACATGTAAAACATTCTCATGTTTATCTTTTTCAGATTAGCTCCGAAATATATACTCTTCGTTGTAATGAAGGAGCTGTTTATAATCATAGCTATGCTATTTAGTCGTTCGTCGTACGAGGAGTGCCAGGCCGTGTGCCAAAAAACAGAAAAAGACAAGAGTATTTTCGGCATTTAAATACTGTAATAATGTTGATTTAGATGATTTTGATAAGGATGATGGATGGATCGATCAAAGTCAACATTATCATGATCATCAAGTGTAATTATATTCAGCAAATATATCAAACATTTAAGCAACATTGATTTTTACAATGGTTTTTTTTTGTATTTAATCATTTCACAATGTTGAAAGTTAATCTAAAATGTCTTAATTTTCAAATGCAGTAACTAAAAATTGCAATGTAAATGAGCTTAAAATAGTTAGTATCTTTTTTCACAAATAAGAAAAGGAAATATTCTTTCTAGCTTACTTACAGATAATGAAGTATGTATTACCATGTTTCAAGTTTACTGGTTATTTTTTATATACCATTTATGTAGATTTTTACAAACTTGGTTTAAATATAGTCTAAAACACTGACACAGCAGAAATGAGACAAGATTTTTAACAACATAAGTAAAAAAAATAATATTTTAAATATACCAGTCAGGAAAAAATATCAATATAATATATATATGTACACAGAATACATGGCAGACTATTGACCTGATTTGAATATCCTCAAGAAGATTTTTTTTTTAAACTTGTAAAATTTAAGACATTTTATTTATCCGTTTACCAGTCTATTATTACATAGGATCTATGATCCTTAGACTCTCACCTGATTGATTTGGCCCTACATGTATGTAGTCCGTTTGAGGCTACTGTAATAACCTATATGTGTTGTAGCTAACACGTTTTGAGTAGACTAGATAAAAGGACTGACCTGTAGACTGTCGGACATTGAGTAATCACAATAGCTCATACTGTATTTTGAGACAGATGAGCTAGGGCAAATTATAACAAAAAAGGTTTTTGGTGTAAACTACTCAGGTTAAACATCTTTTTAAAGAGTTTCAATTTAGAAGGAAAAAAATTAAGGAGGTGGTGGACGTCCCCTTTTTAGGTGTCAATAAATTAGAATCTAACACGTTTAAATGTTTGGTTCTCATTATTTCTTTTTATTTAAACCGTAGTATAATTAAAGCTCAGATGCCTATTAATCTGGTGTGCATATGCTTTCAGACATATATGGGTATCCTGTAAACACAAATACATAAGTTTTATATAATAATCAAATTAGAGACTTAAAAATTGGGAATTAAGTTTCTAAACTTTTCCCAAGACTTTACAAATTCTTTATATTTATCTGTCTGCCTGGCACTGTATTTTTCAATGTTATGTAAGTCTATTATTTGAGACTTAAAGTTTTCAAGAGTTGGCCTTAACCTTTTTATACTATTGTAATATATATAGTGCTTTGCATATAATATGAGTTTATTTAATATACATTCTTTTTTTGTGTTACCAAACAGTATGTCAGACAATGTCCAGTTATTAAAGATCAGATTGCATTTATTTTTTATGTAAGATTGGAGTTGGAGCCAAAATTGTTTTGTAACAGCACAATCATGAAACAAATGTGTTAATGTCTCTAGTTCATTTTGGCAAAACGTGCATGTATCATCATTAACAATTTTAATTTTTTTCAATAAATAGTTTGTTGCTAAAATCCTGTGTTTATTCCTAAATTGTAGCCATATCAATTTTGGATCTTTTGTAGTTTTATGCACTCTCTCATATATTGAATTTGTTTCAAAGAAGGTTCTTTCTATAACATTACCCAGCTCATTTTTCCATTTTTGCAAGGAGTTTGGGTAGTGTCCTACCTGTTGCATTTTTGTTATAAATTGATCTACATCCTTTCTTATCCTTAATTATTTCAGCCAGACTTTGGGGGATGTGCACATAATAGTTGATTCTTTTCAATAAATGCTTAATATTATTTTCATCAAGGAATTTATTTACTGCAGTCAACATACCCCTATACTCCAAGAAGTAACTATTGATATTAAAGTTTTCTAAAAAATCATTATAAGAGTAAAATTCCCCATCCTGATTTATGAGATCGCCCAAAAAGAGAATACCACCTGAGGTCCATCTATTTATACAAACACTTGAATTTCCAACTCTGATACCAGGGTTATGCCATAAATGAATAGAGTAACACTGATGGCTACTAACTGGTGTTACATTTAAAGAGAGGACGTAGTAACTGTAGAGAACATCTTTCCAAAAAGGGTTCATATCTAAATGTAGTTTTGTTTTAATAAAGTCTGTACCATATTTGAAACTATGCATTATGGTGGACAAGAGATTTGTACAAGCTGACTAAATTTATTTTCCTGTTTAAGAAGCCTTCTTATCCAAGTCACTTTTAAACTATTCATAAAATATTTTAGGTCAACCATCTTTAGTCCCCCAAATTTGTAATCCTGGGTGATAATATTTCGTTTCACCTTATCTCTTGAATTGTTCCACAGAAATTTAAAGAACATATTTTGAATGATATTTTGATATTGATTTTGGCTAAAGGTAGATTTGGTAGACTCAAAATTAAATGATTAAATGAAGAGCAAGGGATTTTATAACTACTTACCTACCAATAGGGCTTAAAATTCTCTTAGACCAACTGGCAAATAATTTTTTTACTTCTTCAATTTTTGAGTCATAGTTCAAATCTATGATTTCAGAAAGGTTGGTTTTAAACTTAACCCCTAGTCCAGTAAAAATGTCATCATTCCATGCCAGGTTATATTCTGGACAGAGAATTATATTACTATCTTTTCGGGATCCGAACCAAATTACTTTTGTTTTTTCTGTGTTAATATATAGGCCTGAGATACTAGCATAAAATTTTAATGTTAACATTGTGTTCTTTAAAGAATTGGCTGTGCCATCTAAAAATAAACTTGTGTCGTCCGCATATTGAGAAATTAAGTATTCATGTTCATGGATTTTTATACCTTTGATATCTTTGTTGTTTCTTTGAATGAACAGGTAGGGTGATAGAGCATCTCCTTGGCGACAGCCTCTCTGTAGAGGGAACCATTCTGACATATGACCATTTACAATGACGCAAGACTCGGTAATAAGTTTAATCCAAGATTTTATTGAATCCCCAAAATTTAAAAAGTCTAAAACTTGATGCATAAAATTCCATGCTACGGTATGGAATGCTGCTGCAAAATCGATCAGTAATAAAAGTCCAGGCATATTATTTTGTTCTGTATAATGGAATAGGTCATATAGCATTCGTATGTTCGAAGCCATTAGTCTACCTGGTAAAAAGCCACTTTGATCTTCATTTATGATATTTCCTAAGATACTTTTAATGCGAAAGGCAATTGAAGATGAGGCAATTTTGTAGGCAACATTTAATAAAGATATTGGTCTCCAATTTTTCAAATAGAGTTTGTCTTTATTTCCTTTGGGTATACAAGTTATGACTCCCTGTTTTTGAGTAACTGACAGTTCTCCTATTGATTGGGCATAATTTATTGAACGTACTAATAATATACCTATATCTTTCCAATTTTTTTTAAAGAATTCAACTATAAAGCCATCATTTCCTGGACTTGTGTTATTAGACATACGTTTTAAGGAGTTAAGCATTTCAGTATATGTGAGAGCCCCTTCAATCGATCGGCTGTCTAAGTCGGATAATTTTGGTACATTATAATTAGCTAATTTGTCTTTAAACGATATATTTTCTGTTTCTTTTATTGTGTACAGTTTTTTATAATGTTGTTTAGTTTCTTGAATAATTTCATCCTGCATATTTAAAGTATCTCCTTTTTCTGATATTAAGGAATTCATATGTTTTGAGACATAGTGTCTGTTTTCTAAATTGCAGAAGTAACGAGTGGATTTTTCTACTTCCTGTATCCATTTAGCTTTTGATCGAATTAAGACTCCATTCATTTTTTTCTTTCTTAATTCTAACAATTATTTTTTTTTATTTTCCAAAACAACATAGTCAATATTTTTTTCTTTTTCAATTAATTCTATATCTTTTAACAGTTTATTTTCCTTATTGATTTCTGTTTTTTTCTTACGTGATGCATAACTTATTGTCATTCCTCTTATATTCATAAGCAAAGTTTCAAATAATAGTTGGTCATTAATATTAAATTTTCCATAGCATTTTAGTAGCAAACTATTAACCAAGTATTAGGTGTATCACCTAAACAAGACTATTGCTATTACTAATGTTATATTATACTTTACTACCATTAATTTAGAGCATGAAAAATAACTATTTCTCAATTCAAGAGAAACTTTATCTAAATTTCCGCTGGTATGTTTTGGAAATATTAAGAAAATAATTCCCTAATTTTAAACTGTCGATGCTGATCTGATATTGTGGTAAAGGAAACCTATAAAATACATTGTTTTTAGTATTTACTATACAAACACGTGTTCGCATCAGTAAATGTACTACAGGTATAGATAGTTTGCGATTAGGTAAGACCCCATACATCTTGAATATCTTTAAAACAAATAATGCATTGTATTGAATGGGCTATCCATTGTATGGCCCTTACCACACCAGTGATGGGAAAACCAACATAAAGTTATGTCTAGGCACAAATTCATATTTCCAATTGTCACTGATGCGATTCTATATGTACAGTTATAACTGACCTATTAGCCGAGTTGTGCTGCCGTGGTTATTTCTCTCACCCATATGTTTTCCCCGATTTACTAGACTTGGAATTTTATGTTTATAAGTTCTATACATTAATATTTACAATGAACTATCGCAAAACGTGATGTGGCCTTATGTCCCACTAGGGATGAAGAGGATAAGATGTAATCGCAAGACCGGACATGCAACAGCCATTTTTGTATGGCCGTGTGGCTCTCGAACGATACTTACATGCATTATCAACATAGCTGACTTATCTAATGTGTAGCCTGGCAATGCATCTTGAGTACTTTTTCTGTTTTTCTCAGCTTAGGCTTTAGCTTTAAAAACTGTCTATTCTAGACGAACACACACGGTTTGTTTAGATATACGTGCCTTACACTTAGCCACAATGAATATACGGTTATAGGTAAATCCCTAACACTGGCATGTCAAAGTTCACTTTGCGGTACATACAACGACATTGTAATGCTTTACTGTTAAATATTGAACATTGACATATCAGGGCTAGAGGTCAATCAATAACAGATTACAATGGGTCAATAAATGATAGTAAGTCAGTGAAAAAATGCTAGATTACCTCCCTGCGTCAAATGTAAAAGTTCATATAATTTCTATATACATGTACTAGTAACTATACCAAAGAATAAAAATATTTCAATTACAATGAAAACATTTTTATATTCAGTATGGAGTTGGTATGATGTCTTTATGGTTTCCAGTAACTTTACACCAATATCAGATTAACGGCTCTTCAGAAATTTGATATTTATGCCATATGTTTTACAACAAACAGCCTATAGCATATTTGCATCTATACTACTTGTAGTGTGTGTTCGTATAATAGTCGTGTTACACAGTGATTTCTTTGAACCCTGATTTATTACCGAGATAAAGCTAAATAAATGAGAATATTCCATTTATGTTGTTGTTTATATGTATGCAGCAGGGAACGGATGGTACCGGACTCAAGTGCATAACCTGCAGTTTCTTTGACACAAGTATACAATCACTTTTCACAAGTAGTAATATTTTAAAGACATACAACATGGGTTTAATGCACGGCAAAGATCAACTGCATAGGCTTTATCTGGGAATAACAAAAACATAATACATGGGTTTATGGTTCTAATGTTGAGAACCAGATTAATATATAGAACAATGAAACGTATCTAGCAAATGAAAAGCGTAGACACGACGTAATAAAACCGGTATACGTATTTTAGACAAAATCATATGTTTAATAGTAGGGTAGAACGTAAGGTACAACCGACTTGCGTAAGTATGATCTAAATTTGATATAAAGTAGCATGGAACGTCAGATAATAGGTGGATCGGGGAAACGTAGTTAGGTATAATAGTAGATACAAGAGTAGATCGGTCTAACGTTTTGTCCAGTTAAACCGAGTATTAATAGCATGAAAGATTGATATATACAAGAGTAGATCTGGCCAACGTTGTTTACAGTTTAGCCAGGTGCATATTGTATGAAAAACACAAAATATAAGAGTAGATCCGGCTTACGTACAACCGTTCGAAAGTAGATCCGTCATACGTTTTTTCCAGTTTTTCCGAGAATTAATAGCTGGAAACATTGTTATTTACAAGAGTAGATCCGGCTAACGTTGTTTACTGGTTAAAGGGGGGCATATTGTATCAATAAACATAAAATGTAAGAGTAGATCCGGCTAACGTACACCCGTACTAGAGTAGATCCGTCTTACGTACAACCCACTTAAACAGAGTATTAATAGCTGGAAAGGTTGTAATATACAAGAGTAGATCTGGCTAACGTTGTTTACTGGTTAGAGGGGGGCATATTGTATCAAAAAACATAAAATGTAAGAGTAGATCCGGCTAACGTACACCCGTACTAGAGTAGATCCGTCTTACGTACAACCCACTTAAACAGAGTATTAATAGCTGGAAAGGTTGTTATATACAAGAGTAGATCCGGCTGACGTTGTTTACTTGTTAGAAGGGTGCATATTGTATCAAAAACACAAAATGTAAGAATAGATCCGGCTTACGTACACCCGTACTAGAGTAGATCCGTCTTACGTACAACCCACTTAAACAGAGTATAAATAGCTGGAAAGGTTGTAATATACAAGATTTGATCAGGCTTACGTTGTTTACTGGTTAAAGGGGGGCATATTGTATCATACAACATAAAATGTAAGAGTAGATCCGGCATACGTACACCCGTACTAGAGTAGATCCGTCTTACGTACAACCCACTTAAACAGAGTATAAATAGCTGGAAAGGTTGTAATATACAAGATTTAATCAGGCTTACGTTGTTTACTGGTTAGAGGGGGGCAAATTGTATAAAAAAAACATAAAATGTAAGAGTAGATCCGGCTTACGTACACACGTACTAGAGTAGATCCGTCTTACGTACAACCCACTTAAACAGAGTATAAATAGCTGGAAATATTGTAATATACAAGAGTAGATCCGGCTTACGTTGTTTACTGGTTAGAGGGGTGCATATTGTATCAAAAACATAAAATGTAAGAGTAGATCCGGCTAACGTACACCCGTACTAGAGTAGATCCGTCTTACGTACAACCCACTTAAACAGAGTATTAATAGCTGGAAAGGTTGTAATATACAATAGTTGATCTGGCTAACGTTGTTTACTGGTTAGAGGGGTGCATATTGTATCAAAAACACAAAATGTAAGAGTAGATCCGGCTTACGTACATCCGTACTAGAGTAGATCCGTCTTACGTACAACCCACTTAAAAAGAGTATTAATAGCTGGAAAGGCTGTTATATACAAGAGTAGATCCGGCTAACGTTGTTTACTGGTAAGAGGGGTGCAAATTGTATAAAAAACATAAAATGTAAGAGTAGATCCGGCTTACGTACACCCGTACTATAGAAGATCCGTCTTACGTACAACCCACTTAAACAGAGTATAACTAGCTGGAAAGGTTGTAATACACATGAGTTTATCAGGCTAACGTTGTTTAGTGGTTAGAGGGGTGCATATTGTATCAAAAAACATAAAATGTAAGAGTAGATCCGGCTTACGTACACCCGTTCTAGAGTAGATCCGTCTTACGTACAGCCGTACTAGAGTAGATCCGTCTTACGTGTTTTAGAGGTAAAGCGAGCACTTACAGTTAGAAAGATTGTTTATGACAAGAGTGGATCCGGCTTACGTTATGTCCAACATCCTTGTTACGTTTTGTAATTATTGATACAGCCTCTCTTGAAATTCCGAATGCGAGAGGTCTAGTGTTCGATTCCTGGCAGCGTCATATCAAAGTCGTTAATACGGTACTGGTAAGGAGTCCGTCTTTGGTGCTCAGCATAGTAAGTTCCAGATAACACTTACTTAGTTCGGAGTTAGGATATTGTGAATGAGTAATTTCTTTGACTGAAATATTGCTCACCAGTTGGACAATAAAATCAAACACATCAAACAGTTATAGAATATGTGATGGGAGACCTGTTTGTAGTTAAAGGTCACGGTGACCTTGACCTTTGAAATAGTGACATTAAAAAAATAACGTACACACATCCAAGTACAGTTTGAGGATCTTACGTCCAATCGTTCTCGACTTATTGAAAAAGTTTCACAGAGAAGATCGTTACTGTTCAACAGTATGGTGTAGGGTTTTTGCTGCTTGTTTTCAGAGAAAACGAAAGTAGACTGAATTACCAACAAACAATCAAATTGATAGTAAACAATATTTATTTATGTTTGTTTAACTCATCTGTACAGAACACAAATCATATAAAATTGTATCGTATCATGGATAACCAAAAACGAAGTACTACTTTTGACCAAATAACGATGTACGTTAAACGGATCTACTCCTGCGTACGTTAAACGGATCTACTATAATGCTTCCCCATATATACACTCAACAAAATTCCTAATCGGCCAGTTTAAATTGTATTATTATTTTTCTAATAATGCATGTATTCACACAAAATTTCACATACCGATATTTGAAGAGGTAATGCAGCGAATTATTGATTTTTTTTAGCCGGCTCGCTATGAAATTAATCGTATTAGGCGTATTGACGTTTATAGCACGTTTTGCACGTGCGGGGCATGGACACATATTTGCACGTGTTCGTGTACACTTTTGTCACTGCTGATGAAAATCCTTTTTGAAAAACACAAAACATGGTAAGAATGACTGAAGAAGAACGCGTCTGACATTCATTTCAGTTGATAGATCTCTGGATTTATTGGCTCTAGCGGCTGAGAATGAAGCTCTTAAGAGACAGACAGCAAGGTTGTTGATTGAAAATGAACAAATGTTGCGACATAATACAGTTCAATGCCAAAAGGGTAAGAAGTCTGTAAACCCTCGATTAATGAGTGCTTCATCTCTGCGAGAAAATAAGAAGAGAGACGAATTTATATACTACACTGGGCTAACAAGTGAACAATTTAAAACTATTTATACGTTTTTGATGTGTTCAAATGAAAATGAATTACCATTTGAAATGACGAGAACAGTAACCAGTCAAAAGAATATGTGTACTGAAGACCAAGTGTTATGGGTCATGATGAAATTGAGACAAAATTTTGATTTTGTACACATTGGAAATCTTTATGGAATTTCGCAACAGGATGCTAGCGCTATATTCCACAATTGTTCTTTATATATGTTATATGTTCTTTAGATGTTCATCAGTGTCAATGTGGCCGCATCGGGAAATCATAATAAAAATGATGCCAGACAAATATAGAGAAGAATTCCCGACAACCATGGTCATTATAGATGGAACCGAACTTAAAATCCAAAAACCAAGTTCTATGACTAGACAGAGTCAGTGTTATTCTGATTACAAATCTGCCAATACACTGAAAGGACTTGTCGGAATAGAACCACGTGGTGGTGTCGTTTTTGCATCAATGCTGTTCAGTGGTGGAATATCTGATAAGAAAATCACTACTGAAAGTGGATTCCTCAAAACACTTAAAACTCTGAAAGAAAATGGAATGCTAATGGAAGGGGATGGCATAATGGTTGATAAGGGGTTCAAAATCAATGATGATGTCGAGGAACTGGGTTTGAAACTGAACATACCACCTTTTAAGCGCAGTGGTTCACAAATGAGCTCGGCAGACATTAAACTGACAGAAAAAATTGCAAGACATCGTGTTCACCTAGAACGAGCCATTGCAAGAATTAAAGCATTCAAAATTCTTAGCCACAGAATTGATTTGAGTCTTTTCAGCTGTGTTGATCAAATTTGGTTTGTTTGTTGTTTTGTAACAAATTTCATGAATTTTTTAATAAAGTAAAAAATGCTATTTTGTTTAATGTATGCAGTACCTTCAAACAACTTAAGTTGTAACAGACATACTCATTTACATACAGTATAATTATCATAGCATCACATTATATTGCCGGCACTGTTCAACAAGCAGCAGACTACAAGCGACATTCCACTATTTTGTCACATTTTAGACTGTATCTATTCTCCTGTATTTTCTCGCCATAATATTAATATTTGAAAGTGTGCAGAAAATATTTATTGACAGAAAAAATTGTTGATGCATCGATTGTATCAATGCCAGTCTGACAAGCAGTTTATTTTGCGATGAAAATGACATACATCCAAATTTATCAATGATCAACATGTTTTGATAGGTAATTATTAATTGTCATCTATATTGTGCTGCTTTTCATACAATAATTCATAATGCAGCAACTGCCAGACATTTAATCGGTTAAAGGTTGGTGGTATTTCATTAACTAACATGATATGACAAAGCAGAACCTGGAGACTGTAAACCAAATGGAGTTGGCACACATTTTGGTGAGGCACTATCCACGAGATAGGATATTGAACTATTTCTCAACCTTTTTAGACCATCTGAAATTAAATTGAATATTTGTCAAACTCTGTGTGTAGAAGCACTAGAACTGTATGATTATGCACCAGTCAATTGTAACCACGGCCCCCCCTAGGTCCGGGGGATAGCGGGGAAAATCTCCATGCTGACAATATGGCAGGGTTCTGACTTCCTCTGGCTCGGGTGAACCTGGCCTCGTAAATTTTCAAAGATTCTGTATTTGTATTCAGTAATATTTTTGGTTTCTTATAATCCTTTACATTTTGATAATTGTAGAAGATCGATACACCAACAGTTGTGTTCAGGGTGTTGGTTGTTGGTGTTTCTGTTGAAGAGAGTGCAACAGAGTTACAAATGCAATCTGAACTAGTAAGGCAAGGTAACTACACCTGTGATTATACTTAGTAGGCTCAGTACAGGGTTATATCGTCGGTTAAATGCCAAAAGGGCTCAACAACAGTTTTGGTCAAATTTGATATTTTTACAAATTTTTAATGTTTTTTATATTAACTTTATGTTAGAAAATTATTGACCACCAGTTCCAATACTTTTGTCAAAATATTTGACTTTGAAATATTGTACCATTCTGTAATCACCAATATGTATACAGCCAAAAGGACTCATAAACAAAATTATTCTGCCAAAAGGTCTCATCGGCAATTAACTTTGCTGATAAGCCCTTCTCTGTTTTATCTTGTTTATGATACAATGTTTATCTGTAAACCCATTAAGCACACACTGTGGTATGTAGGTGTTAATTTGCGTTATCAAGGTGTTTATTTTTCTACAATATATTCTGGACAAATGCTGATTAATATTTCCTGTACAACATCATTGTACATCTATTGAGCGCAGCATCTAGTCATAAAATGGTGTGATATTTCGAACTTTTAATTGGAAATAAAATAAGGTAAGTTCCTATTTATCCTTTATATTGCTTAAATGAATTGATAATCATGAAAAAAAAGAAATTTTCTTAGCGCTTTACATAATTAATGTCAATACAATTGGACAAACATTAATTTAGCTATTGAGCCCTTTTGGCTCTTAAAATCTTATATTCATATAACATACTATTTGTTTTATTTCTAACACAAGTGAGTAGTTTTAAATTACTTATGTAACTAAGTCATTCATTTAATTGTATAATGCATGATGTTATCCACTTATGTAAGTATACATATTCATTTTAGATTGTTGATGAGCCCTTTTGGCTCACAACAAAACTGTAACTTTGGAAATAATTGTTAATATGCGCAATACTGAACTGATTTCAGGAAAATTACATCATTATGGAAGATGAATGGTCAGAACCGGATTTATACATGACACCAGAGACAATTAAAATTATTGACGAGTTGGAAAGGACATCAGGTAATCACTTTCATATAGAGAATAAGTCAGTTTATACTCTTCAAGTTTTTATACTATGTGTACCTCAAACAATGCACTAAAGATTATGTTGTATTGTTTTAATCCATAAACAGACTGAAAAATAAACATTGTATAATTCTGTTTTATGTTCATTTGGTTTTACACCGTTTCTCCACAATTTGAAACTGGCATTTCAGTCAAATGTCAGAGAAGAGTATGAACGACCAGGAATCGAATCCAAATCATCTGGTTACAAGTCCAGTGTAGTAACTACTAGACCACAGCTGTGGAAATAAATTTTGCCTCATACATGTACTTTAAGCAGCTGATTTGGTTATCTAGAAGATCTAATTTAGTTTCATTTATACGTTTTAGGAAAGAACAATACGAAACATGTGGATACTTCAGTGAGTACCTCAGACTCAGATGATGTGCCACTTTCACATATTCAAGAGCGACTCAAGAGTAAGAGGCAGTTTACAAAACAGGCGCATAATATGTATGAGGACATCTCTGGTGATGACAGCTATGAAGATGAAAGCTATAAACCATCTCCTGAAGCATCTACAAGTGAGAGTGACTGTTCACCACCATTAAAAAGAAAGGGAAAATGGGTACGAAAAAGGATCAGGCCATTGAAGAGAGAAGCAAATAGGAATGAAGTGCTAAAAGAAACCAAGAAAAGCAGTCCATACAAACACCATACCAGAACACTGAAGAACAGTGAACAGAAACAAAAAAGGACCATACCGCTGAAACAACAAAAATACGACCAACATTTACAAAAAGCTTTAAAACAAAGCAGAGCTCAGCTAACTGTTCACACTATTCTAAAAAAGCATGGAGAGATAAGGATTTCCAATTTACTTACCAGCAACTCTTTAGAAAAGATTAGTATTAACCCTGATGGAGATTGTTACTTTAATGCTGTTATATTACAGCTAAGCTCAGATTTCACAGTACAAGAACTAAGAAATAAAATCGGTAATCATTTACTGGAAAGAAAAGATCACTACCAGTATTTTGTTCCACGCAATGTAGGCATGAGTGATGATGAATTCTCAACCGCATATGAAAGCAAAATTAATGATATAAAGAAGGAGGGAATTTGGAATGTAGATATGGCCGATCTTCTTCCACTGGCAACAGCAAATTGCTTCAATGTAAATTTAACCATCTATTCAAGTAAACTGAATCATCCAATTATTCATATTTGCCCTGATATAAATAGATCGGAAGACGAAGGCACAAGAAAAGATGTCACGCTGACTTTCCTTGCTGTACATGGGTATGAACATTATGACGCATGTACTAGAAAAACCACAACAGGTGAAAAGGACTCTCCAAAGAACCAAAATGATGACATAGTTAGTACACCAAGGAAGCGCCAACAAGATACAGACATTCCGGTCATAACACCTAGAAAACAAGCAGTTTACATTTCTCCAAAGAAGATTCAACTTTCTCGTAAAAAGACACCTAATGTTGCCATGTGGAAAAAGAATGTACGAAAACGAAATAAGACAATGGGGAATAGCTACATTTCTGCCAAATCCAAAAAGACCGTCGAAGCTAAACATATTGGCCAAGGTTGTCAAAGCTGTAAGTACAAATGTACAGAGAAATTTCCAGATGTTGTGAGACAAGAAATATTTGACACCTACTATGATGGAAATATGACTTATGAACGAAAAAGAGACTTCATATGTCAGCATATCGATGTTCGTCCCACAAGCAAAAGGTATAAACAGACTTATAAACACAACAGCAGAACGTACTTCTTGCCTTCTGGAAAAGAGCGTATTCGTGTTTGTAAACCATTTTTTATGAGAACATTGTGTGTCGGAGACAAACTCATCAGGTATACATTGGGCAAAAAACAACATGGTGGCTTTGCTGGAGTTGATAACAGAGGGAAACACACTCCAAGCAACAAAACTGACGATTCCAGGAAGCAATATATAAAAAGACATATAGAGTCTTTCCCAGTTGTCGAGTCACACTACACAAGAAGGTCAACCAAAAGAAAATACCTTTCCCAAGACCTGACTATACGAAAAATGTACGACTTATATAAAATTAAGTGCCAAGAAAATAACAGCAATCCAGTCTCTGAAATGGTCTACAGAAAAATATTTTGCACAGAATACAATTTATCTTTCCATAAGCCAAAAAAGGATTTATGTCAAACATGTAACAAATACCACGAAAAGAAGAAGACTAATTCTGCCACTGCTGAAGATGAAGACAATTTCAAAGCTCATATTGAGAGAAAAGAAAGGGCTAGGAGAGAAAAAGAAAAGGATAAACAATCAGCAAAATTAGACAGTTCCACCTTTGTTGCTACATTTGATTTAGAGGCAGTTCTTTCAACTCCATGCTCGACAGTAAGCCAAGTATACTACAAAAGGAAACTGAACTGTTACAATCTGACATTCTTTTCTTTGTCTGATAAAAAAGGAACTTGCTTTATTTGGGATGAAACACATGGACAGCGTGGTTCTTCGGAAATTGGAACATGTATAATAACTCAAATTATTTCGCTTCCATCGGTTGTTAAACATGTAATTTTATATTCTGACTGTTGTTCAGGACAAAACAGAAACCAATACTTGTCTGGAGGTCTGCTTCACACAGTAACGCACCATCCGCATGTACAAGTTATTGAGCAGAAATTTCTTGAGAGCGGCCACACACAGATGGAATGTGATGCAATGCATTCATCTATAGAGCATGCAAAGAAATGTACATCTATTTATGTTCCAGACCAGTGGGACACTGTTATTCATATGGCTAGACGACAAAAACCGTACACGGTCATCCCAATGCGATTTAATGCATTTTATGACCTAAAGGCTTACACTGAAAAAAATTACAAAAATTTCAAAACTGATGTGGATGGCAACCGAGTTAATTGGCTAAAGGTTAAAGTGCTCAAAGTAACAAAGGAAAACGCAGAAGAACTTCAGATCAAGTACGATTATGACGAAGAATTTAGAAAAATTAATGTCACAAGATCAGTAAGAGGACGTCCAACTGCTACTGAACGTGATCTTCCACGAAAGTATGCAGAAAAAATACCCATTTCTGACGCCAAGAAGAAAGACCTGTTAGATCTGTGTGATTCTTTAGTTATTCCAGCCATATATCGAGGATTTTATGAAAATATGCCTACAAGCAAATCAGCCAAAGATCAATTAGCACTACCAGATATGAATGATGATGACTCAGACAGTGCCATGGACGATTAGAAAATCACGTAATAATGACAATCAGCGTAAACAATTACGCATATAATACCAATTAATAGGACTACAGAAGACTTGTCAAACTTGCTTACCAAATTCAATAAATAACAAATCAAACTAAAACAGTGTTAATATGTTTTAAATGTTTATTTATCATAAGTTCCTGATCTGATGAGCCCTTTTGGCTTCATTGTTTTGACATTTAAAAGTTACATTTTTAATCTGCCAAAAGGGCTCATCCACAAAATGTCCTTTTATGGCAATACTAGTATGATTGTTCAGTTGATTTGTTTGCATATGAATAAAACATACACACTTACATATAAGTGCATAGTTATAAATAAATAACTCCAAAATTGGATTTTTAATGCACATCCAAACTTCAAAGCTGTTTTTCTCAGTACTTTAAAAAATGCTGATGAGCCCTTATGGCATTTAACCGACGATATAAGGTTTGGTTAACACCCAATCAACAGCTTGGATCATTTATGGGTGTTGTCAGTCTATACAGGATCTACCTAGTCTCCGTAACCAGTACATTCCTTGGTTTCACTGCAAGCGATAGTAGGCTTTCCCACTTATGTCAGCAGTGCATGGGAGGCAAATGATCACAAAGGTTCTTTGACCAAATCACCATTATGACTGTAGCTATATACATGTATAAATGAAGAATGGTGTGCATTGTACATCTGTTTGTTAACATGTTTGGTTTATTTGGATGCAATTATATCAAAATTATTATGTATCTATAACACAATTAACATATTGGTTTCTTTCGAAAATCAGCAAGATATGTCCCTTCATCACTCGAAAATAACACATATTTGTCCAGTGGGCCTATAATTAGGTTTTTGAACACAGTTGAGCTCACGATCCACAAGTTGGTTAGTAAATAAATATGCAATACTTCAGAAAAAGCCCTGAATGCATATTGGGAGTTGAAATTGACAGCTGTTTAACATTTAAAAAGTACGTATTTATATGCTTGCTTCTAAAAATGGCTGCAAAGTTACAATAAGCAGAAAGGTAAGCTCATCCAAAACAGATTGGACTCGTCCATTTCCTACCTTTGAAATTATACCTTAGCAAACGTTACATGTTCATGAAATGCTTTGAAAATGCACTCTATCCATGCCTCACATTCCCTATACATTACACTAGTTATCTACTACATTTGTATATATAGACATATATTTTGTTACAAGGCGCTGGTTTTCAGGACTCTCACTCCTTTGATATATATATGCAACAACTATACACCAAGCTTGATGTCAATACACCCACAAATAGCGAAGATATTAAGTGGAAACCTGATTTTTAAATTTCCAGTGACCTTGACATTGGACGCAATAAACAAGGGAGCTCTCCACATGTTATTTTTATTAAAAGTATTGAAATTTTACACACTTTTGTTGCCTATCCTCTGTTGAATATACAAATGTTACTGTTTTTAAGCCATCAGTGGGATCATAGCTAGTTTGATATCAATATGATGAACGAAAGTTATTTGCCGGAAACCAAATTGCTATTTTTACGAATGGAACTAAAGTTATTCGCCGGAAACCAAATTTCTATTTTTAGTAACAGTGACCTTGACCTTTGGCGGAATGAACCCAAAAGCAATCCCAAGCAAGTTCTCAACATGCTCTTAATTTTCTCCGGAAACCCCCAGTTTGACGCCCGCCCGCCAGCCCACCCAATGAAAACCTGGTTAAAAATGGCCACTCTTCCGAGTGAGGGCATAAAAATCCTGGTTCTCAAGTTGTCACCTGTTTGAGAAATCAATGTCAATGTAACATGAGAAGTGAAGAGGTCAATAGACATACTAAGCGATTGCTTTAAATGTTGGGTTTTTTCTCATTATTGACAAGAAAATTTGTATCTCTTGAATCATGAATATGTGTTTAAATAATGCACTTATTTCCCAGTGTATTTTTTTTGAAATTTTTTGAAAGTTGAAATATTTTGATAGAACTACATCATTTTTATTCAAGCTCTTCAGAAGTACAGAACTCGTAAAAATTTTGGCCTACTGGGAGGCAATCTTCCTGATGATAAGCCTCTATATTAAAGAGCACATAGAAAAATTCCATTATTTCCAGGAAATGGAAGAAATACTTGCTAAAAGCCAAGGTATCTATCCCAAATAGCTAGCAGCCTCTGAGACAATATCTCTGGCTGACCATAAAAAATCATTTGACACCAAAACGAGTCGTCAAGTGGTGATGCCATTTGTAACCGAAAAGTTGATTCACGTTTCTCTGCCAATAAACGTTGATTTGCAGCGTTACCGTTATTCTTTGTTAACTGGCGTTGTGGCAGCGATAAGAGATACCCTACCTCTACACACTGAGGACGGGCCAGTTCATGGACATTTGAACATTAAACCAGTGTACAGAACAACTTGCTGTAACAAAAGCAGTGACTAAGGAATTTTTCTTTGATTGTTAAACGCAAATTGACTAATATGGCTGGTGTAAGGGCGCCGAAACGATAACTTCTTTTGAAGGATGGAAACAAAAATCTTGAGTACACACTATCCCTCGATCCAAATTTTGCAATTTTTCTTGTTGATGGTTTAACCTGGGCCAAGAATACAGCTACTCATCCACTCAGGGTTTTTTTAGACGATGGTGAGCCTGTTCCTGAGGCGCAAAGACGCACTGCCCCACAGAAGAGTACCAATCGCCAATTATTGTCCCGTGATTTCTCGGAACACGATTGTCAAAAAGTCCACATCGATAAACAGTATCTGGCAAGCTATTTGCTTGCATTTTGGGTTCCAAACATCTGGTGGGCATTTCATTGAGCCCAAATGAGAATATTTGACTGTGAACCAATCAAAATCCACGTAACAAAGGCTTGAATAAACATAACAAAACATTGTTGTTTACGAAATCACGGAAGTTAAACTGCAATTCATGCTTATTTTCGGAAGAAATTTGACAAATTTTTTGGGTGTAATCGTGCAAAATGGCAGCTCCGATGGATTTTGATAGCGATGCGAGTGACTTTTCTGAGTACGATCCAGAACAAATGTAGTATCGCAGTATAATTTATAGTCGTCTGACCTAACAGTGTTTTCAACATCTATGTGAATATAATGATCACGGGATATAGAACATGTGCAGCAAGAAAAGCATTCTCCATGATCCGATAATAAATCTATGATTAAACCAACACGAGTTGTGTCTTACTTGTTTATCGTGCATAAATATAATAACTGGCGACGAGGATTGATATGACTGTTAAGAATGGCTGCTCAACTACCCGCGTTTCTTCCATTTAGTGTTCAAAGTGACGGTGAAAATTCAGCAGGAATTCGGTGGAAGAAGTGGATTTATAACAGTCCGTTACATCAATTTTAGTTTAAATTTGTAGCATGTATGTACATGTATGTTCAACACCTTTACAGTTACAAAAGAAAGAAACATGGTGCAAAAGACGTTATTGTTTACCATTATTAGTTCTTGTTTTGAGTAAAATGACATTTTTCAGTAGTACAGTCCGTTACATAATGTTTACCATTATTGGTTCTTGTTTTGAGTAAAAATGACATTTTTCAGTGTTACAGTCTGTTACATAATGTTTACCATTATTGGTTCTTATTTTGAGTAAAAATGACATTTTTCAGTGTTACCGTCAGTTACATCAATTTTAGTTTAAATTTGTAGCATGTATGTACATGTATGTTCAAAACTGTATACAGTTATTTTGATATGTATGTTTAAATAAACATCTAGTTAAAATATTACAGTGTCACAGTTTTTAAATGATACTCTATATGCTTGAAAACTATTTGGTGTATCTTCCGTCTTTAACTATTAACGTATCATATCTCCAGATTCCCGACTTTGGTTTAACCTTATGTTGTTATATCTCCATCTCCGCAATTTAAGAGTAATATTTTTTTTTTAAATTTACCTTTTTGCTCTATCTCCAAATTCTTTTTTTAAATTTCTCTAATACCCCTTGTTAAAAGACCAAAACAGTTATAGTATAGTAAATATATCATTCTTAATGGTATGTTGCCAAAATTTCTTCTCAATCGTTCTACAATGAAAAAAGATACGATCACCTGAATCTTTAAACGCAAAATTCTCGAAAACATGAAAATGGTAGATAGAGCAATTTAAGAATTAGGCGACGATATGTCATTGTGATTTGGTTATAATAGTAAAAATACTGTGAACATATGTTCACAATTGTGGATTATTTAGTATTGTATTCTTAATTAAATTCCTTTCAAGTGTTAAAATATACAGTTAATGTATTAGAAAAAATATGCAAATATGTCTGAATTGGCTTATGGTAGGATTTACTGGAATTTTCCTGATAGGTTATATATGGTTATTTATTCACAAAAATATGCCGTGTTTGTGAAGGACAAAAAGAAGATATGGAAGTAGAACTTGAAGAAGAAGTTACAGAAGTAGAACTTGAAGAAAGGAGATAGTATAACTGTTCTGTCTGATGTTGGTGTACCCAGACTGAAGAAAGTGAGAGAAGATGTCATCACTGAAGAGAAATACATCATAACTAAAGAAAGACTTGAGGCTCTTGTTGAGATGTCTCAACAAAAACAATGTTCAATATGCAAGAAACACATCACATAAAAAGGGTGTTGAAGACAGTTGGATGCATAGTAGACTGCAAATGGGTATTTAATTTTGTGTAACTTATCATCAGATGGAATGAATCTGAAATACTGCGATAGACGTTATAAGACAGAGTACATTCTCCATGCTCAGATCTCATTTTTATTCTTGATGTATTCCATTTGAGTATATACTGTTCAATTATGTTTAACCACATGTGTGTGGAAGGACAATAAACTAATATTTTCTTTCTCAACTGCAGAAAAAATTGTTAATTTGGAATGTGTTGTACCTCGCAAGTTGAGAAATGGGGAAGTACGTGATATTAGAGCACCAGTAATTATACCGGAGTATAATAAGAACATGGATGGTGTTGACCATGCAGACCAACCGAGGACTGAATTCTGTACTTACTGTACCTCAAAAAAGTGGTGGTTGTACCTGTGTACCGAATCTGAATCAAGGACACAAAAAACAGTGAACTTACCATATGATTTTCTTATCTTGACATTGGACAACACATATGTGGAGAAGTCTATTGATAGAGGATATGCCTTCTTCCATGAAGGATATGTTTTTGACCATGCAGTGTCAATTGGGGAATCTAGATTTGTGATCATCAAAGCGAAATGCTTCAGATCCATGAATAAGAGCACCACACATATTTTAAGGTTATCCTGACCATAGAAGGTTCAGTTCATGGTGGTCAGTGTTCTTGAGTTGCCGGTGTGAGTGGTCAGTGTAACCATGTCTATGCACTGCTATATTCCACTTACCACACAATTAAGCTAAAGAGGGATACCTTTCCCAGATCGAAGACCTGCACATTCCAGCCACCAGAATGGATCATGTATTTGCTCAGATCCTGTAATGGCTACAACAGTGGTAAAACTCAAGTATGGGTTGACATTAAAGGGCATCAAATCAACACTTTATGAGGCCAGAGCAGGAGAGGCCAGAGAAAGTCTTCATGTGAGTGAACTCATGGCAGAGAAGTTGTCTAGCATCAAATCACTATTCGGCGCTTGTTTGACTGTTGGAAACAAATCAGAAAGCACAACAACAAAGATGGGTTTGGAGTTCCAAAGGGTTCACCGCTGTCATACCAGATTGCCGCAACTGAAGAGGAGTTTTGCGTTTCTGAAAATGTCGATGCCTCAGTTGAAACCAAAATACAGCCATGCAACAGTGAGATGGAGCAGCCACCTGTTTTTCGTGATGGTGGGCGGCAAAACGAACGTTTGTTTGAGGACGATTGGATCGAAGGTTTCTTCGATGATAAGACTTGACGATGATGGCGATTTGATGGATTCGACCCAGATTGGATATTTGAGGATTTCTCTAGACCTCAGACATGGCCATTCACTGGAGATGGAGGTCCTGCTGAGGTTCACCCACCTGATGCTTTACCCCACCATTATTTTTCTATGATCTGGGGTGATGACCTGTGGGACCATTATGGTCACGGAGACCAATCGGTTGAAAGGGAACGTAACCCTCCCCTCCCTTAGCCACTGAGTGGAAGCCAGTGGACAGACCAACCATGATGGCATTTATTGGTCTGGTACTATGTATGGGGATTATTTGCCTCCCAGCACGTTACGATTACTGGCGTCAGAAGAAGAAAATGTTTGCCACCAACTTTGGAACGATCATGTCGCATGACAGATTCAGCATTATTTGGCGATACCTCCATCTACAAAATAATGGAAGTGCCGCCTGAACATCCGGACAAACTATGGAAAATACGGTGGTTTTTAGACTATTTATGTGCCAAATTTGGACTTGTTTACACTCCCAATGGAATTGCAACCGTAGATGAAAGCATGGTTAGATTGAAGGGTCGGCTGTTGTTTCTAAATATAATCATAAAATTTATATCATGATGTAGAACATTTTATAAGCTTTCAAAAAATGTATAGTTTTGTTATGATGCCTTGAAAAGTTATTTGTAACTATATCATCAAAACCTACAATTGCTTTTTTTCTCCCAATACAGCATTTACTGATAAGCCTCTCAGTCATACTGGATATGTTATCTGGACGGGGTGCAGACTGAAATGGGTTAAGAGAGCATAAAACCCATCAACTACCATACCATACAGTATTACCATACTATCGTCTACACAGCGGTAGGCCCTGTTTTTACACTTTTTCATCATTGTTGGTATATTTGTTATTTTCTGTCCTTTTTCTATTTGCAGAAGAAGAATTCAAGGGCAATTTACCAAATTTTTTCTCTCTTTTTTTCAAAATTGAAGTACTTTTCAAGGAGTTTTTGGTTGTTACAAATTCAAGTACTTTTCAAGGAGTAGGCATCAAATTCAAGGACTTTTCAAGAAAACCCTGTCTGACAGATCAGCCGAACTAGCCTGAGGACAATACGATTATGACAAACAGTACAAAGTGAAGCCGGTCATTGATCGATTGTCTGACATGTTTTAGTGCTGCCATACCCGAAAAGTACCTGCTGATGTTGGCATGATTGCATTTTTGAGTTGATTATCATACTGCAAGTATGCCAGCCAAGCCGATCAAGCGAGGGATAAAAGTCTGGAGGCGGTGCAAAGCCAGAAATGCATACCTGTACGGTTCAATGTATATATCGGGAAACAGAACAACCAGCCTGAACAAGGACGTGGACCCAACGTGGTCATGTCACCGACATATTTATTTCCACAACTTCTTCACTAGCATTCAGCTGATGGAGAGCTTGTTGGAAATTTGCCTGTGTGCATGTGGTACCGTTCGGATGAACAGGAAGTTGTTTTCCTATTGCAGTGAAGAAACCAGTTGGCGTCCGATTCCGTGGGGAATTCAGAGTCATACAGAAAGGCTGTACAAATCTCACTGCTATGGTATGGTGAGACACTGCTATGGAATGGTGAGACACTGCTATGGTATGGTGAGACACTGCTATGGTATGGTGTCAGACACGAAGTTGGTGTACCATCTATCAAGGCTCTTCAACAATTTTTTTAGGGGACATTTATCATTCAGCAAAATCCACTAAGTATGGAATTAAAGTGTGGATGAGAGCTGATCCTATAAATGGATATGAGAATGATATGCAGGTATGCAAGGGTAGGGAAGACAACAGGACTGAATGTGGACTTAGAGTGGTTACTGATTTGGTGAAAGACATAAATGGACATAACCATATTGTGAATGTAGATAATTATTTTACAAGTCCACAATTGTTTGAGGAGTTATTGAACAATGGAACATATGCTAGGGGTACTAGGGTTCGAACAGGAAAGGATTTCCGTAGGAAAACAAATTTGCATCGTTGGCAACTAAGAATGTTGGGCATTTTCCAACGAATGCTGACCGACGTGGATGATGCACTCAGTGCAATAATAACAAAAGGAGGGATGAATGCATGAGTAAGTGCTTAGAGTGTGATGTTTGCATTCCATGTTTCAAAGACTGGCATATGGATTTGGTGAAAATGTGAATTCAGGTTGGAAAAACATGAATGTGTTAGTCAGGTTTTACAGACAAAATGTGAACTATCTTGATATTTGGATGCGTGATTGTGTTAATTTATTACTATGACCAGCATTGATGGAAATTATACTATGTGAAAGAAAAATTTAATTACCATAAATTTCTATCTGGAGGTTTGTTTGTGTATCATGTATAAAAACTTTTTTTTCTTGCTTTCATAACAATTTAAATGTATTCCTACTTACTATAAACATTTCTTAAAAGGTAATATTACAAACACAATTAAAAAACAGTGCACAATTAATTAATTTGCTTCCATTTTAGCAATATTAGGTAAAGCTAGTATAACTTCTTAATTTGTGTACATTTCTGTAAATATGTATACAGAGCAAAAGCGGTTTAAGAAGCTCATTTCCTCAAGAAAATCATTCAAACCTTGGAATTAACAATGGCTTAGTTCAATAAATACATTTATAGAATGTGACACTCAGACAAGCTTCAATTTTTCTCAAGGTATAGGACATAAGAGTGACAATACTTTCTGTTGAATTAGAAAATAAACTAGAAACTTGAATAAAAAACTGCAACTGTAACCGTTTTATATACAGATTTTTACTGCAATACAGTGATGTTGTTTACCAGGCACTGATATACACTATGTTTGACTGAATTTTTTTGAACTTCAACCTGAGATTGCAAGAGTACTCTAGACAAACCATATTCATTATTAAATTCAAAGCGTAGTAATTGCAAAGTTCAAGTCAAACATCCTGGAAAGTAGGGAAGAATTTCACGAACATCGACTGGACTAATACAATCTATCTCCCAATTATGGAGATAAAAATACAATATTGCCAATTTATTAACTGAACAAAGCACATCATAACATGCAAATAATAATTATGGAATAGTCAAACTGACCATTTGCATATAGGAGCATAGCCATTATAGTCAGCAAGATGTAGGTGTTACATTATTACTGTACTAATTAGGCATTCTCACTCACTTGCTGTGGTCATAATCTGCTCTGATACATGATCATGTTCCGTAATCAGAACTCTTCTCTTCCTTTTGTCATCCATGAACAACTGATATACACTCACATCAATTGTTAGTGACATTTCAGCTTCTCAAAGCTCTTTTTACTTTCAATAAGACTTGATTAACAAAATCATAGTCAAATTCTTTTCATCCATTCAACATAAATATTTATTTATTTTGCATTCTATGATGTGCTAACACTAAACAACAATGAACCCTCAAAGTGATTGCGTGAACTAGAATACTTCTGCAATCTGAATAATGGTTCTTGACATTCAACTTAAAACACAGTCAAACATTCGGTGCTATTAAACATTATTGTAAGTTACTAATGCATACATCAGGGGTGAGAATGCTTTGAATAAAAAATACATTATGTATTAAAACACTTAAGACAAGAAATGTAGACACCAGGACATTTTACTCATAAGTACAACATCATCAGTAAAACTTCAGGTTTGCCTATACAATACCACTCTTATGTCCATAATCCTATGAAATAACTTACAAACAAGTAGCCAAGAGCAAGTGAATGACCCCAGAGAAAATGAACTTCAAGACCGCATATACAAATGAAAACTAGAGACAAGGAATGAAGATGGGTCTTGCACTATAAATGCGAAACTAATTTTTGGCAATAATAACTGATTAAGTAAAAGAATTTAATGTCTGATAAAGGTAGATGGTATCAAAGCAAGACAGTACAAGCCCTAGTAATTCTGATGTTAAATCCTCAAAAATGTGTGATTTAGTATTATAAGTTATTTGTGGGAGTGCCCCTTTAAATTCAGACATTGAGTAGGTACAATAACTTTAGAACCCACCAGTCCAATCAGGTGACCAACCGCCTCACATGCACCTGCCGGGATTCGAGTCTGGGGCGCCGTGGTGAGAAGCAAGTTCGTTAACTGATGGCCTTAAGCGGACAATGAAGTCCAAGATGTTTAATAATGTTTTTTTCCCTCATCTTTTGATTACTATATATCAGAAACAGGAGACTCCTAAGCCAGTTCGTAGGAAATCACTCCTCCTAATGCAGACAGTGCAGGAGATTTTTGATGAGGCCAAGTGAATCGGGATCAAAACCAGTAATTTTGTCTATCCTGCCTGACTATGCAGATAGATTTATACCTGATGTGCTTCAGGGGACCTCCCGACCTTAAGAGTGAGGAATATCAGACTTTAGAGTTTGATGAACTTATACAGAAGTTTGATACAGTTTCAGTTCAGGTGCCAAAGCAGCAACCTGACCATTGTGTAGCCGTAAACTCGTGACCAAAGCAACAACCGTGTGTGGTATAGGTTCAGGTCTGACTCGTGACCAAAGCAACAACCGTGTGTGGTATAGGTTCAGGTCTGCAACAACCGTGTGTGGTATAGGTTCAGGTCCGACTCGTGACCAAAGCAACAACCGTGTGTGGTATAGGTTCAGGTCCGACTCGTGACCAAAGTAACAACCGTGTGTGGTATAGGTTCAGGTCTGCAACAACCGTGTGTGGTATAGGTTCAGGTCTGACAGAATTGCAGCTTCACGCATGAAACCTGTTTGTCATACAAATCAAGACAACCCTTCACAGAGTCTAATTAAATTAGTGTGCTATCCAGAGGCTGCCAAGTTTCAGACCAAAGCCACAAAGTGCAGGTGTAGCCATGAGAAACTTGCCAGGGACATGTTTACAGCAGTAATGTCACAACATGTCGTTCAGAGCATACAGATTTGTGACTAGTCCAGAAGTGCCACATATTGGGGCCTCACCAGATAGGATGGTGACTTATGATTGCTGTGGGACAAGCCCTGTTTTAAATTAAGTGCCCATTGTGTGAAAGGGGGTCAGTGTTGAGTGCGATAAGGGATAAGAACTGTTAACTTATATAAATAACTAATATTATTTTTCTATTATTTCATGTAATAATGTCAGTTGTCAATAATTTAAAAGACACACTATACAGGAAGTTAAATATATTTTTTCTTTACAGAGATTACTTCTGCAGAAATGTATATTGAAGTGGAGGGTGTGGCCAAATAGTCCTAGGCCACAAAATCTTCCGATGCCACGATGGAAAGGACCAACACCGAAAAAGAAAGGAGAAACAAAGAATGGTTTTGCTATGTAATGACATGTATGCCAATGATTTATGCTATTCTCAATATAAGTAAATTTCAGCAAACACATCACAGCATAATAATGATGTATGTACTAAATGGATTTAATATACAATATTCATGTACTATATATAATCAACACTTGTAAGTTAATATAATATACACATATGTATTGTGCTGTTTGGTATTTTTGACTTCGATCCTTCAGAGAAGGTTTCCTCTCTTTTCAATTTTCGCTCTTTAGCGTACCGTTGTTAGACTTATAATGCTTTGCGCGTTTTAGCCTCGTTCTCGTTTTAGTGGCAGCACGTTGTGGGTTTGAAGAAAATCGCCCTTGTATGTTTTGGGATTATGTCATCGTCCTTGCCATATTATGGTGTAAGTTTGGTTTATACGTAAATATTGTTTTGCTCCCTAAATATCGGCTTTAGTATATTTTCGTGTCAATTTGCCTGCAACCCGTAATTCAGTTTTTTAGTTTAGCGCAAATTATTCGTACCCTATCGTTTTCGTACTTGACTTTACTTATAGAAGAGCTTTAACATTTTCTTAATTTCATAGTATTTAATACTTGTTGGTAAGAACTTTGTCAATCATTTTGTCTGTATTTTTCGTGGCACATGTAGTTTCTTTTGTTGTAAGAATCTTATGTTGTATCTGGTTTTGTATAGAAATAGTCAATAATTCATATTCAGTTCTATACATGTCCTTTTTGTTTATATATTTGCAGTATTTTACCTCAAGTGAGCATTCAAGAAGTAAAACGAAAGAGAATATTACTACATGTTTTATGTTATTTATTGCTCATGGTTAGCTATATGGAGACTCTTAGCGTGTTCCAGAATATGTATCTCTAGAAAATGAAACCTTAATCAGCAAATCTACAATCACTTTTGTTTACCCTTCTATCTTCGCCTGGGATCTTTACCACCTCTCCAGGAAAATGATAATAATTAATTAGCCAAGTTGATAAAGTAGTGACGATTCTACAATTACTGTAATAATTCTAAGTTTGATTATTTTGTTACAGTTCAAGTGATCAGCAGCAAACCAGTGGTATATTGAAGATGCTATCATTCACAGAAGAAAAGCGAATCTCCAAACAAAATGATGGTGAGATATGCTCTCTTATTTAACATTGCTGTTTAATTAATAAATACAGAGCTAAACATAAATTTTACAGAAGTCTAAATATTTTGCAGGTCACATTCTCAACAGAAGATAGGACAAACATTGAAAAGGCAACCTGCTCTTGTCCAATACGTCAGACAGGTGCTTGTGGACATGTAGTGGGCCTACTTTACCAAATTGCTAAGTACAAAATGTTGGAGACAAAAGCCCTTCCAGCAGATGTTGCAAAAACATCTTTACCCCAGTCCTGGCATGAGCCACGGGATGAAAAAATACAAAGAAAGGAAGTGCAAGATGCAAAAATTAGTGGGCACTCAAAAGGTTCATCTGTCACCACAAGATATGTACGATCTACATTGTACAACCGAGTTCATGGTGAAGGTGTTAACTGGTCCAATCATGTAGACCAGTTACAGGCATCTGTAAAGGATATGCTTATTATTCCAGCTATAAAGCTTGCAAATGTTGATAATGTCATATGCAAGTTTGGTCAAGTACCAACAACGCCTTGAAGAAAATTGCATCATAAATTTATTTGATGAAACATCATTTCCAGACCTACCACAACAAAATTTTATGTCGAATAATTACAATACTGTCTTAGAACATGAAAAACAAGTCATTCTTGAGTCACTGAAACTAATAAAAGCAGAAATTTCTAAATTTGAGACTCAGACAAGGCTTCAAAATCAAAGTCCTTTATGGTACAAAATCAGAAAGCAATGTCTTACAGCTTCCAAAATTGGTGAAATTTATAAACGCCAGAAGAAAACCACACACTTGTGCAAAGGCTGAAATCTACCAGACATGTAACAACAGCTCCAATGTGCCAGGGAATAGCTTTGGAACCTTGCTGCAGCAGAGTATGCCAGGAGTGTTGACAGACGAGTCAACTTGTATTCCTCTGGTGTCATAGTCAATTACTGGTGCCCTTGGATGGCAGCCACACCTGATTGTAAAGTCTACAATCCTAAGATGGTGCCTATGTTTGGCCTTCTAGAAATAAAGTGCCCGCAAGTTTCAAGCGTTCTAGAGGCCAAATACTAGTACCTGCAGAAAGATGAAACCGGACAACTAAGACTGAATAGGAACCATTCTTAGTACTATCAGGTCCTCACACAGTTAGCTGTCACCAGATTGGAATGATGCGATTTCTTTGTATGGTGTCAATCAGATTACCACAGAGAAACAATTTATTTTAATGAACATATATGGAACACCGTCAAAGAAAAAGTTGATATGTTTTATTTCAATGACTTTTGTAATTGACAATACATGCAGTACAAAAATAATGTTAAATATCAATGTGCATTATACTTGATCCAGTGCTATGTATTTTCCATGGAGGGAAGTGTCTGAGGACGAGGCCATGGTGAGGTTTTCAGAGAGGCTGTCCATGAAGCAGTAGATGCCAGCCAAACCAACCAGTACTGCATGAAGTATGATGTTGGAAGGAACTCCAAGTGTTCGTAGCGGTTTCTCTTCTGGTTTCTTGTGAACTGTGCAATAGTTTTAGCGCCAGATCAAGAAGAAGAGGTACCGTCACAGAGAACTCAGGATTTACAAGTGTGTCCTATAAAGGAGGCAAAGGAATATGCATATATTCTTGATCTTCTTGTTGAAATCGGTATGGAATATTGTGCTGGAAAGATACATATCACATCACATGTGGAGCTAGAGGAGCACCATCCATAGCGGATTTCTGCCACCATTGCACCAACATCTCCACCACCAACAGCACATTTGAGAGATAAACAAATTTCTAGACTCAAAGGACAGGAGATCACCGAGTAATTATCAATTAAAAAGGATGGAAATATTATAGAAACAAATACATATATCCTTACTTTTTCAACTTCTGTCCTCCCATCCAACATCAAAATAGGCTACGAAAATGTGCCAGTCTCTGTATATGTACCAAATCCTCTGCGCTGTTTCAGATGTCAGAGGTTTGGCCATCATGAAACCAAATGTTCAAGTTCTCAAATTTGTGCAGTCATTGCATTTGAGGGAGCAGATCACGACAGCAAAAACTGCCATGAAAGACCACATTGTAACAATTGCAAATCCGCTCACCCTGTCTTCTCAAAAAGCTGCCCTACATGGAAGGCGGAGAAAGACATACTAACAATTAAGTATCAAGAAAATATCTCTTTCTTTGAGGCCAGGAGGGTTGTGCAGAACCGCCAGAGGGATCAGGAACAAACTAGCAGCAGTGCTAGCTATGCCAACAAGGCTGCCCCTTTGGCGAACAACCCCCCTTGTCACTCTTGCAGTGAACTTATAAAACTTCTTACGGAGAAATACCCTCCAATTTCAGAGGATCTTAAAGGTCTAGCTCCCTCTTCTGTACAGACGCAGAGACAGCCTGCCCAAAAGGTTCCTCCACCTGCACCAAAAACATCAAATAAACCTTTTATCCCAGAAAAACAAAAATCTGCTTCACCCAAAACCACCTCACCAGCCCCCTCCACCTTGAAACCCAAGTAATTAAAAAAAACGACAAACCTGTCCCACAACCCCCCAAAGGAAAACCTACAAATATAAAATCTACATCACCCAAACGTAAGCCATGTTGCGAGACTGGCAGTAAGGGGCCCCACCTTAAAAACAGATTTGAAAATCTTAGTGATATGGAGGAAAGCGATGGAATCCCTGTGTCAGGGGGCGAGAGTATGCCCACTGACGAAGAATCTTAATCTTTATTTTATATTTTAATCTATCATGGCGTCAAGTAATATCATACAATGGAATTGTCGAGGCCTGAAGGCCAATATAGATGAAATATCTCTTTTAATACGTGAACACTGTATATCACTTATCTATGTAAGGTCAATTGAATTACGTCATCTAATTTTAGAGAAGCCCTTAAGACATCAGTCGATAAACCATCAAAATTATTAATTAAAAAGATAGTTCATGGAATCAATTTCAAGTCAGCAGCTGTCAATTGGGGAAATAGTGGAGATGTAGCTATAAGTCCAAAACTCATATCATAAGAACTTGGAAGTTTCGAAGTGTTGGTTTTTTATCAGTGATAAATTACCTTTTCTAGGCACTAAGCCGCAACAGTATTGTGGAGTGTGACTGTTGTGGCAGAGGAACTGTAGAAGTTAAATGCCCATATAAGTTCAGAAATAATCACACATGCCTTGTGTCAGATAAAACATGTTGTTTGCAAGATCATGATAGTGGAAGTAAAAATAATTGTGATAATCCTCTAAGGTATGATCATGCATATTCTTATCAAGTTCAAGGTCAGATGGGAATATGTAATTTGTCATACTGTGATTTGTCATACTTTGACTTTATAATGCTATACAACCAAACATGTAGAACGAATATTATTTGACCCAGAATTATTCCAGTTAGTTGTTAAAAACTTGTCAGTCTTGTACAAAGAGTGTATTCTTCCTGAAGTCTTAACACACAAAATTCATCATCTTGAAGACTTTGAAAAGGAAAACTGTCAGCCCGATTCGAAACGCAGCAGGAAAAAATCAGCACAACTTTTTTGTACAATAACTGTGATTTAACAAATTTTGCATGTACTCTGTTCTACTCAATAAGCAATTGGTTAATTTTGAATGTAGATATTTGAAAGGAATGCCAGCTGACCTTCACCCACAGAGACTGAACCTGGCTAAAGGTGATGCCAGTGTACATGAGGTCAAACAACATGGTAGCCTGTGCCTGGCGTGTACATTTTCTATCGACAACTGAAACTAACAACACTATTGAAAAGCAAATTCGCCAGAGAGGTGCCGACCAGGGCTACAGAAACATAGAAAAGCTTGTCGTAGCAGAAGTGTACAACCAGCATATGGGTGGTGTGGATATACTTGACCAAAAATTGGGAACATACCCATATCCTCACAAAAGTAGTAAGTAGTACGATACCATCTACCACAGGTTGAGAGAAGTAGCGATTGTGAATGCATACATAGTGTATGGTGAGGATCTCCCTAAAGTCCTCAGGGAAAAGATTGTTGATGAACTTTTGGAAGAATATGAAAAGAGAATGAAAAGGCAAGTAAGGCCTTCAGCTGATGTAGCCTCACGTTTGACTGAATGGCATTTTATGAATAAAATGCCAGTTTGAATTGTGTACCCATTAATTTCTTGGAAAGTGCCAGATAAACCTGGTGCCGGATTCACAAACATTCTTAAGTAATTTGCCCGGTTGTGTGCATAATTATCCGAGTATTTGATATCTTTAAATCTAAGGAAATTATCTTTGAATGTCTTATTAAGGGTCTTATTAATATATTTTACTTAAATGATAAACACATCATCAAATTGGTTTGGCCTTCATATTGATTAATGCAGTGGCGTATCCATAGTTAATTTATTTTACCTACATTTTTTAACAGGCTAGAATCATCATTGCAAGGTCGTAGGAAGAATTCTACAGTAATTGCTGCAAAAGCGGAAAGAAAATTGTTGGAAAACTACAACATCGGGTTTAAACAAAATGATAATAGTGACTATAATTTTGATGACATTGATCATAACTCTCAATCTATATTGAGACATTTTCACCCTGCCCTAATAAGTAAATATTCTCCTATAAGAACCGGCGCAGACGGAAGTTGTTTATATAGAGCTGAATATTTGTGTTTGAATGGGGATGAACGTCAACACACGTTATTACGTCTACTGTCCGCGCTGGAACTTATTCATCATTCCTCGTGAGAATATGAAATAACACATGGTTAACAGAAAGAAAATCCGTGTTCTTCCAGTGTCCAGTAGGTGCATATTATGGAAAAGTACCACTAAATTATTCTCGAAATGACGAAAAACATTATCTTTCGGCTTTTGAACAGAAAGCAGAAGAGAATGAAATTCATCCTCCGTGGGCGTTTTATGTTAAAGCTACATACCATGATTTTTCCACCTTTTCTATGGCTTTATTTGTATTTCAGACTACCTAAATGAAAATTTTCCGCTTCATAAAAGGCGTCGCGTCATTAAGGTGTTTTTTTGCGATTTCGGCGATAGTGCGTCGATCTATTTATAGACATAGAATCTGTAATTTCGGAAAATGCTGTGTTGTCACTGCGCGTACATTCGGAATTTCAAAACAACACATCTTCCACAAGCAGTACATCGGACGCTTCGGTAAAAAAATTCTGGTTTATTGTTTAAAATACAAATGCTTCCGTCGTTAATTTACATGTTAATGGGAGAAAATATATCAATTTTGAGTACGCGTAGCGAAAATGAGCATATAATCGAGGCATTTTACAAGATTACGTCTAAAATGGTCTTAAACTTGGGAATGGGCCCTCAATGGGGAAATTAAATTGTCAATACTTAAGTTATTGATAGCGTGTGACAGACACGATCTAAGAGTTTTTGTACACTGTTATGGTCTTCAAATTGATCATATACATTACGATTAATTAGTGCCTATCACTAATTATGTGAATAAATAAGTGTAAACAACGGCAGGAAACAGATTAATAAATCTAGGTCTAGATTATCACGTTACAGCAACTGCAGATTCTATTTGTCTTTCTTAGAACCGCCATGGACTAGAAACATATTTTTATGTCTTAATTCCGCCATAAATAATTCTTTTTTTATTTATTTTTACACTCGGGTTTATAATGCAAAAATAGGTAATTAATATAATTATGTATATAAAGGTTTACTGGAAAATTCACAAAAATAACTTACTAGATCTACAACAGTTATATAGATATTTTCATTCCATTTGTTTTTTTATTTATTATGACAGAAGACAATTATACTGTTAGTTGAGTCTATAGGATATTATCCTTATTTCATCTCTCCATTATCAAAGCATAAATCTGCAATTTTTAATTGGTGTATCAAAGCATTTTAATCTCTGTATAAATTAGATATAATTCAAGGTAAGATTTTCAACTACTTTCAGAGTGGTGAATTTATGGATGACCCTCCAGTGACACGAAGAAGTCGAGGCAGAAAGAGAGGTTTAAGCAGAGGTGGGAGCAGGGATTCTAGTCGAGGTGGAAGTAGAGGTAGAAGTAGGGATTCAAGTTGAGGTGGAAGAAGAGGCGAACGGAGAGGTGGTGGTAGAAGTGCTGGAACTTCAAAAGGCAAGTAGATGTTACTGACAAGCAGCGAGCAGAAGAAATGTGGGAACAGAGAAAGACACAAATGAAGGCAAGTATGACAATAAGATAATCCGATAGACATATATTTTCTATTTCACTTCTCTTTCTTCACAATATATCCAGTGACTATATAGACTTGAAAATAAAGTGTACAGTTTTATTCACGTCATACTGAGCTAAATCTTGTTTGTATATATATATGAGAAATTGAATGTTTTAGTTATAAATTTTCTAGATAAATGCCAGTTTGCAATGAACACTGGTAACTAGTCATTTTCGCGTAATATTGGAAATGAGGAGATTAGGGACGGTGGTTTCAGAATGTTGTTGCCAATCTGACCAGGACAACATAAACAGCTTAGTGTTGAAGCTGATAGATCGGGAGCCAGGATTGGTCTTTGACCTGTGTATATCTGTAGAAGAGACCCACAAACCACCATGTGGATCCAGTGCTCCATCGTGGTGCAGGTGTGGCAATTGCCAAACAATGCCAACAATCTTGGAGAGTAAGTGCTGTGGATGTTTGCAGCAAAACTGCATTTCCACAAGAGACGTATGTTACATTTTACACTTGTCTGAACAAATAGGTGTGCCTTAATACCTTGGTCACAAATCCAATCCGGCCGCCGTCAGATGATCGGCCGACGTATTTTTACGCTCATCGGGCCGGCGGCTGGCCGATGATCGCACGGACATCGGGGCATTGGAGCGTCGGGCGGCGGCTGGACTAATTTTAAGTCTCACTTAAAATTTTACCCGACGTCGGGAAGGAATCGTGCTGAGATCGGATCAAGATCGGACGATCATCGCAGGGAGATCGCCTAATATCGGGGCAATTGTACATGCGCCGAGAAAAATCAAGGTGTGGCTAAGCGACATTTAAATCGGCCGGCGACCATCCGATCGCCGGACGGCCTCCGTCCGATGACTGACGGACGCCGGACGGTGCTGTCAGGTGTCCGCCCGGAGACCGAAGGACTCCGACCAGTTCTTTGCAGATCACGTGGGTAGGTAGGTCCCGCCCTGCATCTTCAGCTTCTCATTTCCAGTCAAGATGCCGAGAAGGAAAGTCGTTTCATGGCCAGAGACTCTCCCTCCAGCAGCTGATCAGCCTGCGGAACTACATTATCAGGAGAAGGAAGAAGCATCGCAGCCACAGATAACTGTCGAGCAGGCTGAAGCAATTGCCCAGTTTTTTGAAGACAATCCAATCTTTTATGACCTGACACACAAGGATTACAAAGACAGGGTGAAGAGGGCTGCCCTCCTCAAAGAATTTGGCGACCAGATAGGAATAGATCAGTTAAACATGTTTTGTGACACTTTTGCTAAAATGTTCAGTTTTCTTTAGCAGCAGTTCAGACATTCAGACATAATTCTAGACGTATTAACAGTAGATGTGCACTCTGGTGTACGAGAAAACAGTTTATGTACATTTGGATTATATGTAATGTAATACATTCATTACATTGTTGTGCTTTTCTTTTGTTTACAGCCGCTCAGATATGGAGCAAATTCACTAACATGCGGACCGACTTTTTCAAACTCAAGAAACAGCTCAAGGGCAAGAGTGGAGACGGGCAGACACGAATGACAGCGCTGCAGAAATACAAGCTGGAGCGGTATGCCTTCCTGTCTGCACATTACAAGGGCTGCGATGAACAGATTTCAAGCTCTTGCTTAGGATCGGTAAGGAGTAAAAAGGTTGTTTATTCCATTGACCAGGCGATGCTTTATGATAGGCAAACATACTTAAAAACATACATTTAACATGAAAACTACATGTGCATGACTTTTTTTATTAAATGTGGTAGCAAAAGGAAATAAATGAAACGAACGGTAACTCATTTACAACAAGCCGCACCTGTTACATCCGGGCTCTTGACGAACGATATGTTCCGCCGTATTCCGACCCCGAACGAACGGTTTGCATAAATTTATATAGACCGTTTCTGTCACAATTTGTGACTGAAAGTTGTGATAAGCTGACGAAAGGGGTGGGGTACCCCCCCCCCCTGAAAATCTCAACGGATTTACACAAATTGGAAAAATGACCCTCGGAGACTTTCAAAAACTGGAAAATCCGGCATATGCCGTAAAACTTTCACCCATGCATGTAACGTCGTTGCTAAGCGACCTAGATTCACTGAGAGAATGAAAATAGCAAAAAAAATCAAATAATTTAACTCTTGTTCAAAACTTATGTTCTGAATGTGACAATCAAATTATGTAAACACATACTAGTTTCGTAATATGCAAAGATGAAAGACATTTTTTAAGATGATTATATAAGAAATGAAATATTTATTGACATCATTTCAGAAAGTTACTAATATTTGTCTGCAGAAATTAAACTTCGAACGATATAGTTGCATATACATATACATGATAAACTACATATTATATTATTATATATGATTTGAATAACAATGATCGGTTATTTTACTTTAATATTATTAACGAATATTTGATTATAATAATTTCTGATAAAAAGTCATTGATACTTAAAATTCTACATTTTATGTTATAAATTGATTGCATTCATACAGTGACTTTCATATAGTAAGATAGTAAGTTGTAAGAATCTCCACACTAGATTGAATGTAGTACAATTGTATCGATTTTGCTCTATCTTCATATGAAATATTCACGTTTTAATCGCCTTAATCAACAAATATTTTTACACATTGTGTATTCTTAACAGTTTGACATGTCGATTAACATTGAAATGTGATGCGCGTTTTTACTGCAAGTACCACTCGTTAAAATCAACTCGAATAAAATACACTTCAAAAATTATGCAAATTTGTTAAGACTATACTGGACAAATTCATGTTAAACATAACATATGCTTACCTTTTCTTTCTGTGCATGTACATATTTTAGTCACATATCCGATATAATGTAACTTCATATTTTTCCACTTTCCCTAATTAATTATTGCAAAGACAATATACACAAGTTTTTCTTTTTTACTCTTACTACAGTATATTGGTTAAGCTACAGCTATAAATTTTCATGAATGAATTTTTCGATACTGTGTGTCATTAATGGCAAACATGAAATTCTCAACTTTCACATGCAAAAAGTTAATATTCTCCCAACTATTTTAGTCGACCTCACGCTAAAATAAGAAAACTTGCGATATAGTAGAACAGCGTAGCAAGCATTAATTACTGATATTTTTCAAATTAATAATAAGAATGTTTAATCACTTATCCATCCTGCACGATTAAGAATGTTATAATTAATTATTTTCTGTATTATTACAATGTAAATATTTTATGTTATTTCCCCATGCTGTATATATATACCTGGGTGTAATAAAGGATATGTTCTGTTCTGTTCTTTTCTGATTGAAAATGTATGCATTTTGTCACAAATATTTTGTAAAATTGCCATAAAACACGTTAATATGTTTTTAATGCAATGAACTACTTGTATTTGTAGTAGTTGTAGAGCCACTTTTAATCTGTTGATTATGTTTAAGATTGGATTATTATTGAATATTCCTACTAAACAGGGTTGGCATGGTAATTCCCGTACTTAATACTCTTTAATTTACTGCCAGGGATCAGTAATTGAATGTGCATTTCACCAAAGATAGATTTATTTCAACATAAAACGTACAACTTACATGGCAATATGAAATTAAGACACAATTATTAGTAACAACAATATGTATAAATCAATAAAACCATATCAATCAACTTTATATGTTAAGAATAACACAAAATTATACGATACAATGTACGAAATATTATATGAAAAAGAAATATTTGCAACTGTTAGATATCAAAGGCGATCACCAAAGTATATGTAACTAAACGTTTTTTCATTGTTTGACAGGGATTTCAAGAGAGATATATTTGAGGTGTGTAGATGAAGATGAAGAGCTGACATTCGTCTGTAAGCCATGTACTTCCGGTATTATTCAGAGTGAAACTCCCATCGTGGAAGACGCCATGGACACTACATTCAGTCTACCAGATGACAACACTACTAATACAACCTACACGGTCTGTACTTCCGGTCTTAGTCAGAGTGCCATGGATGCTACATTCAGTCTACCAGATGACGCAAATGCAACATACACAGTCCTTGCCGAGTGGTCAGCAACCGACCTCCCAGACGCAGAGTCAACCGCCACTTCCGATGACATGTTGACATTGTTCGACCTGTCTCACAGACGATCCAGCACCGATTGAGGAAACTTAAGCATATTGTTATGTTATAACGTAAACCGTTTATTTATTTTATTGTTACCCCTATATTAAGGACCAGTCAAGGAATTTATTATTTAACTACCAATTTAATACTTACCATTGGTTTTATATTTGCATAAAATACTTTAGTATAATACATAGCTAGCAGTTCTATATCCATTCAGTGTTTGCAGTGTCTGTTTAATGTGTTTAGAATATGTTTGCACTTTTGACCGTTTCAAGCACACCAATAGCTAGATTTACCCTTCTGTTTCAGTGAGCTTATGGATGGGGATCCGATTGAAGATACTTTTGTGGCCGAGACAGGGGAGACATTTACGCTAATGAAAGGTGCATCAGAGAAGGAACGTGACCTGGTTGTGTCCAGTTTGGGATATAGTTATAGTGTCAAGGTATCTGACTTGTTGCTGACATTAAGTTTTTCCCCCCAAAAACCACACTTAATTTATGTAGAAAACGCATTTAACCAGACAGAAATGTTCTTAAACAAAATAGATAACTTGACGTTATATAGACGATCATAAGGCATAAAAATCAATTACAATTAACATCATTTTGTTTTCAGGGTCCATTAATAGATTTCATTCCACAACCAAGAGATGTTAGCAGATGCGGAAACCTTCAGCTCCCTTTAGATGTAGTTGTTGATGAGGATTGTGGGGTTTTGGTGTCAGAAAATGAAGTCGAGTGGAATGAGCTTAACATTACACATGAAGAAGCCTTGGCTTTGGAAAGAAGAACAAGACTGCAAAACAATTCCAAAGTGTGGCATGGCACGAGGAAAGGATGAAAAGACTTACAGCTTCCTTGTTCGGAGCTGTTATGATTAGGAAGAAGGCCATTAATTTAAGCTTCTTGAACAATACATTTAATAAAAATTAATTCTCAAGTAAACCAATGACTTATGGTCAAGTTAATGAGAGGGTAGCAAAGGCGATTTATATTAAGAGAACGGGTACCAACATGCATGACATTGGTTTAGTGGTAAACCAAAACATTTCCATTTATAGGTGTCTCTCCTGATGCTTCAATATGTTGCCATCTTCCGAGTGTGTTGGTAAATACGTAAATAGCTCATTTGCATAATTTATGCAAACCGGAAATCGGGTAGACGCAACAAATAGCAACGAAGAGCACTATGTACAGTACAGCGCCGATAGTATTTCCTTTAAAAAATAGCTTTGATTTATTTGGTCCTTACTTCGACCAAAGGCTTGTGCGGGATATTCTTATCACTTTGTCTGATTGTGGTGTCTTGTCAACTTTTTTTTTTTAATCTGCATTTTAAAATCCACAATTTTCAACTGATTGTTACTTAATTTGCACATGTTTATGCTTGGTATCGAAAATATCTAGACGCAAGCCCAAATTTTGGGTATAATAGGGTGAAGCTTATCTGAGTTATGGCCTATTTAACAACCAAAAAATGTCTTTTGGACTGTGTCGAAAGTTGAATGATCTCTTTCCATCAAGCCCTGTCAAGGTTTCTTAGGTGCGAGATTTAGGCCCATTTGTTATAATATAATTATTATTCTCAGAGAGAGACATCAGGATCATCCGGGGCATGGAGGAGATAAAACTGAGCAGAAAGAAATCAAGGCAATGCTGGCAACAGTTTTGCAGCGCCTTGATGTTGACCACAGGGATTGTCAAGTCCCGGAGGGTATAACACTGTTATACACGCTGGAAGATGTGGAGAGAAATGAAGGGATGCTACAGGATTCCACAGTATTTAAAATGATGGTATGTACTCAACAGATTTGTGCACTTGATTCTTGAGATTGCATCATTTACATGCATTTTTGTAATGCCGTTTGTGTTATTGTAACTTTGTTTTCACCTTTCAGAATGTTGTTGCCAATCTGACCAGGGACAACTTAAACAGCTTAGTGTTGAAGCTGATAGATCGGGAGCCAGGATTGGTCTTGACCTGTGCATATCTGTAGAAGAGACCCACCAACCACCATGTGGATCAAGTGCTCCATCGTGGTGCAGGTGTGGCAATTGCCAAACAATGCCAACAATCTTGGAGAGCAAGTGCTGTGGATGTTTGCAGCAAAACTGCATTTCCACAAGAGACGTATGTTACATTTTCTACTTGTCTGAACAAATAGGTGTGCCTTAGCTATTATTCGATGCAATTGCCTTTTGCCCGATTGGGTGATAATTATCATTTGTGTCTCTTACAATTAAATTATAATATTTTAGGTGTTCAAGTGGGCTTCATGAATGAAATTTTTATTATAGATATTTCCCTAGAAAATTGATTTATTTCAGAGAAGCTTGTGTTGTTTTACGAAAATTCTTTCATATTCTTGCTATTTAGGTCAATGATGCAGACTTCTACTGCCATGGCAACCAAAGCACATAATTAATAGCATAAATACAGTTGAACCTGTCTGTAAAGTCAACTTATGAGAAGGACCAATTGTGGTATTTGTTGAGTGGTGGTCTTTATTCAGAGGTCATACTATATTCGAATGTTGGTTATTGGAGACCAAAATGGTGGTCTTCACTGACAAATGGTCATTATTCAAAGATAGTCGCCAACACAGGTTTGACTGTATTTGTATATTATTACAAAACAAACATTTTGACAAATAAGTTATCCTTATTATCAAGTAGAAATATCTAATCAAGTGTTTTTGTTTCAGCAAAATTAATGGAACGCCTGATTCTTGATCCGGAGGTTTTGGTACTGGGTCAAAGATATTACAGGGAAATGTTGGGAAGGCACAGACAGAGACGAGGTTGACCGTCTAATACCGAAATGCCAACCAGACTGACGGAGCGACACGTGGGAAAGTTTACTGATGTCAAGTTCAGGCCATACTGTGTTGTTTGTAGTGATAGGGCAACTGCAGGATGGAAAAGAAAGCAGACTAGCTATAACTGCAAACAATGTAATGTGCCAATGTGCTGTGAACCTTGTCATGAAATATATCACACTTATAAAGATTTTAAAACAGCAGCCGGTCAAATTGTTCACAGGTTGTAATGTGTATTTTTGCTTCACAAAACATACTCAACCACTAAATAAAATATTTTATGGAATTAAAAATATAATTGTTGGTCGTTATATTTGACAATTTGTAGAAATTTGTCAATAGTAACTGCCAGGACAGATTTCCATGCTGCAAAAGTGAAAATGATTATTTTCTGTTAGTGTGACATTTTACTGAAGCAAATATTTGATCAGAACCTTCACAGATGATTTTATTTTATTTACGGTGTCTTAGTTTCAGTTTGAATAAGACAACTTAATCAAAATGCCCGTTACTTTTTGACATGTTGTCATTGTTTGCCTGTGATATTTGACTATCATCAATATCATTCATCTTGTCAAAAGTAACATCCACAAAGTACACAGCTATAATGTTTGTGAATATTTTTGTCATTTCAAATCAACACATTTGTTGGTAAAAATATCTCTGGGCTTTGACTGTATGAAAAATTATAAAATTATGAGCCAAAAAGACTGCATAATTAAGTAGATTAATTGGACGTTGCACTTTGACATATCCAATGTTTTTCAGGTCATGTGAACATTAAAGATGAAATCTTTACTTATTATTTAGTTATTTTGTTATAATCATATTTTTAAAGCTACTTCTGCATGCTTTTTTAATTGTAGCCACCAGATAATTTTTTCTACAAAAGTGCGAGGATAAGGGCACAATGCAAGACCTCTGTCAGATCAAGTGTACATGTACATGTCAAAATGTGGACACAGACCCGTTTTCCGGGCTGTATGATGAAGAAAATTACGAAAACAATTTCAGCTTTACAGCTCGTAAGTTGGACGATAAATTGTATTAATAAAATATAATATAAATAAACGTATTTTACAAGAATATTTCACAAATTATAGCTGAACACTCACAAGGAATAAAAATAACTTGAGATTATAACGAAACCTTACATAATATCGATAGAATAACAAAATCAAATAAAACAAATAAACATCAAACTTTAAATGACATGATAAAATCACAAAATTTAATTGACATATGGAGAATTCTAAATAAAACAAAAACGCAGTTCACATGGAAGGAAAAATGGAACCGAAAAAAACAGAACTGACTTTTGGTTAATTGAAGAAAATCTCAGTCCACTCATTTTATCTACAGATATTCGTCCTGCTCTGATCCAATATACTGACCACTTGGCCATTTTGCTAAAAATTAAACCACCTTCAGAACGCGGCCAGGATTTTGGAAACTTAACAAAGCTTACTTACGCGATAATGATTACTGTGAACAAATAGAGACAAAGATTAAAAGCTTAACCACATTAAACATAAAAAGTCATCAAACAAAATGGGAAATATGTAAAAAATTATTATAGACTGATTTTACAGTGTATAATATATAGTTTTGCTGACCTATAGAAGTTATATTGACCTCTAATAATTATAGACTGATGTTTCAGTGAATATATAGTTTAGCTGACCTGTGAAAGTTATATCGACATCGAACTTTGTTCTCAGTCAGTATAACTTTCACAGGTCAGTAAAACTATATAATATACACCTCAACAACAGTCTATATATAATTGTATAGTTTAGTGTGCCTATACATAAAGAAATTACCTATTGGCACCTATTCTGGCATATATTGTTCTTGTTTTATTTGGTGGTGCAATTTCCTTGGACAAAAAATGGAAAACTTTAATGAATACAACCTAATCCATGTATTTACTAACCATGGATGCTGAAATGCAATAGTAAATTATATTTTTAGAATTACAAATAAACAAGGTAAAAAAAACTTACACAGTATAGACTTAAGCCATGATGTGTAACAATTAAAGTGAAAAATGTTTTTTACATATATATCCATATTTCTATTTTCAGACAATTTCAGTCTATCGCATTTCCAGATTGCAGATGTCTTGTTAGGATTTCAGGATGGTTTGGAGGGAGCTCAAAATCTGCTTCGAAGGTAACATTTAAACACTTTTAACCTAGGATGTCCATTCAGGACTGAGATATTTTTATGAGAATTTGTTTGTCAAAATCATGGTTACTGAGAATTGAATAATTGTTGAAAGTTTTAGGGGATTTTAAGATAAGCATAATTTTAAAGTAGAAGGGAGTTGCAAATAAATGCTGACTAATGTGACTAATGGCTATCAATCCAATGATGGCATTAGGGGGCATTTGTCATGTGTATGTGACACCTCTTGTTTCCTTCATATTTCATCAAATATCAATATATAGACATAAGTTAAACTGTGTACATTTTTTAATCTTTATGAAGTACATGTAATTGAGTAAAGGCAGATAACTTTTTATGGTACTTGTTATTTCCATAATGTAGCATCTAACAATAGCTTTTCAGTGGGTTTGATTTCATGTATGTGATTGATTACCCTACTGCATTTACAAAAAATGTTCATCTTTTAGGGAAGAACCCTGGTGGGTGGAGGTGACAGGAAGAGTAAAAATTCTTTGACAAAATCCTTTGGTACCTGGTCTTCTTTGATCAGTAAATCCAACGAAATTTTTTTGACAAACTGTGGACCCTATGGTTTAGCCTGTGGAATATTGAAAATTGAAAATACCAAAAAAAATAGAAGTATTGTAAACAAAAATGTCCGATGGTGAAAGCGATTTTGAGGGATTTAATCCTAGCGATATTGGGTCTGATATTGACTTAGATGTTTCTGATTTATCGTCCATTAGCAATATATCTGATGTTTCGTCTGTAGATATTCCCGACGACAATTTTGATGATGAATGGACGAATCATTTCTCCAATCTGCAGGTTCGTACTCGGTGTTTTCGTAATGTATTGTGTTCCTGATAAATGACGTGCAATGTATGCTTCGTGTAAAAAATCGTTGAACTTTGTTTTTGTACTTAACATTTTTATGAGAAACGATTATTTGATATCATCCGTTGCAATTACTTTGGTAAACAGAACATTTTATTTTCATAAGTAGGCAAGGCAAATCTTTTATTCATAATTTCTGAGTGTTGCACAGTCATGTATTTCACTTATAACAAATTTTATTTATGTTTTGTTGCATCATAACATATATTACAATGAGTTATCAGTTATTATTATTTCAGTTTGATGAGTTCCAGCAGGCCCATGGTCCGGTGTTACCAGATGGCTTTGATGTGGAGACTGCTAGTCCACTAGACTATTTCTGGCTTCTGATGAAACCAGATTTGTTTGTGGACAAAGCCCGGTATACCAACCGCTATGCTCAGTGGCGACTTGAGCAAGATGGTGAAGTGGGTGCGCCTTGGAAAGACACTACCTTTGAGGAGATACGTGCATTTATTGGTATAAACATTTTGATGGGAGTGAATTCTTTGCCTGAATCTGATGATTACTGGTCCAGTGATAAGGCATTAGGATATGACTTAGTGCAGTCAACTATGACTTGTAATAGGTACCAACAGTTGAATAAGTATTTTCATGTTGCTGACCGTGCCACTGAACTTCCAAGGAACCATCCTAATTATGATCGGTGCTGTAAGGTGCGTCCAGTGCTCGATCATGTTACAGATACATTTAGTGCAACATATGTTACATCGAGGGAAGTGTCTGTGGACGAGGCTATGGTGAAGTTTTCGGGGAGGCTAAGCATGAAGCAGTACATGCCAGCCAAACCGATAAAGCGCGGGATTAAAGTGTGAATGTTATGTGATGCCAACAGTGCATATCTATCCGCATTCTTTGTTCGCATACAACAAATTCATGGGAGGTGTGGACCTACACGACCAGTATTGTATGAAGTACGACGTTGGAAGGAACTCTTAAGCGTTGGTGGCGGTATCTCTTCTGGTTTGTTGTGAACTGTGCTTGAGTGAATAGTTACATTATTTATAAGGAAGTATCGCAGTGTCAGACCAAGAAGAAGAGGTACTGTCACAAGGAATTCAGGATTGAATTGATGACACTTTTGATTGGGGGGTATTCTAACAGGAAGAGAGGACTTAGTGACCCAACGCATGGACCTGTAGCTCAGGAGAATGTTGGGGCACACATTCACGTGAGACTACCAGGGAAGAGAAGGAGGTGTTGGTACCATACCATGGTACTGAATGAACGGACTGAGACAGTGTATGGGTGCACAGTGTGTAAAGAGCATTTGTGTAAAGATGGGTGCCATAACTGGCCAATCTGTGTTGTAGGTGAGAGTACTGGTTAGTTACCCAGAAAGGCGTCTTCAGTGTAAATACTTGTATATTCTTCAATACTACACATATATATAATTAACGTTCTTTTCAATTCTAGGCATTTATGGTTTTTCTTGTTGTTGTTATTTTTGTCCTTCATCATTAAATGTGTATATTTTTAAATGAAAAACACTGTAATATATTTATATGTGTAATGTTCTTAGTAGGAACTATTATGTGAATATGTCTTGTTTATTTCTGCTGTTGAGATTGTATTGTTGCTTCTCCGTATATGAATGTACATGTACATAATTATTATGTATAGTCGTTTCCTTTTTGTCATTTGACAATCTGTATTGAATGAATGTAAAATGTATTGTTGCTAATGCTACCCTATTCGGGCCTTATGCAGAATCTGTAAATAAACTTGAAACTTGATGTAAATAATGTTTGAACAGTGGACAGTGAACACTTCATGGATTTAAATAATATATATATTATTGTGGTGTAGGTGTTAATAAGTTTTGTGTGTATGAATTAAATGTATAGATATTGGATTATGTAGATCAACCAGAATTCATACTTCAAGGAGGTATCAGTTTGTAAATAGTTTATGTAAATTTATTCACTTTTTAAGATAATGTAATTATTAAATTGATGTTGTTTGCACATTGATTTGTTGTATGTTTTAATTTATATTTCCTGTTTGATTTGTTGTATTTGTTCATTAAATAAATTACACTGTCTGAAAGAAAAATGTACTGGCTACAAACTACATTAACACTTTAGCTGTAGAAACAACACATATAATGCTGCAATTAATTAAACAGACAGTGGTAGTGAATCTTGATTTTCTTAAAAAACCTCCATTGGGACAGTGTACTGATATCAGTCCTTATCTATTGGTTATCTGTATGCTAATTAGCCTTGTCTTAATTGGTGTGAACTACTGATAAGCCTACTTCCTTATGGGGGAATGGGTTAAGGCATGCAAATTCAAAACCAAAATTGACTGAAAGATTGTCTCCAACCAAAAAATATCAAACTTCATCCATTAATGTGAATTGTGATGAATCCGCAACACATAACTATAAACAATCTACATGTATGGATAACAGTACTAAATCAAATAATAATGACACTAAATCATCTTTTAAAGAAAATAATAATGACACTAAATCATCTTTTAAAGAAAAATCATCTTATTGTATATGTATCAATGATCCTGAAAGGTGGTGTGATGGTGGTTCCATGGTTGAGTGTGAGAGTTGTAACTTGTAAACAGTGGTACCATTACCGCTGTATATTAAAGAAAAAGGTTAATGATAGATTTTTTGATAGCAACCCAGTTAGTTTCATTTGTGGGTTGAAGGGTTGAAACTTCAGTGAAGGTTATTTCATTGTAAAGTGCCAAGTTCCCCACAGTTAATAGAGCTGAAGTAGATACATTATTTCTCAGTGCACCAATAAAGTCAACTGCATTATCTGACCATTGTAACAATTTTCCAATGCATTCTACACCTGTAACTGACAAAGAATCATTGAAAAACACCATTCATTCATTGAAAAGAAAATTGAATTTGAAAGACAAAGTTTCCATTCCTTTTGAAAAGTGTAGGGAAGAATGAAATACGAATTGAAAATGAAAGGAAAAGTTTCAATGACTGACATGATGAAGAAGAAACTTAAGTCCCAGCAGCATGATAATAAAAAACATGTAGTTCTGGACTGGTGTTAAATTGTTAAGTTTTAGTTCAAAGAACAGGTAGTTCTGGACTGGTGTTAAATAGTTTTAGTTCAAATCATAGTATGTCGTTTATTTCATTTATATGAATGCAAATAACATTCAGTTTATATTAGAAATGAATTTAGATATGCATGAAATTGAAAATAACTACTTGGTATTAAGACAGTCTAAAATAACAAGCTGTTAGGAGAATGGCAGCACATAAGTGAAACATCATTAAATATGGAATATTCTTTTACAGTCACAGAGCAATGAGGAGTCTACAGGGGCTTTACAAAGGTATCTTGCTTTGTTTCTCAGCTAATTCAAGGTGATTTTAGAATTGATAGCTTAGGAGTGCCACAGTACCCGATAAGACACTTTCCAGTTATTCTTAAGACACATATAGGTATTAGCCACTTTTTACAGACCTGCTTTTGTCAAACTCTAAGCTGTATAATTATGACACTCTGCACTAAAATTTCATTGTTAAAATTTTAGTCGTATACATTTTCTTTGGAGATGTTTTTCAAGTTTTTAGTTTTCTGTGTTTATTTATTGGATATTGACATTTATATTTTAGGACCAAGTCATCGCAGAGCTGAGACATTTAAAGTCAGAAGGGAGCAACAAGGCTCTTCAGAATGCTGTTTACAGCAGAAGAGACAAAAGGCCACTCACTGTTTGGAATGAGGAAAGGGAGTCTGACAAAAGGCCTGGTCTAGCAGACAAAGGAAAACTGAAGTTTTTGGAAGGTAGCTGATGAATTGAATAAATATATATTATTATGTAGGGAGCTGTATTGTTTTGATAATTATACATGTACGCACAGGTAATGGATTGAACTATATGAAAATCAAAACTAAAAGTTATTAAAAAAGAGCACAAAGAGACAACGCTTATTGAACTATACATATTGCATTCCTATCAAAGTCCTGATAATTGAAACTTAGAAAGAAATGGGTGTCCGTGATCTCTAGTAATTGATTTTCATGTTTCAGGCCGTGGTGTAGTTGCCTCAGAAAATATAAGAAGAGGTAGTTTTGTTGTAATATATGCTGGAAAAAAAACACAAACTGAACCATCAGGGGATGACACATACATATATGAAGTAAGAAGAGGAAAACGTTTTTGGTAAGTTTGAGGGCAAGATAGTAGCATGCCTTTGTGTTCTTGCGTCACATTGTCCCCAATGACTCTTACTCACCAACTAATTTTGCAGTCTGAGGACATTTTGCAGTCTGAGGACTTACATTTTGTGTGTGTTTGATGATTTCCTAATTTTTGGAATTATGATATGTGTATCACTTTCATGTAAAACTGCTTTGTTACACTCTACTGGAAATCAGCAGATACTTTTGAAAATGCAGCTCTCTAATTGGTCAGTTAAAACTCTTAATGTCATGTTAAAATGATGAATTCAGTGCATACTGATGATGTCTACTGGCTAAGACCCTGAAACTCAGTAAAGATGCTGATCATGACCAGTAGATGACTCTGAGGTCATGGTCAAGGTCACCATGACCATAAGCAACAAAAAGCTTGATAACTCAGCAGTGCTGGGGACTAGGCCCCTCAAAAGGTTGGTCTTGACTACAAATTTGCTCCGAGGGCATTGTCAAGGTCACCTTGTATACAAATAACCTAATAACTATGCATATTTCTTCAAATGAGTCCAACTTACACCAACCTTTACAAAGATCTTATGACCTGCTTTTTCCAGCCCTTATGTTTGTTATAATTCACTGGTAATGCATTCATTTGGATGGAAACAGTGATGGCAACAATAATACTCTGAGTTGTATATAGTCATATCACTTTGGTTGTATTTTATCTTGAATTGATGGTAAAACATTCTTACAGCTTTCAAATACTTGTGGCAAGGGACATAAATTACATCTATGCAGCCTCAAAGAGATTATTTGTTGCTTGTGTTAGAACCTGTGTTTTACTGTATATCAGGTGAATTGGCATGCTTTTCTAGTTGCACAACATGATAACTGACATGTGATACCTACTTTCTTGTTTCTGAAGCCACATCAATGATACTTGAACCATGTCTGCAATTTTGCGAACTAGTTTCAATGATGACATTAGATGACATTTACTGTAGCCTTTTGACCTTCTTTCTTGTTTTCGAAGCTATTACAAAGAGGTTAAGTTGTCAATAAGTCATGTGAGCTATATAGGACTATCTTGGCCCTCTTGTGATTAGGATTTTAAACCACCTCTGTGTGAAATTACCTGAAGAAGTGTTTTCTTTTGTTAATTTAGGATTGACGCCACAGCTGATGACGGGTCATATGGGCGTCTTATAAATGATGACCATTTATCACCAAATCTCCAAGTCAAATTGATAAAAGTAAAGAGAGGTTATGTACCAGCATTTTTTGCCTTGCGTGACATCACTTCAGGAGAAGAAATTGTGTACGACTATGGAGGAGTGGACTATGCATGGAGAAGGGTAAGTTTTGATTGTAACAGCTAACTTAAGTTTGCCCACAGGATAAGTTTAAATGAGGTTAAACTTGCCCATCAAACTTCCAACTTGCCCATGGATTCTAATTAACTGAAACTGAAAAAAGTGAAATTACTAGTTAAATTCATCCATATTTGATTTTAATATATCTAAAGATTCAGACTTAAAATTCCAGATAAGGAGTTTCTTTTGTATTTTACACACTAAAAATCTCTAAAATATCCTTTGATAAAGAGTACAAATACCCCTGGTTTCTTGTACCATTTTTCTGTTTACAACCACAGTTTGAAAAATTGGGGAATTAAAATTTACCTTTATTGTCAAAAATACCTGGAATGCCGAGGTTGGTAACTTGATATCACTATACACAATTTTAAAATTTAGTGAAATGTAACTTCTGGAAATGTATCGATGTCGTAAAAAATGGTCTCCCCTGATTTTTATACGATTATTAATGAAACGAACGGTAACTCTATTTACAACAAGGCGCACTGTTACATCCGGGCTCTTGACAAACGATAAGTTCCGCCGTATTCCGACCCCGAATGAATGGTTTGCATTTATATAGGCCGTTTCTGTCACAATTTGCGACTGAAAGTTGTGATAAGCTGACGAAAAGGGTGGGGTAGCCCCCCCCACCAAAAATCTCAACGGATTTACACGAATTGGAAAAATGACCCCGGAGACTTTCAAAAACCGGAAAATCCGGCATATGCCGGAAAACTTTCACCCATGGAGTAGTAGCAAATGAGGTTCCAGTCCTAGATCCGGTTCAGTAGGTCACCCCATCAGGTCAATGTCATTACCTAGGTCACCCCATCAGGTCAATGTCATTACCTAGGTCACCCCATCAGGTCAATGTCATAACCTAGGTCACCCCATCAGGTCAATGTCATTACCTAGGTCAATCAATGTAGGTCACGATTGTCGGATTGAGGTCAGCCTACGTCGTCATTTAATTTTTGTAAAGAAATATGTTTTCTTGGATAGATTATAAACGTTTGATTCAATATTTAAGTTGCTTCAAAGAAGCGATAACTCGAACACCCTTGTCCTTATGCTACACTAGTATATAATCATCAGTTGTCTCCCATTACTTATACTTCGTCGGAATTGAACCATTTTTATCAGTCGAAGTTTCTAGATCGAATAGAGTCACCCTCGAATTACATACTTAAAGTTTGTGCTGTGTGACTTGTTCACCATAACCATAAACTGACCGCAGCTCGTCTCAAACATTGCATAATTCACTACGCTTTCGCTGATCTTACTAAATGTTTTTTATTTAAATTATTACTATTACAATTTCAATAATATAGTACTTGCAAGAATATGCACTAATATTCAATTCATAAATAAGAACATATAATGAATAGTTATTCATAGAAACGTGCTGAAAAATTACCTTTCATAACAAAAGTCTGCAGTCCTTTGTAGTCTTGTTGTAAGTCATTCCCAACTCAAAACTGATCAAATTTCCATACATTTGTCCCAAATCACAAATTTTAAATGTCAAAACACAAACTACTACTGACAACTGTAAATGCAACACACAATTTCATAAAATAGCTAATTCTTTTAACTTTCACATCAGCAAATGTGCCCCTTTCTATTTTCTTTCTCTGATAATTTTGAATTAACCAATCAAAAGGCTTCTATGCAGTTACTTCCTGTTACTTCTTGAGGTACTACTTGGGGTTAATTGCAATATTTCTAGTCTGTTTCCTTTGATGCAAAGGATCAAGATCCCCAGAAGTCACCCATCAAGATTTATGGCCTGCAAAACAGACATTAGTAATTAGACACAGGTGTTTTCCACTCTGAGCTGTCTCTCACATGGCCAAAAATAATCTAAGTCCAAACTTTCCACATACTTTTGTGTATTGTACGCATACAAAGTTAACTTTCCGCATATGAAAATCAACTTTCCACGAAAAACAACGGACCTTTGAGACAATGTACGCCGAAATTGTCCACTCTATCATCATCTTAGCAGATTTCCGCATACTTTTGACCTTGTGTCCCTTCTGTCCGCAGATATTCCAGCAAATTCCACATACTTTCCACATATTCTTACTTGCTAGTGTGGAAAATGTACAGACAGGTTGTTACATAATTATATATCATATTTATATATTTAGGGCATTTGGCCGCGGGCCGCGGCCGCGGGCGAGCAACAGTTCTAGTGTTCCAGATTGCATATGACATTGTTTATTTTTCAGGTACATTCCCGATATTGAAATTTCTTGTCTGGTGGACGAAGATGATGTCGACCTAGCACAAACAAACAATGCTGTCATCAACAATCTACATCCGATTAAGTTTAGAGCAAGGGAAGCAGAAGAGCAGCATTGGATCAGTGTAAATTGGATCGATAGTAGTGATGAACTTCAAGCGTGTGATTCAGCAGCCACTAGAGAAGTGGTTACTAAGAAGATAAGGCATCTAAAACCTATTTTGGAGGCTTTGACAGTATCCTGTGATGGCACCCCTGGGGGAAACATGAAATGGACACATCCAGACAGTAAGAGTTACATATAAATCAAGATCAGGATGCAAACCAGGGGTCACATTTGGTCAAAAATGATTTACCTTATATGGAGGTTTTGCATGTATCATATATATCAGTAATATCTTGTCTTCCAAATTCCAAAATTTCTGACAAATTTCACCGACATGTAAATAAGTGAAACACGAGGTGCTGTATCTCAACATTTAACATATGTATGTTAAGACACTTATAATTTATAAACTAGTATGACATCAGACATTTAATATCAGCTTTTACAACACTTCAAAGTGTTTTCATATTGAAGTTATAAACATTCCAATTAAGAAAGGCCTAAAATAAAATGTTTATATAACGAGTAATATGGTTCATCGAGAACCCAACAATCCAGCCATCACAAGTTCAATTTTAATCAAACAACCTGCAAATAAAAAGGAAAAGTGGTATGTTCGCACTAATACATCTTTAACAAGACAGAAATACATAACATCCAAATCAGCAACACTTAAAATTGGCTATTTTAAAGACTGATCCTTCATAACGCCAGTGGAATAGCCTAAATTTAGCATTCTGGAGTGCTTGGGGAACACATTTATAAGAAATATGCATGGATTTTCATGATGAAAAGTATTGGATAACAAGTAATTCTACTTCGATTACCACAATTGACATTGTCATATGCACATTTATTTATAAACTGCCCTATAACAAAACCAATGGTCTCTTTGCACCCTGATCTTGATTTATATGAAATAAAAAAATTGTGATGTGTGACTTTGTGTGTACACTAATTGATAAAGAGTTCATCTAAAAAGAGTTCATCTAAAAATTGTGATGTGTGACTTTTTGTGTACACTAATTGATAAAGAGTTCATCTAAAAAGAGTTCACCTAAAAATTGTGATGTGTGACTTTTTGAGAAGCCACCACATTGTTTGAACAACAATCCCATTGCCAATAAGCTGTACTGGTTATCCTGTGTCCTGATTATGTCAATGTTACAATGACCCTATAACTATTCATTTGTAAGCATTAGTTTGCATAAACCAAATTTGATATGTTAGGGTCACTGTGTTCCAATAAGCTGGGTAGGTGATTTTACAAGAGCAAGGTGACCATATGAGTGGGTGAAGCGTTATCGCTTACACTTATGTTGTCATGTTAAGATTATCATCATTAAATTTGTACAGGGTAACTCAAAAGGATGAATTAAACTTACTGCACATGACAGGATACGAAACCTGTGAACATTTTGTCCAACTATCAGTCCAGACGATGTTGGTCATGTCAATCAGAGGTCTGGTAATCCACAACAGCGACAAGTCAAAGTCCCAATACAATGTTGAAAAATAACAAATTGAAAATTGTTGTCTTATATTTATTGTTTTGTTTGTTACTCTTTAAATATGACTTTTACATTAGAAATAATAACAGAAACAGAAAGAACAGGAATAAATACAAAAGACTGGCAAATTTCAATATCTTCTCAAAACTTGAAAATGATATGCCAAAATAAGTGAAAACTTTGCTTACGAGAAGCAAAAATTTGTTTAGACAATATTTGCCAGCCATGCTTACAAAGTGGGGTATTAAAACATTTCCTCTATGTGAAAGTAACACTGGCTATGCCTTAAGATTCAGTACTACACAGGAAAAACACCTTAAGTTAATAGGACTTCTAAATTGTCCATAACAGAACAGATTTTTTGGAACTGATGAGAGGGTATAAGGGCTGAAGGTACCAGCTCTACATGGTTAACTTTTACAGCTCCCCACAACTATTCTATGAATTGAAGCAACGTGGTGTTGGTGCTTGTGAAACTGTGAAGCCAAACAGAAAGTTTCTACCATATGACCTACAACCTTCTGTCTTGGCTCTGAATAAAGGCGATGTCCCAGTGTTTATGAGATGCCAGGATCTCGTTACCTGCGCTATGATGGATATCAAGCGTGTTCATTTCCTAAGCTCCATCCATAGTGACAATACCTTTGAAAAGACAGTTAGAGACAGACAAACTGTGGGAGGGCATAGAACAGTTGTAAGGCCTATAATGTGTGATGCCTACAATAATCATATGAACAGAGTTGATGTGCTGGACCAAAAACTAGGATCATATAGCTACCATCACAAGTGCGCCAAGTGGTATATGACAATTTTTCACAGAATAAGAGAGGTTCAACATTGAGGGTACACTCCCCAAATTACATTATTTGTAACTTTCAAGCTCAGATGTTGTAATTGACCCTGTCAATCTTGTTTTTCGTTTTTCTTGTTCATCGTATAGTGTTAAATAAGTACCGCCTATTTTTGTGTTTCGGTGTCGTCATATAGTGCTTCTGCCCAGAACGTAAAGCAACGTGGATAACTTTCGGCGTAAAGTCAATAGATTTTTTGTATTTTTAAGAACTCTTGGGTCAGGAGAACAAGGTATTATGCTTTATGTCACATTTAGGTTTTATCTAGCTGACGTTAATTGTATGTCATGATTTTATTGCCGTTTACTATGTAAAGGGTTGAAATGTTCAAATAGAGCACAGTACGGTGAAGGGTAGCTTTTATAGCATTCCTTTAATAAGAAGAAATGAGGGAGAACAAACGGAAAAACTTAGCGAAGAACACCGCAGATTGTGGTTGGCAAACATCAACAGAAAGGACAAACCGTCCGCTTCTATCCTCCGATCATTTTGTTAATGGTATGTTTTTAATTTAAGACGTTCGTAAAAATTTACTGTATACCAATTTTGATATATTGTTGAAATTATGAGCGTCAACTCATTTTTGTACAGTGAAAGACTGCATGTTACAGCTGCTCAATTTGTAATACAGAAGGGTAAGAGTAGTCAAGGCGAAAACTTTTTCTCCTTCACAGGACACATTTTTTACCCGTCACAGCAATTTTTTACCTGTTGCAACAATTTTTACTTGTCGCAATGTTTTGAACAGGATTAGGTACTTAAAATCCTTGTTTTAAATGTAAATTTAGCGTAGATAAATCTGTTTGGTTCACCACGCAACCATTTGTTAACATTGTAATGTGCATTCGCTTCACGCATGATATATCATTAATTACACACACGTCACTCGTGACCGTAGCCTCGTTTTGAAAAGGATGCTATCTTGCAGACAAAGGAATTGGCTCAGCCTCGTTTTGATTCAGACGCTTACAGAATCATAACAAAACAAGTCTTTGTGAGAAGAAATAGTGCTAGAATTTAGTTAACTCAATCTCGCCTTCTGTAAAACTTTCATTTTGTTTGGATCGGTGGACAACAGTATTGTGGAGTGTTGTGTGTACAAGAGTACAGATACGTGAGCTTTATTCATTACTTTTGTTGGTCTTATTGAAGGCGGAAGTAGTTAGTTAATTTATTTGTAGCGGCATCATTTGCTGCTGATGATGGAGTCTTCTGCTCTTGATCGTACGCCATTAAACATATTCATTTTTGGGCAGTTTTGTGCGTCGTTTTAGCCAGTTTTTACGATCTACTGGGTGTGCATTTAACTTGGGTTTAGTATCAAAGGATTATCGTGTGAATTGTTTATGCTTAGGTGGATTGAACCTTGGGCAGAGACAAAGGTTGCACGCAATCGATCATAGGATCAGAGGAATGGATATGGTTATTTTGGATACAGGGTCTAATGATTTGTGTGATATGTGTAGTCTGTTTTTTGTGAGGATGGGATTCACTTGTCTTCAGATAAATATCTGAGGAGTATGAGGGACTGTATTATTAGGGTAGCGAAATAGGCCAGTTCCAATATTTTAATGGGGCCATACTGCGATGGAGAGAAGCATATTCAAGCGATATTTCGCTTTCAGAGTGTTTTTTTTATATGTGGCTATCATTTGTTACCATATAGCCTCTTAGTCATGTTGTGCATAATTTGTGAGTGTTTGGAATTAAATATGGTAGCACTGGTTACAGGTTTAGTTGAGGTGGTCACATTATAGCATCAATGAGATGTGTTTGTGTTCCGCACATTTAGTATGATAGTGTTTTATGTACAGGTATGTAGGACACATAATGTGTTGTAGTAGTGCACAGTACCATTTTGATGACAAGGGCTTATCTGTCAGATGTTTTAGATATCACTCGCCAACATATTTATGTCTATGTTAGGTATTGCTTTCTGTATGTAACTGACATACCTGGGTATTAGTGGTACCTGTGATGATGGCAGCTTGGCCATTTTGTTGGGATGTAAATGACTTCCCTGTTATGCATGCTGCTCAATGGTATTGAGCGTATTTATGTATGTAAATGACATACACATGTTGCGATTTGTGCACATTCCACATAGCATCTTTGCATTGCTTATACCTATGGTAAATTGGTATGAAATTGTCATACATTGTTGAGTAGGATGCACATTCAATTATATTTATGGTATGTAAATGACATACTTGTGTTTAAATGCTGCAAGATTAACAGTAGCATAGTTTGGTATGTAAATGTCATACTTGTGTTTAAATGCTGCAAGATTAACAGTAGCATAGTTTGGTATGTAAATGTCATACTTGTGTTTAAATGCTGCAAGATTAACAGTAGCATAGTTTGGTATGTAAATGTCATACTTGTGTTTAAATGCTGCAAGATTAACAGTAGCATAGTTTGGTATGTAAATGTCATACTTGTGTTTAAATGCTGCAAGATTAACAGTAGCATAGTTTGGTATGTAAATGTCATACTTGTGTTTAAATGCTGCAAGATTAACAGTAGCATAGTTTGGTATGTAAATGTCATACTTGTGTTTAAATGCTGCAAGATTAACAGTAGCATAGTTTGGTATGTAAATGTCATACTTGTGTTTAAATGCTGCAAGATTAACAGTAGCATAGTTTGGTATGTAAATGTCATACTTGTGTTTAAATGCTGCAAGATTAACAGTAGCATAGTTTGGTATGTAAATGTCATACTTGTGTTTAAATGCTGCAAGATTAACAGTAGCATAGTTTGGTATGTAAATGTCATACTTGTGTTTAAATGCTGCAAGATTAACAGTAGCATAGTTTGGTATGTAAATGTCATACTTGTGTTTAAATGCTGCAAGATTAACAGTAGCATAGTTTGGTATGTAAATGTCATACTTGTGTTTAAATGCTGCAAGATTAACAGTAGCATAGTTTGGTATGTAAATGTCATACTTGTGTTTAAATGCTGCAAGATTAACAGTAGCATAGTTTGGTATGTAAATGTCATACTTGTGTTTAAATGCTGCAAGATTAACAGTAGCATAGTTTGGTATGTAAATGTCATACTTGTGTTTAAATGCTGCAAGATTAACAGTAGCATAGTTTGGTATGTAAATGTCATACTTGTGTTTAAATGCTGCAAGATTAACAGTAGCATAGTTTGGTATGTAAATGTCATACTTGTGTTTAAATGCTGCAAGATTAACAGTAGCATAGTTTGGTATGTAAATGTCATACTTGTGTTTAAATGCTGCAAGATTAACAGTAGCATAGTTTGGTATGTAAATGTCATACTTGTGTTTAAATGCTGCAAGATTAACAGTAGCATAGTTTGGTATGTAAATGTCATACTTGTGTTTAAATGCTGCAAGATTAACAGTAGCATAGTTTGGTATGTAAATGTCATACTTGTGTTTAAATGCTGCAAGATTAACAGTAGCATAGTTTGGTATGTAAATGTCATACTTGTGTTTAAATGCTGCAAGATTAACAGTAGCATAGTTTGGTATGTAAATGTCATACTTGTGTTTAAATGCTGCAAGATTAACAGTAGCATAGTTTGGTATGTAAATGTCATACTTGTGTTTAAATGCTGCAAGATTAACAGTAGCATAGTTTGGTATGTAAATGTCATACTTGTGTTTAAATGCTGCAAGATTAACAGTAGCATAGTTTGGTATGTAAATGTCATACTTGTGTTTAAATGCTGCAAGATTAACAGTAGCATAGTTTGGTATGTAAATGTCATACTTGTGTTTAAATGCTGCAAGATTAACAGTAGCATAGTTTGGTATGTAAATGTCATACTTGTGTTTAAATGCTGCAAGATTAACAGTAGCATAGTTTGGTATGTAAATGTCATACTTGTGTTTAAATGCTGCAAGATTAACAGTAGCATAGTTTGGTATGTAAATGTCATACTTGTGTTTAAATGCTGCAAGATTAACAGTAGCATAGTTTGGTATGTAAATGTCATACTTGTGTTTAAATGCTGCAAGATTAACAGTAGCATAGTTTGGTATGTAAATGTCATACTTGTGTTTAAATGCTGCAAGATTAACAGTAGCATAGTTTGGTATGTAAATGTCATACTTGTGTTTAAATGCTGCAAGATTAACAGTAGCATAGTTTGGTATGTAAATGTCATACTTGTGTTTAAATGCTGCAAGATTAACAGTAGCATAGTTTGGTATGTAAATGTCAGTTTTTTCACTGGTGAAAGTGGAATTAATACATGTATGATATTCAATGCCATGTATAGTTGTTGTTGATGTTTTTAGTTTATGATGGTTTGCATTCAATTGGTCCAATTGTTAGGAGGTATATTACTTAGTTTTTACATGTGTCATGTCGGTGGAAATTAGTATAGTTACCTTCAGTTTAGCTGTTGACGGTTTGATGTGGGAATGTACAGGCAAATTATTAAGGAACTGTTCTTTGGGATAATTGTCACCCAATAGCATACTCATGCTGGGGGGAGTCCATTGCCCATGGACATACCCATTTTTTACTCATGGTAATTTAATACACCACATAGACCTTAACTGCCAAGATTGAAGGGTCCAAATTTTATAGATTGGTAGGTAGTTGGATTAAGGTAGAGAAGACATCAAAGACCCTTGGGGTTTAGAAAATAATGTAACCAATGGTCATATATTGATATGCAAAGAATTTTTCATAATTAACCAGCATGTATCACATTCTGGGATGATTAGCAAGTGATTTCACTCAAATTTGGCTGCAGTAAAAAGAATTACATTGTGGCCTTGTGTTTGAGAAGGATGTAGTGTGTGAACTTTTTGTACTGAGCAATCTGTTATGTATTTATTTTGGGTTTAATAGAATGCCTGCAAAAAGGAAAGAGCTAGTGGCAAACGTCCTGTACGTAAGCAGGCCAAGACGAGTGTGGTACCTGCAACTGCGACACCCAACGCAGATCCGTCGTCATTAGTATCTGCGGTGGTGTACGAATTGATCAAGGGGAAATTAGTGACAGAGTGTGCTGTTTTATCTCCTGACTCGGCCGTGCAGGAACATTTCCAGCCACAGCCGTCCACATCTTCAGCCAGTGATGAACTTTGTGTTTAGCAGCAAGCGATGTCTATGTTTAATCCTTCGGTGGATAAATCTTCCAAGACACAGGGTGGTGATAAAATGTTGTCTTGTCACCAATACAATGGTCAGGGTTGCTCATTCAAACAGGCAAATACCCACATGTTTGTAACCATTGTGGCAAAAAGGGCCATCCCCGTTCAAAGCGCTTTTCATTGAACAGAAATTCAACTGCTGTCCCTTGCGTTGTTTCGGGTTCCAACAATTGACAAAGTGACAAGGGTAAACCTAGTGACTCTCTTTTTAGCCAGGCGAGTGCGAAATCCAGTAAAAGGTGATGTTTTGGGGTGATACTTGAATCTTTATGATCCTGGTGAAAAATTGTTTTTATTAAATGGCTTTACATCATCAGGTTTTAGGATACCATATGAAGTAGACATTTCCGAACTTTGTTGCAAAAATCATCTTTCAGCTTTGAAAAACACTGATGTTGTAAATAGAAAAATACAAAATGAATTAGCACAAGGGAGAATAAAAGGCCCATTATTCTAAGCCTAAAAGGTTTATTTGTTCCCCACTTGCTCTTGTGCCTAAAAAAGAACATAATAAGTTACATGACTGATTCAATAGATACTGTCCTAGCGAAGGTTAAACAGTGTGGCCGGGATTGCTTGATGGCAAAAAACGGATATTGAAGATGCGTTTAGGTTAATCCCAATTCATCTTGATGATAGACATTTGTTAAGTTTTACTTGGTTTGATGACTTTGGAAATACCACATATTACATGGATGGTTGCTTAGCTATGGGTTTGTCCATGTCCTGTCAATTATTTCTAGATTTTCAACTGCTTTACAATGGGTAATGGAAGACAGTTATAATGCTGTTATGAGCCATTATTGATGATTTTTTGTTTATCGGTCCAGCACAAACAAAGGTTTGTGGTCAAAATTTGAAGAGGTTTTTGGATATGTGTGAGGATATTAATATTCCAATTAAGCAAGAAAAAACCACAGTGCCGAATACTTGTATTGTCATTTATGGTATTGAGGTTGATTCATGTGCTATGGAAATCAGGTTAGCGCATGATAAGGTGGATCGTATATATGCAATATGTTGCTAGACTTTAAATGTAAGAAAAAGGTCACCCTTAAATCGTTGCAATCGTTGCTAGGTTTATTAAACTTTGCTTGCAGTTGTATTGTTCCAGGCCGGACTTTTTTGAGGCGTTTATATGATTTGACAATTGGTGTTTCATGTCAGTCGCATTTCATTCGCTTTAACAATGAGGCTAGGGCTGATTTAGCAATGTGGTATTCCTTTATGCACACATTCAATGGACGTTGCATGTTTCTACATGATGTTTGGTTATTGTCTGACGTCATGGATTTGTATACAGATGCAGCATCCACGGTTGGTTGTGCGGCGGTTTTTGGTAATATGTGGTTCGCGGAAAAATGGTCAGAATATTTTTTTCAATTCCATATCAACATTTTAGAATTATTTCCCATTGTACTTGCCATAGAAATATGGGGAAAAGCCATGGAAAATAAAAAGATACATTTTTTGTGACAATGCATCCACTGTTTACGTTTTAAATAAACAAACGTCTAAAGATAAGGTCATGATGAAGTTAGTAAGAAGACTAGTTCTTTCTAGGACAAAATAGGTAACATATCATTTTACTACATACTTCTTTTCCTAGCCCCGCATACGTGTCTCTATATTCTGACTTTACTCGCGTCTTCGTAACAGTGCCACGCTCAAGCCTACAGGAAAACGTGGGATTTTGCCGCGCAATTTCAAACCCAAATTTGTATTTACCTCCATTAAGGAGAGCTTAGTGTATTTAGCTTCATTGAGGAGAGCTCGGTGCTTGAAATCAAACCAAGATTCTGTATTTACCTTCATTGAGGAGAGCTCAATGCAGGAAATCAAACTTATGGATAGCTTGAAGGCTGATTTGTGCCGCCTTTGAAGTTGGTAGTTGCATTGCCCCTAAACCACACCTTTGACCGTAGTCGATTGATGTCCTAAAATTAAGTTTTGTTTCTTTTAACCCCTTCACTGCCTTTGCCCGAGCGCCGCTCGGGGTAAAATATGCTTCCTATATGCCTAAACCCCGAGCAGCGCTTTCAGAACGATTTTATCTAAGGGAGGTAACTCACTTATACTAATCTGCTAGATATAGATAGAGTTAACTTTCGTGGAATGTACAATTGTCACGTGACTCAAGATGGCTACCATATGTTGATTTTTTGGTGATTTTTTGACTGAAAAAAGTTTTTCCAAGGAATTTTGTGATCCAAAGATGGCGGCTGTTCGGAGAAATACTAGATCGCGTTTCTCGCTAGCAGATGTTATTGCAGAAATACAAAATGACTCAGATAGTGGTGATGATTACTTATATTCTGACTCAGAAACAGAAACCGAGGAAATTGACAATCGTTCTCAAAATTTTGAACCAATGTTACCTGTTGTTCTGGATGCACTAACACAAAATGATGTTGAAAACGAAAGTAGAAATTCATCCTCATCTGAAAGTGACTTGCAAGATGAAAGTGACAGTGATTTTACTCCTGATCCCCAGCCAAAACGTCCAAGAGTAAGTAACAATTTGCCTAGGGGCAGTAGTAGGGGCAGGTGTAGGGGCAGGGGTCATCCTACACCAGGTACATCGGGTACACCGTCAAGGGGGCGTGGCACTAGGGTGCGTGGTAGAGGACGCGGCCGAGGTGCTATACAGCGTGTTTCCTTAATTTCTACATGGACTAATGCAGGAATGCAGCCACCAAATGACATTCCTTTCTCTGGGAATCCAGGAATTACAGAAGATGCTACTAATTTCCAGCCGATTGATTATTTAGAACTGTTTTTTGACGAAGATTTTATAAATCGTTTGTGCATTCAAACAAACTTATATGCCGAACAATATCAGGCGGTAACCAATCTCAAGCGATTTTCTAGAGTTCATGATTGGACTGATATATATCCGGAATGAAGGTGTTCAATCTGCTGATGACTCGCAATAGATTTCAACTTGTACTGAAATCCCTACATTTTCATGATAACAGTAACTTACCAGAGAGGAATGATCCTAATTATGACAGGTTATATAAAATAAGACCAGTGATTGATCATTTGTTTGAAAAATTTCAGGCAGTTTATGAACCAAGAAGGGACATCTGTGTGGACGAAAGCCTGCTATTGTGGAAAGGCAGGTTGCTTTTCCGGCAATACATACCCCTCAAGCGAGCAAGGTTTGGGATAAAAATATACTTGTGCTGTGAATCTGATGGTGGTATCAAGGGCAGTGGTGGTTACTGTTATAGGTTCAAAGTGTATGCTGGTAAAGATGACCCCGTGAACGAAATTAGGCCTGTGATTCCCGAAACTGCAGTTCATCTGTCTATAAGTGAACAAATGGTGATTTTTCTTATCGCGCCACTTCTCGATAAAGGCTACCATGTTTACACTGACAACTGGTACACTAGTTTGCGACTTCACTTGTACCTTAGAGAAAAGAAGACTCTTGCATGTGGTACTATCAGAGCAAACCGTGGTATACCAACACAGCTACTCGAGCAAGCCGTTGATAGAACTGGTGACTCTTGTGCTCTGTTAGGAGATGGCAAAATTGTGGCAACTAAATACCATAGTACAAAAGTTGTGTACTTACTGTCTACAATTCATGGACATGATGAAGTGAATGTCAATAACAGACGGCGAACTGGCACAATCAAGCGCCAAAAGGTATCGGCAGAATATAACCGAAATATGGGGGGCGTCGACAAGCAGGATCAAGTTATCCAACCGTACGACTGTTCTCGCAAATCTATGAAATGGACTAAGAAACTGTTTTTTCATTTTCTTCAAGTCAGTGCATGTAATGCATTCATACTAGCCTGCAAGGATGGTTATGACAAACCGTTTCTTCAATTTCTCGAGTCAGTCATCACGTCATGGGCGTACAAGGACAACCGCCCGCCTGTTGTCAGTGAACCAGAGGACATAGTTAGGCTGCGAGATAGACATTTCCCAGAAATCATTCCTCCCAATGAGGGGAAAGAAAGGCCAACCAGACTGTGCAAAGTATGTTCTAAGAAAGGCCTAAAGAGGAGGGAGGTGCGCCATTACTGTAAAGACTGCCCTTCAAAACCAGCCCTGTGTTATTCGCCATGCTTCCGCGCGTACCACACACGCTTGGTGTACTGGAAGTGAAGTGTACATACTTTGTGTACTGTAACTGAGTTGAGAATTTCTAGAAAAGTAACTCATACTGTTCAGTGATAATTATTACTAAGCTATTTGCAGGTTTCTGACAATATTTGCAGTGTTTTAGCTTCCATTACAAATAACATGAACATATTTTAGTTGAAAATTACTAAAAAAAATGACAATACAGATATTTCTAAATGTTGAAATTTTATTTTTACAATGTTTTATGACATGCTATCAATATAACATTTGTTTCAAGCATTGAATACATTTCATCAAACAAGCATACATGTGAATTTTTGTGTAAATCCCTCCAGTTGTTTTGAATTTATACGAAATTATATGTTATCAATACATAACAGCATCAGAATAGCCTTATGTTCCATGGCAATGGAAACTGAGGTGTCCAAAGTTTGTCAACTGTTACTGAGATGATACCTGAGGTAATAATTGCCAGTAAACTAACTCAAAATATTTAGTGATATATATTACAAAAGTATTCACAGGTTTCAGCCAATATTTGCAGTGTTTTAGCCTACAGTACAAGTTTCATAAAAAATATTTTGGTCGAAAATTCATAAAAAAATGAAATTTTAGGTATTTTCAGATGTTGAAAAATTATTTTTATGACATGCTATCACTTCAAAAATTGTTTCAGACATTAAATTATATGTATCAAACAAACATGTGAAATTTGGTGTAAATCCCTCCAGTAGTTTTGAACTTACAGGAAATTATAAGTAATCAATTCATAACGGTGTTGAAATAGCCTTATGTTCTCCGGCATATAGCGTGCACTTATATATGGCAGTGAAGGGGTTAATAGCTCTTAAAATATTCATGGATGAATATTACATAAAAAGCCTATGAATGTGTTCATCATCTCTAAAGTTGTCTAAGATTTTTTATTATAACCTAAAATCAAAGTTTGTTTCCTGCGACAAACTAAAAAGGTTTGTATATATTGGTATGATGGAATGATATAATTTTACTATTTTTATTCTCATACATTCGTATGGGGACAGATATGTATTCAAATGACTGTCGGAAAACTCTTTGAGTGTTCAAGAATTTAAATGACAGTCCGGAAAACTATTTGGGTGTTCGAGAATTTAGGCATATCTTAATATGAAGCACGTAACGAATTCCATGTTTAGTTAACTGGTTAACCATTCGGAAGATTTTACGATTAAGCGATTAGCCACATAACCCAATATTGACATCTCTAATTTTTAACATAAAAATTTGGTTTAGGGAAAATGGTAGGGTTTGTTGGTCAGACTTGTTTTGGCTTAACAATCTTTTAAAATTTATATTGTTTTCTATTTCAGTGTTGTTGAGCCTCAACAGCCAATAATATCACAGAGCCTGCTACAGAAGAGACAGTACAGGCAGAGGACTCTACTGCAAATATTGCTCAGACTGAGGTAAACACTGATATTGTTTTAGTGAAATCATTTGTTTATTTGTTTACCTTTACAAACATGAAAATATACTTTATATAGTTAAAACATGAATAAATCTGCATTGTCAAAGAATACACTTATAATTTATTCCTCTGTATTTTGTAAAAATAAGAAGTTTGTATATAAAAGAAAAAAACTTCCATTTCTTTTAACAAGCTTTGTCTGTGATTAATGGGAAGCATTAGAGTAGATCCGTCTTACGTACGAAGCAGTAGATCCGTTTAACGTACAGTATTCCTACGCTAAAACCTCTACCATACAGTTTGACCCATACTTTAGGTACAGGAATCTAACGCTTCCAGCGTCACGTGACAACAAAGATGGAGACATTTCACACGTATGATGAGGCTGACGCCTTTATTAAAGATATAGAAACTTCAACTACAAACAGGTTGATCGTATACAAGAAAACCAGTGGCGTTAAAGACAAAAGTGAGATATTTCTTAACGTTCATGTATCTTTTTTTACATCATGTTCAATGAATTTGTCGGCTTGCGTGTTTTCCGGCTTAATTGGGGCGGGGGGGGGGGATTCTGTATATTTTATTATTACCTGTAAACAAAGTATATCGGATCTTATCATGAATAAATCACTTTGTCTTATATTTTATACTCGATTTATTTTTAGAGCACGTTTGCAAGATATAATCATGTATATACATGTACCTAACATTGTATGAAATGTTTCGGCTAACATGAGTCGGTTGTACGTAAGACGGATCTACTCTAGTACGGGTGTACATAAGCCGGATCTACTCTTACATTTTGTGTTTTTGATACAATATGCACCCCTCTTACCTGTAAACAACGTTAGCCTGATCTACTCTTGTATATTACAACCTTTCCAGCTATTTATACTCTGTTTAAGTGGGTTGTACGTAAGACGGATCTACTCTAGTACGGGTGTACGTAAGGCGGATCTACTCTTACATTTTATGTTTTTTAATACAATATGCACCCCTCTAACCAGTAAACAACGTAAGACTGATCTAATTTTGTGTATTACAACCTTTCCAGCTATTTATACTCTGTTTAAGTGGGTTGTACGTAAGACGGATCTACTCTAGTACGGGTGTACGTAGGCCGGATCTACTCTTACATTTTATGTTTTTTTATACAGTATGCATCCCTCTAACCAGTAAACAACGTAAGCCGGATCTACTCTTGTATATAACATTTTTTCCAGCTATTTATACTCTGTTTAAGTGGGTTGTACGTAAGACGGATCTACTCTAGAACGGGTGTACGTAAGCCGGATCTACTATTACATTTTGTGTTTTTGATACAATATGCACCCCTCTAACCAGTAAACAACGTTAGCCGGATCTACTCTTGTATATAACAACCTTTCCAGCTATTTATACTCTGTTTAAGTGGGTTGTACGTAAGACGGATCTACTCTAGTACAGGTGTACGTAAGCCGGATCTACTCTTACATTTTATGTTTTTTGATACAATATGCACCCCTCTAACCAGTAAACAACGTAAGCCTGATCAAATCTTGTATATAACAACCTTTCCAGCTATTTATACTCTGTATAAGTGGGTTGTACGTAAGACGGATCTACTCTAGTACGGATGTACGTAAGCCGGATCTACTCTTACATTTTATGTTTTTTTATACAATATGCTCCCCTCTAACCAGTAAACAACGTAAGCCTGATCAAATCTTGTATATAACAACTTTTCCAGCTATTTTTTCTCTGTTTAAGTGGGTTGTACGTAAGACGGATCTACTCTAGTACGGTTGTACGTAAGCCGGATCTACTCTTACATTTTGTGTTTTTGTATACAATATGCATCCCTCTAACCAGTAAACAACGTTAGCCGGATCTACTCTTGTATATAACAACCTCTCCAGCTATTTATACTCTGTTTAAGTGGGTTGTACGTAAGACGGATCTACTCTAGTACGGGTGTACGTAAGCCGGATCTACTCTTACATTTTATGTTTTTTTATACAATATGCATCCCTCTAACCAGTAAACAACGTAAGCCGGATCTACTCTTGTATATAACATTTGTTCCAGCTATTTATACTCCGTTTAAGTGGGTTGTACGTAAGACGGATCTACTCTAGTACGGGTGTACGTAAGCCGGATCTACTCTTACATTTTATGGTTTTTTATACAATATGCACCCCTCTAACCAGTAAACAACGTAAGCCTGATCAAATCTTGTATATAACAACCTTTCCAGCTATTTATACTCTGTATAAGTGGGTTGTACGTTAGACGGATCTACTCTAGTACGGATGTACGTAAGCCGGATCTACTCTTACATTTTATGTTTTTTGATACAATATGCACCCCTCTAACCAGTAAACAACGTAAGCCTGATCAAATCTTGTATATAACAACCTTTCCAGCTATTTATACTCTGTTTAAGTGGGTTGTACGTAAGACGGATCTACTCTAGTACGGGTGTACGTAAGCCGGATCTACTCTTACATTTTATGTTTTATGATACAATATGCCCCCCCCCCTCTAACCAGTAAACAATGTTAGCCGGATCTACTCTTGTAAATAACAATGTATCCAGCTTTTTATACTCTGTTTAAGTGGGTTGTACGTAAGATGGATCTACTCTAGTACGGGTGTACGTAGGCCGGATCTACTCTTACATTTTGTGTTTTTGATACAATATGCACCCCTCTAACCAGTAAACAACGGATTTATTCGTGTACGTTTGTCTTACTCTTTGGTCTCGTTTTACATAGAAGACACATATGGTGGGTCTACTTTTTTATTTAAACTATGTACATGTATGCCAGATAAACTTTTTTATGTTCTCTTTTTTCTGCCTATTTATACTTGTTTACCCGTTTTTCAGAGATTACATCAACGGACATTAATCGCATTCTGTGGGAGGAGAAGTATGGTGAGCTTCCCATCATTTATAATGGTGTTCCATTTGTAAATGTTGGGAAGGAGGAAAGAGAGTGTCACCATGGTCCGAGAAGAAAAGTAAGCAAGCGAAAGGTAAATTACCGTTTGATTTGTATGTCTTCATTATAAAAGTTTATACGTCAGCTGTATCAGGAACTTCTGTATTAGGAAACTGATTTATATATAATTAGGTAAATCACATTACAAATAACTGCTATTTAAACGTAACAACGTACACAATGCAATTTAAAGCATTTGTCTTATATTGGTGTATTGATGCATTATGGTGATGAACGATACATTTGCAATTTCAACTTCAAATTGTGTTTCTGTAAGACATTTTGTAAACCAAATGTCTACGATGTTCAATATTTATTGGAAAAAAAGTATACTTCAAGATGCTAGCTTTTTGAACTACCGTTCACCTTAAAGTCCGTTGATATGTGCCAATTCAATAAACACAAGCCTCCATTGTAAAGCTTAAAGTGTTTGAATTAACTATAATGGATAACAGCAATGCAAAGTACCTTAGTGTTGAAATCAAAGAATGATAAGCAGTAATACAGTATTGTTGTATGAATATTTGAAACCTGGGGGATACTTAGCTGCGACAATAAATTTGTCTAAATATTTACGCTGTATTCGTGATAATTCCGTCTTGTTGTTTTTAAACTACCCTCCGTACTTGCAATCAATGTATGAATAACTTTGTTTAGTTTTTAATATTATGACTGGTCTTTACTTGTGTCTTACTATTTGTCGTTTTCATACTTTCCCATAAACTGTCTAATAAAAATGTTTCGTAAATAACTTTGAACATGTTTTTTCTTACTTTTGATTGTAATGTGTAATCTTGTACAATGCTGATTTATTGCATAAATAATTGTTTTCTGACTACAAAACAGACTGGCACTAGATCACCGGCACAAGACACAAAGAAAATGGATTGCAAGTACAAAATTAAACTGAGAATGGTTGTGTACTTTCCTCAGTACAAAGTAAGTTTAGAATGATAAGTACAGCTTTGAAACACTCTATGATTGAATCTATGCATACATTATCAGGATTATTTCCCTAACCACAAAGTGATCTGATCAGAGAAAGTGGGTAACTGGATAACTGGCTGCGCCATGTGTAAAGTCGCAGATATTGGAAAGACTTAATTTAATTGACTATCCCTTTATATTGCAAACAATTCGTGTACATCATTACATTTTAAATAAAGGTCACGTTTATATCATGTAAGCGCTTCGTCCAGCCCTACATACGGAGGGTACAAACTATAGACGATTATATAAATACATACAGTTGTGTCGTATGAGCATTTAATAATTGATAAAAGAGCAGTTTTATCACTCAAAGTACAGACATAAATGGAAAAAAAACTTATTTTTGTTAATGTTGAATATGATGTACTAGTCATTTTCCTTTACAGTTTTAGGATTTACCTGTACTCCAACGCCTCATGCAGAAACGAACTTGGAATATTTAAAAATAAATCTGGTTATGCAGGGTTAGAATGGTGGTTGTATCAGTGAATAAGCAAATTAAACTAATAAGGTCCAAAACAACAAATCAGTCCCATAATATCATTATCTACATACAGCATATATACAAGGTACAAATGTCTTTATAGTAACAAAGTGGAATTTTTTTTTGTGTTTGTGACTGTTAAGATACATTTGTAATTAAAAAGGCAAGATTTACTTGCATTTACTTGTTATTCTCGCCGATGACGACAACTGACATATTGTTGAAATATTTTGTTTAACATTGAACTGTGACAGTATTTTCTTATGCTCCAGATTAGTGGTACAGATACCGCCCGTAAGAGAAGGGCAATGGCTAATGAACTGAAAGCAAATTTCAACGAAAGTTCCAAACAAGTCTTCACCATATATGTCAAAGTGTGTGGAGAACATGAAGGCCATGTTACAGGAGAGGTATTGCTATCTGTTCAAATACTGTAGATACTCATTGTTAAGGATGTTCTAAGTAGTACTCCTTAGCATCCAAATATATTGTATGTACTGCCTTATTTAATATATGTTATATACTGCATGATAAATATAACGTTCTATTCCAGCAGCAAACATGTAATAATTACTCCCTGATAGCTGTCATAATTCTAAGATCTTTATTTATATTGTTTATTTTAACAAAAATGAAAAATATAGAATGTATACGTAGCATTAAGAAATATGCATAATTGAAGAATAAAGGAGTAAGTATAACGTTTTATATGTGGAAACAGGATACTGGTATTTTCAACACTATTGTACTAGTTTCGTTACGCAATAATTCAACACAGAGAGATGGGTTAAATTTGTTTACAATTACATAAGTTCTTAGTACAGACGTGATTTCTAAGTGAACTTTATATACATTGTTTATCTTTATAAAAACGCCTTTTACATACCATAGCATTATGTGATATTAAGTTGAACAAGTGATTCAATAGAATACATCGTTTAAGCTCACCTGATCATTATTTTCTAACGTGTGATCCAGTTATGGTTCCAGACAATTTATTGTGTAAATATAAAACTTGCTTTTCCGTTCATTCTCTCGGAAGAGAGGCCAGATCGCGAAAGTTGTGTCGGAACAGGGTTTTTGCAATGAAACGTAACACAATGAAAAGATTTAGTATTATGTTCGCCATAAATGCTTGAAGAAGTCTGATTATTTGTTCTGGCATGCAAAAGTCGGGCTAACGTGCTCCCGTACATGTAGTATGCTAAAGGAGAGTACACATCAGTTTAAAGGATTACTTAAATTTCCGTCATTTCTTTTAGTTAGCTGGATATGGACAGCCGGTAGACGGCAAGGTGAAAGAAAAAATTAGCAGTCTTGTGCTGGATGACGGCCTCCGAGACGTATCGACTATACATTCTCACCTGAAACTATTTGCCAAATCACAATTTCCGGTAGCTATTCCTTCAAATAGAAGGTTTTATCCATCTGCACAAGATGTTAGAAATCATGTGTTTTTAACACTTAACAAAACCAGGTAAATGAATACTACACTTGTTTTTGTCTTCTGTAGCTCGCTGTAAAACATGGTTTTTGGAAAACTCTGTAACTGAACTTTCCATATCATAGAACAAGTATGAGTTTTCTGTAAAACTGATGGCAATGGGCACACACGTACCTTTGAAACATTTGCATGTAAATCAACGGAGTGTGCATGCTCTTTATCTAAAATAGTTAATATCATAGTAATACGATAGATATTTGTTAAAATTTCAAAAACATATTTAAGAAATGAAATATGAGTTAGCGTTGTATACGAGATCTTATACAACTGTTTGGAGTTCGGACGCGTAGGAATTAACCTCATAGGCCCTATGCCTGAGTGGTTAATATCAGCGCGTCAGAATGACAAAACGTTGTATAAGAGCTCGTATACAACGCTGCATCATATTCCATTTCGATTCTAACTTGATTCAGTATGCAGTTACATTTTAAGAGCCCTATATTGTGAGAGTATGTAGTTCACTTTACTTGGTTACGTCTATGACGTCATAAATAGAATACATGCACTGGTATATTGGCTCGTATACAACGCTTGCTTTGTTCTTTGTCTATATGGAAAAATTCGTTGGTCATGTTAAAATTTACAATATATAGCTTTATAGTGAATATGAAAGGTGAATCAAGGCCATAAAGTGAATATAAAAAACCATTGCTCGGTTTGATTTTATTTGAATTGGATTTAAGTGATTTCGTTAAGATACTTTGTGTTTTATAACTTAGCAGTGTTGAAACATACCTCAATGCAATCTTAAAATATCTGATGGATTTTGTGTAAGAGTCACCTTGGATTAATACGAGTGCTAGAAGTCATGAACGTACTTATGATAAAAGACAAATAATAATTCCCAAAATAGTGTTATATTTATTGGGAATTCTATAATTGTCGTCTAAATATGATATGATTCGATCTATTCCTATAAGGAATTTATAACACTGAGTCACCTGTGCTTGGATCGAGATTTGTCTTAAAATCGAAGGTACAAACTTAACATGTTCAGTTGATCATTGAGTTACAAAGTTAACATGTTTTGTAAGCTTTAGATACATAATATTTGCCAAAAATGTCTATTTTCAGATATAGTAAAAATGATCAGTTAAATGTGTTGGGGCTTATTCAGAAGTGGAGGGAACAAGAACCCCATGACTTCTTTTTCTTTCGCCCAGTGTGAGTTCTATACTTTATTTTAGGAAATACTGTAGTTCGAGAAAGTATTGAGTAAAACAAAATATAACACTTTTTCACTATTAACATTTACGGTAAAAATGGTAGGAATCAAGTCATTATATTACCAAAATAGTCTAACAGCTCTTATTGTCTGTAATCATTTATTAAAACATTGTTCCATTCGCCCATGTGTCCGGTATTTATGTGTATACTGTATATGGACAAACCAAATGAAATCAGTTATTAGACATTTGTAATTGGATTATCGTTATGTGCATCTGGCTTATAATAAGACACATCGTCATCTGCATTGTGATTGGTAGCGTCGTATGTTTTGATATAGCCATTGATTTAAATTTTCAGTTCAACAGATGAAGACATGGTACAATCTTTCCTGTTTTTGCACCAGACAGATTTCCAGAAACGCCTACTTGTGAAATATGGGTCGGATTGTGTGTTGATGGACACAACCTACAAAACGTGTAAATTTGACCTGCCGTTATTGTTTTTGTGTGTTCTCACCAATGTCGGCTACCAAGTCGTGGCAACTGCTATTCTTGGCCACGAAACACGCGCCAATATAAGGGAAGCGATCAAATTGATTGGAGATCAAAATAAATGTTGGAAGCCCAAAAGTTTCATGTGTGACATGGACCTACGGGAGATTGGTGCTGTGGAGGATGTTTTTGATGGTAAGTGTATGATTTTAACAAACCCAGAGCAAATTTATTCTCCTTTCATATTTTGGGTAATGCATGCGATCCATTACCGTGTTGTTTATAATAAATTCATGTTTTGTCCCATATTTGTCAAGATCTTCAAATGATATCATTTCTTTTAGGCTTTTTTCACTGCCTGAACAATTACGATGCAATTTTAAACAAGAGTTGTGTTCACAGAATATGTTCAATTCGTCTGCTTTATCAATGTAAGCGCGTGTTGACTTTTTTGAGTTTATGACAAAACTTTATTATTGCACATCTTTCGAACCGGTCTGGTGACGTCATTTTAACGTTTGAAAACAGATGAAGCCGCATTACAAATGTTGTGTATTTGCAAACCACATCGTCAAAATGACGTAAAATAATTTTGACGTAACATCATCTGCACACCCCATCGTTAGGTTGTTAAGTAAAGCACGTTTCCTACTTTCATTTTATACTTTATTTTGTTATATGTAACTTAAAACACGTCACAAACAGTTCAGATAAGAAACCATACGCATGTTTTGAAAATATAACGATGCAATTGAAAGAAATCACAAAAGTCCACGTTATTTTGGACCCTCACTCGTATACTGTATTTTGAATTCGTTCATGCTGTTCAGCGTACTGATTATTCGTTGATATTCTCTAAATATTTCAGGCATACAAGTTTACATTTGTGATTTCCACAGAGAGCAAGCATGGGATCGTTGGTTCAGCAAGCGAGACAATGGTGCCCACGCTTTCAAAAAAGAAGCTGTAGGAATGTAAATTACAATTTTATATTATTATACTCAATGATCCTTTAAGCATAATAAGAAGTTAACCATAGTAAAGACAGGTCGTAGTTGACTGTAGTTAAGCGTACTAGTCGTAGAACGACATAGTTACCCGTAGTTCACCGTAGTTATAAACGTAGTTCGAACTCATGCTTTGTCCGTGGCTAGCCTTAATATTGTCGACGTGTTCAAGATTTCTGTACGGACAAGTTTGATATCAAGACCGTAGTTTGAACGTAGTTAATCCTAGCGGACCCTAGTTGACGCTTCTTGACCCAAGTTATCCATAGTTAATCATAACGTATAACTATGGTAGTCCAATTTTATGTCATGTCCTATATTTGATAGTTTCTTAATTAAACGTCTGTTATGTTCTCATGCAGTTTCCAACCAACTTGGTGTTTTGCTATTTGTTTGACATGTCATAAATAAAACTTCAGAGGTCAGGAGACGCTAATACAAAGTACTTTACAATATATAGGTACGAAATCGGATATTAAACTGTGATTGATAAAGAAAATGAAGTGACAACAAACATAAACGAACAATTGGGGTTGATGTTAAAAGAAGGTATACGGCATTATATTCAAAAACAAATTATTTGTGGTACCTTCTATATCGATACATGCCCATGTAAATCGCCTGGTAACCTTTTTGTATTTCTTTTTGAAAGTTTTGTCTTCAATCACGAATTACGGTTTTATTGCAGTTTAAGGAGAATAGCACGATCAAAGACTGAAGTGGATTTCATAGCGAGCCTGTTAGTCCTTCAGCAGCATGCATTATACAAGAACAATATCAGATTTAAAGCATGGATTGATCGCTATTGGATAGCCAATAAGACGGCAAGTATTCTGGTTGTGCAATAGACATTGTATCATGTATTTTTCATTGAAAAATGTGTGAAGCATTGTATTTAAAACATATTTATGGATAATGTTTGACCCACTGATACTATGCATATAACATAAACTAGAAGACTATAATTAAAAATAACCAACAGTAATATAAATCATATCAGATACATTCTAATGAACCTATTCAGTTTTGTGAGTGTTAGGGTATGAATACTTATTTCAAAGGCACAAAGATTAGGTGTGCAGGATATAAATAATACCCTCAAGCTTATAAAACGGTTTTCAGTTGCATGTGTTTTTTCTTAGCAGATAGCTAATGAAAACATGTTTTTGTGACACTCTGGCCACTTTTTTTCTTATTACTGTTGAATAATTGCAATGTTTGGCACTCACTTTTAGACGATTATAATGCCTTACAAATTCACATATCGAGTTTCTTCTTGCCCTTGTCGATAGTGGCTTGCTCATGTTGGCTATATTTGGAAGGTATGATGTTTCGCAAAGCATAAACAACTTGGCTTTATTTAAACGGTTATTAAGTATGCTAGGCTTTAGTTAAAACCACATAGATAAGGCAATCGGGATTTGTGTTGTCGGAAGTCGTTTATTATTATCGTTTTAATTGCCAGGATGTTTGAAATGCAAGCAGTTCACCATGTAAGATTTGTAGCGCGTTTCCTACAAATTGTGGTCATCCGTAGTCGTAAGCAATCTCTACATTCACAAGACACAATATTAGCATGCATGTGTAAATGTTGTCAGATAATTTAAAACAAACTTTCAATTAATTTTGTTTGCCAATTTGAAAGTTCTTAGTCCACACATTCATTCCTATCTCCTTCAAGGTTCAAACAATTAAAACGAACCGTTTTAAATGAGTTAAATACATATAGAATTGGCAACCATGCGTAACTTGTTGGAAAAAGCTTTGTTATATTAGTTATTATTGATAATCATTGAAGAAATTCTTGACATTTCACAGGCAAGACTACGTAGCGTAATGTTCGTATGTTTGGTGTTATTGTTACTTTATACCTGCTTTGAATACGTGTAAGAATTTATATGACTTTCTAATTGTATATTTAGAGGTGGGTTCAATGCTTCCGGTCCAGTCTGATGAATTTTCGGGTGAACACCACAAATGGCGTTGAGAGCCAAAATAAGGTGCTGAAACACAAGTATTTAAAACGCCGTGGTGCTTCGAAAACACTATCAGACCTCGTCACTGTCTTAATTCAGCAGTTCATTCCAGATAACCGAGAGAGGTATGTGTTAGTATGGACAGGTTTCTTGTTCCACTTTGGTTTATAATATTGTACAACTTAACACTAGCTGAAAATCAGATTTAAAAAATGACGTTTATTCTTGTTCGGCGTAATCTTCACCTGTATCGTAGCTGATTCATAGCCAAATTCGTTCAGGATAAGTATTTGAAAACAAGTTTCCTAGACACTATTGATGCTATGCAGAGGTGAATGTTCTTTTTAATCAGCTTTTTACTTTTTTGATGTTATGGCCAAGGATCAGGTGTCAGACGAAGATCAAATAATCACTTTTACTTACACTAGAAAAAGCATGTTTGCACACGATGGAATGAGGAGATAATATTAAACCTATGTTGTATTGTTAGGTTATTGGAAGATCAAATTCAGGATGACGTTTTATCCCCTAACTTTTACAACTATTATGATAATTTGATGTTTATGGTACATCTAATTTGCTGACTAGCCCAAGCAAGAGCATATCTTGAGTTCTACTCTACGTAACCAATTGTACATGCCTAACCGCTTGATGGAAATTAAAAAGTATACTAAGTGTTATATTTTTCAGATACATCAGAGAAAATGTTGTCTGCATGGACGAGTTTAGAAAATACAGTAGAAGCATTCCAACATTTCTAAGGAATAGACCCAAATGGTTTGTTGCCCATTGCAAGACAAGACTGGATGTAGAATTCAATTGTACCCAGACAGCACAGGGATTTCTTATAACTGGCAAAAGTGGAAAGGAATACCTTGTGTTAACAGAAGTGCCATCCTGTGGTTGCCCTGATTTCGAAATGTATAATCTACCGTGCAAACACATGCTATATGTTATAACTCACTATCCTGGTGAGGGATGGGATTTCTTGCCAGCATATTACACCAGCTTACCCATCTTTCATTTAGACTTTGAATGTAATCACTCTCACGAAGACATCGCAGTTGACACGAACAGTCAAAATTGTGCTGAAACTTCTGAGATAACCATTAGTGATTCTCCAAGCAACGTGCCAGAGGCATCAGTAAGACCTCATATGTGCGAACTTTTGAAAGAGTTACAAAGCAACGCCTACGTGCTAGAAGAAAAGGCACTTGTTAAGGTATATCCACATGTCAAAACTGCAAACGATATCGCAAGTTCTTTACTTCCGAAAGGTTTGACGCCTAGACAACCGAAAACTAAGAAAGGTGCAGCATCCTTGAAGAAAAGGAAATCAACTAAGTATCAGTGTGAGTTCCCTTTTAGTGCTCTTCAATGCATTATGATTATTTTAAAGATATGAATGAATGTAATGCTTACTGCATTGATTGATCCTATTTGTCCTACGTCAACAGTTAAATAGTTTATATAACTATAATTGGCCATAGTTACGTCGGTTAACTCAGATAATATCAGAGGTGTTTCATATGTGATAAAATTGTCATTACTGGCATCTAATACGTTCGCAGTATCCGTAGTTAAACATACCCAGTTTCATTCGTACAGATCTAACTGCTTGGTGTATACCAAATCTTCTACAAGGCATATACACGTTTAGCCTGGTGAACAGATATCACGATATGGAACTTGACATAGATTTGTTATATATGACCTTTGTGACCAAGTTTCAAAATAATTATTCTGTAATTGTGAAATTGAGTGTATTGACAAAGTTTTTCTTTGATTCGACCTAGTGACCTAGTTTTTAAACCGGCTGACCCATTATCAAACTAAACCTAGATTTGTTAGAGGTGATCATTGTGACCAAGTGTCGTAAAGATTATACCAATATTGTGACGGATGATGAGTGATCACAAATGCTTTGTGACCTATGAGCTAATAAGGTGAAACAAAATATTTAAAAATAATATGCCTTTCTATTTATGTTTGATATCATGAACATAAATTATACAAAGCACGTTCATATCACAATCATTCAAGACATTACCAAATGCTCAAAAGAATGCCATTTTCAGATACAGAGAAAACCAGTGACAGAATGTGTAATAAGCCAGGAGGAGTCAAATTTGGCGACAGAGCTAATATCGAAAAAGGTATATACATTTGGATATTGTTTTAGTTAGTTATCAATCAATCCAACCATAGTGACATGTTTTGCTAAATTTAGGTCCCACACACTATAACATTTTGTATTTGTAACCCCACATATCGAAGTTGGGTGTATATTGTCTGTGAGGCTGTCGTGCGGTTTTTGTTTCCGATCGATAACTTTATCTGGAAGTGAGATATTGTGATAAAACGTCCTATCTATGTCAAGTTCAGTGTTACGATATTAAACTTTAATGATAGTGTTATGATTTTTGCTGCATATGTGACTAATTGGCTTAACACACAGCTACTATCTTGCTGACGCAAATGTTTTGAGTTACATAAAACCTGGTCTCGGTGAAAAATCGGTGTTGTAGAAGGTTTATTAATCAAAGTTGGGCAATTCTAGTTTATATTGTATGATAGTATTTTTTGGTATCTTTAAAATATTTAATCATCTCATTCATTTGCATTTTTGTGTTGTGTTTATCTCCCATAATCTACATTACGTGTTTACTTTTATAATGAATGAGGCGTGAATACTTATACATAGAAATACATAGAAATTTCATCCGCTATGTAGTTGTGGACGTTATTAAATATGTCGTTCACAGCAAAACTAGTTTAATTTTGATCAGTTGTGAAACCGGTTCTTAAGACTTACATTTATCATGATTTCTGATTATATTACCATCTGAAAGAGATTATGAGAAATATCATTCGTTGTGATAAACGATAAGAGTGATCCACTTATATTGATTGTATAAAGTAGTTCAATGTTTGTGATTTTTCAACCTTCAACATATAATTCAGCTACATCTGCGTCAGGAGAATACGAACATGTGAAGGAAACGTTACCATTACTACCACAGTTTTCTTGGGAATCCAAACCCAACGTGGAGGAAGGTACATTAGCTGTGTATTATAGACATTTATAAGAATAACTATGTTACAGTTTGAAATACACCTATACGGCCATGAATGTCGTTTTCAATTTTTGGTTAACAGTTTGTACCAACATGTTTAGTGGAAATTCGAATCCTTGAGGCGCCATCGCTAAGCAGTGTGAAATACCGACGCCTTTTACTTTTCGGTCACCGCAACATCCCCAATAATAGTACAATCTGACTTTCTTTATATTACACCAGTATTTGGGTTAATAATTAGTTGATATTATAAACGTAAGTAACGTAACAATACATATTATCACATGATGGCGCTTGTGAGAAGGTTGATTGATATACCGTATTCGTATATCTCAGGTGACATCATTCTAAAATAACGTCCTAATTGTTGAATATAGTCCTTTATTGTACGAAAATAATTCTTCCAGATATCGTTAACATTTGGTCAGATGACAATTTGGACGAGACATATGGCCAGATAAATGGTCTTTGTGTGGATTCAAGTTCGCTTCGATTCATCAAAAGTACCCTGTCGGATGAGGTATGCATTGGTGAATTGTTCAGAACGTCTAGACAACAGCAAATTGTATGATTAAAATCATAATCAGTGCTTTTTTAATGAGACAATATATGTTTAAGTATATGATTACATATAGAATTGTGTCTGTATTAACTAACATTGCATTTACTATCCTATACAGACAAAGAGAAAACTAAATATATCTTTAGAAACTCCCAATAACTCCTTTCACTAAATCTTCATCATTTCTGTAACGGCAGTGTTGTACAATTTTTTAAATTCGTCATACAGTTCTAACCTATTCACGTATTTGACTGCGTATAAAAGAATTACACCTGGGATTCCAACACATACTATACGACGCCGTCTCCTTACAGTGTGAAGTACGATTGCGTTAAACCACTCCCAAATAACCGATAACATATGCACTACCAGTGATGAGGTAATATGGATAAGAACATTGACTTTATGTATGGGTGCGGTTTCTTACGAACGCCACACGGCACACATATCGCTTTTGTAAAATAAATAGTTTACACCTATAGTGGGATTCGGTACTAGTTATTGATCAACAAGGATCATAAGGCAGTTTGTGAGTATCAAAATAAAAAAAAATATCGCAGGAACAGCAGGAACAACAGGCAATAGTTAGTTTTTCATCCTCTCAACACTTTACCATAACCCTTCTAAGAGGATACTTTTGATAAAAAAAACTAGTACATGTTCTATATCTATTACTTACTTTAAGTTTTATTTTCAAATGTTTCAGGTCATTGATTCCTTTTTGTATCTGTTGGTTAAACAAAACAAGAGCAAGAAGATATTGCACATTAACTGCATTTCCATGACAGGAATTTTTGATGGCAATATTTTTGCACACAGACTGTTAGCCCGTGAGGTATGTCGTCCTCTTTAAACCAGATAATTAGAATTTTCTTATTGTACGAATTACATCAGGATTATACTGACTGTGTTGCTTAAGGTATTTTCTTTCGTTTACAAATGTTTTCATATCATGATTCTCTGTTTCAACTGGCATGTGTTCCAAACACTCATTTTAGTCTACAAAAATATAACCTAAAAGTACTTAAAAATCTTATACAATATATAATGAGATACATTAGTGAGTTAACTCTCCCTACTACTCTCCTTAAACTACTATAGTCATATCAACCAGATTACTCTGTTTCCTATTGGCATATTTCTACCGACTACCTATTCATCTGATTAACTAGTTAATACAATATTTATCTAGATTATTTCGTAGTTAACGAGTTAAGTAACAAGATAAAATGTAAATAAAAATAAAATCTGAACGAAAAAAACATTAAGTGGCAACAACTGCCGGTACTTACTAGTATAACACTTCAGTTGCATCTTTCCTTTCAGAAAACTCTTCTGTCCTATGAGCATATACTGGGTGCGTACAATGAAGGGGGTAATCATTGGACCCTATTGGTAAATATGTGTTTTTTACCCAGCCGAGTTTAAGTCAAATTTTCAGACAACTTTTTCAAGTTATACTCGCCAATATTAGACAATGAAATTCTAATCGGTGGACTGTCAGAAGTCTTGGATTTGTTTTTGTTTAGAGAATAGTTTTATAAAGATTTCTTGAAACTTCATACAGTTGTTAACATGATGACTTCTAGTGCGTAACAAATGTCCGCATTCATCACATTCAAGCTGAAAAACTGTCAATCATCGCACGACCTTTCCCTTTCGATACATATTTCTATTCGCTACATTCAAAAATAGCATTTAGAGTATCTAATATCACAACAAACATACTCAAGTATAGCAAGTTCCTAGTATCTTTATACTGTACCGATAAGTGTGTATGCAGTGGCTTTTAAAGAATATTAACCAGAAGTCATTGAAAAACGTTTCATAAATGTTAATTAAGGATGAATATCTTCATGTACTGGTGTTATGTTCTGTTTACTAGACAAGGTTGCGATACTTATTGAAAGGCCCTCGTAACAATATAATATAATTGTATCATTATGTTAAGGCGTTAAAGATATGTTTTAACAGATCATCACCCCCAAAGAACGTACCATCGCCTACATTAACCCACTTGGTTCACAGTGGAGAAATGAGCAAAAAATCATAAGCCATTGGTTGTAAGTTGTAAAGTTAAAACAACTGTTTATAAAACGTTAATTCGTTAAAGTTGCAGTGTTTGTTTTTTGTTGTTCATATTAGTTTGAATGTGTGTTGAAAAATGTAAGGTTGGTAGAGACATTTTCTATAGTCATAGAGTATTTACATTTTACATAAGTACTTTTTAAGAGAGTAAATATCATCCATTTGGTCACTTAATTAAGTAATGCACATGTAATATTTTACATGTAATGATTTTTTGAACAGCAAATCTGATCGGTTTAATTCCTCATTTTAAATTGCATTTTATATGTTTTGTTCTATGTTGTTCAATTCATTATATTGGTAAATGTCACTTTACTTTTGATCAAAGAACATGAGGCTTTAAAGGCGTTATTATTGATTTAAGTTACTCGCACTTAAACTTTGTAAAAAGTCAATTATTTAATATGCTTTATTGTTTTACTTTTATTTGCTTGATTTTGCTTGTTTTTGCTTGTTTATTTGCTTGTGTTTTTGTTGGTTATTGTGGTTCATTGTTTTATAAGGGCCCCACATAATTGTTGTGGATGCCTTATAGTAATCACTATGTCTGTCCGTCTGTCTCTCCGAACATACCCCAAGGTAGTTGTGTAGTATGGAACAAAATGCTATTTTTAAATTCCATTCATTCCGCCACTTGTGGGGTCAAAATGTTACTTGTGTGTAAACAAAATAATAAACAAAATAAACCAATTCAAAATTCTCATTTTTACTTCTTTTTATAACTTCAAAATCGTTATAGAAGATCACTTTAACATGAAGCCTCAACAACATTACACTTCATTATGACGTTACTCTGACTACAATATTGTAAAGATTATGGCCTTATGTGAAATTACAATTTTTATCAGTTTTCATATTTTCTCTTCAGAACTTCAAAACTCTTACAGCTAATCATCTTTTCAAATGAAACATCCTGTATTTATTGACAGTCACAGTATGTAAATATGTAGCAAAAAAAGGGCAACAACTAATATAATTGAATTGTACTTAAGCCCAATCTCATCTTAGTAATGAAGCTTGTTAAAATCTGAGCATATCTTGTGTATACCATAATTATTGCCATCAATTGTTTGTAAATACATGCATTATTGGAAATGGCAAGTTGTAGTAAAATGCCAACTATATCTTATGTTGTGTGTGCTGTAGGCATTATATAACCATGTGCTTGATTTTATCAGACACAACCTGGATTACATAGCTCGGCACGTTATCATAGTGCAACTACATTTAAGACTCATGACGGTTTTTATGCGATTAATTCATAGCAGCCATTAGTTCAGATTAAATTACTGCTGCAGAGTAGTTTCTTATGTGCCCCAAAATATTTTAAACAGTTAATCGTATATCCTCAAAAAAGTATTCCTTCCTTTAAGCTGTGTTCTGCTCTTTATTACAGTCACTGGCCTGTCAATATGCTAGTTTTTTTACTTGTTTCTCTACTGTCCTTGAAGTGGTTAGCCATCTACATAATATAACACCATTTGATTAACAAGAGTCCCAACAAGCAGTATGCTAACTATTTCAAATGTTGGGGAACAGATGTAAAAGTAAGGTATTAAACTTTATCACAAAACGTTACATGTCTACAGTGTGTGACGTAATTTTCAACGAGGGCTCGTAAAATGACGTCAACATAACACAATGACATCACTAAGTATTACACAATCAACGACATCGCATTGTAATTTAAGTGACGAATGATTTAACTTTGAGAATACATCATTCCATTTCGCTAGTGATATTACTTTACGAAATTATCGACAGACATCCTACTGCAGAACAAACTCAACCTTACACAGGTAGCAGAAACATTGCGAAGACAAAACGTCAAATAAGTCATAGTTCATAATCATGAATGGCTCTGATGCAATTCCTGTTTGCTATGGCAGCTTTGATTTCCTTAGATGAATTACTGTATTACATATATGGATATTTAATCTGTGATCACACAAAACATTCATTTTATTTATTTTGTACTTCAGTGCATTTTTAAAGTCAAGATATGACGCCAACCTGGAAGACCAATTACCAGCCAACTGGGAGATACTTGTTCCAAAACACTCCAAGCAGCCAGACGGGTTGTCATGTGGAGTTTATGTATTGAAGGTACTTAAATAAACTTATTGAACATCTGAACAGTTAAGGAAAATTGACGTTTTGATGATTTTTAAAGTAATGATTAATAGTACAGTTATGAACGTCTTTAGATGAAGGCTTACCCATAAATGTGCAAGCACTTACTTGTAGAATGTTTGTTTGATGACCATGTGCCCTTTATATTTTTGTCGCTTGTACATACACATCGGACAGGGAAAGTAGCACTCTGCAGGAATAGGAAAAACATTAAAAGGCACATAAAAAGCACACAGAAGAATCATTCAAATTAATAACATTTCATAGGGACAGCCATACATAAGGTCGGAAACTTAACAAACAAAAAACAAATAAAAAATGCACAGTGTCAAAATATCTACATCTCACACCGACCGCTTGCAGCCTCAGTCAGTAAAACATACTGGGACAATAGTACTGTAATTAAACGTTATATATTATACGTATATTATATAATGAAAATATGAAGCACCCATATGCCATATGCTGGACTTCGAATTTGCAAAAAGGCACGTACACGACATAGTAACATTGGCTAATAGTTGATTTTTTAAATGTTCATTAAAGTGCTAGCGTCGAAGTCAAATAAGCTAATCAATATATCGGCTATTGACCGACGCATATGCTCCTAGCTTACTAATGTAATATTTACACGATAACGTTTGAAGTATTCTTGTTTTTTCTTTCAAGTTCGCGGAAAACTTTGTAGCAGGACGTCCCTTTCAATTTAGTTGGAGTGCCATGGATATTGTGAATGCTAGGAAGTCTTTAGCAATGTATATTCTGTCTGAAATATGTGAGTACATATGCATTAATTATGTATTCATGGGCTTTGTGTTTTGAGGTGGTTTGAATTTAATAACATTTGGTGTCATAATCAGTTTTAAGATATCTTATATAAACTATTATGGATAGGGTATGTAAGTCTGGTACCACTGTACAGGCTGTTTGCTTGATTTGATAAATTTTCCTGCTGTTATAATTGAAAGCCTTTTGTTATGCACTGTATTCTGTGTTTTTTTAAATACCTAGTGACTTCAATACATGTATTAGTGTTTCATTGCATTATTAATATAGAATAAACAAGCAACAGTTTCACCGTTTGCTAGTGTCAAGCCTTATTTTGCTCATTTTTCGATATTGTTTGACATTCTATGGTAACGTTATGTGAACATGTAATGGGTTTATACATTTGAATGCTTAAACGTGATTCAATAATTTTGTATGTTACATTTTACAATATTTCTGATATTTTTCTGAGCACCTTATTGCAAAATAAAAAGATATGTAGTTTAATGACTTAGAATTTTTACAACCAGCAGTAAGGTGTAAAATTTGTAACTAATTGTAATGCAATTGATTTGCCTTGTTAAATGTTTACATAACTACAGTGCATCTTTTTTTAGATGGTATATTTATTATAATATTTTGTACTGATCTGACTGAAAGTAAATGTTGTGCGTTGCAGGGTCATCTCGTAGGACATTAACCGAGACGGTTGAAGGTGCTGATGCGTTAGAGGTATATACGGGATATAAAAACTTATTCATTCGTTTATTGCACTAGCTGTTCATCTTATATTGATTATACTAGGTATAGGTACTCAAAGAATATATCAAACATAAGATCAGTTTATTGAATCGAATATTATCAGGTGCGTTCAGCACCTTTGGTGTTGGCGTAGACAAAACACAGTCATTCGTGGCGATGTTAGTCATGTAGGAGCTGCATTATTTTTAATGTAACTTTGGCCATTTGATAGTATAATTCATAAATAGGTTGTGTCCGTAAACTCTAACTTATATCTGATAATATATATCAACAAAATACCCCTCAGCGCATTTATGTTTAGAAAGATGTTATCTGTTTTTTATGAATTCAATTATTTTGAAGTATTTACGAATGTACTACCTTCTGTTCACATATCGAAAAAAATGTCAACGAATTCAACATCATAATCTGTTTTGGTCAGTTCAGAACTTGATGGACCACTACCGAGTAATAAAATATATTATATACTATATACTAAACGGAACTGGAAGCGATATTTTTTAAGTTTAAAGAGCATGCTTTCATTGTACTTCCTTTAGAATACCTGCAAGAACTAACTTAATAATATTGATCGTTATCTGTTAAAACAGTTGTGCCTGATTGACCAAGTTATTGTCCTGTCTTCAAAACGTTTTTGATCGCTCACCAACACTTTTCAGTGTGCATAACTTTTGCATTGGCCTTTTGCTAAGATGCTTTTTAATGACATTCAAACACCTGGCATTCGTGGTTGTCTGTAACTTGTCAATTATTAAATGATCTCTCTTTTCAATCCAAAATATTGTGCTTTTGGGAAAGCCTTAATTGCCTTAGTGTGCGGTTTTCATAGATTATTTTTGACTATGTATGTGGTATTTATGTTAGATTGCTGCTTCGTGGGTTGTTTTAGAAGCTAAACCACTCAATGACAATGTTTAAATGAGGTAAACTGTTTCTTGAAGTGTATATACCCTGTCTGGCATATATGGAGACCCTATGTGTTGCATTATATGTATTGGGTTCCTAGGATCTACCTTTTTATTCCAGGACGAATGTACTCCTAACACATCTACACATATCGACAAAGATGTCAAAGAAATCAACACCACTGAATGTGTAAGTATCATTTGATATGATGAATTAAATATGCTCAAAGTTAATAATGTCAATAGATGGCATCTGTTAGCAATTGATTCACGCATCTTTCTAGTGCCATTAAGCTGTGTGTCGTTGACAACAGTTAGACTAATAAAATACCGTTTGCATAAATATGTTTTGTGTTGTAAATAAATATTACATATAAACTTTACCTTTGTTTTCTTTCTGGCCTGGTCAGAAGCTGACTTATCCTACTGAAAGCTGCATTCTACCAAGCCAGTACAAGGACCTTGTGATAACAACCATATGTACTGATTTAGGATCTACTTTTTTTCCAGGACGAATGTACTCCTAACACATCTATACATATCGACAAAGATGTCAAAGAAATCAACACCACTGAATGTGTAAGTAACATTTAATATGTTTAAAAAAATACGCTCATAATTAAGTGTGAATAGATGGCATATGTTAGCAATTGATTAGTTAACAAGTTATTGGTCGGTGACAACTGTTATACATGTATACAAATAATAACGTATACATATGTTTGTGTTGTAAATACATGTAACAATTGCTACTTTTTTCTGATCTGATTAAAAATGTTACGCTATTACGCTTTTGAGTTGCACTCTATCAAAAGGCAATTGAGGACATACATGCGACCAAAATATCACCAGTGATACTACGTCAAATATAAAACTAATATATGTGTGAAGTACATGTATCGTAATTACTCTTTAATTGTCCTTTACTAACTTGGCTAACTTTGTTTTCATTTTTTATTCAGATTCATGGATATAATCTACGAACTAACAGAACCAAGGTAAGCTTTTTCTTAGCTCATGCTTTCAACGGTTTGAATGTATTTAACTGTATTTAAAATACACAAAAAAGTGAAACTGCTGCAGTGAAATAGATAAAATAAATTACTATGAAAACCAAAACTTTATATAAACTACTGTTAAAACTCCATCGCTTACAATTTAAACACTGGTTGTGATATGTTTGCGATTGTCTAGGAGGGCTAAATGTTAGACTGTAGTTAGCACTTATAAAACATTATTATCTTTATTTCATCCAAGTTCATGAACAATATACAATGTAATGTTTTATATACATTAGACCATTTAACATTATTTTATAGAAAAGGAGATCCTCATTCAGTTATTGGACGCCAAAGAACAAGAAGTGCATGAACGAAAGGTACACAGTAAATTTGATGAACGGTTTAATTGATAAAAACGACCTACTTGAAGTCAGGTCTTTATCGCTGTTTATGTATGATAGACGTTAATGAAAAATCCAAATTTATTCTGCATAACTAAATGACATTTTACAATTACCATTTTTTATAGTATTGCACATCATTTTTGATTTGGCATTTGTAGCCCAAAATGTACGAGTATTGACTTTGAATATATTGACTTTGAATACACATGTATAAACTACTTAAAGCGCGAAAGAGTTTCTAATAAATGAATGAATTACATCAGGAAATATCAAATATATTTTGTACACATGTACATAACTTTGAAACTACACATTTCAAAAATGATGTCCAACATCAATAATGTAAAGAATACTGTTTTCAGGAAAAGTTTATTTCACGAATCCTGCATGGGAGATAAGAAAGAAGAAGATGATAATGATATCCTCAGTCCTACAAGTGTGGTATGTTAATTAATTCGCATTAATATATCTGGCACTTAAAATACTTTTTAACTGATAACGTATGCCCATTGCTGAAGGTTTATAATATATGAATGTTACTTTTATTCAATTTCTAATCAATATACAACATGACTGAACAATATTTGTTTTGGTTGAAAAAAAATTTTATACGAAATATGTTAATTTTTTATCAACGAATAAATATATTCTTGGAAACAGGGATGATAAGTCCCTTATAAAGTACGGCGATATGCCGATTTAGCTCATCTGTCAAAAAGTGATAAGGTGAGCTTTTGATATTTTTCTTCTTCCGTCGTTCTGGCTTGCGTACGTCTATAACTTATTCAAAATATTCTTCAAAATGAAACATATGTTCGTGGGCGACCATTTACTTCTAATTTAATTATATTAAATAATGGCCATATGTTAACAAAACAAGGCCACTTGAGGCGGTGCTTTATTTCTCTGTATGGCTACATTGACAAGCTTGAAAATCGTCTTCCAAGAAACCTCTTGTCAAATTTGAGATTAATTGTACATCACTATTTCTTGGGTATTATCATGCAACTATCATGGTAACTGCCTGAGAACACATGATCTGATAACATTATGTTTTCTCATGTCATGACGTGATAACACTTTTTAGCTCCGCCCACTAATGAAATTGACATAAATTGAGGCAGTTAGCCTCTTAATTTGCCCAGCTGAGGTAGTTTCATGATAAATAGAATATCAAGTTACTATCCAGCTCGAACAATGTTATCATACTCGGCGATATCGTACTAGGGGGACTCGCTAAAGCTCGCCCCGGTACGATATCACATCGCCTGATAACATTGTTCTTATCGGACAGTAACCCGAGATTCTCTATTTCTTCCAAAAAATTAATTCAATGCATTGCGATACGTCTCAAATATGGCCGCATAATTACACAGAGGCATGATACTCAGGTGAGCGATTCAGGGCTAACACATCCCTCTGTTTTATTCACATTTTTCTTCAGCATTTATTAACGGAGTTTTTACTCACTCAAACATCCTTTATTGGCAATTAACAGTAGTCATATATATTACATGTATGACAAAACCTGATCAGTATGTGTTGTAAAAATATTCGAATAATGATTTTTTATAGGAATCCGAAATTGCCGACACAGAACATTATGACTCAGATAAAGACGACATCGAAAGTAAGTTTGATGGTACTTACAGTGTAACTATAAACCTTTCTTTAGCCGTAATGAATGAATTGAAGACCTAATTAAACGCTTTATTAACTAAGCTTATTGTTTACCGGTCTTCGCGTAAAATTTATGGTAGCGTGATACAAAACCTGTATTGGCCAATTTAGTTGATATGTACATGTATTAACTAAATATTTACTTTTTTTCAAAATAAATTAGTAAACTACTCATGACATCTCTTATTTTAAGGAATTGATGACAGCATAGCTCTGGAACTAGTAAGTATATTTAAACCATTATTCAATAAAAGTATTTATCGAATTCCTTTGTGAATGGTTTTGGGATATATTACTACCTAGGCTTCTATGCGTTACAAAGGAAGATGGTCGTACTTAACAAATACGTGGTCTAAACTGGTCTGTCGAGATTTCTTTGTATAAAGGTTGATGCAATCACCGGAGCGGTCACTTGTAGCGAGAAAGTCTTTCGTGAAGCATCTTTAATATTAAATTAAATTTTCAAGCATACACAAAGACACTTTTCAGCAAGTCACGCTCACTACTTTAAAGCCTTAAGTTGTGGGGCCTTTAAAACGTGTAAAATTGATCTTGCAATACTCTCATAACCTTGTTTAACTTAGAATTTTATTCTGTTTTGATTAGGTGGGTTGCTACTTGTGCCATATATATAAGTGCCATATTGAGCTAAAGTATAACTGAAACCTTTATAAATAACATTTGTATATGTATATGAATCACAATAGTTTAGAGTTCATGTATTATGATGTAAATTGTTAATATGCTCACTGTTTATTGATACATGAATAAATGCGTTCTCACCAACGCTAACTATTCGATGGTGTAGGTTTATGTCCGGTATGGTGTTGAACACTGATGTTTTAGAATTGTTAATGTGCGTCCTCGATATGATGGCCCAAAACATTGACAAAACGTCCATGGTTGATACAGTTCATATTAAAAGTTAACAAATTACTCCTAGTGAACTTGCTCTTTAATGCAACCTTCAATTCTCTATTCATATACTCAGTATGTTTTCTTTGATTGTTGCAGTATCCAAAGGCTTTAAAGATCTTGCAAAAGACATTGATGTGTGTCGATCAAAATTGGTAGGTTTAGTTTGGTATTTGTTTGCCTTACAGAAGTATATATGAAACCATGAGGCTAGCTGGTTTACTCTTTGTACATGTACTTACAAACATAAGAACTCATAATATAGGCCTTGTCTGTAGATCAAGTACATCTTTGTATATTTGTTTTAGTATGGAATAATTAAGCATTCAAATTTTGAAATTTTTGAATAGATTTTGTATTATTTTTTGTTTGTCGTTGCATGGCCATAAGCATTTGGTCATACGTATGTTCACGTAACTGCTGGTTAGTCCGGAGATGGTGTGTAGAATGTCAGCTGATTTAGTTATCAGTCATAGTACCTAGTACCTAGCTTTACAGTCCGTCGGTTTGTCTAGTCGTGTCAAAAACAACTCATGATACAAACATATGAAACTGATATCTGTGTTAATAGTATATACCAAATGTTTATTGTTCTGTTATAAACATACATGTTGAACAGTTTATTTTACTTTTCATAGTAAAGACGTCGAGCACAGGAGGCACCATAGTTTTGTGGAGAACAGTTTAAGTTACAATAGAGAAGAAAAGAGGAAGTTTTGTTTCGGCGCAGCTTACCTCACTTTAGAGGCAAGTATAGTAACCGTATATCAGAAAGTCTATCAAAATTAATTCATAACGCATACCAAATCAGAGCATTATACCAGGTACCAATATTTGTTGTTAAAGATATATTTATACAATGTTCTGTTCAATTTCTGTAAATTTCCTAAATATCTAGTTATATACAATTAAAAATCGTTCACCACATTATAATAATATGAACAGTAAATACTGACACGATTATTTGTACAATCCCCAGACAATCAGTACACTGACGAAGAAGACAACAAATGATTTGTTGTACAGCGTGCGGAATAAAGAGTAAGTAAATTATCAATAACTCCAAGTACAACAATATCGTACTTGTTACGCGCACTAACAAGAATGATAGACAACATGCGATAAATAAGATACGAGCTACTATATTGTGTTTGGTTCTTAACTATGTCTTCCACTTTTAGCAAATACATGTCTATGTAGTGAAATTTCTTATTTTATTTGCAATATTTTGTTAATCTCTTCAAACTGCTCAAAGATATAATATTTGTTAATTAGACATTTCTTGGCATTATAACATGTCAAATCCAATGTAATTTTAATAACTGTTACTAACAAGGTTTTAAACGTTGATCTGCTCATAATATCAAGTTGTTTGGTTACTTTTGATGGCACATTGAAGACATTATAACAATGACCTTAATGGGAATATAAATTATAGTGATTTTATTGTTTAATTTTTCTCATTGGTGTGTGTTTCATGTAAATCATTAAGTTACTGACAATAGAGAAATACACTACAGACACAAACTATTGGTTTTACAAGACTATTTTTTTTTTTTTTTTATTCATTTTAACCATACATTTGTACAAAGCAATAACATACGTACATGTTTATAAAAGGCAATATAGAATATAAATAAGTATTCGTTCTCAACAATGTACATATATAATTTCCTTATACCAGTTACCCCCCTTTGTAAAATTTTGATTATTTATCAATATATATATGTATATTTATTATGAGCTTCTTTTCTTTAACCAATAATTAAACCAACAAAATAAAGACAAAAATACAAACAATAATCAACTATGACCTCAGGTACTAATTGTGTAAGACTCTAAATTTATTTTCAAAAATTTCCATTTTGTCATTTTTTAAGGCTATTTCCTTTTCGATTATTATTCTCGATGAAAGATAGTTTAAAAACTGTTCAAAGCGCAATATCCCTAGTTTCTGTTTCATGTAGAAGATAAAATTCTTCATTAATATAATACTGTCATTAATCAAGTTGCTATGTTCACCCTTGCTTGTAATGCCAAAGCTTATAATTGAATAGTTAAAACTAACACCAATACCTTTTTCTCCTAAATATCTAGTTAAACTGTTCCACATAATCTGTGAATGATAACATGACCAAAATAAGTGTTCGATATTTTCCTCAAAACTATTACAAAAACAACACAAACTTGATTCCACAATGCGACATTTAAATAACAGTTTGTTTGTAGCAACTATTCGTTTAAGGTATTTGTACTGGAAATTCCGCAATTTAGTATCTATAGGTTTTACAAGACTATGGGCTCATGACAGTTTGGCTTCATAAAATTGTTAAAATATTCATGCAATGGTTTTTTATTTATTTCTGATGCCCTTTTGATAGCTTTTCATTCATTTCTGTTTTGATAAAGTTATAAAATGAAAAATAATTTACCACGAGAGTTAACATATGATATTTTTATTAAAAGGAGACCTGTGACTTCCTTACCTGCTATATTAGTCCACCACGTACCAGAAGGTAGTGCTTTATGGAAGACACTATACAGCGCCAAAATGTAAGAAAATTATTAAAACATTTATTCAGTATGTGAGATTGATGCATTAAAGGCATTTAACTTGAACAATAAGAAAAAAGAAGTCAGTGCTGTTGTCCATATTACCACATTGATGGTTTAATTTGAAGTAAGTCTAATTGATATCAGTTATTTGCGCAACTTTGTTTTGGATTTGTTCCGATGGCCAATTGGTATAATGCGGCCGTAATTTACATCGATAGGCGAGGGCGCCGTACAGTACGGGGTCGAATACTTATATAGATGCAAATTATAAGAAAACAGTAACATAATACACGAAACAACCTACAAATTCAAACAATTATAAACACATGTAAAACATTCTCATGTTTATCTTTTTCAGATTAGCTCCGAAATATATACTCTTCGTTGTAATGAAGGAGCTGTTTATAATCATAGCTATGCTATTTAGTCGTTCGTCGTACGAGGAGTGCCAGGCCGTGTGCCAAAAAACAGAAAAAGACAAGAGTATTTTCGGCATTTAAATACTGTAATAATGTTGATTTAGATGATTTTGATAAGGATGATGGATGGATCGATCAAAGTCAACATTATCATGATCATCAAGTGTAATTATATTCAGCAAATATATCAAACATTTAAGCAACATTGATTTTTACAATGGTTTTTTTTTGTATTTAATCATTTCACAATGTTGAAAGTTAATCTAAAATGTCTTAATTTTCAAATGCAGTAACTAAAAATTGCAATGTAAATGAGCTTAAAATAGTTAGTATCTTTTTTCACAAATAAGAAAAGGAAATATTCTTTCTAGCTTACTTACAGATAATGAAGTATGTATTACCATGTTTCAAGTTTACTGGTTATTTTTTATATACCATTTATGTAGATTTTTACAAACTTGGTTTAAATATAGTCTAAAACACTGACACAGCAGAAATGAGACAAGATTTTTAACAACATAAGTAAAAAAAATAATATTTTAAATATACCAGTCAGGAAAAAATATCAATATAATATATATATGTACACAGAATACATGGCAGACTATTGACCTGATTTGAATATCCTCAAGAAGATTTTTTTTTTAAACTTGTAAAATTTAAGACATTTTATTTATCCGTTTACCAGTCTATTATTACATAGGATCTATGATCCTTAGACTCTCACCTGATTGATTTGGCCCTACATGTATGTAGTCCGTTTGAGGCTACTGTAATAACCTATATGTGTTGTAGCTAACACGTTTTGAGTAGACTAGATAAAAGGACTGACCTGTAGACTGTCGGACATTGAGTAATCACAATAGCTCATACTGTATTTTGAGACAGATGAGCTAGGGCAAATTATAACAAAAAAGGTTTTTGGTGTAAACTACTCAGGTTAAACATCTTTTTAAAGAGTTTCAATTTAGAAGGAAAAAAATTAAGGAGGTGGTGGACGTCCCCTTTTTAGGTGTCAATAAATTAGAATCTAACACGTTTAAATGTTTGGTTCTCATTATTTCTTTTTATTTAAACCGTAGTATAATTAAAGCTCAGATGCCTATTAATCTGGTGTGCATATGCTTTCAGACATATATGGGTATCCTGTAAACACAAATACATAAGTTTTATATAATAATCAAATTAGAGACTTAAAAATTGGGAATTAAGTTTCTAAACTTTTCCCAAGACTTTACAAATTCTTTATATTTATCTGTCTGCCTGGCACTGTATTTTTCAATGTTATGTAAGTCTATTATTTGAGACTTAAAGTTTTCAAGAGTTGGCCTTAACCTTTTTATACTATTGTAATATATATAGTGCTTTGCATATAATATGAGTTTATTTAATATACATTCTTTTTTTGTGTTACCAAACAGTATGTCAGACAATGTCCAGTTATTAAAGATCAGATTGCATTTATTTTTTATGTAAGATTGGAGTTGGAGCCAAAATTGTTTTGTAACAGCACAATCATGAAACAAATGTGTTAATGTCTCTAGTTCATTTTGGCAAAACGTGCATGTATCATCATTAACAATTTTAATTTTTTTCAATAAATAGTTTGTTGCTAAAATCCTGTGTTTATTCCTAAATTGTAGCCATATCAATTTTGGATCTTTTGTAGTTTTATGCACTCTCTCATATATTGAATTTGTTTCAAAGAAGGTTCTTTCTATAACATTACCCAGCTCATTTTTCCATTTTTGCAAGGAGTTTGGGTAGTGTCCTACCTGTTGCATTTTTGTTATAAATTGATCTACATCCTTTCTTATCCTTAATTATTTCAGCCAGACTTTGGGGGATGTGCACATAATAGTTGATTCTTTTCAATAAATGCTTAATATTATTTTCATCAAGGAATTTATTTACTGCAGTCAACATACCCCTATACTCCAAGAAGTAACTATTGATATTAAAGTTTTCTAAAAAATCATTATAAGAGTAAAATTCCCCATCCTGATTTATGAGATCGCCCAAAAAGAGAATACCACCTGAGGTCCATCTATTTATACAAACACTTGAATTTCCAACTCTGATACCAGGGTTATGCCATAAATGAATAGAGTAACACTGATGGCTACTAACTGGTGTTACATTTAAAGAGAGGACGTAGTAACTGTAGAGAACATCTTTCCAAAAAGGGTTCATATCTAAATGTAGTTTTGTTTTAATAAAGTCTGTACCATATTTGAAACTATGCATTATGGTGGACAAGAGATTTGTACAAGCTGACTAAATTTATTTTCCTGTTTAAGAAGCCTTCTTATCCAAGTCACTTTTAAACTATTCATAAAATATTTTAGGTCAACCATCTTTAGTCCCCCAAATTTGTAATCCTGGGTGATAATATTTCGTTTCACCTTATCTCTTGAATTGTTCCACAGAAATTTAAAGAACATATTTTGAATGATATTTTGATATTGATTTTGGCTAAAGGTAGATTTGGTAGACTCAAAATTAAATGATTAAATGAAGAGCAAGGGATTTTATAACTACTTACCTACCAATAGGGCTTAAAATTCTCTTAGACCAACTGGCAAATAATTTTTTTACTTCTTCAATTTTTGAGTCATAGTTCAAATCTATGATTTCAGAAAGGTTGGTTTTAAACTTAACCCCTAGTCCAGTAAAAATGTCATCATTCCATGCCAGGTTATATTCTGGACAGAGAATTATATTACTATCTTTTCGGGATCCGAACCAAATTACTTTTGTTTTTTCTGTGTTAATATATAGGCCTGAGATACTAGCATAAAATTTTAATGTTAACATTGTGTTCTTTAAAGAATTGGCTGTGCCATCTAAAAATAAACTTGTGTCGTCCGCATATTGAGAAATTAAGTATTCATGTTCATGGATTTTTATACCTTTGATATCTTTGTTGTTTCTTTGAATGAACAGGTAGGGTGATAGAGCATCTCCTTGGCGACAGCCTCTCTGTAGAGGGAACCATTCTGACATATGACCATTTACAATGACGCAAGACTCGGTAATAAGTTTAATCCAAGATTTTATTGAATCCCCAAAATTTAAAAAGTCTAAAACTTGATGCATAAAATTCCATGCTACGGTATGGAATGCTGCTGCAAAATCGATCAGTAATAAAAGTCCAGGCATATTATTTTGTTCTGTATAATGGAATAGGTCATATAGCATTCGTATGTTCGAAGCCATTAGTCTACCTGGTAAAAAGCCACTTTGATCTTCATTTATGATATTTCCTAAGATACTTTTAATGCGAAAGGCAATTGAAGATGAGGCAATTTTGTAGGCAACATTTAATAAAGATATTGGTCTCCAATTTTTCAAATAGAGTTTGTCTTTATTTCCTTTGGGTATACAAGTTATGACTCCCTGTTTTTGAGTAACTGACAGTTCTCCTATTGATTGGGCATAATTTATTGAACGTACTAATAATATACCTATATCTTTCCAATTTTTTTTAAAGAATTCAACTATAAAGCCATCATTTCCTGGACTTGTGTTATTAGACATACGTTTTAAGGAGTTAAGCATTTCAGTATATGTGAGAGCCCCTTCAATCGATCGGCTGTCTAAGTCGGATAATTTTGGTACATTATAATTAGCTAATTTGTCTTTAAACGATATATTTTCTGTTTCTTTTATTGTGTACAGTTTTTTATAATGTTGTTTAGTTTCTTGAATAATTTCATCCTGCATATTTAAAGTATCTCCTTTTTCTGATATTAAGGAATTCATATGTTTTGAGACATAGTGTCTGTTTTCTAAATTGCAGAAGTAACGAGTGGATTTTTCTACTTCCTGTATCCATTTAGCTTTTGATCGAATTAAGACTCCATTCATTTTTTTCTTTCTTAATTCTAACAATTATTTTTTTTTATTTTCCAAAACAACATAGTCAATATTTTTTTCTTTTTCAATTAATTCTATATCTTTTAACAGTTTATTTTCCTTATTGATTTCTGTTTTTTTCTTACGTGATGCATAACTTATTGTCATTCCTCTTATATTCATAAGCAAAGTTTCAAATAATAGTTGGTCATTAATATTAAATTTTCCATAGCATTTTAGTAGCAAACTATTAACCAAGTATTAGGTGTATCACCTAAACAAGACTATTGCTATTACTAATGTTATATTATACTTTACTACCATTAATTTAGAGCATGAAAAATAACTATTTCTCAATTCAAGAGAAACTTTATCTAAATTTCCGCTGGTATGTTTTGGAAATATTAAGAAAATAATTCCCTAATTTTAAACTGTCGATGCTGATCTGATATTGTGGTAAAGGAAACCTATAAAATACATTGTTTTTAGTATTTACTATACAAACACGTGTTCGCATCAGTAAATGTACTACAGGTATAGATAGTTTGCGATTAGGTAAGACCCCATACATCTTGAATATCTTTAAAACAAATAATGCATTGTATTGAATGGGCTATCCATTGTATGGCCCTTACCACACCAGTGATGGGAAAACCAACATAAAGTTATGTCTAGGCACAAATTCATATTTCCAATTGTCACTGATGCGATTCTATATGTACAGTTATAACTGACCTATTAGCCGAGTTGTGCTGCCGTGGTTATTTCTCTCACCCATATGTTTTCCCCGATTTACTAGACTTGGAATTTTATGTTTATAAGTTCTATACATTAATATTTACAATGAACTATCGCAAAACGTGATGTGGCCTTATGTCCCACTAGGGATGAAGAGGATAAGATGTAATCGCAAGACCGGACATGCAACAGCCATTTTTGTATGGCCGTGTGGCTCTCGAACGATACTTACATGCATTATCAACATAGCTGACTTATCTAATGTGTAGCCTGGCAATGCATCTTGAGTACTTTTTCTGTTTTTCTCAGCTTAGGCTTTAGCTTTAAAAACTGTCTATTCTAGACGAACACACACGGTTTGTTTAGATATACGTGCCTTACACTTAGCCACAATGAATATACGGTTATAGGTAAATCCCTAACACTGGCATGTCAAAGTTCACTTTGCGGTACATACAACGACATTGTAATGCTTTACTGTTAAATATTGAACATTGACATATCAGGGCTAGAGGTCAATCAATAACAGATTACAATGGGTCAATAAATGATAGTAAGTCAGTGAAAAAATGCTAGATTACCTCCCTGCGTCAAATGTAAAAGTTCATATAATTTCTATATACATGTACTAGTAACTATACCAAAGAATAAAAATATTTCAATTACAATGAAAACATTTTTATATTCAGTATGGAGTTGGTATGATGTCTTTATGGTTTCCAGTAACTTTACACCAATATCAGATTAACGGCTCTTCAGAAATTTGATATTTATGCCATATGTTTTACAACAAACAGCCTATAGCATATTTGCATCTATACTACTTGTAGTGTGTGTTCGTATAATAGTCGTGTTACACAGTGATTTCTTTGAACCCTGATTTATTACCGAGATAAAGCTAAATAAATGAGAATATTCCATTTATGTTGTTGTTTATATGTATGCAGCAGGGAACGGATGGTACCGGACTCAAGTGCATAACCTGCAGTTTCTTTGACACAAGTATACAATCACTTTTCACAAGTAGTAATATTTTAAAGACATACAACATGGGTTTAATGCACGGCAAAGATCAACTGCATAGGCTTTATCTGGGAATAACAAAAACATAATACATGGGTTTATGGTTCTAATGTTGAGAACCAGATTAATATATAGAACAATGAAACGTATCTAGCAAATGAAAAGCGTAGACACGACGTAATAAAACCGGTATACGTATTTTAGACAAAATCATATGTTTAATAGTAGGGTAGAACGTAAGGTACAACCGACTTGCGTAAGTATGATCTAAATTTGATATAAAGTAGCATGGAACGTCAGATAATAGGTGGATCGGGGAAACGTAGTTAGGTATAATAGTAGATACAAGAGTAGATCGGTCTAACGTTTTGTCCAGTTAAACCGAGTATTAATAGCATGAAAGATTGATATATACAAGAGTAGATCTGGCCAACGTTGTTTACAGTTTAGCCAGGTGCATATTGTATGAAAAACACAAAATATAAGAGTAGATCCGGCTTACGTACAACCGTTCGAAAGTAGATCCGTCATACGTTTTTTCCAGTTTTTCCGAGAATTAATAGCTGGAAACATTGTTATTTACAAGAGTAGATCCGGCTAACGTTGTTTACTGGTTAAAGGGGGGCATATTGTATCATACAACATAAAATGTAAGAGTAGATCCGGCTTACGTACACCCGTACTAGAGTAGATCCGTCTTACGTACAACCCACTTAAACAGAGTATAAATAGCTGGAAAGGTTGTTATATACAAGAGTAGATCCGGCTAACGTTGTTTACTGGTTAGAGGGGTGCATATTGTATCAAAAACACAAAATGTAAGAGTAGATCCGGCTTACGTACACCCGTACTAGAGTAGATCCGTCTTACGTACAACCCACTTAAACAGAGTATAAATAGCTGGAAAGGTTGTTAAATACAAGATTTGATCAGGCTTACGTTGTTTACTGGTTAGAAGGGTGCATATTGTATCAAAAAACATAAAATGTAAGAGTAGATCCGGCTTACGTACGCTCGTACTAGAGTAGATCCGTCTTACGTACAACCCACTTAAACAGAGTATAAATAGCTGGAAAGGTTGTTATATACAAGATTTGATCAGGCTTACGTTGTTTACTGGTTAGAGGGGTGCATATTGAATAAAAAAACTCAAAATGTAAGAGTAGATCCGGCTTACGTACACCCGTACTAGAGTAGATCCGTCTTACGTACAACCCACTTAAACAGAGTATAAATAGCTGGAAAGGTTGTAATATACAAGATTTGATCAGGCTTACGTTGTTTACTGGTTAAAGGGGGGCATATTGTATCATACAACATAAAATGTAAGAGTAGATCCGGCTTACGTACACCCGTACTAGAGTAGATCCGTCTTACGTACAACCCTCTTAAACAGAGTATAAATAGCTGGAAAGGTTGTAATATACAAGATTTGATCAGGCTTACGTTGTTTACTTGTTAGAAGGGTGCATATTGTATCAAAAACACAAAATGTAAGAGTAGATCCGGCTTACGTACACCCGTACTAGAGTAGATCCGTCTTACGTACAACCCACTTAAACAGAGTATAAATAGCTGGAAAGGTTGTAATATACAAGATTTGATCAGACTTACGTTGTTTATTGGTTAGAGGGGGGCATATTGTATAAAAAACATAACATGTAAGAGTAGATCCGGCTAACGTACACCCGTACTAGAGTAGATCCGTCTTACGTACAACCCACTTAAACAGAGTATTAATAGCTGGAAAGGTTGTAATATACAAGATTTGATCAGGCTTACGTTGTTTACTGGTTAAAGGGGGGCATATTGTATCAATAAACATAAAATGTAAGAGTAGATCCGGCTAACGTACACCCGTACTAGAGTAGATCCGTCTTACGTACAACCCACTTAAACAGAGTATTAATAGCTGGAAAGGTTGTAATATACAAGAGTAGATCTGGCTAACGTTGTTTACTGGTTAGAGGGGGGCATATTGTATCAAAAAACATAAAATGTAAGAGTAGATCCGGCTAACGTACACCCGTACTAGAGTAGATCCGTCTTACGTACAACCCACTTAAACAGAGTATTAATAGCTGGAAAGGTTGTTATATACAAGAGTAGATCCGGCTGACGTTGTTTACTTGTTAGAAGGGTGCATATTGTATCAAAAACACAAAATGTAAGAATAGATCCGGCTTACGTACACCCGTACTAGAGTAGATCCGTCTTACGTACAACCCACTTAAACAGAGTATAAATAGCTGGAAAGGTTGTAATATACAAGATTTGATCAGGCTTACGTTGTTTACTGGTTAAAGGGGGGCATATTGTATCATACAACATAAAATGTAAGAGTAGATCCGGCATACGTACACCCGTACTAGAGTAGATCCGTCTTACGTACAACCCACTTAAACAGAGTATAAATAGCTGGAAAGGTTGTAATATACAAGATTTAATCAGGCTTACGTTGTTTACTGGTTAGAGGGGGGCAAATTGTATAAAAAAAACATAAAATGTAAGAGTAGATCCGGCTTACGTACACACGTACTAGAGTAGATCCGTCTTACGTACAACCCACTTAAACAGAGTATAAATAGCTGGAAATATTGTAATATACAAGAGTAGATCCGGCTTACGTTGTTTACTGGTTAGAGGGGTGCATATTGTATCAAAAACATAAAATGTAAGAGTAGATCCGGCTAACGTACACCCGTACTAGAGTAGATCCGTCTTACGTACAACCCACTTAAACAGAGTATTAATAGCTGGAAAGGTTGTAATATACAATAGTTGATCTGGCTAACGTTGTTTACTGGTTAGAGGGGTGCATATTGTATCAAAAACACAAAATGTAAGAGTAGATCCGGCTTACGTACATCCGTACTAGAGTAGATCCGTCTTACGTACAACCCACTTAAAAAGAGTATTAATAGCTGGAAAGGCTGTTATATACAAGAGTAGATCCGGCTAACGTTGTTTACTGGTAAGAGGGGTGCAAATTGTATAAAAAACATAAAATGTAAGAGTAGATCCGGCTTACGTACACCCGTACTATAGAAGATCCGTCTTACGTACAACCCACTTAAACAGAGTATAACTAGCTGGAAAGGTTGTAATACACATGAGTTTATCAGGCTAACGTTGTTTAGTGGTTAGAGGGGTGCATATTGTATCAAAAAACATAAAATGTAAGAGTAGATCCGGCTTACGTACACCCGTTCTAGAGTAGATCCGTCTTACGTACAGCCGTACTAGAGTAGATCCGTCTTACGTGTTTTAGAGGTAAAGCGAGCACTTACAGTTAGAAAGATTGTTTATGACAAGAGTGGATCCGGCTTACGTTATGTCCAACATCCTTGTTACGTTTTGTAATTATTGATACAGCCTCTCTTGAAATTCCGAATGCGAGAGGTCTAGTGTTCGATTCCTGGCAGCGTCATATCAAAGTCGTTAATACGGTACTGGTAAGGAGTCCGTCTTTGGTGCTCAGCATAGTAAGTTCCAGATAACACTTACTTAGTTCGGAGTTAGGATATTGTGAATGAGTAATTTCTTTGACTGAAATATTGCTCACCAGTTGGACAATAAAATCAAACACATCAAACAGTTATAGAATATGTGATGGGAGACCTGTTTGTAGTTAAAGGTCACGGTGACCTTGACCTTTGAAATAGTGACATTAAAAAAATAACGTACACACATCCAAGTACAGTTTGAGGATCTTACGTCCAATCGTTCTCGACTTATTGAAAAAGTTTCACAGAGAAGATCGTTACTGTTCAACAGTATGGTGTAGGGTTTTTGCTGCTTGTTTTCAGAGAAAACGAAAGTAGACTGAATTACCAACAAACAATCAAATTGATAGTAAACAATATTTATTTATGTTTGTTTAACTCATCTGTACAGAACACAAATCATATAAAATTGTATCGTATCATGGATAACCAAAAACGAAGTACTACTTTTGACCAAATAACGATGTACGTTAAACGGATCTACTCCTGCGTACGTTAAACGGATCTACTATAATGCTTCCCTACATAAACACGACACAAGCATATATAAGTTAATAAACACTAATCGAAAGTCCTACATGAAAAGAAATTTCACTCAACCATTAGACAATGACTACAACGTGTGGTTTAAAGATACACTTGTGTTCAAAAGCACCTCTTCTTAAATGATTAAAAGGCAGAGATTGGAATAAATGAAATACATTAGAAATAGGTAAAATGTTCAGTGCATAGTCTGTCATTATTAAATACTGAAATAGGAATTGAACATATAAGGTTTGTTCTAATACATGTATATGTGCAAGTATGCATGTTAATTGTGTGTGTAAATGTATAAGTAATGTAATTTTTTATATAAAAATATGTACCATGTCTATGACCTTCTGGTTGTTTGGAAATAAAACTTGTAAACTTGTAAACTCGTAACATAAAGTGCTTGTTTTCTGGCTTTTCGCTTAACTGTTAATAATTTTCATAATAATCAACTTGCATTTCAATAATTTATCGTGCATTATTGTAACACCAATTACGCGCATTTAATATGCATAAAATTCTCGCTAGGAAGTTTCATATATTTTATGCATGAGCTGTCTCAAATGAGAATGTAGAAAAGTAAAGTAATTCCCCTGGAATTTGGCCACGCCCAAAAATGACGTTTGACAGAAGAAACCGAAAGTCTTCCTGGTCCTTTCGATTAGAAGCATTTCTTGCTTGTTGACAAAAACATTACTTGGAAAAATACAATATTTCAAGCTTGAATCATTGTACTATTCAAATTACTTGAATTGAACTGATAATAATCGATTATGTAAACTCAGCATGAATGAACAGCACCAGTTAATGGATAACAAAGAAATGTTCAGGTGCAGTTTGTTTACAAATAAAACCAAATCAAATGTAATGTAAAAGAGATTATTCAGTACATAATTATGTCATTGAAAACCCGTTTTGGTATAAATACAGTAACATCTCAATAATACGATCATCCTTGGGACCATTGAAAACATGTCTCCTTATTGAGTTGGTCTTGATATTGAGGTTCAATAAAGAGCAAAACAGGGAAAATTATATTCTTAATTTTGTTGTGGTCTTATTATTGAGGTGGTCTTATTAGTGAGGAGGTCTTATTATTGAGGAGGTCTTATTATTGAGGAGGTCTTATTATTGAGGAGGTCTTATTATTGAGGTGGTTTTATTATTGAGGAGGTCTTATTATTGAGGAGGTCTTATTATTGAGGTGGCCTTATTATTGAGGTGGTCTTATTATTGAGGAGGTCTTATTATTGAGGAGGTCTTATTATTGAGGTGGTCTTATTATTGATGTGGTCTTATTATTGAGGTGGTCTTATTATTGAGGTGGTCTTATTATTGAGGTGGTCTTATCATTGAGGGGGTCTTATTATTGAGGTGGTCTTATTATTGAGGTGGTCTTATTATTGAGGTGGTCGTTGATAATGTTTTACTGTATCTTTAATTCACTTACAACTTAATGACTTCGGGACTTTGGATACAGGGCAACATCTCCCGAGAAACATCATTTTGGCGATGCATATAATGGGTCTGGTTGTGAGGTTGTTGCCCTTAAAGGATTAAATTATTTAAATTTTACTACACTTAAAGTGATTACGTTATTTAAAAGAGGCGATTGCTCAAGAAGATCACTCTGAAAATATTGTACTATACGTGCACGTGTGTATAGCATCGCGCTTCCGATTTTGCCTTTCAAAACAATTCAATGAGGTTGAATAAAGAGCAAAACCGTGAAATGGACTTGAAAATGCTGTGCTTAATTTCGAGGTGGTTTTATTATTGACGGTTGGATTTTATGTGAGCTTCTACTGTATTACTTGCTAGATATCAATGAAGAAAGTATTCTGCCCAATAGCACTTCCTTATTGATGAATTTGAAACATATATATGGTCGTCCAATGCAGGAAAACGTCATTATTTCTTTCTACAGCTATCAGTTCGATATTTACCAAAGGTTTTCGTCTTCGGTTCAGTTTTTCGTCTGTATAAAGGGAGGTCACTCTTAAAGTGAAAACCTCTAAGACGGTTACAAAACATTTATTTATGAAAAAAATCATAATCATCAACATATTTTAGCAACAACACTTCTCTGAAGCCGGTACTTAGCTTACACTAAGTTATTTTACATCGATTGTTCTTATGGATACAATTATTTTAATCGCTCTGGCTGAGGGCTTACTGGGATACTAACCAGGGCCCGTATTCAATATACATCTTAAGATATAAGTTTTTCCTTAAGACATATTTTTTTCCTTACGCAAGGATAAAAAATATTTTATCTTTAAGTTATATTCAATATATTACTTAAGATATTTCTTTCCTAAGATTTTCTTAAGTAAAAAAATCTTAGTCGTGTTCTAAATTTCTACTGCTGCATGGACCAATGATTTCTGTAAGCTACTGTTGTTTCAACACATCTATATTCTATCATGTCCTATTATTACTGGTGAACCGTTCACCGTCGATAACGTGGGTAATGGGGAAAATACATGGGAACTGTGGGAAATCGTTAATATCTCAACAACGGATTGAGATATCAAACGGTTTTGAAAAAAAATAATATTTCTGCAATACATATTCCGTTTTTCAGAAAGATTGTGAAATAACATTTTGTAAAAATCGATTACATCGCTGTCAGACAGTAGATGAACTGATTAGCACTTGTCTCTAGTTTATAGATAAAACAACAACAATATAAAACATGACATACATGACTTAAGAGACTTGTTACGAGTGGCTCTACTGTACTTGTGTAATAATCAGGCATGAGAATTTTCCGGGGATTGATTTGACGCTCGCAAGGGCCGTTTTTGAGACAACTTAAACCGTCTTAGATGCTTAAAGTCAGTAGCTTCAGCGGCCCCCCTGGACCCCTTGCCGAATTTTCAGCTGATTTGAAATTTTGCATTCTCATGAATAAACACTTATACTTAAAAATGTATATACTATCATCAAAAATTTCACTGAAGCGATCAAGAATTTATGACAGTTGCAACATTCAGTTGATTATTGTAAACAAATCTAAAATGCATTATGAGGGTGCGTTCTTCAAAAAGTATGCAATTTGTTGATGGTTATGCAGTACATATGTATTATATGAAATGCATAAAATTGCTTCTGATTTTAATCTTTAAAGTTGTTAAGCATTGGTCTGGTGAATTTTATTACATGAACGTAATCATATAACTATGTAACAAAGAACAGCTAGACATGAACAGATCGTGAAATTTTAAATTGTTGTTGATGTGCCGACAAATAGTGTAAGGTGTGGGAAAGCGCCCATATTAAGCAACATTTTACGATACAATAATAACCATGAGTTCGATTAAGCACATAAGTATATACACATATAAATTAGATTTGACATATCACCTCCTATATGCATCTAGCGTGTCGAATTTAAAGCTACGAACATTTAATGTTATGCGGTTTTAAGTACATGTCACTTATTACTATATAGATGATATTTGTTTTTACAGGCAATTGAACATCTTCGTTGTCATAATTGGATGAACATCTCATATAATACTGAATACTTTATTAACTGTTGAAAGATAAATGCTTAGTTCAACCTCCGACGATTTATTTCAAACTAAATTGTGTAATATATGACTTATTCCGATGTATTTTTATTGTTGTTCAATAACACTTAGTAAGTAACTTTCACGTTGACAAAATGTATATAAACATGTATGTGTTGTGGACGATTTACATTGTACAAGTCTTAATAAAATGTCTGTTCTGTTCTGTTCATATAATGTTGTTTGCTTAAAGATTAATTTTATTTTCCCCCAACATGACGATAGCACTTTCATGTATGGTAATTTATTTGTGAAAAAAATGTATTACAATTCCTATTCTTCATGATTTTAACTTAAACTTCTTGATTATATTTTATGTGAAAGATATGTATAATAGTGAATTGTAGTATTAGTACTTAACATTCCAATATAACATAATATAATATTTTATTTACATTTACCAATTTCATTATTTTTCTATTGAAAAATTATGTCTCAATACAAGGTGTGAAATGTGATACATTTCAACCAACTGTTTGTCATCCATGTGTATTTTCACACATTTGTGTTAAGTAATTGGCTTACAGACTTTTCAACCCCAAGACTTTTCAACCCCACTTTTCAAATGAAGACTTTTCAACCCCAGGACTTTTCAACCCCTGATTTCAAGACTTTTCAACCCCTACCTGTTGAGACTTTTCAACCCCTAGTTTGAATATTTTCAACCCCTACATTTATCTTTTTCAACCCCTACTTTGAAGACTTTTCAACCCCTACTTTAAAGACTTTTTAACCCCTATTTCGTGCAAAGATAAATATAATTGTTAAAAGTTCCTGTGTAAACTGAAAATGTGTTGATAAGGTCTGAAACATGAATTTTGCTGAACATGCTTAGTTAATATGTCATATAAGTAACTTGCATGTTAACGGTAAATGTTACCATATTTATTTTTGTGTTAGCTGCAGTGTGCATGAGGGTTCTTATTTAATACTTTTCATCATTAATACTCGTTTTGTAAATTGTAAACAAGCAGCGTATGGATTTCATTTAGGTTTTTCCGCTCATTTGCGTAGTATATGCACACTGTGCAATACGATATTTACTGTTATTGTATCGTAGAAACATACACGGATATGTGATTTATATATATCTGAACAGATGGTCGGTTTTATTTGAAAATAAAACAATGATATTGCAAATATTTGATTGTTGCGTGCACATCATATGATGCCGGTTTTTGTCACTAATGGGTATAAGGCAAAGGTATCATGTTCCTGAAAGAGATATTTGAATTTGAAACATAACTACTTATTTGTTATTCAGGGAATTAATACGAATGCCTTAACTTATAAAAACGACATTATTTAGCTGTATGCGCGTTAAATTAGTCATGTACTGGAGATTAACAGTTTTCCTTTTGAAATGTTACACCACTTGAAACATAAACATGCATGTATTAAAATCTCTATTTGTACAAGCTCGAAAACATTTTGATCGGGAAGTTCAAAGGTCGAAACGTTTATACTGGTACTCTTTACAAAATGAATTGTTAAATGAATGCAATGTTGACCAAAGCTCACTTTGGAAATCCATCGGCAAAATTGGTATTAATCAATATAAAAAGAAATTTATACCTATGGAAGTAAAATTAGATGATGGAACATTATCTACCTCTGTTAATGACGTTTTAGAAAAATGGAAATCTGAATTTAGTTCCTTGTTTTGTAATAATAATGCTTCTCAATTACCTTTTGATACAGATAGTCTTAATGAACATGGTATTAATATGCCGTTTAATGAAAACATTTCCGTGTTAGAGGTAAAAAGGGCAATAGACGATGTTAAAAATGGTAAAGCAAGTGGGATCGACAATATACCCAGCGAAATGTTAAGAAATGATACTTCTGTAGTTTTTCTCCATGTTTTATTCAACGTTTGTTTTAATAATGGCACTGTGCCTTCTTCATGGGGTAAATGCATAATAAACCCGATACCGAAATCATCTACTGCAGATCCGAGAGATCCATTATCCTATAGAGGTATAGCTTTGGCAAATTGTATGTATAAGATATATTGTAATATACTTAATACTCGCCTGACTGTTTGGAGCGAAAAATATGACAACATTTGTGATGAACAGAACGGTTTTAGAAAGAAGCGTAGCACCATAGACCACATCTCATCGTTAACTAACCTTATAGACACCAGAAAAAAGTTAAAGAAATCTACATTCTGTGCGTTTATTGATTTTAGTAAAGCTTATGATTTTATTAATAGAGACAAGATGTGGAAACGATTGTATGAAAATGGTGTCTGTGGTAAAATGCTTCTTGCTATAAAATCGCTTTATTCATTTTACCACTGACTGGTTTGATGTTCAGTGTGGTTTAAGACAAGGCTGCGTCCTTTCCCCTTTACTATTTAACATGTTCATAAATGATTTAGCTTTATATATCAAGTCGCTTAATATAGGTATATCTACTGGCGATGAGTACGTGTGTATCTTATTATATGCTGATGATATTGTTTTGTTGGCTGAAAATGCTGAACATTTACAAACCTTGTTGAGTGCTCTTTCTGATTGGTGTAATATCAATGATATGTCGATTAATATCAATAAGAGCAAGGTAGTACATTTCCGTCCTAATTCAGCTCAAAGAACTACGTTCTCATTTCGGTGTGGTAACGAATGTTTAGATATAGTGGACAGGTATAAATATCTTGGTCTTATTTTACATGAACAATTGAACTTTGAAATTACTGCCAAAGCTGTCGCACAAAGTGCAAGCCGTGCTCTTGGCTTATTAATAACTAAGTGTAAGATAATTGGCGGGGTTCCATATGAAGTATTCACAAAATTGTATAATTCTTTAGTTTGGCCTGTTATAGATTATGGGTCAGCAATTTGGGGTAGTAAATCTTTTTCTTGCATTAACACCGTACAAAATCGTGCAATGCGATACTTTTTAGGGGTTGGGAAATATACTCCCAATGCCGCAGTCATAGGTGAAATGGCCTGGCGACCTCCAATAGTTCGACAATGGATAGCTATTTCTAGGTATTACCGTCCCGCCTGTCTAATATGGTGTCTAGCAGAATAAACAAACGTATTGCACTTTGGGCGTATGCTAAAGCTACTTCAGCATGTAAAAATTGGATGTATAAAGTTAAAAGTCAAATATCTGCTTGTAACTTGAATCAGTTTTGTAATATTGATGTCTCTATTCCTGTACATTCATTTGTTGATAGTCTAGTGCAAAAACACATGGCGTTATTTATTGCACGGCGTGTCAACGCCGTGCATATTGAGTTCTGTTAGCGTCGTTTTGCAATGGACTCGGTTAAGAACAAAATTTGGGGAAAAATCGAACAGAGCCTAGGGTGGGACTAAAATCCGGGACTTTAAAAAAATCCGGGACTTTAAAAAAATCCGGGACTTTGGTGGGAAAATCCGGGATCGATATTTTGGACTATATCGTAGGTATCAACGGTCAATAACGGATAGAGGAACATTCGTTCACACCCTTCAGTTAACATATGTTCCACTCGAACAATTTTTAAAAATCGATCCCGGAGAATCACGGATCCCGGATAACGGGTTTCAGTCCCACCCCAGAGCATATTGTGCGCCTGCGCAGACCGGCGGGAATATATGTCGGGAAGCGAACGATTGTACGTTGTAACGTCATTATTGATTTTGTATGCTACAAAAGCTAAATTAAGGTATGTGATTTTGTTGTATATTATGATTGATGTCATTAACTAATATTTTCAACTGTATAATTATTGAATTTTATCGTTTCAACATTGTGGTTGACCCATCGCGTGGTTGACCTACATTTTATTTGTTATTGTTATGATGCAGCCAGCATTCGTCTCTGTGCTCTGTTTAATATTTTGCAGTATTTTCCCTCAATCATAAGTCATGTATCGTTCAAACATGCGTGATAATTAACATGTAAACGTTTAAACTCGCAGGTTGTATTAAATACACTGATCACATGTTCTAACCTTACAGCGATTTTCCGAAAATGTACTTTCAGTTTCAACTTTCAATTTCATTATTACATGCAGACTGAATGTGTCTAAGTACATAAGCGTCGACTCGATTTAGCATATTCCTGTATGACCTCCAATACTTGGAAATGACCCTGGCCTCGGATATGAAATTGCAATGACTTTCAATTTTAAAAGTCCACGGAAAACACTGCCAATGATAGATGGAGAATCTCAATTAAGATAATTGTCTGATGACATCTTTAAATTGATGTCTTCAGATACACGATCAGCAAATGAATGGCTGTTCTTAAACATTATTTGAGATGAAAGGCAAAATGCATTATTATCCATTGGAAAGTCTAATGCAGTATTTTATTGATTTACCTTTTATTGCAGGAAGTTCCGAAGAAGCTGTATGTGAGGTACTGAGAATGTCAAAATAAAGAACATATATTTTGAAGATGCAACAAACAAATGTTAGGTGGCCTTATGGTGCAGATGTGTGAATGAAACCTTTCAACCTGGAGACTTGTCATAACAGACAGTGCTACAAATACCTACAGAAATGAAGTTTCCCTTTCAACAACATCCCAGACCTTAGTCACGGTATGTCACATGGTTCTCCTACTGTATAATAAACTCACTTTAAACAGATAAAAAATAGTTACTTTGAAAGCCTTGGAAAACTTGCGTTGAAGTACGTGTAACATTTCCTTGTATATAAGTTCATAATTTGAAGTTTAATACTTAAATGTTCATGGAAAAAGTTAATTTGAAAGACATGTTGAATGAATAAAATAGCAGTACAAATGCTGTTTTGGTCCTTGAATTTTGTGAAAATACCCTTTGAAGAGTCCTTGAATTTTTTTTGGGAAGGGTGGGAAATCTGATTTGTGTTGTGTCTTGAACAACAGACAAATTGTGAGGTTAATTATTGCAATTATAGGAAATGATACATTGATATTCTGCTATACAAATTTAAATAGCAAGTTCAAATTATTGCAATCCTGTCGCCTGTTACCTTAAGCTAAAATAAGATATTGCAAACAAATTCTGAATGTACTTTAGTACAGTAGTTATTTCATCAAAAAGGCATAAAGTTTTTTTTGTCCATTCAGATAGTTTTAGTTTAATAATTTTAGCAGCTGTCAACAGATACTTTTGAAATATATTGTTATTGGCTAATGCTTTTTAATACCATTAAATTTTACATGGAGACATTAATATGTCATGGTTATAATAAACATGTAACTAAATCCATTGTTAAAGCAGAAAAGTAAAGAAATACACAATTAAAGAACAACAAACCGTCAAAGAGTATATGCAGCAGCAAGATCAAAGTAATGCATTTTTTTTATCATAAACACGATTGGGTCACTTATCCTCACACTCCATCAAAAAGAGCTTTAACACTAGGCGAAAGGTTCAACACCTAAATATAGCAAAAATTGTTCAGATATTTCTTAAATATGTTTCATTAATACCCTTACAATATACCTATACTATTGTATTTTAACAGAAAACAGAATTTCCAGTAGAAGACGTAATTGATGAGGTGGATAGTGTTTGTCAGGAAGAAGATGAGTTCTCCTTCTTAACAATAGATGACAAAGTAGTTGTGGTACCTGTAGGAATGGTGAAGCAGATGTTCCCAGATATGCAAGATGAACATTAGAGCTTCATATTGTTGATTTGTGTAAACCTTACATAAGTGTCACTTGCACTTACAAGGACAGTGATCCCTTATCTATTCGGAACAACTGACACTGCAATCAAAGTTATGCGAAAAACTAGATACTTCCATTTCTGATATCATTCGGTATTTATTCATATCCCGGTATTGAAGGTGCTAATTTTTTTTAATTTGAAGACATGATTCCCTGTGGCATATTCAAAGTACACACCAATTTTGATAAAATGCATGAAAAATTATGCAATTGCTTACAAGTATAATTTCTTTTGGAATATTTTTGTTGCCAAAATTGAAAACCTGTTGCCAAATTATTGTCTTTTTCACATTTGATGTTATTGGCGAATGACAGAGGGAACCCTAGAAACAAAAAATGTGGATTTTATTCTTGATTTACGACTGTTTCGGAGAGAGAAAAAAAAATCCCCTCAACAACCTCTAACACACCACTTTATTATTTTCTTCATTGGTTGCTTTTAAAAATTGAAATTTACCATTAGCAGTAACTTTATTTCTGTAGGTAATGGGGTTAATATATTGCATCCTGTGGAGTGCATTATTTTCTGGCCCTTTATTCTTAAATGTATAAAATCAGCTTGTTAGTGCAATGAAATTTACTTCAGGGACAATATTTATAATATTTGTGCATACGCCTTGGTATGTAACCAGGAAAGTACTGGTTAGATGCCAGGAAAATGGTAACTGTACGATGGGTCTCATTGGCACTATGCAGTGACCGTATTTGGCTTCAAAAATTGTCTGTTTGACATATACTTCTCTACTGGCATCAAAAAAGTATATTTATGGTGTGCGGCAGACATACCGGGTCGACCAAATTACCATAATGTGCATTATAAAATGTGCGCGGCGACGGGCGACCTCATAAACACAGTAATACTATACATACATACCTTTTTACTGTATGGCAAAAGTTAAGTATGTCAAAAAACCACATGTAAAAAAACCCAGTCAGCACTCAAAAGTTTTAAAAAAACCAAGCCCTCCCTTATTTTGATTTAATTTTTGCTTGGGCCTCTTATTTGAATATATTGTACTGTGTTTTGATAGTTGACTTTGCTTGTCTTTGATACTTGTAACAGTTCTTACATTAATGTGCTTTTGCAATATTCATGTCTTGCCTCAGTCTTCAGGTGTTTTATTGCTGTTTGTTTCACTTTGATATTTTTTAATTATTTAACTCATTCGAGATTTGTTCATTGCATGATTGTCCTCAAATATTGTGTCACACAGCCCCACTCAGCCCCACTCGAATTCCAAAATAGCCACTTGGGCTTCTGATTGCCAGACATTTTTTCTAAAAAAATCTATTTACCCTTTGGCTGATTTGCTATGAACATGGCACATGATTGTACTGTACCAAAATTACATCCAACATCTGATTCGCTGACATATTTTGGATATTATATCTAAAGCTGCTAGAGCAGTTTAAACCAAACCGGGTAAAAATGTTCCTTGAATAGCCCTATGCTGTGTCTGCAGTCTACTTTCAACTTTTGATACAACTGGTCTAACATACTTTTTGTTACTGACTAAGCTCAAAGTAGTTTCCTTTAAAACAAAGCTTGGATGATTTGACCTGGATTCATGTATAAACTATATAAAAGATGATGTTTTTGCAATTAAGCTGCATATGAATAAACAGTTTAGTACTAATATTTAACTACAATGTATAATTATATAAACTTTGTTATTGCTTGTACATATGTGTTCATCATCTTGTATTTATTATGTCTCCACATGTTGTATGTTTGTCTATCCAGTCTGCCTTGTTCTCCCTTTATCTCCAAAATCCAGTAATAGATTTTCATCAACTTGCTGGGAAGTATCAGTATGAAGTCTAGTAGTTCATATTGTAATTTGGGGTAATAAGGTTAAAAGTCAAGGTCACAGGTGTCTGAAACTTGAAAACCTTGTCTGCTGTTCATCTCTAAAAAAACCTGTTACATTTTCATCAAAGTTGTGCTTTGAAAATTAATTGGAAAATACCCCACTGCAACAAGATAACTCATAACCTATGGCAAGCTAGTGTTATCATAACTTTATGCCTGGCCATACTGATTTTACTCTAATTTAGCGAGGATAGAATTTAATATGTCATTTCATAATTAAATATTCACAAACGTTACATAAAGGGTCTAATATCTTTGTATTTCATTTATTTACAATCGTGACAAACATTTCACTTGTTTTACAAAGGTTCTACCATTATTACTGACCATTTTTCTTTATTTTGGATTGAAAATCTAGCATTTCTAGAACAAGTCGGATTGAAGATCTCTTGGAAAAAATGTTTATTCTTTCTTCAATAATTTTTTATTCTTTTTCACATTTATGTCTTATGTTTTTGTTTTATTCCATATTCCATGCAAACCTTCTTACCTAGTTACACAAACTTTGATATTATAAAACTGTTTACAGTCAAACCTGTCTGTAAAGACCACCCATGGGAACAGCAAAATGTGGTCTTTGTTTACAGGTGGTCTCTATTAACATATTAAATATCATTTAAAATGGTCTGATGGGAGATAAAATTGATGGTCTTTGCAGACAGGTTTTGCAATAGTGGTCTTTGTTCGCAGGTGGTCTTTAACACAGGTTTGACTATAGTTACAAAACAGAAACTTATATGCAACGAGTTGCCAGCTTGGCTACATAGACAAGTGGTACTGTCCCACACCCCATTTGTTTGCTTTGATTGTATTGAGTAAACGTTTTTGCTTTTTGGTCATTATTGCATTATTTCTTTCTACTGTTAATATGTATGTGATATATGTGAATACGTTTATATTTCTCTTTGCTATGTTCTTTTTGTTTACTTCTCTAGTCATTCATATACTAAGTCTGCTAAATCCGTCTGTGTACACCTCCTATCACTTTTGTAGATTCAGGTATCATTTACAGTTTTCATTTACATATACAATTTCACCATTATCCAGTCCTCCACAAAGTTTATACTCATTATACATTCACACTGCTTGATAACTTATCCAGTGTGTGATTCTAGCATGCGGTTGTTACATACTGAAGTGATATCATATTTTGACAAGGTGCTATATCATTTAGTGTTTAATGTTTTTGTATTGAGTTATTGTGTTGCATTTTGGTCACTTTTGTATTATTTCTTTCCACAGTAAATATGTTTGAGATATAAGTAAATACAGTTTTATTTCTCTTAGCTATGTTCTTTGCCTTATTATAAGTCATTCATAAACTACGGCCTGCTTTACTTCCTACCACTTGTTCATTCAGGTAGCATTTTATAGTTCTCTCATGTGTCACTTTTTAGCTATCATTTACATTAAATTACACTATTTTTCTAACTTTCAAAATGTCTAAACTCATTTTACATTCACTCATTGCTTGATTAATTCAGTGTGTGATGCTGGATGTCTGTTTGTCCACTGACATGTTGTTAATTAAACTGTAGTGCTCTCACATTTTGACATGATATGCAATATCATTTAGTGATTATTGTTCTTCTTTTTAATTTTTAGTAAATACTAATTATGTAAATTTGTCGGTATTTCTCTATTTATTTCTACCGTGATAATGATTGTGATTTATGTTAATATGTTTCAATCAATGTTTTGCATTTTGAGATGTATAATGTTGTCTTAATTTACATGCATGATGTTCATTATCATGAAAGTTTTCCGCACTATCAATTTCTATTTCTGTTTAACTGTCCATACAAAAACTAGTCTGTTCCTTAATAAATTCCTACTACTAAAACTACAAATGTACTTTTTATACATTAATATATAGTTACACATTAAAGCATAATAAACACATACTGTTAGTTCAAATTGCAGTTGTTCTATTTCATTTTGTTTACGCCGTGCACCCACCTTTGCTGCATCAGGCAGCAATTTTTTACTTGTTAATTACTGGTCAGTGACACTTAATCGTAATGAAAGTGTATCGGGGCGCGGCCACAATAAACTTCGTACTTATTGTTTGTTTAAAAATGAATTTGTCAAAGAAAAGTATTGTCAAATTATTTTACCTTTGCGTCACCGTTCTGCTTTTTGTAAATTTCGCTGTGGTGTAGCACCGATCAAAATTGAGACTGGGAGGTATACAAATATAAAACTTGAAGATCGTAAATGTGACGCTTGTAATATTTTGGAAGACGAACCTCATGTAATATTAGACTGTTGTATGTACAACGATTTAAGATTACACCTATTTGAGCAAGCAGCCATTTTAGATCCAACTTTTCATAATAAGTCTAATGTAGACAAACTAATAATGCTATTCACACATCCATTGTTGATTCGTATATGTGCCAAAACCTGCTTTAATATTTTACAAAGACGTAGCTTTTATATGTGTAAATAATGTCTAACATTTTCTTAATGTTATTGTTGCACTTTTTACATATTCTGAGAATCAGCTGCTAATTAGTTCATTCTCGATCTGATCGAGGCTGATAATTGGTTTTCTAATACTATTTTTTAGTTGCGCATTTGCGCCCTTTTTGTACTTCAGTATCGTATTGTGTTCTGTTTTATAACAATTTTAATATACAATTAGCGACTGATCCTCAGTTTTACCTGTACATATTGTTGAATCGAATGTGATATTTATTGTTGATAATAGTCTCTTATAATTCTATACAGAATGGCTATGTACTTTTTTTGTAGTTAGTATATTGTTTTGTATTATGTTGTACTGTACATAGATGAGACGGAAATAAAGAATATATATGTATATATATTTTGCGCATTAAACTACAACGAAAGGTATTGACAGTAGTAAATGTATGTTATTGTAAATCACAATTCGCAATTTGCAAATTGCATTCCTTTAATTTGTCATTATATTTTGTTTGATCATCATAATAATTAGCAAATTATTTGTTTAATACAATAAATGTTTGTTTGTTTTTATTTGTTGCACTTGTTTATTGGATCAAAGGTAATTGTGTTCTATTGATGTAACCATCACACTTTTAATTATGTGTAAACTGTCAATTGTACGGTGTTTAAGGTGATATATGCCCGCTAAATGCCTTGAAATGGTACGGTTATTATATATATAGGTGAATGAATCTGTTTATTCTCACAATTGTCTAAAATTGGATAAGTCGTTAAGACTTATATGAATGTATATCAGTAGGTCCTTCTTATAAAATGCCTTTATCAATTAATATATGTTTTTCATATAGTACCTAAGATTACAGATGCCATAATAATTATTAAGATATATATTCTCTTTAATCACCGATTTTGATAGAGTAATACAGGTTGAAACAAATAAATATATATAATGTGTCTTAAAACATAATGATTTCCGAACTTTGTTTAGGTTTAACCAATAACGCAACTCAATCATATATTGAATAAAACATTCGTAGGCCTACATGTGTATAGCATACAATACAATATATATAATGTAGAGAAAGTCGTACAAGAAATATTAGTTTACAAAGAGCTTTCATGAATGTGAAACAATTGTGTTACATCAGCAATGTGGTCAATGAAAATATATATACATGGACCAGGTATATCTCAGTCTATATGTACCAATAAAGAAAAAACAAAGTCAACATATACAGATGACATGAGGAAAGGGCAATTATTGAGTTATAATATCATTTGCATAATAAATTAATTTTGGAAGGTTTATCAATTCAATCTTTGAGTCAGTGCTTAAATAAAGACAATGTATTGTTATGTTTGTTGACTGTGTTACGTAATGACGCGTGCTCGCTTAGCGAGGTGATTAGCGAGGTGAGAAGCCGCTGTAGCGGGTGTTTAGATTATGTACGCTTGAAAACAAATACACGGATCTAAACAACCGTTATTTGGATACACAGTGTGATATCATGAAAAACAATCTGATTGTGTTCGGCATCGACGAGGCCCGTCGGAATTATAATCTAGATCCAAAAGTTAAAATACCTCAAGAAAACCCTGAAACAGTACTGAGAAATACTTTGAAAGAAAAACTCCAAAGTGACCCTGAAATAAATAAAGAGGCCCCGATTGATGTAGACTCTATGAAATTTTCACAAGTAAAACGAGTTGGTGACCCAATGAAAGCAGCTGCGTCATATCGTCCAAGGCCAATTGTAGCAACATTTGAATCATATAGTGTAAGAGAACAAGTGAGAAAGGCTGGCGTGTTGTTTAACAAATCCCAGAGAGAGATAAAGATACACGAGCATTTCCCCAGAGAAGTAGAAGATAGGCGAAAGAAGCTATACTATCCTGCTCGTAAACTATCAGAACTAGATCAGAAAGTTGTCCTTTTCAAAGACAGATTATATGTCAATAACAAACTGTTTGATCCAGATAGCTACAAATATACCGACAAACATGGAAACCTGTGCACACTACTAAAGCCCCAACCCCCGGTGTATGGCGAACAACGGCACCTGTACACACAGGTACCTAGACCAAGAGATCCCGTACCAAATGGACCTAGGAAACCGTCACAAATGAAAGACCAACGCTACCAAGATAGAACCCGAGTTGATACAGCTAGACCGCTTGACTTTACCACCCCAAACCGCTTTCAACCAATAGCGGAAGGTGACCGCGCAGCTCAGCAAAAACGTAAAGAACGTTCCCCAATAGACACTGACATTTCAACCAAGAGAGTAAATGACGACCAAACTACCCCAGATATATCCTCCAAAATAGTCGAGTGTGAAGGACGTTGTATACCATTAACTTCTCTAGTGGATGACTCATTATTACAAGTTCCATTCAATGGAATGATGCCGGTAATATCCCCGACCGCGCCTCAGTTAGGTGTGGTATAGGACAAATGTGGAGAGTCATGTGATAAATTCAGTGACCCATATTCGAGCAGACATTGTGATCAGCTATGTAAAACGGCAGACGATTTTTTGTGTAGTGTCTGCAATGTATCTATAGATTATAACTGTATTCTTTGCCGGTACAAGTATTATGTTGACTTTGTATGTAAATGTGTTTTCGGTCATTGCTATTTCTATGCATGCATGATTTTATATTATAGTATAATGTTATACCAATCAGCCATAACTAGGTTTTACTAAGCGAACAAATATTGTGAAGATTATCATTCACTTTCGAAAGGAATGGATAGTACGGTTGTTCCTAAGGGTAATTGTCATTATGTGATTTTGAGCGAAACTTATATCAACGCAATTTACGAAATTAAATTTTTCTGCAAGGATTTTTATTGAATGTCTATAGCCATAGTACATTAACCAATAAAAGTATGTCAAGTCCAAAGGGATTATCTCCAACGTATTATATCCCGTGCAATCTTGCTTTCTGTTGCATAGATGGGGGTTTTAATGATAAAACGGAGCAAAATTTCGCAACTATTGGTATTTATTATAGTACTGTAGATTGTTTTTGTATATATAGTAATGTTTATTTAAGTTGGTACTTTATCTACATGTACATGTATATAGTCGGTGTGTGTACGTGTTTGTCGTATGCTTGCTTATTTATCCACCATATATGTCTTCAAAGTGGATGTAATCCTAGGCTATTTTGGTTATACACTTATAATTGTAAATGTATGTATACATGTAGTTTGATGTACGAAACGAATTCTCAGCTCAATAATATGAATATGTATTCGCACTATCGAAATTCAGAAACAAGTAAAAGCACCAATGAAATATTCAATACGTATAAACTCAATAGTAATAATAATAATAATGATTATAATAATAACAATAAACCCAATAATAATAATAATAATAACAATAATTTAGATAATTATAATGTTACCGATACGCATAACACTAGTAACAACAACAACAACAACAATAACAATAGTAATAATGATAATACAAATCTTAATAATAATAATGACAATAATAATTTTGGCAACACTAATGAAGCAAAAAAGCGCATCAATAATAATTTACTTCTGTCAATACTTTCATTAAATGTTTGCGGACTGAAATCGAAATTGAAGTGTCCAGAATTTGTTGAACTAATTAATCAATACGGAATTATAGGGTTACAAGAAACTAAATTAGACGATCTGGATTACGTTGAATTTAAAGATTACAAGTTACATGTAAAAAATCGAAAATCTGCTAGCAGGCGCAAATCGGGCGGACTTGCTATAGCTTATAAAAATGAATTATCAAATTATATAACAATCATAAACTCTAATTCTAATCTCGTATTGTGGTTTTCGATATCGAAGAAACTTAGCAGAACAGAATCTGATATTTTGTGTGGCATAGTTTACATACCACCTGAAAATTCTGAGTATTCAACAGAAGCCCCTTTTCAAGAGATACAAACCGAATTGAACAATATGACATCGAAATACTCAGCATACTGCTTATTTGGAGACTTCAATTCTAGAACAAAAGAGCTAAATGACTTTATAGTATTAGATACTGAATTTTTTGAAATGCAAAATCTTCATGAAATTTGTGATGAATATAACACAGAAATGTATAAATTTGAAGAGGCCAGAAACCTGACAAAAATCCGAAGAAACTGTGATCGAGTTGCAAATAATTACGGCTATCGATTTATAGAATTCCTACAGTTTAATAACCTATATATTTTAAATGGCAGAACAAATGGCAATACTGTAGGTGCAAAAACTTGTAAAGGTGCTAGCACGGTAGATTATTTTTTATGTAATTCCATTTTATTTAATTCAATAGAAAATATGAACGTTCTACAGTTTTGTCCCTTACTCTCTGACGCGCATAATCCGGTAAGTCTGACCTTTAATTTTGAAGTTCCCAAAACTGAAGAAAATAATATAGTTGATGCTCCAAATGTTAAACTTTGGGATAACAGGAAAATAAACGATTATTTGAATAATATTGATATTTCTGAAGTGGAAAGAATTTCAGAAAAATTAGGTAACTTGAACACCATTAATGGATTTAATCAACTAACTGCAGATAATATTATGTCGGAAATTGAGACGTTATTTTTGCGAACATCGGAGACGTCTTTCGGTTACGTAAACTCAAATAGAGACTTAAAAAGTGAACAAAAGAATAAAAATATATCCGTGTGGTTCGGAAATAAATGTAAAACAGCACGTAAAAGGTTTCATAGAGCAAAATATCTATATAAATTAAGAAAATCCGAAGCTAACAAAAATAATTTGAAAGAAGCTAGTAGAAATTATAAAAAAACGATGAATCATTTTTACAACAAATCAAGATCAAATAATATTGATAAGCTGAGAAGAATAAAGAGCAATGACCCTAGAAAATACTGGAAATTGTTGAAAGGAAATAACAAAGATAAAGTAGAATGCAATATAAATGATCTGTACACGTTCTTTAGAGATAATAATTTCTCTGATGGTGTAAACGAAGATCTACCGGAACCACATACTCAGCCTCAAAATACAGATACAAATGAATCTATTAATGTTCCTATAACCGAAAATGAAATTTATAAAGCCATAAAATCACTTAAAAATAACAAAGCTAGTGGTATTGACCTGATTGTAAATGAACAAATTAAATATACATATCCTATCTTGAAAGACATATATGTTAAATTGTTCAACTTAATATTCGACAAGGGAATTATACCCGAATCCTGGACAGTAGGAGCTATAAACCCAATATATAAAAATAAGGGCGATATCACTAAACCAGAAAATTACAGGCCCATAACGCTTCTTAGTTGTTTCGGTAAACTGTTCACCAGTGTTATAAATAATCGACTTAAAACCTATATAGAATCAAATGACCTTATGCACAATTCTCAGGCCGGTTTTCGGCAAGGATTTTCGACACAAGACAATATGTTTATTCTTCAGCACTTAATACAATATCTTAACAATAACAGAAAGAAACTTTTTTGTGCTTTTATTGATCTGAAGCAGGCCTTTGATACCGTTTGGAGAACTGGCCTGTGGATGAAAATTCATAACCTCAACATAAACGGCAAATGTTTCAATTTAATTAAGAACATGTATAGTAATATAAAATCATGTGTAAAGGCAAATTCCCAGGTTTCAAATTTTTTTCCCTGTAACATTGGAGTTCGTCAGGGGGAGAATCTCTCTCCTTTACTCTTTTCTCTATACCTAAATGACTTACATGAATATTTTTATCAAAACGCACATGTAAATGGAATACTTATACCTAACAGTCAAAATACAGATGAAATCCAAACATTCTTAAAACTTTTCATTATATTGTATGCCGATGATACTGTTATCTTAGCTGATAGTGAAATACAGCTACAACATGCTTTAAACACATATGAACATTATTGTGACACATGGAAACTCACAGTAAATATAAGTAAATCAAAGATATTAGTTTTTTCGAAAGGGAGGATATCCCAATATAACCTAAAATTTAAAAATGATACATTGGAGATTGTAAAAGACTACAAATATCTTGGCATCTATTTCAGCAGAAGCGGCACCTTCTATAAATGCAAACAACATCTAGCCTCTCAAGCAACTAGAGCTATGTATAGCTTAATTAGAAATTCAAATCGTTTAAGTCTTCCAATAGACATTCAGATTGACATGTTCAATAAAACAATTAAGCCTATTCTACTTTATGGTTCCGAAATATGGGGATTTGGAAATGTAGAAATGATCGAACGCGTACAGTTAAAATTTTTGAAATATATATTAAAGTTTAAAAAATCCACCCCAAATTACATGGTCTATGGTGAAACAGGTTGTGCACCACTTTCATTAGATATAGATGAAAAATCCATCGCATTTTGGTCTAGAATATGCCATATTAACCCTGATACATTACCCAAAAAACTTTCTGCAACTGTCTATAAAAGTATGTTATCAATTGTCAATACTAACGACAATGAAACAATGAAAACAAAGTTTCCATGGTTTTATAATATAAAAGAAATTTTTATTAAATGCGGAATGATAAATATATGGACCGATCACATATTCCCCAATAGTAAATGGCTAAAATTAACAATTCGACAAAAGCTAAAAGATCTCTTCCTTAATGAATGGTATACATCTTTGGAAAACTCCAGTAAAGCATATTTCTATAGAATAATTAAAACCAACTTTGGAATGGAACCAATTTTATCCTCAAATATGTCATCACTAAGTTACTCCATGATTCGTTTTCGTACTCGTAACCATCGTTTACCTGTAGAAATTGGCAACTGGGCAAGAATTCCCATAAATAATAGAAATTGTAATACATGTAATAAGCTTGGCGACGAATATCACTATCTTTTTGAATGCACATTTTTTGATAATGAAAGAAGAAGATTTTTAAAACCATATTATTTCAGAAGACCAAATGTTTTGAAGATAAATGAACTTATGAACACTAAGAATAAGCAAGAGTTTCTTAAGTTATCCAAATTTGTCAAATGTATAGTAAATAGAATGTGACTTTATTACATAAATACATATTTGAACAATTGTATAGTTGAATAACAATGTGTTGTTGAGCTCTTTAATTTCGTTTCGATAAGAGCTCGACGTACATACACATGTCATGATTATTTTCAATTACTGGTCCAGTTATCCCTGGCCTTTCTTTAAGGTCAATCGCTAAACTGGACAAGTCAAGTAATAAAACAGTGTATCCTAGTGTACCAATGCACCTGCTAAGAAATAATTAGGACATTTAACATAAGAGAGGTACATAATTTTAATTAACAAAACACTAGTCTCTGTTATATTACAATTCATATTAAATGCATAAATATATTTTGCTTACTAAAAGTTTATGATTCTGTATCTCTTGAATAATGATATTACCAGGATGTACTGGTATGTCTAATTAATATTATTGTTCAAGAATACCAGTATTCTTATATAAAAATATTAGACTCTCCACATACTTGTTTTACAATTCAAAGGTATTATTAAAAATTGAATATGTATAATGATGTATTGTGTACCTATGTTTATTTTTATGAGCCTCATTTTTACTCATATTCATGTTTGTCACCTCATTTTATCATGTATGTGATATGAGAGAATAAAAGGTTTTTGACTTGACTTGACTTGATAAGATGATAAGATTTAGGAGTGCTTCTATTGATATTTATTTTTCAGAAATAAGGAGTAGTTAGATAAATACAATTATTAAAATCGACCAAATATCATTAATATAAACAGCTTTTTAATATAACAAATGGTCAATGATTAATGATCGACTATACCAATAAAGACAATGTAATTGTTATGTTTGTTGACTGTGTTACGTAACTACTCTGGGACAAGTATGATGAACGGGACATTGTATGCGAGGATTTCCTGCGTGAAATCGGCGAGTTATACGGTTAAGTGTATGTGCAAGTAATTGTGACAGTGTAAATAAATAGTGTGCCAGAGTGAAATAAAAAGTGTTTCCGAGTCAATTTATGTGCCAGTTTGAATAAAAAGTGGTTGAATAGTTTGAATTGGTGAAGCAGTCTCGGCAAATTCCTGAGACTGATTTACCAATAATACGTATAACCATTTCCTTACATGTATAGTGTCAAACTTTCGATTCGTTTGAACTAAACATACTCCGTGAGGTCAAATGGTAACATAATGTGAGACTAGTTACGTGCAAGAGACTTGATGTTTTATTCTATTCTCTTGGCTATGTATTCGTCCTTTTTTCCTTTCTATACGCAGTATATAGTATTCACTATTCTTCCTTTATGTATGTATATATTCATAAATAATTGTTAAACCATATATCTCCAGAAAATGGAGGCAATAAAGTTATGTATATATAAATAAATACTTTTTGAGTGTAAGTGACAGCGTAATTAGACTTAATTAGAATAACAAATCACATCATCAATTAAATACCAATTAAATTCCACCTGCAGTTTTAGGCCAAATAAAATGTGATAGAATGACTGTGTGTATTTTGTGTGTATATATCTTTATTAGTATTCATTTTGGAATGTAAATAAACTTAAAAATTAAACTTAAACAAAGTGATTGTCTACATTTTTCCAGGTAACAAATGTGATAATTGTCCAATTAAAAACATATTAGAGGGGTTGAAAAGTCTTGGTTTATTAGGGGTTGAAAAGTCTTGATTTTAACAGGGGTTGAAAAGTCTTAGGCTAATTAGGGGTTGAAAATGACAGTGGGGTTGAAAAGTCTTGGATATTTTACCATAGGGGTTGAAAAGTCTTGGGGTTGAAAAGTCTCGATACCAAGTAATTGACTTACATCAAAGGTGTAAAGATAACTTGTCAATTACTTCCAAATACTTTTATTTATCAGTCATAATATCGTTTTGTTAATTTCTTGTATCCTAAAAGTCAGTCAATGAAAATATAAAGATCCCATATCGTGCGTTATTACATGTACTGAGTACTAAAATGTCAATATATATTATTGATTAAAACGTATACTGAAGAAAACAGATACAGTTTTGTTTGCAAATATATTATGATACATGTATAATTCGAAAGCAAAATATACACAACTACATACATACTGATACATCAAGATAAATGCTACAGCCCTTGGCAATTTCATCATGCTGGCTAAACACAGCGGGGTGGCTAATTCAGTCGCGAATGATAATGATTATGAGACGTTAAAGTGGCGTATATATAATCGGTTATAGCATGGAGCCAATATCGATCAGATCTGGGGAATCTTGCGATGAGCCAGAAAGTTGGTCATGAGTGTGCCTGTGACACTATAGCAATAACCAAATAATAGTATTAAATTTTAAAAGTTGTATGACATAGTTGATACTGTACTTCAAATGTAAACCATACATTTATATTCCATGTACAATTCCACATACACACTATTCTTATTCCATCTTCAAATTACCTTTTAATTGTTAGAAGTTTCACTTTGTTCGATTGACTACTGTATCAGCTAGTATGTATGGAATCATCTTTATAAGATAACAATATATACTTATTAATGTATTCCCCCCCCCCAGTAATGCCAGACCATTTCATGTGATATGATGTAGATGAATGGATTAAAAAGTTCATAACTATTGTTGATTAATGTGAAATCATGATTAATCATATTTGTTACGAACGTTACGAATGCCTAAAACCACCGAAACTTTTGTGCCTAAGAACGTTGATAAAACGGGCCCATAAATAATGATCGTGTTTTGGTGGAAATATGATATCCATTGGTCGTTGTTGAATGATCGTCTCCAAACAGTGAAAGTCTATTCCGATCAAAACTTGTATGTCATACCATTTCAATCACATTCATTGAGAAATATTTAATTAATTACAATGAAATAAGCATTTTAGTCACAAAATCAATCTTCCAACGCCGCTTCGTAAATACTGACAAGCGTTTGTCAGGTAGATCGAGCAAGAATAGTCGCCCCTGACAAATGTTATACTAGGGCATCAATGGAAATATACGTAGAACGATAAAATAACAGTCATTGTATATGCTAGAACTTCTTTTAAACAAAATACAATCAGCAGATTGTAGATATCGAAAATACTAGCATTTTCCTTATATTTAAGATAAAAGTTAAGACTGCTATGAGGTACCTTACAGTTAAGGAGAAAAATAAACACTATCTTAAGGTAATATGCTTTGTGAATACCACTTAAGATTTTTCTTGTCTAAGGAAGAAATGCAAGAAAAATCTTAAATTTAATGGAAATCTTAGGATTTAAGATAAATTTTCAACTTAAGATGTATATTGAATACGGGCCCAGTACTCGCACCTAATGTGCGCAGGTATTGTGAAATCCGCAGTCCAGTGTCGCCCAATGTGGGTATCGAACTCACGACTTTCGGACCCGAGCCAGGTGCTCGATCACATGTTCTAACTTGTTATAACTTGAAATGAAAACAACAGTTGAAAATATGTATATTTTTATCTGAATATTATCTTTTATATAAGAATATAAAATGCATACAAGTTGTCGACAAAAACAGATACATTTATCGTGGAATGTATAAAAACTTTATAGATTTAAGTAAGGCTGTACATATAAATTTCATTAATTACCGTGAAGTTAACAGTTGGCTATAAAAGCATTCAAATAAGCGATCGATGACAGAGCAACCGTTATTTTGGAATAAAACAGTTCTGCTTTTGAATCGGTGTGAAGCTAGTGCTTGCTAACTTCAAACCCACTGATACCGATGGCAAGTCGTTATAACACACAGTGTATAAAAAGGATTCTAAGTACTTATGATAGCTATAATTTGTTTGATGTCCATTCTTTTCTCTCACCAATATTCCTATATCATGTTAACATGCATATTTTATACGCTTGATACAATGTGTTGCATATGTTCATACGTTTTTAAAAATATTTTCCTACTTAAGTAATACATGTAAAGCTTAAGTTAAAGTATGGTAGATTAAATGTACAGATACATTTATAAGAATGATGTATACCGGTAATTTAAACATGTATTCATGATTTGTTAAAAGAAATATTGTATAGATGACTAGTTCATATTATTTCTTGTTTTTACAAAATATTCGTATTATATTACTTGTAATTGAGAGTCATGGACATAATGCCTTTATTTCTAAATAAAGTATTATATCATCTAAAAGACGTGAAGGCGGCACATGTCTATCTGTATATAAACAAAGACCAGCCATACCTGTTTCCCATTCACCCGTTTATTTGACAAACTCATTTTTCATTATAAAGCTATGCATTGAAATAAATAGTGTAACAAAGAGCACATTAGTATACAAGTCTGTCGGGAAATTCCACATCCTTTGATGATTTAGATTTATGCAATAAAATGATATCTATACACAGTTTTAGAAATCTAATATCAATCGTTTAAATCCGTTTCTATACAGTAGATGATTAATTTGGTTGCAAAAAGCATCCGGATACATTGTGAACGTATTCAATATATCGATTTCTAAATCTGATTCTCGCATTTTATCACTATACGATTTTTAAAGAACTTCTCAAATATCAACTATGAAAACTCCATAGTTAGACGCCAATATTTATAACTCAGTCGTTATGGCGAAGAAGCAGAAATTTACAATGGTTTAGCGCCAGAGTAGAAATACTAATTTCCAACTATCGTTTCGTTTATTTTTTCTCTTTTCTTATCGTATCATAGTGGTATTACCATTTGATTTAAAGAAGTAGACGAACAACCATAGGAATGAACTAAGTTCATAACTTGTAGATCTACACACACACTTTCCAGCATAGTTCAACACGAATAGACAAACACTACAGACAGACGCACATACGGATGTATTTTCTAATCATAATATACATTGAACAATCTTTCCAAATGGTCACTTTGGTTGAATTGATATTTTTCAAGCAAAGAATGAAAATTCAATAATGCATGATAACGTGGCATCATATGTATAAATTCTTCGTACATCTTTTCTGTAAATATTTATCTACATTGACCCTCGGGTGAAATTAACGACAGATTAACAGAAACAATTCCAAAATTAAAGTAAAACTAGATATGCCCATTGGACACGGCTGCTCCCCCGTATGGGTATGCCGAGCGCTATTGTTGGGAAACCAACTTTTAAGTAAAAAGGGCCATAACTCCTCCAAAAATTCGAGGCTTGTAACCAAAATTAAAATTCACACGTTGTTTTTTATCATATGCGTATGTGCCCAATATGTATTGAATCCATCCATCCTTTCAAGAGTTATTGATCGGAATCCAATTGTTCGCAAGGACGGACGGGCAGGGGTATATGTGGCATATAAACCAAAACAACATGAATATATGCTATGGTCTCTTCGATTGAAAAAAAACAAAGTGACCAATTAGCGCTCAGTGCATGTACATGTATATCCACAACTAGTTATCAAGACGGACGATGATTCCTTCACCAGCTTGAAGTTTAATGTTCTTTAATTCTATGTTTTGTTCAATAACAGATTTTGTAGAGAACACTCGTGTTCCTTTGTTGCTGTTTGCAATGTTGAAAGTTGCATTATTTTGTTGCACATTGATTGCGACAACAAAATTTGTATCTGCGTCATATCGTCTGTACATCAACAGCTGGTTCGTGGTATTAAAGAATTCTGAAATAAACAAGATTCGGATACATACATTTCGGATATACAGTCGGACTTCTATTCGACAACATATTATCCGAATACTTGGTATCATCCGAAATAAGTTCAGGTCCCGATGTATCTTCTTACGCTCATCGTATTGAAATGGGTTTTTCGAAACCATGTATTATTCGAAATAAAAATTCGGACCAGATGAATTCGAATGAACGAGGTCCGACTGTAGTTCAGCGATAAGTGGCAGACAAACATTTCGTTATTCGAACATTTTTGTCTTAATCACACAATACTTCAAGCATTAATTATATCACAAGCTTCATGCAAAGACGAGGATAGGAAATAGATACATGGAACATAATGAGATACCTATCCACAGGAAAAAATAAAATTTCTTTTATTGTCATAGAGTGACAACATTTATTCATACTATTATAATACCAAGAGTGACTTTTCCCTCATCCGAAATTGATTGCTAGATTCCATGCCGTGCTCTTAACTTAACCAGCACAAGCCTTATCGTAGTTCCAAATATGTGGAGTGACGTTTAGAGGGAGACAACTTGAGATACAAAACAACCGTAATACAGTTTAGGTTATCCCCCAAATTAACGGGCGCTATCAACATGCATCACATTACTGCAGCCATTCTCTTTTTGTATCGAAATTTCCGATTGCACAATGACGTTTATAATTTGTTGTATGCTTTTTTTAATCAATTGAAAACATGTGTAGCTTTCTGGGATAAATATCAAGAATGATATCCCTTGATAATTGGCTTGGTTTAAGCCATTTCATCTAACTTGGATTGCCTCCCTTCCTAACGAAAATGACACGTGTCAAACTGGTCAATAACTTTAACAGAAATACGTTTCATGTATTGAGGTATATAAATTTCCATTTCCAAGGAAAATCATTCATAAATATTCAAATTATAACGAATTTACTAGGGGTCTATAGATAGAACATCATCTAAGTATATACAGTATACCAATATTTGGAATATACGTATACGTACCAATATTCGTACTATACATACCAATATTTGGACTATACATACCAATATTTGGACTATACATACCAATATTCGGACTATACATACCAATATTTGGACTATACATACCAATATTCGGACTATACATACCAATATTCGGACTATACATACCTATATTCGTACTATACATACCAATATTCGGACTATACATACCAATATTTGGACTATACATACCAATATTCGGACTATACATACCAATATTCGGACTATACATACCAATATTCGTACTATACATACCAATATTCGGACTATACATACCAATATTCGGACTATACATACCAATAGTTCGGACTACACATACCTATATTTGTTGTCTGGAAAGCTGGTTGTCGTCTCAACTCTGCTAATCTTCTATATAAGTTCAAACTTGACGTATTTGATCCTTTCATAACCTAGAACAATCAGAACTTAAATCAAATACTAACACTTTGTGAATGCAGTAATACCTCACCTAAAGATCACCTCGATAATAAGACCACCTCAAAATTAGGATCACAAATTTCAACTCCATTTTCAATGTTTTGCTCTTTATTCAACCTCAATATTAAGACCACTTCAATAAGAAGGCCAGTTTTTTAAGGGTCCCAGTGGTGGTCGTATTATTGATCGTATGTCCACAATAGAGAACAGGCATGTATTTGACAAAACATCTCGCTCGCATGATTACCTCGGTCGGTATATAAGCGCACTAGTCTTCCAATCTAGAGGATTCGAACGTAGGTTCTCAGTTACAATTTGAAAAGCGTTAAATCATTTAGGCCTACCTCTGATTCATGATTGTGGATAAGTTGTCCGATGCTTGTGGAAGACACAGGTTAGTACATGTTAATAACTAACAGAACAATGATTTCACATTAATGACTGAAACGGGGGTGTAACTCTTCAGCACAACAACATAACTTCTTAATTTGAGATAATTTCCAAGTCAAATATTTCATTTCCTGCATAAAGGAAATCGTTCTACAAACAATCTCACGATGCCTAATTAGTGGGGCAAGTATGTCTAAGAATAATTCACATACCAGTTCTTGTGGTCATTCCTTGGTTAAAAATATAATTGTTTGAACATTTGAGATTCATTGAAATCATTGTGAAATCGGGATATTTTACGAGTTATCTCCCTTTATCCCTTATTAAGTATACACACACACATATTATTAAAGAATTATTCTCACCTCTACATTAACATTTTGATAGTCAGTGTTGCTCGTTATGATTAACCATGGTCTAGCGGCAGAAGTGAATCCAGCGTTCGTTGATGTATTCCACTGCATTGGGTTTCTCTCTGAATCACGTGAGTTTTCCTAAATTAAGAAAATATATACATGTATATTGATGAAACGATCTGTTCATATACGGTTTGATTAACAAATGAATGTTTTTAAGCATTATCGATTCATGAAGATGACAATACGAAATAGATAAATATAGTAAACTATACTGATTCTTGATTTCAACTATTGTATACATACCGAAAACTTCAGTTTTATTATAGATCTATGAAAATGTCGGCAACTATGTGTCTTTGGCAAATTAATTCATAAACAGCACTAAGTAAATATATGACAATAGACATACACAATACATACAGCAATATAAACATAACATGTAAATTGGTTACATAGTGACACATATCAAATAGATAAATATAGTATAATATACTGGTTCGTGATCTCAACTATGGTATAAATACAGAAAACTGAAATATGAGCGCTTTCCAACCTATTCTTTAAGTGATGTCATTTCCAAAAGACGTCACATGTGACGTCACCCTGTGCAGACAGTAAGCAATATTTGCCCCATATGGCAATTTAAAACGAAGTGACTATAATATTATTGTTTCCTGCTTGCAAATAGTGACATCACATTGTGCGTTTTCTTGAAATGACGTCACTTACAGAAGAGATTGGAAGTACTATAGCAGCGCTCAATTATTGAGATCGTAAGTTCGAATCCCGAATGAGAACGGTATGCTCTGGGTAACAATTTGAATGACGGTAATAGATCCTTAGTCATTTGCCTACTACCTCTGATTCATGTAGGGCTGTGGTGGTCAGTTGCTTGTGGAGTGACAAGGTGGTACTGGTTGGTAACGAAGAAACACTGGTGGGTCAACTGACCACCAAACATAACCGAAATACTTTTGAAAAATTCAAAGGTGAATGTAGCTGAAAAAAGTTTCCCTGTGCAATTCGCATATTTATTAAATGTTCCTTTACCGGATTATTAGACGTTATAGCAAAAGGATCCTGTGGTGTCAATCCTTTATAATCCCCGCCTTTCATACCAAGCTCCTCCCCATAATACGTAGTGGGCGTGCCCGGAAGTGTCAATAACAACACATTCATTGCGTCAGCATACTGTTCACCGATAGTGTCTGCTATTCTTTTGTTGTCATGGTTACCTATCTGATGGTGAGAAAAACTGGCCGATTAATGCATAATTATAAACTATTATCAAGGACTTAAGAAACGCTTCGTATATAATCAAATGACAAACGTCGCCAAACTCCTATTGTTTTGGAATAGCTTTTTTCGGCGCAGCTGAACTAACATGGATTTGCTATTTGTATATCAGTGTTGAGTAAACCAATCAAATCTTACGTTAATCACCAAGGCAATTTCTCTTTAATTGAACAACGTTTGTAACATTGACGCGGATGTGTTAACCTTTCGATAAAGGGTACGTTACCATACCGAAATCCACTGAATGTCATTGAATTTACCGAACTCCATTTTGGATCTGGAGTGACTAGCAATCGTTGCACAACAAATCTTAACCTACAAATTTAACCTTTAACCTTACCTTTTTCAAGATATTTCTTGTTTCATATTACAATACAATACATACATATAAAATATGCATAACGTATATTCCAAGTGAATTTCACGAAGGGAGTTAACTCATTTTGTTTAAGCTTTGAACCTGTTTATTCCAGTGGATAATTCGAAACGTACACTACTCAAAATACATGTGTTGACTTGATACCTGTTTAAACATGTTTAGACTTACCGTTTAAATACCATACTAGTGAAATAAGCTACAACTATATATGTATGAAATTTGTTTTGTAAGCTGTGTTTGATTATGTACGGTATTGTATATTTCTGTACATTTGTTATGGACCAATGGTATTTAGTATTCACAAATAAAGTAAATGAACACTTGATACGATAAACATAAAGTAAAATGTGCAGAATATTCCGAAAAAAGTTGTTTTTGAGAAATAAAAATATTCGATTCTTTAAGAATTTGCTTGCGTCACATACATGTATAATCTGCTTTCATTATGAATTAAGATTTAGACTGTTTTGAATACCATTATGACGTCATACACTACATATGCGATAACATCTCAAGAAAAGCATTAACGTGGGTAATAACAATATCAATGCGCAGGAAATAATCATCATAATATGCAACTGATAGAGCGTAATTCATATTATGCTATGTGCACGGTGATGCGCCAAGATCTGTTCCTGAAAATGTGCGTATCATTTTCCAACATAGGTGCTTCAATACTTAAGTTCTTTACTTCACATAAATACATGTGCAGTAAAACCTCACTTAAAGACCACCTCAATAATACGACCACCTCAAAATTAATAACACAACGTTCAAGTTCATTTTCACTATTTTGCTATTTATTCAACCTCAATACAATATTAAGACTAATAATAATAATAAGATCAGTTTTCAAGGGTCCCAAGGGTGGTCGCATTATTGAGGTTTTACTGTATACCACTAGCCTGTGCTGGTTATACCAGCAAAAAGTACTTTCAAATATTATTATTTAATAAAATAACGTTTTTTTTATAATTACCACAAAATTCGGCCAGTTTCCGGATACATTCATACCCTCTTCTATTAACTGTTGCAAGCATACCGCGGTCGCATTGCACATTTGTTTGGCATTAATAAGACCGAAATAGAAAGGTACGGACCCCGCTTCGTAATACTGCATGCGTGCCTCATGCGGAATACCAGAAGCCTCTGCCAATAAAAACCTACAAAATACAAGACATTATTAAGAATTATTTACACAAGACATAAAAAGTAATAAGACTCAAACTTTCACCGTATCATTGCATAGCAACATCACATTCGTTTTTTTCTACTAAGTAGATAATGATCGATAAGTAGCACGTTCTTAAAATGTGCAAATAAAGTTATTTTCGTGACTTATATAGTAAGTAGTCATGGACGAATAAAATAAACTTAGTCGTGAAATAAATGCGATTGACCTTATGTAACCTCTGCGCAGAAACTTTACTGGTTTCGAGAATAGACCGAATAAAACACAAAGGGAAGTAACTGCTTCGAGGAGTTTGGACGTTTCGTAAACTACAAAGGGAGTTAATCTTTGTTTTATGTTAGTATTTCGTTATTGACATCAATTTAATGAATAAATCCCAGCTAAACTCTCTAATAAGTCCGGTTGAAAGTTATAACTATATATTAATATCACATATCGCGCTGGTTGCCAGTTCCAAACTCCTGACCATTTATCGTACATCGGGTTCATTAACGTCGACCGAAGGCAACGATAAGCGGTGCTTTCTAAGATGTAAAATTGAAATCATACGAAGCCGGCCCGATTAGCTCTGTGGTTAGAGCGCTAGGCCGTTATCCGTAATGCCCGGGTTATATTCCCGTGTTGTGCATGTCATGTTCTTCCGTGACATTTGGCTACGGTCATTTGTCCCCAACCTCTGATTCATGTGCGTAAGTTGTCAGCTGTTTAAGTAAGGGCAATATAGAACTGGTTGTTAATTGATTCCAGGATAAGTGATTAGGTCATATGACCGCAGTATATAACAACATTGTTGACAACGGTGGTTTAAAACTTAATTATTTTACATTGATTGTGAGTTCTTACAACTTATCACTCTCGATGACTGCTTCCTGGTTACCAACCAGTACTCGCGCAAACAATTAGGGACTGTAAAGTTCGTGATCAAACTCCGCTCATCTCGGGGCTCGAACTCACGACCGTCGGATCAGGAGTCAGGCACTCTACCCCTAAACCACTGGAACTCCAGTTGTGTTAAACGGTGTTAAACCCGATTAAAAAATACAAACCTGTCGTCGTAATCATTAAGGATTGCTCTCCATTGTCTGACAACATCAAATATTTCTGGTTGATGTTTTGTATATTTGTACAAATTAGGATTAAGTCCGTTAGCCTGGGAAATATAGAAAGGAAATATTAAGTTGTTACAGGGAAAGTCACCTTCACAAGACAATGCCTCCACACACAGCTACCCGAGACACATTAGTATGCAAAACATGAGGAGTTGAGGAGGTGTAAGGGCTAACATCAATGTTGATGGGACAAGAAAGAATGTTCTGTCTGATCATGAAACACAACACATAGAGTAGAAGGATACAAAAATGGGAAGGAATGGGCTACATTACAGGACACGCTATGACAGAAAGTTGGCAACGAACAATAATTATTAAAGTATGAGTTTTGTTTGTAATCAATTGCATTCTTGTGAACGAAAAGTGCATTAATGAGAGTAATAGTTAATTAAGAGATAAAGCAATTAAAGCCACTAAGGCAATATAAGATATTATATATGATCAGTAATTATATTATACGACAAACGTCGTAATTGATAAACCATCAGAATAGTCTTTTTTTAATAGCCTCGCTCGCGCAGTCCAATACAATACAGTACACTCAACGGTAATGAAATCAAAGCACTGTGAGCGAGGATACACTGTATGTAATATACGTACCAGATTCATATAATATGAAGTTCTTGGACATGTAAGTAAATACATGCACTTTAATTTTGAATACGTTATCATAAATACCACGATTTACACATGAAGACATAGTGCTATTTCATATTTAACTTTAATTGAAAATTGATAAACATGTTATTTTCTATGTCAGCGATTTTACTGTACATTTCAATCCTCCAAAAACCATTTTGTAAGTAATGTTTACGTACCACAGTGCTGTAACCTATTTGTATTTAGCTAACAAAACACCACAACTTTTCAAAATATGGAAATGAGTCTCAAAGCTGAACGCCCACGGACGAAACCGAGCCACAGCAGCGCTTTGAAAATTTGAATTCGATAAATTGTACGATACAAGTACAAAATGTTTTCACTTACCGGACCGGCCGGTTCATCAATAGTCTGGTTCTCGGCTTCAAACAAATGAGGTATAGCGTCTATACGTAAACCGTCTACACCTTTATCCATCCAAAATCGAATCACTTCCTAAAATGTATTCAATGATTACTTTTTATCCTATATCTTTATTTAAAACAATTATTTAACTTTTTTTGGCTCCCACGCAAACAGTAGGACGAATTCATTTTATGTAAACTGACGGGAAAGCATCTTAGTCATGATTCACTTGGTCAGTATATACAGTAAAACCACAAAAATAATACCACCTCAAAATTAAGAATACAATGTTCAAGACAATTTTCACCGTTTTGCTCTTTATTCAACCTTAATGCGATGTACTAGTATCAAATAGTTGAGTTGATACAGTTATTTGTGGTTTTTTTTATAAATATTGTATATGTGTATTTTGTATTGAGACTATATGTCTCATAAACGTCCAAGGTTATGCAATGAGTTGTACAGCTACATGTACTAAGATGGATGAAGACCCCATTTCTAGCATTATTTTGGACAGAGGCGTGCATCTGAATAGAAGCACAGACCTTTCGTAAGCCAGGTGGATGGATGGCTCCCTCACATACTAATTCTACATCCCGGAAGGGTTTGGGACCTGCAACAGTGAGGGGCAAGTGATTTAAAGTCAGCGACCATATCCACTCAACCACGATGGCTTCTATAAGTATTGGACAAAATGCAGAAAAACGATATAATTAGAACCGCAGCCAAATCTGTGTCAAGAAAGCCGTACTCATGCCATTTAAAAAAATAGTTAAGAAATATTGTTGTATGATCTACATGTATTCATTGTTTGAATTGATATGGTGATAGACTTACCCCGACTTTTTCCAAAACTTTCGGATTTCTGTAATTCAAATCAGGTTGTGATTTGAGGAAAGCATGATAGTAATAGGCTCCTCTGACGCTGTCATATTCCCAGGTTGATCCCTTGAATACACTTTGCTGAAAATAAAGACAATCAGCATAATAAAAGTTATACAAGCTTATTTTGAATGCTGTTTTCTTGATTATATTGGTTGTCAAGTTTCACTTTAATTAAATATCAATTGTTACTTACAAAGAACAAAATCACCATCAAAGTTTAAATAAATGAAAACTAAATTGAAAAGCTTAGTAATCGAATCATTTGTACAGATATTAGAGTTTGATAAAATCTATTGAATTGTTGTCGTTGCCACTTCCGATTTGATCGAATAGTCACTGAAGAAACTAATCCGTAGATGAGTGCGTAAACTAAACTCCCGGGGGTAACAACCGAACAACACGACCATATGAAGCATGTTTTGTGTATATTTAGTTACAAACGTTATTTATAGACAAATTGTATTGACATGTCATTTCTATAGTTTTAGAATGGTGACTTCTTCGATACGGATATTTTTTCGCGTGTGTGCAAGTGGTGTCGAGATCTCAACCAGAAACTTTTCGGCGTGGACCGTCGTCAACACACATTATATAAGAGAAGGGTTACGGTAATAATTCTTAAAAAGTGATAATTTATTATTTAATGGATGACTGAAACTATCCGAATTTCAACCACTGACAGGTCAAAAAGCCCGCTGTACCATGACAACACGAATATTATGCGTTTTTGAAGACTATTTACAAACACAATTTCAAATCGTGCGCCCTCACACGTACTTGCTTCTACACAAAGGTAAGTATTACCAGTTTGTATTATACAGATAATGTGATGTACTTTCTCTTATGACAACAAATGTAACACGCACACACGTTAGATAATACCGATCAACTGCATTAACTGAGGTGTGTGTATATTTTATATAAAAAATCCAGTAAGCCATAAACTCGCCAAATACCCATTTTCTTGATACATTGAGATATCTAGAAAAAAGATTGGAGATTTATTTACTTCTATCGGAGACCCATACAGTAAAACCTCACCTAAAGACCACCTCAAAAGTAAGACCACAACTTCACTCGTTTGCTCTTTATTCAACCTCAATATTAAGACCACCTCAATAAGAAGACCATTTTTCAAAGGTCCCAAAGGATTATTATTGAGGTTTTACTGTATATTCCAATATACAAACGTTGAAGGATTGAAGACACTGAAGCAGCAATTTGAAGAATATGGGATTAGTTTTTCTTAAATCCGAACCACGGTGTGACTCTAAGTAGAGCAATCTGCATACCATTATTGATAGAGCATTTAATAAGTGAAATTTACAACAGTGCACCTTTGAAGTATTTTCTGCTCTACAGTACGAATGGTATAAATTAATTATTTCCTTTTTAAGTTAGAGAAGAAATCGGGTCAGTGTTATCTGTCGTCAATATTGTTTCATCAAGTAGATATAATATAGCACATATACATGTATAGGCAAATAGGTTGCTGTTACAGACCGTGGTAATATAGTTAAGTATAATCCCGGTGAAAATTCAGCAAACTTAGATGTGAAATGTAGAACAATTTACCGATGCACTAACGTTCCATCGAATCGTTGATTTACGATATCTTCCACAAAAACATTATGATTTAGGTCTCTATAGTTATGGAATTGTCTCATTATGTAAAAGGAGAGAGAATAAGTTGCTTCCAGGAACGCCGCATCCACAAGACAATGCCTCCGCACACAGACCTCCGGGAATACAACGGTCCACAACACATCAAGCACCGAGGAGGTGCAAGGGTAAAAACGCAAGGGAAGAGGGGCGCATTGAATGGCCTGGCCGACCACTGGCCGACCATATAGGACAACTAAGGAGAATTAAGGAGAGCAAACAGACTCACCCAGTTATTTGGTGGTGCTCTACTTCCGTTAGGTAGCTTGCGTCCTTCATTCCAGATGTAGAAATCCCAGTAGGGATCACTTTCATCTGTGGCGTTCCTGCTTCGTTGAAACCATTCACTTTCGTCGCTTGTGTGATTAGGAACAAAATCTATGATTACTTTTATTCCTGAAACATATATGTCAAAAATATAGTAAGTACTAGGGTTTTAAAATGTCATCTTGTTGTATAACTGATGATAGGGCTGAAGAGCTGGTTTAATAGCTTTAAAGAGGGAGCAACAGTACATGCGACAATGTGTTAGAAGATCAAGTCTAGAAGCGGTGTTTTTGACGAAATTCTTAATATTGTAAGGCTAAATTTTTATGATAGCATCGATAAAAGTGTATCAACGTCTACTAAAGTCACACTTTGCAGAATGTATCAATATACGTAACACGTCATATTTTAAAAAGGGACTTCGTACACTACTCCCAGTTTTACCCCCTGTTTTAAGGCTTTTTTAATGCGTATAATGCACATTAAAAATGGAAATGAAGACGAAAAAGTACGAATGGTGTACAAACTCTCTTTATTTTCATAATATTTTTAATAAAATTACACATAATTTCATTAGCAAACCACGAAAACATGCAATATCTTAGAACGTTCTAAGAGAAATTGACTGAAAAACCTTAGAACGTTCTAAGAGAAAATGATCAAAAACCTTAGAACGTTCTAAGAGAATTTGACCAAAAGACATAGAACGAGGTAAGAGAAATTGACTAAAAACCTTAGAACGTTCTAAGATAATTTTACGAAAAAACATAAAACGAGCTGAGAAAAATGGACTCAAAAACCTTAGAACGTTCTAAGAGAATTTGACCAAAAAACATAGAACGAGGTAAGAGAAATTGACTAAAAACCTTAGAACGTTCTAAGAGAATTTGACCAAAAAACATAGGACGAGCTGAGAGAAATTGACTCAAAAACCTTAGAACGTTCTAAGAGAAAATGACCAAAAACCTTAGAACGTTCTAAGAGAAATTGATCAGAAACCTTAGAACGTTCTAAGAGAATTGACTCAAAAACCTTAGAACGTTCTAAGAGAAATTGACCAAAAACATAGAACGAGCTGAGAGAAAATGACCAAAAACCTTAGAACGTTCTAAGAGAATTTGACCAAAAACCTTAGAACGTTCTAAGAGAATTGACTCAAAAACCTTAGAACGTTCTAAGAGAATTTGACCAAAAAACATAGGACGAGCTGAGAGAAATTGACTCAAAAACCTTAGAACGTTCTAAGAGAATTTGACCAAAAAACATAGGACGAGCTGAGAGAAATTGACTCAAAAACCTTAGAACGTTCTAAGAGAATTTGACCAAAAAACATAGGACGAGCTGAGAGAAATTGACTCAAAAACCTTAGAACGTTCTAAGAGAATTTGACCAAAAAACATAGGACGAGCTGAGAGAAATTGACTCAAAAACCTTAGAACGTTCTAAGAGAATTTGACCAAAAAACATAGGACGAGCTGAGAGAAATTGACTCAAAAACCTTAGAACGTTCTAAGAGAATTTGACCAAAAAACATAGAACTAGCTGAGAAAAATTGACTCAAAAACCTTAGAACGTTCTAAGAGAAAATGATCAAAAACCTTAGAAAGTTCTAAGAGAATTTGACCAAAAGACATAGAACGAGGTTAGAGAAATTGACTAAAAACCTTAGAACGTTCTAAGAGAAATTGACCAAAAACCTTAGAACGTTTCAAGAGAATTCGACTAAAAACCTTAGAACGTTCTAAGAGAATTTGACCAAAAAACGTAGAACGAGGTAAGAGAAATTGACTAAAAACCTTAGAACGTTCTAAGAGAATTTGACCAAAAAAACATAGAACGAAGTAAGAGAAATTGACTAAAAACCTTAGAACGTTCTAAGATAATTTTACGAAAAAACATAAAACGAGCTGAGAAAAATGGACTCAAAAACCTTAGAACGTTCTAAGAGAAAATGACCAAAAACCTTAGAACGTTCTAAGAGAAATTGATCAGAAACCTTAGAACGTTCTAAGAGAATTGACTCAAAAACCTTAGAACGTTCTAAGAGAAATTGACCAAAAACATAGAACGAGCTGAGAGAAAATGACCAAAAACCTTAGAACGTTCTAAGAGAATTTGACCAAAAACCTTAGAACGTTCTAAGAGAAATTGATCAGAAACCTTAGAACGTTCTAAGAGAATTGACTCAAAAACCTTAGAACGTTCTAAGAGAATTTGACCAAAAAACATAGGACGAGCTGAGAGAAATTGACTCAAAAACCTTAGAACGTTCTAAGAGAAAATGACCCAAACACCTTAGAACGTTGTAAGAGAAAATTTGACTCAAAAACCTTAGAACGTTCTAAGAGAAAATGACCCAAACACCTTAGAACGTTCTAAGAGAAAATGACAAAAAAAACTTAGAACGTTCTAAGAGAAAATGGCTAAAATGTAAAAACCTTAGAACGTTCTAAGAGAAAATGACACAAACACCTTAGAACGTTTTAAGAGAATATGACCCAAACACCTTAGAACGTTCTAAGAGAAAATGACACAAACGCCTTAGAACGTTCTAAGAGAAAATGACAAAAAACCTTAGAAGGTTCTAAGAGAAAACGGGTAAAAAACTTAGAACGTTCTAAGAGAAATTGGCTAAAATCCTTAGAAGGTTCTACGAGAAATTGACCCAACAATCTTAAAATGATCTTAGAGAAATTGACCAACATATCTTATAACGTTCTAAGAGAAATTGACCCAACAAAAAATGAATACGTTTATGCAGAAGCACGCAAGCAACCACAAGTGTGCTATTATATATCACAATTTCAACAATTGGCATTAAGTTCTCACTAAATGTGCGTTAGGCATAAAATATTATATAATTTGTTAGCACCCAGTTGTGGCTGACGTGTTTCATCAGAAATGAACATATGTTTGTCAAACAGCACTGTAAAGTTCTGGTATGGTCATCGTTATAAACATACAAAACAGAGACATTAAAACAAATGTCGTCAACCATGTTATTGTTCTAATGATCATTGTTTAACGAGATCATTATATTTCCTGAGGTCTGTTTCCGAATCACCTTCTCACTTTCTGCAAGAACACAATAAGCATAAATAGAGACAATGAAGTTAAATGTCATTAAAATTTCGGTCACTTCAAATGCAAGGGTACGAAAGCCTGGTGGTGACATCTAGCTTCAATAATTCGTGAATTCAACTTAATGAATTCACGATTTCAACTTCACGATTTCAAATTCGTGAATTCGCGAATTTAACTTCTTGAATTCATGATTTCAACTTCACGATTTCAGGATTACAACTTCACGAATTAACAATTTGAACTTCACGACTTGAATTTCACGAATTCAAGATTCCAATTTCAAGAATTCATAATTTCAACTCCGCTAATTCACGATTCCATCTTCATGAAGTTGAACTCGTGAATTTCTCGCATTTGAATTTGAGAATTCTTGAAGCCGAAATGTCCCCACCGCGACGTCGATTGATAATCTAAATAATATCATATCGGCATGAAGACAGCATGCCTACATTGTTTCCGTTAGTTGTATCTGTATCAGTTCAGCCAAATTCACTAATCTGTAGTTGACCATTTGCTACGCTTGACTTTTGTGAGATTTATATCACAAACAATACCATCTTATATTTTTCGGTTGCCGAAACATTTCTGTACAGCACATTATTTATGCACAGTCACATTACGGTGACATACGTATATTATCATATATGGTATACAAATTACGTAGTGGCCTCCATAGTCGAGAGGATATGGACGCTAACTTCATGACGCATGCCCCTGGCAGCTGCGGGTTAGAATCCCATCTAGCCATCTAGCAGGGTGACGGAAGGTCGATGGTTCTACTCAGGAGTCCACCTGGAGTTTTCATCACCCTGATAACTGGAATAGTTTCTACGTTACCCAGGCTGTGTATTTGACTTATTTATTTAAACTTAAAACTTCTTTATAAAACGAGATTACGTGTAAACAGTACATGTACACCTTAGTTTTCCCAGAGGTCTGTGTGGGGGGCATTGTCTTGCGTATGTGGCGTTCTTGTTGCAAGTTAATTTCTAGTTTATACTATTCTTCTCTTTCTCTTGGTGGAACTTGCATCAATGTTGTTTTCGTCTTCTTGTTTATGACCTGAAATAAAATAAAATGATCATTCAACATCATCTCGGAAAGAGAGAGTACGTTGCTACAAGGAACGCCACATACATAAGACGTAATTATTTGATTTTCATAGAGTACCGATTCTTCAAATTAGTAGTATAGTTATTTACTCACAGTCAATTTGTAGATTAATATTAATCGAATCAAATACAACATGTACAACATTACGTCTAGTTAATGTGATGTCATCTTGCTAAGTCACAAATGTCTTCTGAACACATATAAATCTGACAAACGCGTGTAAAGTATAATTTGGCAAGAAGTATAGGCAAGTGATATATTTCATAAACGTTCCTTCAATAAGTTGCATTTTAATACACCTGCAATCAAAATTAAAATACATGCAAGATAGTTAAACAATTTGACTGTACTTAAATGCAAGTTTTGTTGTATATATACAATCAGCTGTAGAAATACACTACACGTTTTGAAAATAAAGATTCACCAGCGTATCTGTATAGTTTATGTATAAGATGTTATAATTTCTTGCAACACTGCATTATAGATTAATTATTCAATACAGTGGTGTAATATAACCACTGCATCAATGTGACCTACTACGCCCCTGCTGTGATAATTACCCCCACAATTAACAACTATTACGCAAACACTGATACGATAAGATTAATATGTGTACAAGCATTTAATTTAATTCGGATTATAGAGAGCCTGTCATAAATTCAATTATTGTATTGTTGATTTTTGAATCGTATTTAAGATGGAACCAATGCCTTTAACACATGATCATATTGATTGTTATTTTGCCTTATGTAGAATAATTAAAAATACAAAAGTTTCTAAATTATCAGGATTTATTGAATTACATTTTTATGCGTGTGGTAATCGGTGACAAATCATTTTAACAGCATTGTTTTATGTACACTGAGCCAGATATTTATCAAAGTGACATTTACACTATATATAATATATCGATACTGACCACACTTTTGATATTACATTGTTATAATCACGTGTACCTGTAAGGTGACCAAATTTACCTTATAATGTTAAGGTGTAAATACTAGTTATTTACAACATGGTGAAAAACAAAATCTAAAATAAATTCGGGACCTATAAGATTAACGGTCTTGCCAAAATATTCGCAAACATATATCGACAAATTGCATGAATCATTGAGATAAATGAGCTTGAGTGCAAATTTAACCACATGAATCAGGTTATGAAAGCAATAAAAATTGCCTGATTTTTCTTTGTATTTAAACATGTCCAACTTTCTTGCTCGTCGCAAGATACTCCAGATCTGCTCGATATTGGCTATCATATATGATATAACGAATTATATATACTTTAACGTCTCCTGATCATTATCGATCGCGACTAAATAAGCTATCCCCGCTGTGTTTAGTAAGCATGCTGAAATTGCCCCGGGCTGTACTGATTTTATCAGCATGTATTTTACAGTCATAGTACTTATTGTAACATCTATCTAAAAAATGATATCGATTTATGTAATTATGCACCATTACATTTGCCTTGTATTTCGTTTCGGCAAGGTAGGTTGTATAATGGTGGCTACATAGCTTTCTAGCAATGCAGACATACATTTGTCCCTGTTGCTTTTTAATAATGACATTGACCGACAAAAGTACTTATTTTGTCAATACTTTAAAAAACGCGAATTTGAGTTTTTGATGATGAAATGCATTATTATTTCACCAAATGTCCATTGATGATTATATCTAATCGATAGTAAATCTATATTTATTTATGTTCGATGTATTATGTACAATGTTACGCCGGGCAAATTTTCTTACACTTAGGTCTGTAATTTGAATATTTTCTGTACTGTTCTGTTCTATGTAGTTTTGCATTATTTATTTTCGGGTATAAGCATAATATATGCAAACCGTGAAACATGTATCAGCCTTCGTCAAAATACAAGATTTGATTTGATTCAATTATAAATAACATCATGTTTATGATGTTATCTGCAAATATTTGTTTGTGATTTACAAATGCCTTACACATTCACATAAAAGTGAAATTACATGTACACACTTAAGCAGACATATAAGCGTACATTATTATCAATTTAAAACCTAACCTACATGCACAGAAATGACGTCTTTGAATGATTAAAAAGCCGGTTTTCGCACTAATCATGATAATTCCATGACCAAGGAATACAATCTCGATGCATTCATTTTCAAATATTATCAGAGTGGTAGATACATGTAAGAAGTTTTATCAATTTTACCAAAAAACAAGCCACGCCATCTTATTTGGAAGATTTATGCATACTAAAAGTATTGCATGTTATTAGTCGCTGAATGACTTCTCCTGTGCATAAAAACAATGTAATACTTATTATACTTATAATATGTACTTCGTATATTAACCCTCAAACTTTCACAATTATATCATACTAGCACGGACCTATATAGGTCCGTGATACTAGTTGTGTAGGTTATTTGTCCAAAAAATCGTAACATCTGTAATTAATAGCATTATCATTTTCAGGTATAAGTATACATTTAAACAAAGTGATTTCATAAATCATGTCCATTGTAAAGAAGTTTTACTGCGGTCACTTTCACACCTTTAAGAACTTAAAAGTTATTGTCACACCAATACAATGTTATAGCAAAGCGTTACGTATACAATATAAGTCTATACGTTGTATTGCCCGTTCATGCAGTCACATAATATCATCAATTACATTAAGTATTTGATTCACACTTGTTTAAATATGCTAAACTGTTCAGCATATATAAGAATGTACTTATGAAAGATATGACAAGACATATGAGAAAGTATTAGTAAGATCCATACACCGATCGGGTTAACATTAGATTATTACACAGATAATTAATTATTATTTTAATGGAAACATAGTTTTAAGTATTGCGAAACAGTACACTTACGTGCAATGAAGATCTTAGCAAGCCACAGAGATTTCCAACATAATCATGTTAAGGAATCTGGTCGGCAAATAAATCTACTTAGTCATTCGCTAACACATCTGCAAACTGAATATTGAACAATGACACTCATTAAGATACTTACACTTATGTTTATCATTGAGAATTGTCTGTGTCGGCGACCCTTCCTTTGATGTGTTTGGTCCTTCCGATCCTTATCTCGGTTGATGTCCGCTATCTGTCACAGTCCAGTGGATAGTTGGCGCGAAATATACGCTCGGAGTCCTTCTGTTTTCTTCCTTACAATTTGGCGCGTGTTTAGTTTAATCGAATATTTTGAGGGATTAAGACACTTGGCGAATCATAAATAGACACCACTTAAGGATAGAGACAAAATATTTGTTCATGCGGAAGGCAAGAAGATAATTGTTAAAAAACGTTCACCATCATCTGCGTTCCATGTATTAGCGGTAAGTACCATAAATGTTTTTTTTGTTTTACTTCCGTATAAAACTAACAAGTTGTAGTCGAAATTTCGCACTCTGAGTTATTACACAGACACGTGTCAACTGTTGTACTAATCTAAGATATTTTGATATCGTACTGATGTTTTTGGTTAAAATGATATGTTACATACATATATGCATCATACATCATATATGTAACTGTTGCTAAAAACATTTTAAACTATTGTACTTCTTTGTCACCATTGCTTAATGGGTTGTTGTTAATTAAAACTTTTTTGTGTGTAATGGATTAATATACTTCTAATACAATGTTAATGTAATTATCAAACGGATGAATTATATTGTATTTATACGCAATGGCTATTAATACGATAACTTTTGCTTTTCTTGCTGAAAAATTGATTATCACAGACATATAAAGTTTATATGTCAAAGTCACCGACACTAATTGTTTTAACATGTGTTGCCATAACCGGAACAGTTTACGGTGTAAGTGCGCATACGTATCTTAAAATGTCACGCTGCTTATCGCAAATAGACTTCTATATCTGTCACCATTTTTGTTCACAAGTGACGGAATTAGATTCATTTTATATTGTGGAATAAGATGTGAATTTCTTTAATTATGACGACAATGATATCATTTAATGTATACATTGCAACATAGTTTCCAGTCGGAACACCTCGATAACATTTTTTTAAAGAGTTCTATTTGCGAACTTGCGGAAATGTATTTTTGAAATAGCTAAGATGATCCGACTGTAGTTTTCTTGCTGACCCGATCCAACGCGTAAAAACGTCTTAAAACAAAACAAAATTATCTATTGCTACACAAATCAAAGACAACCATGAAGATAAATACTATTTATTGTATTGTTGTTAAAATGTCAATAATGGTTGATGTATTACATAGATAAAAACCTTATATGTTAATGTAAATATAAATTATTATTCAAATCCACGATGTGGAATAGTAATATATATATATTAAAAAAAGTACCCACAATTATTTGTATTTGCAATTTTAATTGGACATTGCACGTTTTTAGGTTTTTGAATATTTTCTCTTAGAACGATCTCAGATATTTGCTCAATTTCTCTTAGAACGTTCTAAGGTTTTTTGGTCAATTTCTCTTAGAACGTTCTAAGGTTTTAGCCAAATTCTCTTAGAACGTTCTAAGGTTTTTGGGTCAATTTCTCTTAGAACGATCTCAGATATTTGGTCAATTTCTCTTAGAACGTTCTAAGGTTTTTGGGCCAATTTCTCTTAGAACGTTCTAAGGTTTTTGATTATTTTTCCCTTAGAACGATCTCAGATATTTGGTCAATTTCTCTTAGAACGTTCTAAGGTTTTTGGCCAATTTCTCTTAGAACGTTCTAAGGTTTTTGATCATTTTCTCTCAGAACGATCTCAGATATTTGGTCAATTTCTCTTTGAACGTTCTAAGGTTTTTGGGTCAATTTCTCTTAGAACGTTCTAAGGTTTTAGCCAAATTCTCTTAGAACGTTCTAAGGTTTTTGGGTCAATTTCTCTTAGAACGATCTCAGATATTTGGTCAATTTCTCTTAGAACGTTCTAAGGTTTTTGATCATTTTCTCTCAGAACGATCTCAGATATTTGGTCAATTTCTCTTAGAACGTTCTAAGGTTTTTGGGTCAATTTCTCTTAGAACGTTCTAAGGTTTTAGCCAAATTCTCTTAGAACGTTCTAAGGTTTTTGGGTCAATTTCTCTTAGAACGATCTCAGATATTTGGTCAATTTCTCTTAGAACGTTCTAAGGTTTTTTAATCAATTTCTCTTAGAACGTTCTAAGGTTTTTGGGTCAATTTCTCATAGAACGATCTCAGATATTTGGTCAATTTCTCTTAGAACGTTCTAAGGTTTTTGGGCCAATTTCTCTTAGAACGTTCTAAGGTTTTTGATCATTGTCTCTTAGAACGATCTCAGATATTTGGTCAATTTCTCTTAGAACGTTCTAAGGTTTTTGGGTCAATTTCTCTTAGAACGTTCTAAGGTTTTAGCCAAATTCTCTTAGAACGTTCTAAGGTTTTTGGGTCAATTTCTCTTAGAACGTTCTAAGGATTTTGATCATTTTCTCTTAGAACGATCTCAGATATTTGGTCAATTTCTCTTAGAACGTTCTAAGGTTTTTGGGTCAATTTCTCTTAGAACGTTCTAAGGTTTTAGCCAAATTTTCTTAGAACGTTCTAAGGTTTTTGGGTCAATTTCTCTTAGAACGATCTCAGATATTTGGTCAATTTCTCTTAGAACGTTCTAAGGTTTTTGATAATTTTCTCTTAGAACGATCTCAGATATTTGGTCAATTTCTCTTAGAACGTTCTAAGGTTTTTGGGCCAATTTCTCTTAGAACGTTCTAAGGTTTCAGCCAAATTCTCTTAGAACGTTCTAAGGTTTTTGGGTCAATTTCTCTTAGAACGATCTCAAATATTTGGTCAATTTCTCTTAGCACGTTCTAAGGTTTTTGGTCATTTTCTCTCAGAACGATCTCAGATATTTGGTCAATTTCTCTTAGAACGTTCTAAGGTTTTTGGGTCAATTTCTCTTAGAACGTTCTAAGGTTTTAGCCAAATTCTCTTAGAACGTTCTAAGGTTTTTGGGTCAATTTCTCTTAGAACGATCTCAGATATTTGGTCAATTTCTCTTAGAACGTTCTAAGGTTTTTTAATCAATTTCTCTTAGAACGTTCTAAGGTTTTTGGGTCAATTTCTCATAGAACGATCTCAGATATTTGGTCAATTTCTCTTAGAACGTTCTAAGGTTTTTGGGCCAATTTCTCTTAGAACGTTCTAAGGTTTTTGATCATTGTCTCTTAGAACGATCTCAGATATTTGGTCAATTTCTCTTAGAACGTTCTAAGGTTTTTGGGTCAATTTCTCTTAGAACGTTCTAAGGTTTTAGCCAAATTCTCTTAGAACGTTCTAAGGTTTTTGGGTCAATTTCTCTTAGAACGTTCTAAGGATTTTGATCATTTTCTCTTAGAACGATCTCAGATATTTGGTCAATTTCTCTTAGAACGTTCTAAGGTTTTTGGGTCAATTTCTCTTAGAACGTTCTAAGGTTTTAGCCAAATTTTCTTAGAACGTTCTAAGGTTTTTGGGTCAATTTCTCTTAGAACGATCTCAGATATTTGGTCAATTTCTCTTAGAACGTTCTAAGGTTTTTGATAATTTTCTCTTAGAACGATCTCAGATATTTGGTCAATTTCTCTTAGAACGTTCTAAGGTTTTTGGGCCAATTTCTCTTAGAACGTTCTAAGGTTTCAGCCAAATTCTCTTAGAACGTTCTAAGGTTTTTGGGTCAATTTCTCTTAGAACGATCTCAAATATTTGGTCAATTTCTCTTAGCACGTTCTAAGGTTTTTGGGTCAATTTCTCTTAGAACGTTCTAAGGTTTCTGGGTCATATTCTCTTAGAACGTTCTAAGGTTTTTGATAATTTTCTCTTAGAACGATCTCAGATATTTGGTCAATTTCTCTTAGAACGTTCTAAGGTTTTTGGGTCAATTTCTCTTAGAACGTTCTAAGGTTTTAGCCAAATTCTCTTAGAACGTTCTAAGGTTTTTGGGTCAATTTCTCTTAGAACGATCTCAGATATTTGGTCAATTTCTCTTAGAACGTTCTAAGGTTTTTGGGTCAATTTCTCTTAGAACGTTCTAAGGTTTTAGCCAAATTCTCTTAGAACGTTCTAAGATATTGCCTGCTTGTGTGTTTTGATAATGCAATTATGTGTAATTTTACTGAAAATATTTTGAAAATAAAGAGAGTATGACAACTATTTGTACTTTTTCGTCTTCATTTTCTTTTTTTATATGCATAATACACCGTGAAAAATGCTTAAAACAGGGGGTAAAACTGGGAGTAGTGTACGAAGTCCCTTTTTAAAATATTTTTAGAATATTGGTACAAATCCGTGAGTTATCATCGGTGGAAAGAAAAGGGCGATGTCCAATATGTATAAATAGTTTGACCCCACTAGATAACAACGGCGAGTACGCTCGAATGAAGAGACGAAGATAAATCAGAGCCAGTTAGATGGGTTTTTATAGTATACAGTAACACCTCACTTAAAGACAACCTCAATAATAAGTCCACCTCAAAATTAAGAACACAGTCTACAAGTCCATCTTCACTGTTTTACTCTCTATTCAACCTCAATATTGAGACAACCTCAATAAGAATACAAGTTGTTAAGGGTCCCAAGGGTGGTCTTATTATTGAGGTTTTACTGTAATAATATCTCAAATTAGAAGTACATGTATTCAATGCACATAATCTCTGATATACAAGACACATAAACTTGTATGTGTTAGACTTGTGGTGGTGAACATACAAGATAAAAAAGAAAATTAGACTAATAAAATAAATCATCATGGGAATACCATATCAGATGTCAGTAACCAAGCTTGTCCGTAAATATAAAACCACTTGTGTATATTCTACATCGGAGTGAAAATACATGAGAAGAGATGTTATCTCTCACCAACACTGAAGTAAGCAATGAACTTTTTTATTTCTTAAATATTGTATGCGGAGTTACGTGCTTAATGCATTGTTATTACACCGCCGTGTTTGTTTTTTTCGTACATTCAGCATAGTATAATATCTATTATCTTATTACCTATAGTTATCTCACGACAGTGAGTGCCACCGTATGCATCGTCCGAACACGATCAATATTGTAAAATGACAATGGACTCGTATTTTGCGCAAAGGCGATGCTTAAAGCAGCTATGTGTCATACACCCCCTTCGCCCCAATTATTACATTTATACCATCACAGCTTGTGTTGTCTTGTATTAAGTTAGTTCCAGTTAATGGATATGTTGGTAGTTGAGTTAAGTCTTCCAAAATGAATACATTACCCATGTCTTTTGCATTCTTCATAAGTTCATCAAAATCTGACATAGTTCCAAACATTGCGTCCACAGCTGTGTAATTTTTTACGTCATATCCGAAGTCTTTCATTGGAGACTCGAAAAATGGACTCAACCATATTGCACCGACATTAATGTACTTGAAATAATCCAGACGTGAGATGATACCTGCAAATAAGAGGACACTTCATTTATGTTCAACTTGAGATTGTCTCAAAACTAAATGCAACAGACGGACAGAGCATGATCCACCATTGTCGTGATACAAACTTCTCGTTAATAACACTACATGGCTGTTATTGGTAAGTTCCAACGAGTTGGAGACATTATGTGAATAAAAATTCCCATTTAAACGAATGTACTAAACGTTAGAGCACTACTAGCAAACTACATGAATGCCAGGCCTGCTATAATCCACAATGTATGGGGAAGTTAATATGCAGATCTTTTTGTTGCAAAGCCTGCAATTAAGAACCCAAAAATCCTATGCCAATTTCGTAGGGTCGGTGGGAGTAGATTCCGCTGCAAAAAAATCAATTTTAAGCATGACATTATCAGACATTGTTTGATACGAGACTTCACATGACCTCAGCAGTCATAATTCGATACATGATACGTGATGTCACAGCAAGTGTTTCAATCCGACTGACCACCAAACTACGACTAACGTATACCTTCAACATACATGGTATCAGCAAGTAAATTAAGTTTCTGGTCAGTCATTATGAATACCAGGCTAAATTAGGGGTGTAACTCTCAATACCATGTGACGCTCATTTTTAATTCACAAAGTATGATTGCGTTAAATATGACGAATAAACACCAAACAAATATGATGGAAGCGCTGAATTGCATTTTATGACATATGCTCAACTTTACTGACGTACCATTTCAATATTCACGATTCATTTGTACACCAAAGTAACGGTAATGAATATTCCCGAGATGACACCCATTTATTTTCTTGATTAAGCTGTATATATCCATAATGCTTATGTATTTTTTCATCTCAGTATTATAATTTCTGCTTTTATTTTCTAATAATTAGTGCATGTATTTGATCTAGAAATAAAAGTATTGTCAGAATCAGGTGATGTGTTTCTTTTATCGTTGGGTAGCTCTATACATGATATCCAAGGAGCTTTGTCAAACGTTTATGCAATATTAACAACAGCAGCTCTTGATTTCGCCTGAATAAAGACAACATCTTTCAAAATTTACTTTCGTATGAATTAATAAAAGTTACAGGCGTTACCTTGGAGATCACCAATGCCATCACCATTACTGTCTTGGAACGACCGTGGGTATATCTGGTAAATAATTGTCGTCTGCCACCATTTCAAACCCTGACCCGACTCTCCATGGTCGTAGATACTTCGTAAATCCTTATCCAGAAACGTCACGCAGACGACAGCTGCAATAGCTCCTACTACAATGAGAAACATCAAGAACGAACACTTCTTGCTTTCACAAAATCCTACCTTCCGTTTTTCATTCGCCATTTTTATTGCCTCTTCGAGTATACTGTTGTTTTACGCCTTTATGTACGATTTAAAAAACGACGTACCATCTGATTTCAAATATTTGGATGCGAATTGTAAATAGCGAGGTTCAAGTCAGTGCATGTACAGACGGTGTATGCTTGCACAAGAAATAAAATCATATGCCTGTTATCGTCTCATTCAAAATACCACACTCTTACGCAGACGGTGTAGGTTTATCTTAAGCAAGCTTTATATCTACAAACACATTAAGTTGGCCTCATTCCGATGTTACTAAGGAATTTACCTTTAACAAATCCTTACCCCTAAGAGTCAACGTTTAACTAAGTTTAGTTTTTGATGATTCTACTTACTTATTATTTATTGACTTTAAGATTATTTATCAATTTAATTAGGTCATATCTGGAAAGGGAAATGGAAGTATTTATACCTCAACTCAAGTATGATATGGAGGTTATATAAGTAAAATATGGATAGGACCATGAAAGGAAATATTCCAGATGAAATGTACGATGTTGCGTTAGGGCCATCGTGGTTTCGTCCCTTCGCGCACTGGGCGATGACACGATGCGATGGAACGATGACACGGTGAGACGATGCGATGGCACGATGTTTTATTGCATCGTGTCATCTTTCCATCGCATCGTGTCATCGCCAAGTGCGCGAAGGGACGAAACCACGATGGCCCTAACGGAACACCGTAGAAATTCGACAAAACAACCGAATTAAATTGTGTTACTGTACTGAAAGCAGTTTAATCATATTGTGTTGCATATACATGTATACAGTGTTTTAAAGTTTATTTTCAAGATAGTAGGCCTTTGCCCATGATTCACATATAATGCAGAGAATATGATATAAAGTCACATGTGTACACAGTACAAATAGTATTCAGCATAAAATTGTACTATGATAATTATAATTATTGATCTATTCCGGTGAATGACAGTCACAGATTATAAACCTAGTAAGATTACATGACGTAATAATTGTATCAATAATGATAGTATAAAACCAATTAGAAAGTCCATTTACAACACAATCTGATGTTTGTTCTTTATTTTGTTTTACTAGCTACGCAAACTCTTTCTTGTTTTATAACCACTCGAAGGCCATAATGTGAAGTATAAACCCAATTCAATAAGGCTTTCATTATCGATTTATCCATTATATTGGGTATAGGGTGGGAAGATTGTTTAAATTATATTTTCAATTATGAAAGAATGAATAGGCTGTATACAACACCCCTAAACTCGATATTTAGGTAAACACTATAATGAAAGAAATAGCGAATTTGAGTTACACATGTACAATGTTTTGAAAAGGTTAAGTAATTTACATTACAGTACATGAGTGGAGAAAGGTTAGTTAAAAACATTTTTTATCTCGTCTTTCAAAGCTCCTAGATAATGAATTTGCCATATACAGTAAAACCTCAATACTAAGACCACCCTTTGGACCATTGAAAACTGGTAGTGTTATTGAAGTGGTCTTAATATTGAGGTTGAATAAAGCACAAAACAGTGAAAATTGACTTGAAAATTGTGTTCTTAATTCTGAGGAGGTCTTATTATTGAGGTGGTCTTATTATTGAGATGGTCTTATTATTGAGGTGGTCTATAAGTGAGGTGTTACTGTAGATGTTTTACTGCACGCTTTAAAACCGTCTGTAACATTAATAATCCGACGGTATTCAAACTTTTATCGAAACTATCTCAATTTTCATGCACAGCGTTGGGTGTTTATGATTCAAGATGCCTTTTTTACCGCGATTAAAATACTGTTAACATTCGAGTGTTTCATTTATGATACATTTTGAACATTCTTCAGTTTGTGAAATTATTGTTATCAATTGCTTATATTGAACATTAGGGGCTCTTCGGTGCCTGTTTTGTATTAGGCCCAGGTTTTTGATATATTACTAACTCGTACAAGGGATGATCTGAGTAATCCGAAAATACAAATAATTTTCACGTCTTCGAGTTTTAGTTTCTTACTCAATAAGGATATTTGAAGCATTATTTTTCGGCGCAGCCATACTAACATGGTTTTGCTTTTTGCATAACAGTGTTGTGTAAACCAATCAAATATTACGTTAACCACGAAGGCAATTTCTCTTCAACCGAACAACATTTGTAACCTTGACGCGAATTGGTTAACTTTTCGATAATGGGTACGTTACCTACCGAAATCCACTGAATTTCGGAGGATTTACCGGAAGCCATTTTGGATATGGAGTGACCGACAATGGTAACATCTCGGCATTTGTTTCTGTTGCACAACAAATCTAAACCTTCAAATTGCGACGACCATCTCTTTTCTAGATATTTCGTGTTATTTCTATTTTGTTTCAAAATTAGATCATAAAACTAATATTTTCAAATGTTGCTCCGATTACTCGCGAATTCAAAGTAGGACTATATATAATAGTTGTGATAGTTGTAAGTGTTGCTTCTATCAGGGACCGTATGTGATAGTTGTAAGTGTTGCGTCTATCAGGGACCGTATGTGATAGTTGTAAGTGTTCCTTCTATCAGGGACCGTATGTGATAGTTGTAAGTGTTCCTTCTATCAGGGACCGTATGTGATAGTTGTAAGTGTTCCTTCTATCAGGGACCGTATGTGATAGCTGTAAGTGTTCCTTCTACCAGGGACCGTATGTGATAGTTGTAAGTGTTCCTTCTATCAGGGACCGTATGTGATAGTTGTAAGTGTTCCTTCTACCAGGGACCGTATGTGATAGCTGTAAGTGTTCCTTCTATCAGGGACCGTATGTGATAGTTGTAAGTGTTCCTTCTATCAGGGACCGTATGTGATAGTTGTACGTGTTCCTTCTATCAGGGATAGTATGTGATAGTTGTAAGTGTTCCATCTATCAGGGACCGGATGTGATAGTTCTAAGTGTTCTTTCTATCAGGGACCGCATGTGATAGTTGTAAGTGTTCCTTCTATCAGGGACCGTATGTGATAGTTGTAAGTGTTCCTTCTATCAGGGACCGTATGTGATAGTGTGTTCCTTCTACCAGGGACCGTATGTGATAGTTGTAAGTGTTCCGTCTACCAAGGACCGTATGTGATAGTGTGTTCCTTCTATCAGGGACCGTATGTGATAGTTGGAAGTGTTCCATTTATCAGGGACCGTATGTGATAGTTGTAAGTGTTCCTTCTATCAGGGACCATATGTGATAGTTGTAAGTGTTCATTCTATCAGGGACCGTATGTGATAGTTGGAAGTGTTCCTTCTATCAGGGACCATATGTGATAGTTGTAAGTGTTCATTCTATCAGGGATAGTATGTGATAGTTGGAAGTGTTCCTTCTATCAGGGACCATATGTGATAGTTGTAAGTGTTCATTCTATCAGGGATAGTATGTGATAGTTGTAAGTGTTCTTCTATCAGGGACCATATGTGATAGTTGTAAGTGTTCCTTCTATCAGGGACCATATGTGATAGTTGTAAGTGTTCCTTCTATCAGGGACCGTATGTGATAGTTGTAAGTGTTCCTTCTATCAGGGACCATATGTGATAGTTGTAAGTGTTCCTTCTATCAGGGACCGTATGTGATAGTTGTAAGTGTTCCTTCTATCAGCGACCGTATGTGATAGTTGTAAGTGTTCATTCTATCAGGGACCATATGTGATAGTTGTAAGTGTTCCTTCTATCAGGGACTATATGTGATAGTTGTAAGTGTTCCTTCTATCAGGGACCGTATGTGATAGTTGTAAGTGTTCCTTCTATCAGGGACCATATGTGATAGTTGTAAGTGTTCATTCTATCAGGGACCATATGTGATAGTTGTAAGTGTTCCTTCTATCAGGGACCGTATGTGATAGTTGTAAGTGTTCCTTCTATCAGGGACCATATGTGATAGTTGTAAGTGTTCATTCTATCAGGGACCATATGTGATAGTTGTAAGTGTTCCTTCTATCAGGGACCGTATGTGATAGTTGTAAGTGTTCCTTCTATCAGGGACCGTATGTGATAGTTGTAAGTGTTCCTTCTATCAGGGACCGTATGTGATAGTTGTAAGTGTTCCTTCTATTAGGGACCGCATGTGATAGTTGTAAGTGTTCCTTCTATCAGGGACCGTATGTGATAGTTGTAAGTGTTCATTCTATCAGGGATAGTATGTGATAGTTGGAAGTGTTCCTTCTATCAGGGACCATATGTGATAGTTGTAAGTGTTCATTCTATCAGGGATAGTATGTGATAGTTGGAAGTGTTGCTTCTATCAGGGACCGTATGTGATAGTTGTAAGTGTTCCTTCTATCAGGGACCGTATGTGATAGTTGTAAGTGTTCCTTCTATCAGGGACCGTATGTGATAGTTGTAAGTGTTCCTTCTATCAGGGACCGTATGTGATAGTTGTAAGTGTTCCTTCTATCAGGGACCGTATGTGATAGTTGTAAGTGTTCCTTCTATCAGGGACCGTATGTGATAGTTGTAAGTGTTCCTTCTACCAGGGACCGTATTTGATAGTTGTAAGTGTTCCTTCTATCAGGGACCGTATGTGATAGTTGTAAGTGTTGCTTCTATCAGGGACCGTATGTGATAGCTGTAAGTGTTCCTTCTACCAGGGACCGTATGTGATAGCTGTAAGTGTTCCTTCTATCAGGGACCGTATGTGATAGTTGTAAGTGTTCCTTCTATCAGGGACCGTATGTGATAGTTGTACGTGTTCCTTCTATCAGGGACCGTATGTGATAGTTGTAAGTGTTCCTTCTATCAGGGACCGGATGTGATAGTTCTAAGTGTTCTTTCTATCAGGGACCGCATGTGATAGTTGTAAGTGTTCCTTCTATCAGGGACCGTATGTGATAGTTGTAAGTGTTCCTTCTATCAGGGACCGTATGTGATAGTGTGTTCCTTCTACCAGGGACCGTATGTGATAGTTGTAAGTGTTCCGTCTACCAGGGACCGTATGTGATAGTGTGTTCCTTCTATCAGGGACCGTATGTGATAGTTGGAAGTGTTCCATTTATCAGGGACCGTATGTGATAGTTGTAAGTGTTCCTTCTATCAGGGACCATATGTGATAGTTGTAAGTGTTCCTTCTATCAGGGACCGTATGTGATAGTTGTAAGTGTTCCTTCTATCAGGGACCGTATGTGATAGTTGTAAGTGTTCCTTCTATCAGGGACCGTATGTGATAGCTGTAAGTGTTCCTTCTACCAGGGACCGTATGTGATAGTTGTAAGTGTTCCTTCTATCAGGGACCGTATGTGATAGTTGTAAGTGTTCCTTCTACCAGGGACCGTATGTGATAGCTGTAAGTGTTCCTTCTATCAGGGACCGTATGTGATAGTTGTACGTGTTCCTTCTATCAGGGATAGTATGTGATAGTTGTAAGTGTTCCTTCTATCAGGGACCGGATGTGATAGTTCTAAGTGTTCTTTCTATCAGGGACCGCATGTGATAGTTGTAAGTGTTCCTTCTATCAGGGACCGTATGTGATAGTTGTAAGTGTTCCTTCTATCAGGGACCGTATGTGATAGTGTGTTCCTTCTACCAGGGACCGTATGTGATAGTGTGTTCCTTCTACCAGGGACCGTATGTGATAGTTGTAAGTGTTCCGTCTACCAAGGACCGTATGTGATAGTGTGTTCCTTCTATCAGGGACCGTATGTGATAGTTGGAAGTGTTCCATTTATCAGGGACCGTATGTGATAGTTGTAAGTGTTCCTTCTATCAGGGACCATATGTGATAGTTGTAAGTGTTCATTCTATCAGGGACCGTATGTGATAGTTGGAAGTGTTCCTTCTATCAGGGACCATATGTGATAGTTGTAAGTGTTCATTCTATCAGGGATAGTATGTGATAGTTGGAAGTGTTCCTTCTATCAGGGACCGTTTGTGATAGTTGTAAGTGTTCATTCTATCAGGGATAGTATGTGATAGTTGTAAGTGTTCTTCTATCAGGGACCATATGTGATAGTTGTAAGTGTTCCTTCTATCAGGGACCATATGTGATAGTTGTAAGTGTTCCTTCTATCAGGGACCGTATGTGATAGTTGTAAGTGTTCCTTCTATCAGGGACCATATGTGATAGTTGTAAGTGTTCCTTCTATCAGGGACCGTATGTGATAGTTGTAAGTGTTCCTTCTATCAGCGACCGTATGTGATAGTTGTAAGTGTTCATTCTATCAGGGACCATATGTGATAGTTGTAAGTGTTCCTTCTATCAGGGACTATATGTGATAGTTGTAAGTGTTCCTTCTATCAGGGACCGTATGTGATAGTTGTAAGTGTTCCTTCTATCAGGGACCATATGTGATAGTTGTAAGTGTTCATTCTATCAGGGACCATATGTGATAGTTGTAAGTGTTCCTTCTATCAGGGACCGTATGTGATAGTTGTAAGTGTTCCTTCTATCAGGGACCATATGTGATAGTTGTAAGTGTTCATTCTATCAGGGACCATATGTGATAGTTGTAAGTGTTCCTTCTATCAGGGACCGTATGTGATAGTTGTAAGTGTTCCTTCTATCAGGGACCGTATGTGATAGTTGTAAGTGTTCCTTCTATCAGGGACCGTATGTGATAGTTGTAAGTGTTCCTTCTATTAGGGACCGCATGTGATAGTTGTAAGTGTTCCTTCTATCAGGGACCGTATGTGATAGTTGTAAGTGTTCATTCTATCAGGGATAGTATGTGATAGTTGGAAGTGTTCCTTCTATCAGGGACCGTATGTGATAGTTGTAAGTGTTCATTCTATCAGGGATAGTATGTGATAGTTGGAAGTGTTGCTTCTATCAGGGACCGTATGTGATAGTTGTAAGTGTTCCTTCTATCAGGGACCGTATGTGATAGTTGTAAGTGTTCCTTCTATCAGGGACCGTATGTGATAGTTGTAAGTGTTCCTTCTATCAGGGACCGTATGTGATAGTTGTAAGTGTTCCTTCTATCAGGGACCGTATGTGATAGTTGTAAGTGTTCCTTCTATCAGGGACCGTATGTGATAGTTGTAAGTGTTCCTTCTACCAGGGACCGTATTTGATAGTTGTAAGTGTTCCTTCTATCAGGGACCGTATGTGATAGTTGTAAGTGTTGCTTCTATCAGGGACCGTATGTGATAGCTGTAAGTGTTCCTTCTACCAGGGACCGTATGTGATAGCTGTAAGTGTTCCTTCTATCAGGGACCGTATGTGATAGTTGTAAGTGTTCCTTCTATCAGGGACCGTATGTGATAGTTGTACGTGTTCCTTCTATCAGGGACCGTATGTGATAGTTGTAAGTGTTCCTTCTATCAGGGACCGGATGTGATAGTTCTAAGTGTTCTTTCTATCAGGGACCGCATGTGATAGTTGTAAGTGTTCCTTCTATCAGGGACCGTATGTGATAGTTGTAAGTGTTCCTTCTATCAGGGACCGTATGTGATAGTGTGTTCCTTCTACCAGGGACCGTATGTGATAGTTGTAAGTGTTCCGTCTACCAGGGACCGTATGTGATAGTGTGTTCCTTCTATCAGGGACCGTATGTGATAGTTGGAAGTGTTCCATTTATCAGGGACCGTATGTGATAGTTGTAAGTGTTCCTTCTATCAGGGACCATATGTGATAGTTGTAAGTGTTCATTCTATCAGGGACCGTATGTGATAGTTGGAAGTGTTCCTTCTATCAGGGACCATATGTGATAGTTGTAAGTGTTCATTCTATCAGGGATAGTATGTGATAGTTGGAAGTGTTCCTTCTATCAGGGACCATATGTGATAGTTGTAAGTGTTCCTTCTATCAGGGACCATATGTGATAGTTGTAAGTGTTCCTTCTATCAGGGACCATATGTGATAGTTGTAAGTGTTCATTCTATCAGGGACCATATGTGATAGTTGTAAGTGTTCCTTCTATCAGGGACCGTATGTGATAGTTGTAAGTGTTCCTTCTATCAGGGATAGTATGTGATAGTTGTAAGTGTCCATTCTACCAGGTACCGTATGTGATAGCTGTAAGTGTTCCTTCTGTCAGGGACCTATGTGATAGTTGTAAGTGTTCCTTCTATCAGGGACCGTTTGTGATAGTTGTAAGTGTTCCTTCTATCAGGGACCGTATGTGATAGTTGTAAGTGTTCCTTCTATTAGGGACCGCATGTGATAGTTGTAAGTGTTCCTTCTATCAGGGACCTTATGTGATAGTTGTAAGTGTTCCTTCTATCAGGGACCGCATGTGATAGTTGTAAGTGTTCCTTCTATCAGGGACCGGATGTGATAGTTGTAAGTGTTCCTTCTATCAGGGACCGTATGTGATAGTTGTAAGTGTTCCTTCTATCAGCGACCGTATGTGATAGTTGTAAGTGTTCCTTCTATTAGGGACCGCATGTGATAGTTGTAAGTGTTCCTTCTATCAGGGACCGTATGTGATAGTTGTAAGTGTTCCTTCTATTAGGGACCGCATGTGATAGTTGTAAGTGTTCCTTCTATCAGGGACCGTATGTGATAGTTGTAAGTGTTCCTTCTATTAGGGACCGCATGTGATAGTTGTAAGTGTTCCTTCTATCAGGGACCTTATGTGATAGTTGTAAGTGTTCCTTCTATCAGGGACCGCATGTGATAGTTGTAAGTGTTCCTTCTATCAGGGACCGTATGTGATAGTTGTAAGTGTTCCTTCTATCAGGGATAGTATGTGATAGTTGTAAGTGTCCATTCTACCAGGTACCGTATGTGATAGCTGTAAGTGTTCCTTCTGTCAGGGACCTATGTGATAGTTGTAAGTGTTCCTTCTATCAGGGACCGTTTGTGATAGTTGTAAGTGTTCCTTCTATCAGGGACCGTATGTGATAGTTGTAAGTGTTCCTTCTATTAGGGACCGCATGTGATAGTTGTAAGTGTTCCTTCTATCAGGGACCTTATGTGATAGTTGTAAGTGTTCCTTCTATCAGGGACCGCATGTGATAGTTGTAAGTGTTCCTTCTATCAGGGACCGGATGTGATAGTTGTAAGTGTTCCTTCTATCAGGGACCGTATGTGATAGTTGTAAGTGTTCCTTCTATCAGCGACCGTATGTGATAGTTGTAAGTGTTCCTTCTATTAGGGACCGCATGTGATAGTTGTAAGTGTTCCTTCTATCAGGGACCGTATGTGATAGTTGTAAGTGTTCCTTCTATTAGGGACCGCATGTGATAGTTGTAAGTGTTCCTTCTATCAGGGACCGTATGTGATAGTTGTAAGTGTTCCTTCTATTAGGGACCGCATGTGATAGTTGTAAGTGTTCCTTCTATCAGGGACCTTATGTGATAGTTGTAAGTGTTCCTTCTATCAGGGACCGCATGTGATAGTTGTAAGTGTTCCTTCTATCAGGGACCGGATGTGATAGTTGTAAGTGTTCCTTCTACCAGGGACCGTATGTGATAGTTGTAAGTGTTCCTTCTATCAGGGACCGTATGTGATAGTTGTAAGTGTTCCTTCTATCAGGGACCGTATGTGATAGTTGTAAGTGTTCCTTCTATCAGGGACCGTATGTGATAGTGTGTTCCTTCTACAAGGGACCGTATGTGATAGTTGTAAGTGTTCCGTCTACCAGGGACCGTATGTGATAGTGTGTTCCTTCTATCAGGGACCGTATGTGATAGTTGGAAGTGTTCCTTCTATCAGGGACCGTATGTGATAGTTGTAAGTGTTCCTTCTATCAGGGACCATATGTGATAGTTGTAAGTGTTCATTCTATCAGGGACCGTATGTGATAGTTGTAAGTGTTCCTTCTATCAGGGACCATATGTGATAGTTGTAAGTGTTCATTCTATCAGGGATAGTATGTGATAGTTGGAAGTGTTCCTTCTGTCAGGGACCGTATGTGATAGTTGTAAGTGTTCCTTCTATCAGGGACCGTATGTGATAGTTGTAAGTGTCCATTCTATCAGGGACCGTATGTGATAGCTGTAAGTGTTCCTTCTGTCAGGGACCGTATGTGATAGTTGTAAGTGTTCCTTCTATTAGGGACCGCATGTGATAGTTGTAAGTGTTCATTCTATCAGGGACCGTATGTGATAGCTGTAAGTGTTCCTTCTGTCAGGGACCGTATGTGATAGTTGTAAGTGTTCCTTCTATTAGGGACCGCATGTGATAGTTGTAAGTGATCATTCTATCAGGGACCGTATGTGATAGTTGTAAGTCTTCCTTCTACCAGGGACCGTATGTGATAGTTGTAAGTGTTCCTTCTATCAGGGACCGTATGTGATAGTTGAAAGTGTTCCTTCTACCAGGGACCGTATGTGATAGTTGTAAGTGTTCCTTCTATCAGGGACCGTATGTGATAGTTGTAAGTGTTCCTTCTATCAGGGACCGCATGTGATAGTTGTAAGTGTTCCTTCTATCAGGGACCGTATGTGATAGTTGTAAGTGTTCCTTCTATCAGGGACCGTATGTGATAGTTGTAAGTGTTCCTTCTACCAGGGACCGTATGTGATAGTTGTAAGTGTTCCTTCTATCAGGGACCGTATGTGATAGTTGTAAGTGTTCCTTCTATCAGGGACCGTATGTGATAGTTGTAAGTGTTCCTTCTATCAGCGACCGTATGTGATAGTTGTAAGTGTTGCTTCTATCAGGGACCGCATGTGATAGTTGTAAGTGTTCCTTCTATCAGGGACCGTATGTGATAGTTGTAAGTGTTGCTTCTATCAGGGACCGGATGTGATAGTTGTAAGTGTTGCTTCTATCAGGGACCGGATGTGATAGTTGTAAGTGTTGCTTCTATCAGGGACCGTATGTGATAGTTGTAAGTGTTCCTTCTATCAGGGACCGTATGTGATAGTTGTAAGTGTTCCTTCTATCAGGGACCGCATGTGATAGTTGTAAGTGTTCCTTCTATTAGGGACCGGATGTGATAGTTGTAAGTGTTCCTTCTATCAGGGACCGTATGTGATAGTGTGTTCCAGAAAACATCTTTGTTCTTTGTATTTGCGTTTATTTATCGTCGCCACCGGTTTCCCATTTGGGCGACGCCTTCAGAAGAATGTTAGTAATTTTAGATATTTTGAGGATAGTGCATGATACAGAAATTGCTTCAGTTCCAGAAACACTCTTGGTTCATTTACGTACCCGATATAAAGCATCGCACGCGTGACCTCGGTTTTTGTCTCTATCTGAAAGACTGTTAGTAGTGTTAGTGGTGGAGTGAGGGATCGAACCTGCGACCCCTGGATTACTAGTACAGCGTGTTTCCACTGAACCACGGATCCGCTACTAGGATAATATCAAGTATTTTAGTTTAAGTAAACGGAAATAGCTGTGTAATAACCACTTATATAATTATTTAATATGCATTCGGAAAGCTTCGGAAAAATGCTTAATACTTGTAGCACTAGATACAAATTATTCTCCGAGGTCTACCGAATTGATATAAGTCATTCGGATCAATTGGAGTTTTATAGGTAAATCAATATTATGCCATTATGGTTTAAGCAAATCAGGTAATATGGGAGATAATTCGTTGTACATGTTTGACTCGCTTTTGGGCAAGATAATTACTACATAAATTCACAAACATCATTTATCAGTTCATAGTTCGGTTCGTAAGTAATACAGCGATTGTTCGGTTGATAATAACAGGTCACGAGGCGTACACAAGTATACATGTATGTGTATATTATATACGAAATACAAATTCAAACTACGTGCGTGAGGTTGTGAAGTGTTGTAGTGTGTAAATTTTTATTTATATATGGAATTCAGTGTTAATGTTTGTCCTAGGTCAGGTCGATATTATTGCACGGAAGCGGGAGTTTAGATTAAGACTATTTTTAAGGAGTTATATGCTCGCATATTTGTGAAAGATGGAATCTCGGAAAACCCATCAGGATGGTTATCATGACAACGACGATGACGACGAAACTAGTAAATTACTTCGCACAATTCCTCGCGGAATCTCACCCAGGTAAGCTTCCGGTTTTCCGGACAGAACGTACTTTATACCTAACCTCTTGCATGATGGATATACAATTAAATTATCGTCTTGAACCCAAATGCTGACCTGACATAATTGCAACTAAAAATATAAATGTATTAAAATCATAGTCGTATACAAAATCTTTAGTCAGTAATTTGAAATGAAGACGTTAAACGAGGTCGCGTTTGGATGATTGTACAACTATAAATGATCATAAATTGTATAAAAATCCACTCACGCTCAATATTTCGGCCACACTGGGCCGTGAGTGGAGCGTGTGTGGATTTTTATACCATACATTACATTGATCCCCTTTTTGATATATTTTAACAACAAGACCATAAATTGTTCTCGTATCAAAGGTTGAGGTTGTTGGGCTGTTAACATCATTATTGTCAACAGTAAGGTTATAGCAAGAAGCCAATTAAAAAAATTAGATGGAGTTTATTTCAAAAATCGTCAATATTCTCAATCGTTTGAAGTTGGCATATTATGTACTAGATCTTCGAGGCAGAAGAAAGTCGTAAATGTTTTACTGGTTATGGAAATGATTTTTTAATTGTAACTACGTATAGTATAGTGTTCAACCGAAGAATCAACAAAAAGTAAAAGGTGATGGAATTGCTCTACTAGTAATGAATTTAAGGAAGATGCGGTCAAGTTGGACGATGTAACAACAACACTTATATGAAAAGTTGATTAAGTATTATAAACATGTCCAACAATATCGCTTATCGCATCAGCCAAAAATTGATATTTCCAGTCGTCTAAATAGCATTGATTAGATGGGTTCCCCATCTAATCAATGCTATTTAGCTTTTAGCTACGTATTTTATTGAGGCATTTTGTCATGTTTATGACTAAGCATATTTTTCATGAAATGACCTCTAATAGTTTTACCTTTAACGATAACAGAAAATGATCGTAAAATTATCATAATTCTAGATTTTATGGTAGATTCGAGGTTAGAGCGATACATGGACAAAACTATCAACCAACATTTGCTCAGTATGTATTATGCATATCGCACTGCAAAACTTCCTTGTATGAAAGGAGCACAATTGTGTTGGTGTCATGTAACTCATTATTTAAGTTTCCTTATGACTTTGTAAAGTAGAAATAAAAAATGAATGCAGGTATAATATTGCGTCGCGTTTATGCAAACATCATCTAGTGAACGTTTAAGTTTGAATGCACGTTCTTTATAACGATTGAAAAGGGTATTTTAAAGCTGAACACATTTTGAAATGAAATTCTATGCGGAAGTAAACTGAAATGTTTGCAATGAAATACATTTCATATGATGGGGAATACAAAGCAATGATAAACAAGTGCTTGCAGTAAACTAAATAATGTTTTCCAATAGTTAAATTCTAATTTTTATTTTGTGACATGAAACTGGAACATTGTTGAACATTTGGGAACAAATCACAGTTTTCATAAAAAAGCCTTTCTCAGCCCGCTACTATTTTCCCCATGTCTTCATTATAGAACACTATTTATTTCAATAGTACTAAATAACATGCAATTGTATACTTAATCAACCATGTTAGTTTTTGTCGCGCCATTTATTACAAAAATCCCTGTACCACCACGGACGTATATAGGTCCGTGGTACCACCTAACATTTTTTTATTTTGTTTCGCGTCATTTAGTTAAAAGGCTTTATGTGACATAACAATTTCATGTAAATTATGTGTTAAATATTTTAATAAGGTATGACATTTATGTGAAGGAAAATATTTTTCACTTCGCTCTATTTGATATTACTGATTTATTGCGAAGTTCTGCTGTTATTGTGATGTCAGCCGGATACATTAAAGGTTGTATGTCATAATATTATACTTGAGAGCTCGTTTTGTGGTATATCGCCTTACTCACGACGTCACGTTACCTATCATTCTTTGTTTCTGTAGGGGAGTGGAGTAAGACGGACACTCGGTTAGCTCAGTCGGTAGAGCGTCGTACCAGTGTTTAGGGGGGGGGGGGGGGGGTCGTGAGTTTGAACCATACATCGGACGCACTTTTGCCTTAGGTTGATTTACTTCATTCCCTTCCATCTAAGACAAATTTTAGGAACAGTGATTGAGTGAAAGGTTTACAGAGGTAAAACATTTTATTCTCAGTCTTTCAGACATCCTATGTACATGTAATACCATCCTTTCTGATACCTATCAGGGACCACCAATAAAATACGTAGATATTACGCGGTGGTGACTATAAGCGGTCACCACAGTATCTTTGGTATTTAAAGTTACCAAAATTAATTTGTATTTGCAATTTTAATTGGAAACTGCATGACAAAGTGTTTATTACACATGTTAAGTGAAACGAATTCCTTGTTTTTTTAAATTTTATTTCAAAAGAAGACATGTCCGTGTTAATACATTTTCAATAATAAAATAATCTTGTGTTTCATCTGGGATCAATATATAGGTCGAACTCCAATTGTTTTCTCTTTATGATCATAAAACAATGTTTTAAGAGTTTATCGGATACATAGATCTAACGTAGCCCGAGCTATATGTTAATGTGTTATACAAGTCATTAATCGGTGATCATCGGAAAATTTACGGTCACTTACGGAAACTGCCGACAGACAAATTGACTGCTGACCAAAAGTCCAATCGATAACGATCTGCATCGACTGAATTTATCTGATAAGCGATATTGTTGGGTATGATTATCAATAGCGTAGAATCCATTTCAAACATAGTAACTGTGTGTCTGTCAGAAGACGCCATTCTGTTAAATACCACAAAAATGCTAAAAGCAGATTCACAACATGCAGTGACCACAAATAAAACAAATGAAAAATTGTCAAGTAATTCTAGCGTCAATAAATGTAATCCAAAATAATACATGAGGACGAATTTCAAATATGATACTAGTACAGTAAACCCTCACTTAAAGAACATCCCAATAATACGACCACCTCAAAATTCTAGTCCATTTTCACCGATTTGCTCTGTATTCAACCTCCATATCAAGACCACCTCATTATTAAGATCAGTTTTCAAGGGTCCCATATGTGGTCTTATTATTGAGGTTTTACTGTATTTGGTGTAAATTTATACTTAAGTTAAATGGAGTTCATTTGGATGCTTCAAAGCTTCTTATCAATTTACGAAAGCCCATAAAATACTTGAGTGCTTACACATAAAATGTCTTGACTGCAAAAATAGACCATGCGCTTGATCATGTTGACCATCGACAATACCCACAAGCTTGTAAAAAAACTTAACGTTATACAGTAAAACCTCACATAAAGACCACCTCAGTAATAAGACCACCTCAAAATGAAGAACACAATTTTCAAGTCCTTTTTCACAGTTCGCTTTTTATTCAACCTCAATATTAAGACCACCTCAATATTAAGACAAATTTTCAAGAGTCCAAAGGGTGGTCTTATTCATGAAATTTTACTGTAATTCTTAGTATGAACAGTGCTTTCGAGTTCTCTGATTCAACATATGCAATCAATGGCGATCCACCAACTGAGCAAAACGACCACTATTAATAACACATACTCTATATTATATTCTTCTCAAGTGTTGTGCATTCTCTAATATATTCTTCTCAAGCGTTGTGCATTCTCTAATATATTCTTCTCAAGCGTTGTGCATTCTCTAATATATTCTTCTCAAGCGTTGTGCATTCTCTAATATATTCTTCTCAAGTGTTGTGCATTCTCTAATATATTCTTCTCAAGTGTTGTGCATTCTCTAATATATTCTTCTCAAGCGTTATGCATTCTCTAATATATTCTTCTCAAGCGTTATGCATTCTCTAATATATTCTTCTCAAGCGTTATGCATTCTCTAATATATTCTTCTCAAGCGTTATGCATTCTCTAATATATTCTTCTCAAGTGTTGTGCATTCTCTAATATATTCTTCTCAAGCGTTGTGCATTCTCTAATATATTCTTCTCAAGCGTTGTGCATTCTCTAATATATTCTTCTCAAGCGTTATGTATTCTCTAATATATTCTTCTCAAGCGTTGTGCATTCTCTAATATATTCTTCTCAAGCGTTGTGCATTCTCTAATATATTCTTCTCAAGCGTTATGTATTCTCTAATATATTCTTCTCAAGCGTTGTGCATTCTCTAATATATTCTTCTCAAGCGTTGTGCATTCTCTAATATATTCTTCTCAAGCGTTGTGCATTCTCTAATATATTCTTCTCAAGCGTTTTGTATTCTCTAATATATTCTTCTCAAGCGTTGTGCATTCTCTAATATATTCTTCTCAAGTGTTGTGCATTCTCTAATATATTCTTCTCAAGCGTTGTGCATTCTCTAATATATTCTTCTCAAGCGTTATGTATTCTCTAATATAATTTTCTCAAGTGTTATGCATTCTCTAATATATTCTTCTCAAGTGTTGTGCATTCTCTAATATATTCTTCTCAAGCGTTGTGTATTCTCTAATATATTCTTCTCAAGTGTTGTGCATTCTCTAATATATTCTTCTCAAGCGTTATGTATTCTCTAATATATTTTTCTCAAGTGTTATGCATTCCCTATTATATTCTTCTCAAACGTTTTATTTCACTGTGTTTATCAATTTCAGAACACATAGTATCAGTGGCACGCAAAGCGTTATTATAGAACCACCGGAAGTATATAAATCAAGATGGCGCTCCATCCGGGTGATGTATCTTACAATGTTTTTAAGCAGCGTGTCGTTCTCAATATGTATGTCGTCATTATATCCTTACTTAAAGATTGTAAGTATTTGTTTGTGATAGAGATTGTATTGTTATAATCTATTTCATGTAGTATTGTACACTCAAGTCTTCAAATAACCCCAAAGAAGAACAATTGCCTAGTTTCCGTGTATCATCAATTCTTAAGGTTGATTTTGTCATGTCTATGATGTTGTTCACTAAACATCCTAAAATAGGTTCAAGGGAATAGTTGTCTTAAATTGTATCGGAGTTTGTAGTTATTATGAATTCAGTGACAGATCGGTATACTCGCGTAGTTCAAGAAATATTATGCTATATAACATCCGCAATTTCTTCTTTCCCAAATGCTCTGTCTTCTAAGTTTGCCATCTGAGATTAATTTCCCATTTGGTTGGTTGAACACAATATCTTCAGTTCGGGTATATTTTGGAAAATAGATTAACATTAAACGTTCAAGAAAATGTCAAAGCTTAGAGAGTTTCCCAAAGAATTTATACAGGAATCATTTTGATTTTTTCAGCTAGATCCCACAGCAAACACAAATTATCTCGGCTGGGTAGTGGCTTCCTACAGCGTTGGTCAACTGGTTGCGTCGCCGTTCTTCGGCGCATGGTCCAACTTCCGGTCCAAAACGCGAGAACCAGTCATTGTGTCCCTGTTTATCAACGTCCTCGCTAATGTACTATACATGTATCTAGAAAGTATAAAATCAGATTCAAAGATGTTCCTTATGTTAGCTCGGGTACTGGTTGGATTTGGAGCTGGTGAGTAAAATGAAATTTCTAAAAAATACTTTTTGGTTTTCGTTATCGTTAAGTCTTGATTCCGAACAGCGCATGTCATTAGGTGTCATTATATCAAAAACGTTATACAAACTTGTACACGCCAAAAAGCGTCACATTCATCAATGTATGCCTTAAGTCTGTCAGTGACAGCCAAGTTTCTTCGGAGAAAGAGGTTACATGTCGTACTTAATGCAAATCATGTCGCAATCAGGGAAATCAAAAATTTGACGTCGGCAAGAATGTTATTCCTTTTAAAAAAGAAATTCCATACATCAAAAAATTCCCTGCCACTTTAAAGTAGGTCCGGCTATATCGGTTGCACCACAGATGCAAGACATGTCTAACTACTGGAGTTCGTTGAAAACGTTTCCCAGTTTCACAAATCATTTCAGCAAGATAAACGACCATGCTTGCTTTTATAACATAGACCTGAGCCCGTATTCACAAACGTTTTAAGACTGAGTCTCAGACTTAGACTTTAAAATGGTAAATGTTCATTTTGTTCCTACGTTATTATTACACAATATATTTTGATAAAACGTGACAAAAGTGTAGAGTGAGTAACAAGAAATAGTCATGCAAAAATGTATCCGTTTAAATATCATGAAAACGAAATGCTTGTAAATTTAACTTTTGCAATTTTAAAGTCTGAGATTCAGTCTTAAAACGTTTGTGAATACGGGCACAGGCCTTTGAGTTGACGTAAAATTCAATTTCAGACTCAGTGTCACGGTGAGGAGTCGAAATTGTATTTTTATAAAAAATGTCAACCACGATACAAATGGACTTTCGTGTATTACGTAGTGAACTGTTTATATAAAATCATTACAACATATCTGTCCATATTAACACGTTTGTTTATATATCATCAGGTAATGATGATCATGTGCTTATATAATCGAACAATAGTGTACAGATAACTTACATATAGTATACTGTATCACACGACTGTAATTATTACCCGATGATACCATCAGATATTCAACGATTATACTTCACGTGCGTGAGTTACGTATGAAGTATAATTAAACATTCTCAAATACTGGTTAAAAGGTGTACCCAACAGTAAGACTTTTTTTTAAACCTAGAGATTTCCTTTAAACTTTGTATATTTTATCAGTGTAATGTATCTAACCAAAATATGAAATAAAAATGACGGGTCACCTCGCTCGATTTTATGATAATGAAGATTAAAACGTGAATATTTCATATGAATATATAGCAAAATCGATACAATTTTAATTTATTTTTTCTAGCGCAGAGATTTTCTTACAACTTGATATACTATATGAGTGTCACTGTCTGAATAAAAATATGAAATAAATATAATAGGTCACCTTGCTTGATTTTAAGATAAAGATTGATTTATTCATTTTATTGTGTTTCAAATGTAATATATATGGAAAGAGAAAGTTGAAAAGTTTACCCATAATACACTTTATCGTTTTACATTTTCATAAATTGTGTAAGTTTTAAATATTTTTTGAAGATCATTTTATAATTTCAAATGTAGAATTTTAAATATCAATGACTTTTCTATTTTTTTAATAATAAAGTATAAGGAAAAGGAAAGTAGTAGGAAAACTGGAAAAAAATATAATGAAAGCCTTCCATTAAACATAATAATATCATTTTTTGTACTGGTCTTAGTGACTCTATAAAGTTCAGTAAAATATTTGCATTGTAATAAAAAATAGCAAACTACTCCAGGATATTTTTAAACCACAGGAGATGTCACGAGTTCTCTCCCTTTATATCTTCTAGAGTTCTCTCCTTATATTCCTTCTAAAAGGGAGTTAACTCTAGAAGGGATAAACGGAGAGAACTCGTGACAAGTTTCTATAGTATAAATAATATTCGATTGAACAAACAAAATTCAATTAACGACACTATATAACATACAAGTGGGCAAATTCGTTAGTTGTCTTTTATAGTCGGCCATGTCATTCCTTGCACCCCTGTTCCTGTTACGTATTTAGCTTGCGCATCAGTCTCAAATGCCTGATGTTCTATGGATTGTTGTTTTCCCGGAGGTCTGTGTGGAGTGGCATTGTCTTATGTATGTGGCGTTCCCTGTAGCAACTTATTTTCTCTTTGAATTTATGTCAGTAAATGTTAACTTTTACCATTGCCCCAACGTGGTACATTTTCAGGTAATGTTGCTGTTGTAAGATCATACGTATCAGGGGCAACAACTCTTACAGAGCGTACATCTGCAATGGCGAACATGTCGGCATTTCAAGCTATCGGTTTTATTATCGGACCTTGTGAGTAAACTTGAAACTATTCATCAGCTTCCTTGATTTACATTTATGTAGCCATGCATGCGTAGTCAATGGTCGATATTTGGTCCACGAGTGTTGTATTGAATAAATACCCAACTCATTAGTATACATTTAGTTTAAACTTATTTATTTTACATCGATTGTGAAACAAGTTCCAGCAACTTGTACTAGTCACTCTCGATGACTGCTTCCTACCTACCAGTACTCGCGCCTAATTTAGGGAGTGTGAAGTTCGTGATCAAACACCGCTCAATGCGGGGCTCGAACTCACGACCTTCGGATCAGGAGTCAAGTGCTCTATCCCTCGACCACTGCACCTCATTATTTTTATCGCGGACTTATTCTTCTAAAACAGGTTTCAAATTTGTGCTTGATTCAAAAAGAGCTAGCTAGACAGTATATTGAGGGGTGAGGCGAATGTACATAGTCTAACAGCATCATTATTTCTATAAGCTTATATACTGTTACATTAGTTTCGATTTCATCCCGCCATATACAGATTTACATGACGAGTATATATCATCCTGACACTGTGGAGGTTTTCTATGATCTTTAATCGTATCCGTGCACGTCAATTAACAGATATAAACGAAATTTCCCCGCTTCTTCTATTATATCACATTAATACAGGGGCGTAGATTCCTACACTTTTTTTAGAAAAATCGTAAAAATAAATTGGCCAAAACTGCAATAAGATATTTAATGTATGTTTTTGATATTATTGTAAGCACACTTACCGGAACGAAATATACACCAACACGCATCATTCACGATCTAGCTACAAATCAATCCGGGGGACCATGCCCGCCGACCCCCCTAAAACTAGGCGTACACATCAATTACAGCTAAGCTACGCCCCTGAAATACATATATAAAATTATTTATACAACTATGACAAATGTACATGTTCTATCTCAGTAATACAGACAGCCATGGTACCTCTAGGATTTCCAGGAGTGGTATATACGGAAGCTCTACATTTAGACATGTATACAGCAACAGCATTATTCAGTGCTGTTGTTGGTATCATCAATGTTGTTTTACTTATTGTTGTCTTCAAGGAATATACTGTCACAGACGATCAATTCTCCTCGACTAATATACAGACGTCAGGTATGTTGTATTATTGCATATATTTTCTTTGTACGTTTCGTGGTTCTTGATCGACCTGGGCCCGATCTCTCAAAACATCTCAAATAGAAATCTCAGCTCAATACATGTATGAGATTTTGCTCAAATCACAGCCTGAGTTTGAGACAATCTGAGTTTGAATCTCTTGAAAAGTTTCTGAGAAAAAACTCATCCTATCTTTTTTGTATTGAAATATCAATTTTGAGTCTGGCCCTCTAAGATGAGGAAAATCTCAACAATTTGAGATAATATTTGAGCTGAGATTTGGCTCAGATTGAGATGCTTCGGGAGATCGGCGCCTGAAATTAGAACTACATACCAGTCCAATATTAAATCCAACATCATTGTAAATCATTGATTATAAAATGTATGTAATAATAACAAATCTTAATTTAAGCTATATGGCCAAAACCAGGATGTCACTAAATTACAAAATAAATTATTAATACTTGAAGATATCGTTTCTTTTATCATTGGACTAGAATTTTACGGATTTATAGTTCCTCAAAAGATTGGTGGCAGCACCTTTCCCAACTGCAACTGATTCCGTACAAATATATTTGAATGTGTATTATGAAATATTTAAACGTTTTGTTTATTATTCTATGTTTTGCTCCGGTATGCCAAAGGCTCGGAGTCTTTGCATATATGAACGTATATTTTGTATTTAAGATCATATTGGCATGTGTAACATGATTTTGATAACTTAAATAAAGTAACCTTCACTGCGGAGCACACTTGTCAGAATCTTGATATTCCGTATTCACCGAGAAGTTCCGAATAAACACTGGTCAAATCCATAGAATCTATATCAGAATCTGTACATACTGTTTGGTGCGATACCATTATCATAAACATTAAAGTCAGCATAGCATTATTCGCGCTAGAAGGCCCTCATTTCATATAGCCGCATCAAGCTTTCATTCTACATATAACAGTTATCGGTCAAAGGCCCGTACACATTCCGTTCAGTAAATTATGAAGCTTAGAGTGGGTGTAGTGTGTAAATACAACCATCCGATAATTAACAAACATTGATGATATAACTGACAGTGTTGTGGCTTAAATACAGTGAAACCTTAAAAATAAGACCACCATTGGATCCGAATAAAGTTGTCCTTAGTTGTGAGGTGGTCTGTTATTAAGTTAAAGTATGTAAGAAATTTTTCCCATGGAGAGCCGGTCTTCTTAATGAGGTGGTCTCATTTTCTAGGTTGTCTTTAAGTAAGGTTTCACTGTAATTAGAAATGCATTAACCCTGAAAATAGAGAGTGTACAATATTATAACAGTTCGTTAAGACTGTTTAAACAAAAATGTTGCATTCGCATGTTAACTAGTTAAACAAATTTGGATTTCAGAGAGCACGGAAGGTGACAGTGAAGATTGCCGTCCAGATTATGGGGCAGTCATACCTACGATACTTTTGTTCTTCTCTGTTCTTTTTATATTCGCAATTTTTGAAACGTGAGTAATAAAAATATGTAATGAAAGAATTAGTCCACACATTTCTCTTAAAAATGCCACCAACATAAGGCTTGCTCAGTGGTCGAGGGGTAGAGCGTTTGTCTCTTGATTCATAGGTCCTCAGATCGAATACCGCCTTAGGTGAGGTGGAGCGAACCTTAACAATCCCCAATTAGGCGTGAGCTCTGGTAAGTTACCCATGAAGAAGTCGTCTAGAAAGATTGATATTTAGCCGTTTCACAATCGACGGCGAACATATAGGTTGAAACGAAACTAACATAGGCCCTTGAATAATAGGGAATGCATTTCCCATCCGTCCATTGTATAATGTTCTTGTTGGAATTAGCAATCAAAGGTAATTTCTATGCTGATACGTTTTATATTTTATAGTATATATCATGCAACATATTATCAATAGCATGTCAAAGTGTCCATAATTGAAAATTACCTATGTTCACGACAGATTATCAGAAGACAATTCATATTTAATGTATCTTGAAACTACAAGTAAGTTTTCTGGTCAGCTGGATTATCGGTATTGATATTCCAAATGTATGCTCCTTTCAGACTGAATACTAGCAGTTGTCAGAACATTGAAGATCATGACCAACTTAAAGAAATCTATAATAATCTGATCATTGAAATAGTTTCCGATAGCATGTGAAGCATCATGCATTGTTTACCCGTCAAAGGAGAAGCTTAAACGAAATGATTGATGGTTATAGTAAATGTAGTCCCTTCCTGACCCCTAGCACCAGTAGCCATCTGTCAGCGAACCCACATTGTTAAGCCCCCATCACAGGATGAGAAACAAATTGACTATCATTGTTTTTTCAGGATAGCCACACCATTGTCCATGGATATGTTTGCTTGGAAAAAGTCTGAAGCCACATTGTATGTAGGTTTAATGTTAGGTGGTGCTGGCGTGGTGTCCATATTTGTGTTTGCTGCAATCAAAGTACTATCTAGAAGGTAAGGCATTAATATAACCTTATAAAGGACTTGATACTCCTGATATAGACCGTGTTTATATTTACTTGAGAACGGTTGCAAACCAACTTTGAGGTGGCCAGCCAATGAAAACATGTTATGCAAACGGCCGACCAACAGACATTGTGTTCACACTGATGGTACTTATATTCTCAACTCATTTTGAATCGATATTATACCGTTAATTGCAATAGTTTTCACCGAAAAGTACTAGGGCAGTAACAGTACAAAGATAATATTATTATGCCTTGATTTAAAAATAAAATTACACATATAATGGCTCAATAAACCGATAAGTGAAATAATATTGTGAAAAGACGCTGTGCCCAATGTTTGGGCTCCAGTTTTTTCATGAAGATACAATAACATAACAGTACAACGCCCATATACCTATTATTATCACAGTATGCTCATACATATTTCTACAAATTACCAGATAATATTTTTTCCAGATTTAATGAACGGTACCTCCTGCTCGGAGGGTTTATCATGTGTTTCTTGGGGTTTGTTGTTTACCTCCCCTGGGGAAATCAATACCCAGCTATCCAGTACGCAGCAATGGACACTTCAGGTAAGTGGAAATAAGATGGCATTTTGTAAATTGCTAATAGTTTTTTCCTTTTTTTGGTCTCCAGCCATCAATATAACAACTAAAACTGATATTATCATAATTATGTCGTCTCATTCCTCACATTCTTAATTCGTCTAACCCATCGTGTTGTACATTCTACATCGAAATCCAAATACAGTAAAACCACACTTAAAGACCACCTCCATAATAAGACCACCTCAAAATGTCCAAGTCCATTTTCACTGTTTGGCTCTTTATTCAACATCAATATTAAGACCATCTCAATAAGAAAACCAGCTTTCAAGGGTCCCAATGGTGGTCTTATTATTGAGGTTTTATTGTATAATAGTTTCGTAATGTATGGGAGTTAGTGAAATATCTCTCCACAGTACATGCCCTCTGAAACCGATTTCAAATAGATTTGACTTTTTATAAACGGTTTGATTGTTTTGAACGCATTCAGATATTAGCTTGTAAAAGATTATTGAATGTTCCTGTCCATTCATGTAATGACGCTGTATTAGGTGATACAGGTAGATTACCTATGTATATATACACTTCTAAGAAGTGTATCAAGTATTGGATACGCATACTGACTCTACCTAGGACTCGTTATGTACGAAAATGCTATGACATGCTATTTCATTTTGACCAGCTGGGTCACAAAAACTGGGTCTCCAATGTAAGACTAACTCTTTGTTCCAATGGTTTTGGCTATGTGTGGTATAGTCAGTATGTAGATAATCCAAAATACTTTCTTTATATGTATGTGCAGAAACTCACAGATCAATATAGACAAATATGGTCTGCAAACTGTCTTCAAAATAGTAAACTAATGTTTTATACACAGTTTAAGCCTGTTTTTGGTTTAGAAAATTACATTGTAGATATTGATATTTCTAAATTTCGGTCCAGCCTAGGTTCTTTTAGATGTTCCAGTCACGACCTTATGATTGAACAAGGCAGATATTTTAATATTCTAAGGGAACACAGACTGTGTCCCTATTGTGACAGTTGTGTAGAAGACCACTACCATTTCCTAATGATATGTCCTCTATATTCGAACCTTCGTTCAATGTATTTGTCAGATTACTATGTCGCATATCCAACATTACATAAATTTAATCATTTGATGTCTTGTACAAATGTTGACACTATGAGAGGATTAGCTATGTATGTATACTATGCATTTAAAACCAGGAACTCACTCATGTCAGTTTTTTCCTAACATTTATGTTGTTGTATTGTCAAGTGATGACATTGTGTGCACTGATCCTGATCTTGCTTCACATTGTATATATATGTATTGTATTGATATTATGTGAATGGGCCGGTGGCCAAAATAACACAATAAATAAATTGAAATTGATAAATTCTTTCTCAGTGATCCAGACAGGCTTGTTATAACAATACTGGATGAAGCCCATTAAAGAATTTTAGTTTCCGATGAGTCAGATACATCTTTAACAATGTTTGTATTTTCAGGAACAACGATTAACACCACTGACATTGACTTTCTGAAAAATGAATTCATTCGCATCGAAAGTTCGCATGCGTCATTGGGATCACTCAACAAATTGCTTCATGAACCTGGACTCGGTACGGAAGGAGACAAACCAAGGAATGGTGGACACGTAAATAACAATGTCAAAGAAATGTCAGGAGACAATAATGACATACGAATACAAACTTATTTCGATACAAGTAACGTGACATCAAGAGTCCGAAATCAGAGCAGTATGGACAGAAGTGATAGTAAAACAATCGACAAAAACAATGAAAACGGTCAAGAAAGTGATGACAATGAAGTTACTGAACACGCTGGTGCAAATATAGATGACAAACTTATCGTTAATACTAAATTTGAAAATACACCTTTTCGACCAACAAATGTATCGAACAATTCTAGTCAAGAGGCTGTTGGGTGTCCATACAATTACCATTGGTGCCAGTACACACCCGCCATATATTTGTGGCAATTCCTGTTGGGGACATTTTTCGTGGCTGTTGGGTATCCGACATGTAATGTCATGTCATATACGATCTTTTCAAAGATACTAGGACCCAAACCTCAGGTAAGATTTGTCTGCATTCGAAAAACTTCTTTTTTACTGCACATTAGAATAATGGGCTATGGAAATGACTGAACATCGTGTTTCGATTGGATTATGATATATTTGTTAGCAGCGCTCAATTAAATGTGCCTCATTCGAAATAGCGCATGCTAATATGGGTATCATCGCCCTGTTTCAGTAATGCTTTGAATAAAAACTAAGTAAGTTATAACACATATGGAACCTGTATTTTTACAAATGTTACACCCCACTTCGGGATATATGCGAGTGTTCCCTTAATGTGAGCAGGACTTTTTCCCAGTGGGCACATTTCCAGTTGTCTCCTCTTGCGTTTATGTGATGGATATATATAATGCTGATATATGTGAGTGATTTAGTTCTGTTATTATGTTCATTGATGCAATGGTGAATACAGTCGGACCTCGTTCATTCGACAACCCTCTATCCGAAAACTTGGTATAATACGAAATAAATATCAGGTCCTGATGTATCTTCTTCAGAGCATCAAATTGAAATTGGCTATTCGATACCATGTATTGTTCGAAATAAAATTTCTGACCCGATGAATTCGAATGAACGAGGTCCAACTGTATATTTACGTCAACGCTTCAATTTCAGGGTATCTGGATGGGTTGGCTTACAGCGGCCGGAAGTTTGGCACGTACCTTAGGACCAGTGTTTGTGAGTCAAGTGTACGACGCCTATGGTCCCAGAGTGACATTCATATCCCTACTGGGCATCATAGTTTTAACTATTGTAGGTCTGCTTGTTTCATTTAAAAAACTTGTTCCTTACAAATTAGTTACATTTAATCGATCAATTATTGTGAACGGTGAGTCATAGAACATGTTCCTGCAATATTGACCTATTTTAGTCAGCCTATGTTCATTATGTTGTTTATGTCATTTCACTTCAATAAAGATTACGAAATTTTGATATGTCGTCTTTACAAAGCGGTTAGCAAGAGCCCAAATTTTCCGTTGTAATAAGTTGTCAAAAAGGGTATGTCGATCAGTACACAGGTGCCAGGCATGTTGACAGGTCCCCTTTTTCTACATCCACAGCTCGCGCTGGCGTTAAGCAAAAATTGGCTCAAGAAAAATTGAATCGGCTAAAATCACAGAATAGTATGACTTTCCAAATATGGCGAACAAAAATACCATTGACAAATGTTTATTCCACTCAATTTCGATGATAAATGCAGTTGAAAGCAGCCAAGATCCATTCATAGCCAATGAGAATTAATACAAATTTCCAAATTATATTGCATAGTTTTGAAGTGGTTGAGGTTGTGTATGCAGAATCAATCTTGATATGATTAAGATTTCTATTATCAAGTAGCTATGATATATTAGGTGGACATTTTTACCTTGATATAGAGATTTATAGTATGTCTGTTTAACTTCGGTGTAGATGCTTCTTGTGAGTACTATATTCGGTGCCGACTGCGAGGACAATTATAATAATTAATAGGGCAAAAAAATCTTAATTGTTGCAACAATTCGAAGGATTCAAAAGGCCATAACCTTTTTTTTTATTTACTCATCAACAAGAGTGGCAATCTATCACATAATACGCCCGTCATAAGTCAGAGTTAAATCAAGACAAATTTTAGGTAATTTCTAAAATCAAAGGGTGATAACTTCCGAGTGACTTGAGCGATATGGCTGGTTATCGAACTTGGCTGAGATATTATGCCCACAAACATTTTCTGCAAGTTTGGTAAAGATCGGATGAAAACTATTTGACTTAGAGAGCGGACAAGGCTAATTTTGGATAATTCAAGGACCATACTTCCGAAGTGCCTACGGCGATGTGGCTGGTTATCGAACTTGGCCAAGATTTTATGCCCACAAACATTTTCACCAAGTTTGGTAAAGATCGGATGAAAACTCTTTGACTTAGAAAGCGGACATGTGGACGCAGCCCGCCCGCCACGGGTGTTCCCATAGTATGTCCCGCTTTTCGAACGGGCGTATAAAAAAAGGAAAACAGTTACAAGTGTAATGCTCTAAAAAAGATCTTTACAACACAACACTTTATTTTGAAGTTGAATTAATTTTAACTAGAAATGAGTCCATAAGACACAGATGCCCCCACTTGCAGCCTTTGTCACAACAAAAGCAAATGCTATTATTATGCTCATAGTTTGTGAATGGGTATCAAAATAACCATGTGAAAAACCGTACTGATTATGGTGGTAAGTCAAGGGCCATAACTTTGCACTTACTGGACGTAACCATACATGAAACCCCAGGTGCAAAACTGTACAGGTTGGTGAACATTCCTGTAAAGTATTATTACTCTGGCTCAAATTCTTTTTAAGTTATGCACAGCACATGAGTGCACACTCTGTAGGCTATAATTTAACTAAGTCAAGGGCCATAACTTTGCATTTACTGGGCACAGCCAAACATGAAACCACAGGTACACAACTACACATGCTGGTGAACATTCCTGTAAAGTTTTATGACTCTGGTTCATATACTTTTGGAGATATGAGTGACACAAGATTGCATATTCTGTAGGCTATATTTTAACTAAGTCAAGGGCCATAACTTTGCACTTACTGGGCACAACCAAACATGAAACCCCCGGTGCACAACAACTACACATGATGATGAATATTCCTGTAAAGTTTTATGACTCTGGCTCATATACTTTTTAGATATGAGTGACAAGATTTTGTGACGGACAGACAAGGGCAAATCTATATGCTCCCCCCCCCCCCTTTACAATGTGGGGGCATAAAAATTGAGTTGAGGTTGCTAATTATAAAAGAAAAACAAAATTCTAGCATTATTTTATATATTTATTGCCAATTATACGGTAAACAATATTCATACTTAGAAATCTATACCTAATAATAGGACATACATGATTGCATAAAATATAGTTTAAGCTCGTGATTCTTCTATAAATGATAACATATTCAAACAAGCACTATCAACTACTAAGTATATTTATGAATTACAACGTTGTAACAAAACCTGAATATAAATCCATTTGCATACATTCTGAGAAATCTATTTCCTATTTTCTGCTAACAAAAGATCAAAGGCAAGTTTGTACAAATGCAAAACTATGGCAACATTTACACACATCATTTCACAACCAATTCATTACAGAGCAAACAAATCATTCAAAAGCAAATGAAAGGGCAATAACTCTTGCACAATGATAGCAAACAAATCATTCAAAAGCAAATGAAAGGGCAGTACCTCTTGCACAATGATTTATTATTTATTTCATTTAGTAGTTGACTTAGAACATACTGTTAAATCATGCGTTAATTTGAATAAATATTATTATTGTTAGGATTAGTAATTTTATACATCATGTGATAAACATTTCTTGAGATCTAATCAGGATACTGACACATATATAAATGCCCATATTGAGATCTATGGCAATATTCAAAAAAAGTTACATGGAAAAATTCATTTGAAAATGTTCATCAATTAAGTACAGGATAGCAGAGATGGTCACACAAAGTATAGAAAAGTGGGAGGAGTTACACGTATATGAGTTCAGAGTTGGAAATAAATAACAGTATAGGCTACTCACAACACAACAAAAATCTTTATAATATTATATAGCTTTAGCTACATTTTAGTCTATGTACAAACAACTAGAGATAACATTTCACATTCTGAACGAAGCTGCATTATATATAAGCACTGTATTCATTGTTTCTGTGTGTACAATTCTCTAAGGACCTGCGATCATATACGAACGCACACGGCTAAAATGAAGTCACTAGGTAAAAATCACACGCCTTCTAAAACACAGGATTCACTTAATTACACTTTCACGATTTTAATTTTTTGCTTGGCGACACCTTTATTTCTATTCACAAGCCTGTCTGTAAGTAATTCCGAGTACCTAATGGTTTACGAGGAATGGTCTGAAATGATAAAAGAAGAAAATATAATTTCACCATATAATTACATGTATATATATACTAAAATCAATTTAAACTGTCCCAGAATAGACAAAAAGTCAGTATACAAAGAATGGTGTATACCAACAGATTGCCTGTGCCGAATGATGATAATATTTTGATTTCTTTACTAAAACAACGTTACAATACATAGAAATAAATAACAATTGTCAAAAAACCTTAATTACAATTCTTAAGGAAATTACAATCATCTAGAATAAATGTAAGCGAAGATTCGTCCTTTTTCGAAGAATTGATAGACCAGTGCTTGGCAAATAGTCCTTTATGTTAAAAAGGGCAAGTTTTTTAAATAAACTGTACAAATGACATTGGAAGATTCTGATAAAATTATTTCACTGAAAGTGTTAGATAAACATGTGCAAATAAAGTCAAAAAGTGGTCAGTTAGACAAGAACCTGCAACAGATGTTTTTAATATGAACATCTATGTGGAAATAGAAGTGAACAAATGAAATAATAAACAATATGGTGAAATCAGTAAAAGATTGCAGTGAAGACAATGAATGAAATGCTTTGTTTTTATTTAACTCTTTTTTTTTGAAATATGACTGACAAGTTGCATTGTGGGAAATGACGATTAGTTGGGCATATAGGAACCAGTCTGTAATAAACAACCAAATTAAAACCCAAGGGGAGAGAATCTCAAGTATACATATATTGTACAACACCATCTGCTTGGTTTATTTGAACATTGGAATATGGCTTTTAGTATCTAACCAACCTTGATGGGCTTGATTGAAAGCAATCAGAATGAAATTGGGATAAATCGGTTTTACCGATCTGTCAGTAAAAAGATGATACCACTTGTGAAAATTGCGTCTTATATGCAAGCGCCACAATAACCAACAGAAAGTCATGTCTGAATGGAATTTGTTATCCTAATTAAACTTCGAGTACTCAAAACATATTTGTATGTACAAAAACAGCCATGTACGCATGTTTTACTCACTATATGGCCTCATTTTGTTATCGCAAGGGTTACGAGATAATCCAAATATCTTCATTTAATGAATACCCAAGAACTTGTAAAAGATCATTCTGATGAAATATCATCAAGTTTGTGAAGTGCAAGCATGCAAACAGTTGAACGCAGGAATCGGCCACATACCATTTTCTGTAACTTGCTCTCCTGTGTGGCTACAGGTAAAAACAAGTAGAAGACAGGGGTGGGGCAGTACCAAATAGACGGAAATGTCATTAATGTCTTTCTAGATATAACATTTTCATTTAAATTTTGACTAAGAACGAAATCACTTGTCATTCAGAACATCACAATTTCTTAAGAGAATGTGCATTAAAAATTTGACAGTAACATTAAAATCACTTTTCTTTTGCTAATTTAAAATTGGTTATCATCAAATTTAAGATTTCTGGCAAATTTACTCTTTTTTGGCGTTCCTTTTAATCTAGACACTAGTCGATTAACAAGATTTTTAGGAGTCCCAAAAGCAGGTCGCTTTAATTTGGATTCAATTTTATCTATTGAACTAAATGCTGGACTTGGCTGACCCATATCACGACCATGAACTTTGACTGGATTAAGTCTTGAGATGATTGGACGTCGTGGTGTCCCTTTGCGCTCTGAAACGCTTCCATTACCTTCGTTTAATTGATTTGAAGATGACAGATGTTCATCTTTATGTCTTGGAGTAAGTTTTTGTCGAGTTGACTGTCGCACAAAGTCAGGAGAGCTCGATAAATGTCTAATTTGACTGTCTGATCGGAACTGATTTCTGTCAATTCTATTATGAAGATCTAAATCTAAGTCTGAAATCTCCTCATAGATATGTTCAGCTCTCTCAATGTTGAAAGATGGATGTGGCATCGCACGTCTCGGAGTGAAAGATTTACATCTTGTTTGCGTACCCATTGGTTTAGGAACAGGCAGACGTTTTTCTGCAGGTTTTGTTAAATGGATTGAGACTGGCGACCTGATGGACACTGGGGAATGAGTTGGAATATACTTAAATCTAGCACTCGAAGGCGAATGTAGGGTTGAGTTTTGAACAGTATTTTTTTTATGTCTTGACATATTTTCATGCTCGGAGTACGGAGTGGATGACCAGTGAATGTCTGAATTATTAGATACACAACTTTTATTATGATCTTGACTCTGGTTGAATTTTTGTTCAGATCTAGCACTAATTCTTGACTGAGATAATCTGCTACCACTGTCTTTCAAATCAAAAGCATTCTGTAAGTTACGAGGCGTACACAACTTAGGTCCAAGTTTTTCCACAGATTTGGACGCGGACTGGTTTTCATACATAGATACAAGCCTACTAACCTTAGTTGAAACATCCGGTTGTTTCTGTATAAATGCTTGCTGACGTTTGAGACGAGACGATCCACCCATGGAAAGAGGACTGAAGCCGACATTGAACGCAACACTATCACGCCTTCCAGACTGAAAACAAGAACAAGATCAGCTGACAACATCAACAGCACACTAAGTGTTCAACATCAACAGCACACTAAGTGTTCAACACCACTTCATCTTGTTCTTAAGTTTTACTCAGTAGAAAATATCACGTAAGATTTACTGAGCCTACAATCTTTTATTGAAATCTTAAAAGAAGAAATTTTCGAAAAATGTTTGCGCTACAAAAGTTGCAATAGCCTGCACTACCTTTTTCCCAGAACCCTGGTTGGATCTAGTCTCCATACCAGTTCCCCGCTTTGGTGTGTTTGCCTTGGGTGTGCGTTTTGGTGTTCGTCTACCACGCAGGGAGAGAGGAGTGTTTGGCGACTTTGATGAGACTGAACTCCTCCCAGAATGCCTGCGAATGCTAGGTGACTTAGAACCTTTAGAACTACGTCGTGAATTCCTGGGAGTAGGGGGACCTGGCTTCTGATATACAGTCTTTGCCTGAAAACAAAATAATACAACTTAATGTTTACCATGATAAAAATTAGCTTATCAATAAATGCTTAACAATATTGTTAATAAGAATTTTCAAAAAAAATCACGATTAAATTCAAATAACTAAATAACTAAAACAGACTACATGTACATTATTCTCATTACGTCACATGAAATATTCAAGTTCTGAATCACTCCAAAAATGTCAAAATTATTCCATTATTTCTGAATATCAAATAAAATATATAAGTAGGGATTCTAACCTGTTTACTTGTCTTGCTATCAGCAGAGTCAGTGCCAGAGTCTGTCGAATCCCATCCCTGCTTCCTCTTTCTACCACTACCTGGCTGAGGGGCTATCACTGTCTTGTTATCAATAGTACTCTCTCGCAGAGCATCGTCACGGAATTTTTCGGGTTTATATCGTTGGGTCTCTATCGGGTACGACGTTTTCAGATGTGATGGACACATGGTGTTACGACGGGACAGTTCACCGAGACGTCCCCACTCAAAGTCCATGGGAGGTTCATCTTCACAATGGAATATACCACCAGTACCTCCTGAAATTGGCAAGTGAAAAATATTAGGAATGTTCTTAAAAATTGACAAATGCAGCATCATAAGAAAGTTTTACAAAAACTGAAGAAGCGCTGGTTAACTTACATCAAATAGGCCAACTCTCAGTAATATTGTCATTAAACATTTGTAAGCACAAAATCACAAACAAATTAAACCTTTCAGACCAAAAATTTATATTTCCTACTAATCTTCATATGAAAATTGGCTCATCCACATAACAGCAGTTAGTGATTAAAATCACATTGGATAAAATGAATAAGGCGAAGACAGCAATTGAATTTAACGAAATAAGATAAAGATGCAAATTGGAAATACTGGTTAAGATTGAGCCAGGACAAAAAAGTATTAAAATGAACTCACTTGGTACTGAAGCATTGGTTTTTATTGAGTCAAAACTGTTGATGCTTCTATTCAAGCTGACAGCAGATTCCCTGGATCTCAACCTGTAAGCTAATGATGTTGCTGAACCGATGCTGACAGTGTCTGCATTATCAACACTGAAATAAGAAATGTAGGTAGATTTAAAAACAACTGAAATGGAAGGTGACAAACATGTACTACACACATTACCTTTTATTTGACGAATTGAAAGTTTGGTAACATTTCATTTCACATTAAATCCAATACTTCCAGACAGTTTGTCAAAAAATTGGGTGCTTAGGAAATAGCCATCATCATCGAAAACCTACTATAATACAAGCCAAAGAAGCTTTGAAAGATAAACTGGTAAATCATAATTTCTTACCTTGATACTGTGGCAGTGCTAGCAGATTTACTCATTTTACGTCGACCACGACTCGATCTTGTGTTTGGTGTTAGCGTAGTTTCGTTGTCATTTGCAAACAGAGAGTCATCAAGTGGCACAGAGGACGGGTGATTTTCTGTAATAACATAGAATATTAGTTAACAATGCTACAATTCATATATAAGAACTATGTGAGTCATTTACTTCAAACTTCTATATATAACTTTACAAACAGTGTTTTATAAGGCAATATTGATGGTTATTTAACTCTGTTTGGGGAATGAAACAGTGCCAAACTTTTGAAATAACGAAGTGCATATATTTAGTGTAGATGATGTTCGAGGAACGAGACAATTGATAAATCTGAAATAATTGTACACCAGGCTATTCATGATATTTGTTTTGAATGTGTTATGAAAAAAGAAAATGGAATATTTACCCATGAAGCTGGCATCTTCAGCGTTGTCTCGTGCAGATATCATTCTCTGGAAGTCTGATGGATCGCCGAGGAATACACTGCCACCTTTGTCAAGCTGTTGTTTATATTCCCGTAATTTTCTCTCAGCCAAATCATTTTGTGCTTCCAATGTGCGCATTTTGCTCACTGAAATAGATAACACCTCATTAACCATACTTTCATATGCAAAATTATCAAAAAAATAGTTATTAATGAGAGAAATTGATTACAATTGCTCAATAAATGTCCTAGTAATGATACAAATAAAAATAACTAAAGCATTTTAAGCTTTATATCCAATATTTGAAATTATCAAATATGAAAATATTAATAATAACCAGCCCAGAAGTATTTTGTACTGAATTTCAATCTAGATTTGTTATAAGGACTACAAAACGAGTAAAAATATAATCATTGTTGGATTAATTACTTGGCTATGATTATGATTTAAAAATAAATCCCTAATGACATTACAGGAATAAGAAACTTACCAAGATTTTTATTCTTCACAATTTCCAGGTTAAGTTTGTCCTGTAATGGAGCATGTTCTGATGTAAGCTTCTCTTCCATACGCTTGTAATAGTCAATCTCTTTGTTCATTTCAGCAACTTTCTCGTTCAGTTGGGCAATAATTTCCTTCTTTTTGTTATAGTGAGATTTGTAGCTGTCATTTATTTCCTGCAACTTCTTACGCTCAGCTTCTGTAGTATGTAAAACCTTCTCCACCTGAAACAATACAAACATTCACCATTATTCCATGTGGCTCTCAAATCTGATGTATTTTCACAAACTCATTCTAATCTTTACACATTTAACTTTATAAGATCAACACTATCACCAATCATATTCTCTACACCAGTCTTCCTATTGATACAAAAAATACTCAATGGCAAACATCATTGTAGACATTAAAATACTATGACCTTTTGGACCAACAAACTAAAGCTATTAGACATATATACAACTGTATGCTAAGATTTAATAAGACAGGAAATTTCTAAGCCTTACATAACATTTAGCCTACCATTAAACAAATATTAATCATAACATTTGTGCTCACCTTAGACAATTCAGCATTCTTGATCTCCAATGCAGTTTTGTCTTCTCTCAAGGTTCGCATGTCCCTCTCCACTCTTATCTCCTGTTCTCTCTGGTGCTGATGTGCATTTTCAATCTAGAAATGATTAATGTAATCAATATTTAGACAAACTAATATGAAATTTCTTAAACTTTGTTCTGGTATTATAACAGAGCAAAAAGTGTCAAGACATAGAACCCACTATAAGATCTGGTTCAAATATGCAAAACCAAAGCAAGTTCTTAAGAAAAAAACCTGCATTTGAAATAAGGTTACATCCTAAATCAAATATGAAAGTGTTACTCTTTTGGATCTTCACAATTTATATTTGGATCAATGCAATATAATTTATTAAACCATGTCATTATATTGTTTTGTAAGTTTAACTTGAAAAACAAGGCAAAAAACTAAATATTTCTTCTACATTTAATTCATGCATACCTCACGCCTGAGAAGACTGTTAGATTCTTGCAGAGAACTGCAATCTTTCAGTTGAGCTTGGAGATTGTTATTTAGTTCCGTATTACGATCCCTCAAATGCTGAAGATCTTCCATCAGATGACGCTCCTTCTCCAAGTACACACCAAGACGTCGTTCAGACTCTCGACTACGCTCTTCAAGGCGAGTATATTCAAATTGTGATTTCTCAAGTTTATGTTCAAGTTCATCATTCCCTTTCTTGACAGCTTCCTATAAATTTCAAAACAATCAGATGTGATGGATTTAAACATAGTGGCAAAATCATTGACTTAACTACATATCTGCAAGTACATCCTTAGGATATAGATATTTCCACAAAGCAGTACATATTAAGACTGAGAGATCCATTTTGAATTGTTCAACACAGTGGGATTTAATTAGAATATGCAACAAAGAATATACAGTTTATTTATTCATATTTTATTGTGAATACGCAGCATGTTACATAAAAAAGACAAACAAATTTATTAATAAAAAATTCTCGTCTAAAGCCATAAGTAAATTAATGATATAGTAGAATTTCCAATTTGAGAATAAAATCATTCAAGCAATTCAGTTTCAAGCAAAACCAAATCAATACTTACAAAGCATTTCTGGGATGATTGTAACTGTCTTTCAAGTTCCTCTTTCTCAATTTCAAGTCTCTGTCTATCAGAGTCCACCTGTTCTTGCATCTGAACCAGTTGTGAACTGTTTGATTGTAGAAGCTGAGATATCTGATGCTCCAACTGACGCTTTTCTTCCTCAACAGCAGCCAACTACAACAGAACAAGAATAGTCTCAGAACAATGTAAAGAATTTACTGATAAAAACAAACTTCCCCTTCATGAATTGATGTTTGTTTCAATAAATGTGTTGGACCGTACTATCACAAAATCATTGGATAAGTGAGGGACATAAGCATAATGATTAGCAACACAAAATCATATACCGTTTTATGTGTTTCTATGGCAACAATAATTTGTAACATTAAACAAAAAATAATAATTCAGAAACTAATAGAAAGTATCATTGATGATTTAAGACTTTCTAATTACTGATTAAGCATCAGATTTTGCTTTAAATTTCTTATTTAACTCATCGTACCAGGCCTTCAAATTAAATATAAAAAGAATTTAAAAATCATAAGATGAAGCACACCTGTTGTTGTTGACTTGACAGTTCAGCAGTCAATGTATCAGTTCTATCTTGAGTATATTCAATTTGTCTCTTTAAGTCGTCTCTTTCTCCCTTTTCATGACTGAGTTCTTCACTAACACGCTTCGATTCATTCTGACTAACCATCAGTTCCTTACTGCAGTCAGTCAATTCTACTTGGCAACTACTCAACTGTTCTTCTAACTCATCTTTCTTTCCAACAAGACAATCTAATTGTTTTTGAATATCATTTTTTTCACTAACAATAGATTCAAGCTGTTTTTCTAATTCCACCTTTTGATTGGCAATGGACTCAAACTGTGTTTCTATATCAGACTTTTGACTTGCAAGAGAATCATTTTCCTTAGATATTTTCTTCACGTCTTCTTCTTTAGATTTAATCAATGTTTCATATTGACACTTCATCTGAGACAGTCTCTCTCTTAGATCACCAACTTCACCACCTAGCTTTTCTTCCATTCCACACATAAGCTGTTGATAGTTAATTCTCTGCTCTTCTAACTCCGACTGCAGCTTAGCAAGAGTATTATCTTTTCCAGCATTGCTACTTTCACATTCTTCTAAATGTTTAGTGAATTGAGTCAGAATTGTTGATTTTTCTTCAGTGACCTGCTGGAAGTTCTTTCTCTCTTCTTCTAACTCAGTCTGAAGTTTGGACACCATAGTTTCTGATTCTGCATACTGAGCTTCACCCTCCTGCTTAATTTGAGCGAGCTGAGCCTCAACAAAAGATTTCTGTTCAGTAAGCTGATGAACAATGGTTCTTTGCTGTTCCAATTCTGACTGAAGTCTGGACTGATCAGTTTCTGACTCAGAAACTTTTGCTTCACTTTCTTGCTGAAGTTGTGCAAGTTGAGACTCAACAGATGATTTTTCTTCAGAAAGTTGATGAAGGTTGATTCTTTCCTGTTCCAACTCAGTCTGAAGTTTTGACACCACAGTTTCTGATTCTGCATTCTGAGCTTCACGCTCCTGCTTAAAGTGTGCAAGCTGAGCTTCAAGAGAAGACTTCTGTTCATTAAGCTGATGGACAATAGTTGTTTGCTTTTCCAATTCTGACTGAAGTCTGGACTGATATGTGTCTGATTCAGAATTTTTAGCTGCACTTTCTTGCTGAAGTTGTGCAAGTTGAGACTCAACAGATGATTTTTCTTCAGAAAGTTGATGAAGGTCGATTCTTTCCTGTTCCAACTCGGCCTGAAGTTTGGACACCACAGTTTCTGACTCTGTGTTCTTAGCTTGACTCTCTTGCTTAAAGTGTGCCAGCAGTGCCTCAATTGAGGATTTTTCTTCAGTAAGCTGACAAACAATAGTTGTTTGCTGTTCCAACTCAGACTGAAGTCTGGACACCACAGTTTCTGACTCAGCATTCTTCGCTTCACTGTCTTGTTTAAATTGTGCAAACTGAGACTCAATTGATGATTTTTCTTCAGTTAATTGATCATAGTTCAATTGTTCCTGTTCCAACTCAGACTGAAGTTTAGCAACTTTAGTAACTGTTTCAGCGATGTTAGAATAACTTTCTTGCTTAAACAGTGATAGTTGAGATTCAACTGATGTCTTCTCCTCCATGAGTTGCTGACAGTTTATTCTTTGCTTTTCTAACTCAGATTCCAGCTCAGACAACTTTGATTCCGACTCACTTATATTTTTTTCACTCTCTTGTGTCAGTTGAGAAAGCTGGGACTGAACAAATGACTTTTCTTCAACCAACTGTTGGGAAACGTTCCTTTGTTCACTTATTTCAGACTGCAATTTGGCAAGTTCAGAAGCAGATTCGACAACTTTAGCATCACTCTCTTGTGTTAACTGTGAAAATTCGCCTTGGATAGTTGACTTTTCATCAGCAAGTTGTTGGTAGTTCTGTGTTTGCTCTACTAACTCAGACTGAAGTTGAGAAAGTTTTGTTTCTAATTCAGCAATGTTAGAATTGGTCTGCAGTTTATAATCAGCGAATTGAGCGTCAATATTTGTTTTCTCTTCAGTAAGAGTCTGGACATTGATGGTAGCTTCTTGTGAGTCACTTGATAATTTTTCTTCAAGTCCAACTATCGTGTCCTTCAAAGTCAATATCTCAGAGTCTTTTTCCACACAAACTTTTTCAAGTTCTTCCTTCAACACCCGTTTCTCATTCACCATATTTTTCATGGTTAGATAGTCAATTTCTATACTATTCAAGGCAGACCAGAATGACTTTTCAATATCTTTGTAGTCAGCTGATTTTATCTGATACTTCGATTCCTTCTCTTCTACCATTTTCTTCAGAGCTCTTACTTCATCACTATGGGTATCCTTTATTTTCTCCATGGACTTCATCCATTCTCCAATATTTTCCTGGAACAGTTTGTCAGCAGTAGAATGTTTATCCGTCAACTCTTTCAGCTGATGTTCTGAGTAAAGTTCCAACCTTTTCACTTCAGCTTTGTGTTGAGTATTTAAGAGTTCAATGTCTTCTTTCAACAACTTAATGTTCATTTCGTTCTGCTCCATCTCTTGTTGCAGTTTTGTGTTCAGTTTCTTTATCTGATGCTCATTCTCAATGACTACACCTTTAGAAAGATCAATGTCATTGTTCAAACCAGCAATTGTGGACTTCAGTTGTTGTGTGTAGTTATTCAATTCCTGCATTTCCGTTTTCAGTCTAGCTGACAGTTCTCTGGCTGAACACAACTCAGCATTCAGGTTTTGTTTATCTCTACCAAGCTCTTCTTTCTCAGAATTCAAGCTGACAATCTCATGTTTCAGACGATTTTCACGGTCAGCAAATATGGTATCAAGTTTCTGGCATTTAGCATCTGAAGACACTCTAGTGTTTTCAAGTTCAAACTTAACACTCTGAAGTTCCAGGTCAACTGTTTTCTTCTCTTTAGCCAGACCACTAACCTGACTATCAAGACTCTCCAACTTAGCCTCCATAGTGAGTTTGTACTCATCATATTCACTTGTTAGATTTCTTAAAGTAACTTTGTTTTGTTCTAACTGGGACCTTTCCTCTCTTAGCTCACTTTCAAACTTTTTAACTATTTTAGCACCATTGTCTTTTTCTTCTTCTAATCTATTCGTCACCTCAGCAATATCAAGCTTCAAATCAGTGACCTTTTGTCTCAACACTTTCAATTCATTAGTTTGCTGGTGTTTATCATAATCCAACTCATCATTGACCTTTTCGAGACCTGCAATGTTCTCTCTCAATGTTTGTTCTTTCTTCTTAGCTTCTTCTCTCACTGTCTTTAGTTGCTCTTGTAAACCAGTAGTTTCATTTCTCAGGGATTTAATATCAGATGAGAGCCTTTGCTCTGAACTTTCAGTCTTTATCTTCTCTTGATCAAGTTGCACGATGGTCAACCTGCGATTTTCACTAGTAGTTTTCTGAAGTTCAACTTCCTGAAAATGTTAATAAAATTAAGTCAACATACTTAGCAGCAGAGCTAGAAACAAAATTTATCCAATTATCAATTTACACAATACAATTATGACCTTGGTCTCAGATGTTAGATAATAAAATATGCCAGTGTAAACAACAGTGTAAAAACGTAACAAACTTCAGTTCCTAAATTGTGAAAAATTGATATTTTTTAAAATTTAAAAATGAAAACAATAGTCATAGCTTAATTAAGTGAGAAGTTGATCTGCTTATTAAATTATTAAGGACATGCAACAAAACTAAATACTAGCTAACAGAAGTTGTCAACTTAAATTAAAAATATCCATAAAACGTTTGATTTTCACTAGGATATATATCTAGGATGACAATAAATTATTCCATTGACTTACTGTCTGTGTAAGCTGAAGTTCAGTTTGTAATTCAGAGAGTTTATCCTTCAGTCCACGAATAGTAGATTCATTGATGTCCTTCGTCTGATTTAACTGTTTCTCAGACTCCAACAATTGTTGGTTTTCCTCCCTGATTGTACTCAAGTCAGCATCCAGACCACGACATTGACCTTCTGATGTATTCAAGGTCTCCTCCAAACTCTCCACACGATTCTGGTATTGGTGAACACTTGACTTCAGTCTCTCAATCTCCTCTTCACATTTCAACAAATCTTTCTTTGTGTCAATATAGCGTTCCTGAAATAACATATCATATAAGATCAGAACAACGTAAATGAATAACAAACAAATAACTTGCCTCATTGAGTAAATTAAACATGCTTATAATACGGTCATTAATATCCATTTTGGAGATGGTTGTTTTTAGTTAGAACTTAGCATTCAAACGATTTAAAAACTTTAGCAATTTATCTGAAATTTCAAAAAACTTACACTTGATTAAATCTTTTACAGTATTTATTTCAAATGATTTAATTTAATACTTGGCCAAAACAGGATGTTGCTAGCTTTAAGTTTAGGCACTAATTAACCCTCAATAAATATGTTAAGTATTACAGTGTGTTTTTCTGTTTCAAATTCAATCAGGTATTAATATTTTAGCTTCAATTATACCATACCTCATAAGTCTTCTTTGCTTCTTGTTCGTGTGCGAGTTGTTTCTTCACTGAATCATATTCCTGTGGTTCCACCCAGTTAGACTTGAGCTGATCGTACTCAGCTTGAAGCTCAGAAAGTCGTTTCTCTGTAACTACATTCATTGATTCACCAGCGTACGCATTACCACCAGACATCACATTTCCTGAAAGATTAATGTTTGATAAATAATTACAGACTTAAGTGTGTCTTTTTTTTACTTTAAGCCAAAATTGAACCTAAAGCTATTTAAAAAAAAAAATATCGAAAATATTACAGGCTGATTTACAAACATACAGGCCATCCCATCAATGTAAACACAAAAGACTGAACAAATGCACATAAGCAACTATCCATAAACCTTTTACAATAGGAGATATGATAACTTACAAAGATACATAACACAACTGGAACAACAAATCAAAGGAAGTTACAGTTGTGTATATACTTGGCCCATGTAGCAGTCATTGAGATCAATTAGTGTAGGTTGTAAGAACTTGTTTAACAATAGGTATAAAATAAATACTGTTAAAACTTGAAGTTTCATTGCATTTTTACCTTGATTATCACCAAACATTTCCTCCAATTGTTCCTTTTCATGTTTCAATGTGTTATATTGATCCTGGTACACTTGTTTAATGTTGTGAGTCTCTTCCAGTTCACGACGGAGACTTTGTACGACGCTATTCTGATGTTCTAACGATGCCTCGAATTCTGTTATCTTTAACTGTTGTTTATGAGATTGTATGTTATACTCCTCATTCTCTCGCTTCAAAGATGACAGCATTTTCAACTAAAAACAATCAAACAAATTTCAAAACTTAATACAAAAGTTATACTAGAAATAAGAGAAAAATGAATAACAGATAATTTTCATTAATGGGAAGATGAAAAAATACAAAAATAACCAGATCTGGTATGAAAAAGCGTTTAAAAATTGAAAATGATGTAACAAGGACGCGAAATGTTAACTCAAAGCCAAATCTTTGTATTGCCAGAAGAAAACAGTTTGTATTTTTGGCAAGCTTCATTTTGTTTCAATTTTAAAGAGAATGTTCTGGCTAGAACCTGTTCAGGTCATTGAATTATTAACATAACATCCCATGGTACCAGAATAATGCACTACAAGAAAAGGGTGATTTTACGAGATGTAACACATATTCCTGGACAGAATATCTTAGATCATATACATAGATCAATAATAAATTACCTCTTCCTTAGCAGCAGCTAATTCCTTCACCATACTGTTACTCTCTCTTTCCAACATCTGGTTCTGTCCACGAATATCATTCTGCTCCACCAAACGATTATGAAGTCTGGAGAAGAAATCAGCAAAATAAATGGATGAGAATTGAAGCATGTTGAAGAACTTGTGAAATATTAAGTTAAAAAATAATCTCATTAAGTATTTTCTGTACAATTTTACAGACATTGCCAATGTGTTCCAACAGTGTATCTTAGCTAGGTCAACGTTATAACTATATAAGCTATAGAGTGTAGATCAGTGTAGCTCGAAAAAAAGCTCATTGGAAAATCCATGTACATAAACATATAATTTATAATCTTAACTGTAGCGTGAATCAGTATTAAGAAAAACTATGATGTCTATTTTCAAAAACAATGGAAGGAAATGTAATCATTGTCCTAAATATTGAAATAATTGAAAATGATGTTCAAAAAAGAATAAGAAATGCAGCCAATGTCCTAATGGTTGAAATAATTGAAAATGATGTTCAAAAAGAATAAGAAATGCAGCCAATGTCCTAATTGTTGAAATAATTGATAATGATAAAGACTTTGGTTTGGATTCAATGGTTGTGGTACTTACTCTGTAATTCTAGAAGATAAGTTATCTCTCTCTGCTCTCACAGTGTCTAGTTCATCTATTTGATCTCTCATTTGACGCGACTCGCCCAACTGTCTCTCCAACTCTCGTATCTTGTATTCTATAACATAGAAAAACATTATATTAACTTAAATAAGTATATATAAATGCCAACTATACTATCCAACTCCCAAGACAATAATTTAGAGAAAGAATGGATAACAAATTTGCCAAATGAGTCTGACTGACTAATGTATCTGGAAAGAATACATTTGGTTTGATATGATAAACAAAGCAGAAAATATTTTTTTGTCAAGTATGATGAACACTTGGTTAACTGATAGAGTTACAGATTTTCTAACAATTATCTACAACTTTTGTATTTCTCGTATCAAAACTCATTATGAAACACATGCTCATATTGTCCAAGGTAAAAATTACCTTTAATAGCATTTTCACTTTTATGATACTCTGAACATGACTAATAAACAAATTATATTATATATAATGATCTGAATGTACCTTTCTGAGTGACCTCCACGACTCTCTCACTAAGATCTTGTTCCAGTTCTTCACGTAGATGTTTCTCACCCTGTAAGGCCATGCCGAGTTTCTTTATCTCCTTCTCTTTCTGACGCAACAATGCCTTAATACACAAAAATATAAGTAACAATATAGTATAGGATGTTTCAAGAGTCATCATAGAATTTAATTCTAGAAATAATTTATGAAGACAAAAATAATATTATTATCATAAATAGAAAATGATCATTTGATTGGTAAAATTTTACATTTTTCGCACATAATTTTTTTTTTAAATTACACCAAAAGAGTCAAATTCTTAAAGTAGTGAAATAAGACAGAAATAATTGGTAAAAGTCATTCAAATATACATGTGTACCTATAAATTTATAATAAAGAAAGCACATGTCCCAATATCACAGTACATTAAAAACATTTGGATTTGGAAGCAATACTTACTTTCTGTGCAAGTTGAGGTGAATGCATCAAAGCACTGAGCGGAGTTAAAGGAGACGATAAAGACATTACACGGAGTGGAGATGAGATATCACGTATATTGTATCCACTTGTATTAGCTGGACTCCCCGGACTGTTGGAATACATCGACAGTACTGGCGCTGTAAGAAAACAACATTAAACATACAAATATAACATTAATGTCATACATTAACTTGATACAAAGGAAAAACAAACATAAAATTATATCATATAGAGTATGATACTTCATTAAGTAAACTTTGTAAAGAAACATTTAATTAACAACTGAACAATTTAATATTTACCAAAATTTAAAACATATAAAAAGAAACAAATAGTGATAGAAATTTCAATAGTCAGTAAATCATCTTGAAGAAAAGAAGATAACATCACATTTTAAATACAATTTTGATTTACAAAATATGAAGTTTATTAAACTGCATAATAGATTGTATACATGAATATATTACCATCACTACAGTACTCCCTAGTATATTTAGAATCCATTTTAACACTATAAGAGTTTGCACATCAAATTCACAATACAAAATCACAAATATCTATAGCACAACACATTTGCAAGAAAGTTATACATCTATTATCACATAGGTACATAGCACTAGTTGTTTTTGGATAGAATCTAAATCCAAACATCATATATATACAGCTTAAGAATTCTGAATGATGGCATATGTGACTTAGCACAAGTGTCTTCACTAAGTAATTAATTACAAGTCCCAATCAACATTAAGGTGTAACAAACATCAATGATCAAGAATGAAACTGACAGGGTATACTCTTATTTGACTAACTATTAGTCACACTTCACTGCACAAGTATACTTATCAATTAACATTAATTATGCAAACAGTCAAACAGGATATTACACAGATGTCTGAGGTGATTAAATCATAAAGTAAACACATAAACTTAAGTATGATTATCACATATGATAATCACAGGATATCATAAATTATGTTGTTAAAAATTCAATATTATTTTTATCACATTTTGATTTTTTATTTAACTGTCTATTTCTTTCATCATTATTATTATCTCATTTCCTTGAATCATCTAAGACTGTGGTGAGCCATATAACATTAAATGAAAAATGATATTAATATAACACAATAATGATAACTTTAAAACGGGGAATTATGGGGAATAAAAATATTAGTAAGGGGTATAAACTGTTATTATCTTCAAAATGAGTAACATTATCTTATTTATTAATAGCTTTCAGTTTCATAAATGTTATAACCAACTGGAGGTAATAAATTGATGTAGAATTATAGTGATATGATTATAATAATAATACAAACATAATATAAGGATATATATGAATAATATGCATGCATTATTATAATCAGAAATTCTTATTTGTAATATCTTTCATACATGTCACAGTGGAAAGATTGTACAAGAATACAAATAAATATACATTGTCAACTCTGCAGCTAATATTTAAAAAAACAATCAGAGCTAACATGGTTCTGGGCATAAAACGCATCAAACACTGACTTTAAAATAGAAAGATGCTACTTCGACAAAACAAGCATTTGTCTGCACAGAAAAAAGTTAATATTCAACATTAAAATGAAAAAAAAAAGTATTTTTGTGTACAAATTTGACCTTTTTTAAACCCACCTTTTAGAGCAGTGAACATTTAAATTAGTAAAATATTACAATAAAAACAGTGATTGACCTAATAAAACAAACAATTAACACAAACATGTTTAAGTAGGTACACAACACTATTTACAGTAAAACTTCTAAAAATGAAAAGTGAAATTCCAACAAAACAGGAGAATAAGGCTATACTGGAAATTGTAAGACAATCTAGAAACTGAATTAAACTTAATCCCTTGCATATCAAATTAGAGGTTTTACTGCAAATAAAATTGTAACATTATCATAAATTAATAACGAAATTATAAAGTCAACACTTTTATAACGTATAAAGAGACATCTCCATCTCCATAATGAAACAAAAATAGTCATTGTTTTTTGTAACTAAGAAGAACAAACTGCACACATCGTAGTGTGACATAATGGTGTATAGTCCGGCTTATAACAAAAAAAATCAAAAAAATCAGAATTTTGCAATAATTTTTTTGAGTCAGCGGCCAAATCTTGTGTCGGTCAGAAAAGGGCAAACAAACCTAATTTTAATTTAGGCCTTATGCATAATGAAAGTATTACACAAAATGTTAGTTAGTTTGTGTTTTTTGGGGGGGGGGGGTGCAAGTAATACAAAAAATGTTGACTTTCGAAACAAACAGAACATTTAAAAGTTAACAAAATTCAACTACTCTACCAGTGTAAGAACGTGAAGAGGAAGAATTGGGCGTGCCGTTTGTAACCCTGGGAGAATCTGTAATACCACCGTCTGCAACTAGTTTGAAGAAAAGAGCAGCATCACCATGAGTACTTGATTCTAAAGGTTGTAAACAAAATGAAGCACTTGTCACCTAATGTATTACTATACAGATACCATACAGACAAACCTGTGACAAAGACCGTTCTTAAATAATCAGACATGAGAATGCAAAATTTCAAAATCAGCTGAAAATTCGACAAGGGGTCCAGGGGGCTGCTGAAGCTCCTAGCTTTTACGCATCTTAGATGGCTTAAATTGTCTCAAAAACGACTCTTGCAAGATTCTAAATATGCGGATGTTTGCAAAAAATTCTCATGCCTGATCAATACTGATACAACATTGCTACCCAATGATAAAACTGTAGATTTTTCATAGACCTTAACCTTTTTTATAAATTCAAGATTTATTTATAACAAAAACAATATAAGATTGAAGGACCTTGAATCACAGATTTGACTGTTTACATGTACTCATGTTTTTCTCATTAAATTAAGCATGTTTTTCACAGCTGAGACATTGCTTCCAAATTACATAGTTGTTTGAATTCATCTTTGTTTAACAATAAGACTACTAAAATGTTACCCTACATACATCCTTTTCCAGACAATACCAAGAATGTTTTATTGTAAAGTATGCCATCATCAATGACATCGCGAAAAAACATCTGGGACTGAAGTCATTGTTAAATACAGGCAACTCAATTACAGAAGCTATATGAATGTCCCTTGTCTGTTAAATACAGCAATATTTTGATATTAACTCAAGGCATACTGACTGAAGTTGAGATAAATATTATACATTCATTTTCAAATACAGGTTTCTCTCAGTTCAATTTCTTCTACTGGTGGTCAAATTTTATAGCAAGGAATACACATTGGAAAACAAAATGGACTCTCGTCAGGCTAATCTAACCAGGTTTTCATATCAGAGTCCTATTCTACCATTTCTGTGGTATTAATACAGTATTGACACTGAATTGTGTTAACAAGAAATCATATTCATTAGTTTACGACAGCAATGGGCATCTATCTATCACACAGGTACAAAACTTTGCATCATGCAAAATACAACACAGAACAAGTGTTTGACTAATCTAATGTCTGTATTAATTTTCAAACAAACATTAAAATTAAAGACAAAATTCTAAACTCTACAAAAGGGAGGGAACGCAGCACACAAAATTATGAGTGAACGCAACAAGACATTAACATCCATTCTACACAATGACAGTTAACATATTGTTGCAAAGACTCACAAATGTAAGCAAGGATGTTATACAACAAACCTACCTGTTTTTCTCTTCAGAACTTCAGCAAAACCGGGAGGAATACGAGTATCGGTGTCATTCATGAACAGTATATGTTCTATCATCTCCTTCAGCTCATACTGACTTTGTTCATCTAATGTAAGCGCTGGTTCTACAAACTTTTCCCTTGTTTTATCATCTTGTATAACACAACCCAGCAATGCAAGTAACATCTACAAATAAGCATGATTGGACACATATACAAACTAACAATTTATAAATATCCGTTCATTACTTTTAACCAGGGTCATGCAATATCATGGTAGTGAATACTAGTGATCTTAGGCAGTCTTCACGATAACCCACTTGCCTGACGCAAGTAAAATTACTGTCGGACAAGTGAAAAATCCATTTCGTCTGCCCGAACGGGCAAGTCGTGTTTGTGGTCCGGTCTGACTGGCTTTCATGCAAGCTGTCACAAAAAATTATGAGGTAGTACTCAGTACTTCTACTGGTTTCATTTTTCCCCCCATTTTTTTGTGTAACAGCACTTATCATCAACTAATGAACTATCGTTACCAGTCTTCGTTTCCGATTTAACAAATCAAAATATAGATAGATAGATAGATTTATTCGGTAAAAATATGAACATAACATGGCACTACATAATGCAGACAACTTATAAAATATTATTATCAATGCATAAACAATAGAAACCATGAAATGCACACACAATACCATGTTAGTTCATTATTTTAACAGTGCTGTTAATTTTATTCGGGCAAGTGAAAATTGCAAGCTGTCTGCCCGAATGGGCAAGTCCTTCAAAAAATTATCGTGAAGACTGCTTAGGTATGCACACTTGGGCGAGGTCGAACAGTAAACCTTACAATCCCTGTATTAGGTGTAAGTACAGGCAAATAACCAAGGAAGTAGGTTCAAGAGTTATTATTATATTATTAATTTAGCACGACCCTTAAATCAGAAACACAAACGCACTACAAATCCTCGACTTTCTTACCATACAGAATCAACAAATGTATTTTATGATATTCTTTTTATTCCAGCCAGTACCGTTCACAATTATCCAACAAGGTTCAGAGTCAATTGCCAACTGTCCTCATGCGTTGCTAGTTAAATACATATTCTGACAACAAGAGGTTTATACTTTCACAGGTTAAATCATTTGGTCAACATTCTCTTGCATACAATGGTTGTTCTCTTTGGAATTGCTTACCACAGGAAGTAAGAGACACCAATGTTCTGTCCTGCTTTTAAGTCAAAGGTTAAAACACACCTAATGTATCTGTAGGTTCATGAGTTGATCATTATTGTTAACATCTAAGAAACTTAATTAGAAATGTTCCTACCTTGCCCATTTCCAGTTCATATTTGTCACCTCTGACATTGCTTGCTAAGATTTCATAGTTAATCAAACTTTTATCATCAAAGGTCTGGTGGTAAAATGCTGCAATATATAAAAACAATATATTGCTATATCAACATCATTCAACACAAACATTATAAGGCTAAAAATACCTGGATTTCCCACAAGGCCACATGTTGACCCACAGGATTCTGGCTGAAGGGTCAATTTTTCTCTAAATTATAGGTATTTTGGCTATAAAAATGTAAAATCCTGTCAAAAATATCAAAATGACCCTTGAGATTCAGCACCTAGTGGCTAGTGGAACCCTGAATACATCAGTTTCCTGAAACCTGACCTACCCTCATTGATTACCTGCTATAGAAATTGATATGGCTAAATATTTCTGAAAGACAGATAAAGCTAGGGACCGAGCTGTCAATTAGAAGACAAAACAACAACCTAGCAACCCAACTTTTCCCAGCATAGAACAGGAAACAGACATATTGCAAGGCCTAATAAATATGTGCTGCTAGTGATTCGTTTCATAAACTGAATTCTTCCTAAAAGTTATTCCTGCATAATTACCACAAATGTTTAGAAAATTATGCAGCTGTAACTGGTCTGAATATATTTGTACATCTTCAATATATATCTTACCTTCCATATATTTCTTAAGGCTGGTAAGTCTCCCTACAGTGTCTACGCCATAACCATCTGGAAAAATGTCTCCACTGAAAAACATGTCCATATACATAATTACAGAATAGGAGGTGAATAAGAGTTAAGTTATAAACTAACATTGTTGTGATGGTGCAATTTATCTGAGACCAGGGTCCAGAACAAATTTCTACATAGAAATCCTATTCATGTTTCCATTGGACAAACATAACCACTTATGTATAAGATTTAAGAATTCATATTACAAAAATATATGCATGAACTGATAATTGTTTTACAGGGGGAATCAGTGGTTGGAGAATTGTAGTTAACCATGGAGGTTTGGAATAGAACACAACATTACAATGTTAACAATTATGTCTCCTCTTTACAAATCAGTATCAACATGAAAAATTTCATTTATTACAGCGATTGTTTTTGAAAGTAACTTTACTGCCTGTGCCTTTTTAATTGAGAAAATAGGTGCGATGAATCCCAATTTGGAAAAATAAGGTAATGGTTGTTTTGTTAAAAAATAACTTCAGTTGTGGCTGGTGTTTGTTATATATTAATATGAGGAGATGCAAGAGCAAGGATTCTTTTATAAAAGGTTAAATACACAAAAACCTGACTTAATAAAAGAAATTGAATCTGAAGGGAAAATATGAACAAAGAATTGGGGGAAAATGAACAAATTATTGGAAAAAATTGACACTTTTTGATATTAGGAGAAACAGCCTATTATTGAGTCAATTTAGCCATTTATTGAGAGTAAAATTAACAAAAAAATCACAGATTTATAAATATATACGCATTTAATACTTTCCAACAGGACCGTTTATAAACTGGATTGTTATGAACTATATGAAGAATATTCCCATTTGGGCCATATTGTTTAATACATGATACTCACAGTAACATTACACATGACCATGATTGATACAAACCATGTTATAAATAATGTAGCTGCACCGAAACAAGATAAGCAAATTATAGACGATGACAATACTTACCATCCTGATAAAATGTCAGTTATAACACTGAAGTCACGGAGGTCTTCAAAGTGTTCAACCTTTTTCTTGCTTAAAGCATCCAGCTAAAAACATATTTAAATGCATGAAATTGATGAATAAATCTTCACAAACATAGGTCAAGCTGTTTTTGGAAGTTTCACTTAAGTGACTAAAAGTTATAACACATTTCCAGAGAAATATCATTTAGACAGTGGAAATATTAAGATATATATATATAACATATAAGATATTACAATTTAAAACTACAAAAATACCACATGAAATTGTATTTAGCCCTTTGACAGGTCAGTGTTATTGTTAACTACCTTATGTTATTACTATATATATATTTATTGAATAATTGATTACAATTTTAGAAGATTAACACAATATTAATGAGTTTTTTTACATACATGTATGTCAATTAACAAAGAAGTACTCAAGTAGCCAATGTTGTAGATCAAGTTATAAATATAAATTATGTCAAATTTGAAACAAGCAAAATTATGATTCAAATTCTACGAAAGAAACATTCTTTTAACCAACACTTACCCATTTTATTAGGGCTATTTTCTTATTTAAATCCATTTTGAACTGAAAATAAAAACAGAGCTTGTTTCAAATTTATAAGTTATGACACAGAATTGATATTTTTGTGTCCAAATTCATATATTAATCAGTATTCTAAAAGTTGATGTTATGAATAATTTTTTTAAATAAATGGAACATTAAATAAACTAAATAAAAGTGTGACTTTTAAGACTCAAACCACATGAACACTCAAGATGGGACACCTCGACCCTACTATTAACCCTGATCAACTTGACCCCTAACAAACTCGGGTCAGACATCTAGATCTGTTACAACTTACATTTTGAATATCAATGAAAACATTGCTACACCAAAAAATCTTATTAAGACTCAGTAAAATCAACGAAAAATCATTTTACGCCTATTTACTCGTTCATCCATACATACATTGAACAAATAAAAAGGGTCGAGTTGACTTAGCAAAAGATAGGGGTCGAGTTGGTCAGGGGTAGAGTTGTCACGCAGCCAAACTGGGGGGGGGGGGGGGGGGGCAGTGTCTCTTGCATGTCTTGGTACGAGCAACAATGCGGTCGCCTTTTTATGTAATCCAACATTTGTTGGTAGATATTTCAAATGAAAGATATAAAAACGTTTTAACGTGTAAAAAATCATAAACGGAAATCGGGTAAATTATGGAAGTTTGAAAATCCATCGATAAGAAAATAAAATTGTTTTCCACGATATATTTACAGTATCTACGAAACCGGTGAATTCGAAATCAAAAACTTTGTAAATAAAGCAATCGAAATTTTGACTTTACCAGCTGATTGTTCCTGTGCTGTTCAATTCATTTTAAAAACATTGTTCCTCCATCTAATTATTTTGTTTTCAAATTTTGTGGTTAGTCTCGTTTTGAAATGAAGATTACTTCCGGTTTGATTCGGACTTCATATATTCGTACCAGAGAGCGCATTGGTACATTATTGTTAATTCGTTAAGTAACGTAGAGTGTCGTACTTATTAACAATATTTCAACGACAAATTACCGGATCAATTTAATTAATGGTCGTTTAAGATTTGAAGGTTGGAAAATAATGCATTATTAATCAAAGTACTGGTCGACATGATATAAATTCAATTTACTCGGATTGGCATCGTGTAATTTATAGAATTACCGTGCAGACTACGATGGGTTAAACTATATTTTAGTTTCAACATTTTCTCTATGCATAGTACTTTAATATCAAAACAAAGTCCAATAATCAATAATACACACTTGTACACTCTCGCGAATATATAACGCATTTCATGTTTGGATTTAGTGAACTACAATTAAATAAAGCAGATACTCGTATGTATAGAGAGAGCTTATGTTTAAAAGCTATATGATGAAAGTCGGTCTTTGGATATTTAAAAGATTTAAGACATGGTTCCATGACAAGTTCTACTTTCATGCTAAACTTTTATTAAAGGCTGTTGCACAATTTGTTTAGTTTAGTAATGTCTTTATCCAGTTAAATATCAAAAAGTTGTATTCCCTCCTTAAACATTCTAAACAAGATTCCTTTATGCTACCACCACTCAAGTACGAAAATCAACTTCATCTTGATGATGTATCCAAGGCAACTGCCCTAAATAAACAGTCTTCAGAAATAAATCTCCCCTAGACCTCGCCTCTTACTGCAAAATGAAACTCCAAGATCTATCAGATTTAAACCAACAGTCACCACCCGAAACCAGCAATAGCTATCATAAAATGCCTGATATACTTATCAGTGCAAATGGTACTGTCAAACCTAAACCCACATAAGGCATGTGGCCCTGATAAAATCAAACCCGTCATCCTTAAAATGTTAGCTAAAGAACTGTCACCAATCATGGAAAAACTTTTCCAAAAATCTATTGATGAGGGATCCTTACCATCCCAATGGAAAGATGCAAATGTTGCCCCTGTCTATAAGAAGGGTGACAGGTCAAACCCATCTCCTTAACTTGTGTGTTATGTAAGACCCTTGAACACATAGTATCCTCATCAATAACCAAACATTTTACCAATCTTGGTATTCTTTATCACCTCAAACATGGTTTCAGGGAAAAAAGATCTTGTGTGACTCAACTGATTATGCTGGTTAATGACCTTGTCAAATCAGTGTACATCAAGGAACAAGTTGACCTGATTCTATTAGACTTTAGCAAGGCATTTGATAACGTGAGCCATGAGAAAGTCCTTCTTAAAATCCATAACTATGGAATACGAGGTCAAACCCTTGAATGGACAAAGAGCTTCCTTGATAATCGCCAACAGTCCGTTATCCTTAATGGTTCAAGCTCTGATCCGATTCCAGTTTCTTCGGGTGTCCCATAGGGGTCTGTACTTGGACCCTTGCTCTTTCTCGCATACATAAATGATCTCCCACAAAACATTCAGTCAAAAGTCCGCCTATTTGCATTTTTTTTGAAAACAATGGTGCAATCTGGTGCATTCTGGGCGTTCTGAGGTGCTTTATTTAGTACTGGAAAATGGATAGTTTTAGGATCATAAATCAACAAATATCCCAGCTCGATTTCTGAGGATTTTTAATGCGGAGGGGGGGGGGGGGGTTCTCAATGGCTATTTAGTATAGAAACGGCAAGGAACGTTTGATATGAGCATGTAGACTAGTCAAGTACGCATACTGCAACTTTTAAATTTTTGTCAGAATCATGGATTCAGCCGCGTACTCGCGTATATGCAGCTACGCGCCTGATTTCCAAACATAAAAACGTATGGTGAGATTCGGTGTAAATTACAGCTTTTTTAACGTACAAGTAATATATGTTCACGCTTTCTTTAACTGTTTATGCATTGCATAAAGTCACATAAAGAGACCATGTTAAGCTCGGTACGTATTTGTGCAAAATGATGTTGACATTGTTATCATTATTTTGTACGAAGTATGACATTTTATTTCATTGAAACTTATGACCTTGTTAATCTGAATATGGTCAGTGATAATCATTTACAACTCATATCTTGTGTTACCGCACGCCATTCTTTGCTTGCAAATAGGAAGTAAAAGCAATATTTTGACGAAAATCGGCTGTTTCTGTAGTTCTGCCATGAATAGACTCTCATTTTTGTGATCAGTTTTTATTTATATTTCCCTCGTCATCTAAAACCGATAAAACTCGACACAGAGTTATTTTTAGAAGACTCAATAAATAACTTCCATAAAAACTGACTACTCACGTAAGATCCTCTACAAGGTACATAATAAGGAACGGTAAACATAAAATGTGTACATTGTGGAAATACATGATAGATGGTAGTGTGGACATTTCTGTTGATTTTTTTTTCTTACGCTAGTGCCAGTGGTAGTTGATCGATAAAACATAATTATAATGAAAATGAATAAATGTTACAACTATTATACAAAAAAATAAGCAACTTAGTAGACAAACCATCAACAGGATACTTAACCCCTGCCGTTTCCATGACCAGAACATCAATCTTACAGAGATTCCAACAGTACTCTACATCAACTGATTACTTCAGACATAGCTTCTTCCAGAACAGACTAACAGCCACAGTAGCTGAGGCTCCCTCTTCGGCATATTTTAAGAGGGTGTTGTCTGCCCAAACCATCTAACAGGGGATTTGTTCCCCAGCTACTATACCTTGCAATACGAGATCCGAGCTATACTGGCGGGGTCCAGAGTCCTGGCAGTTCCAAACAAGCCGGATTGGTGACACGCTATCTCGGAGGGTATCAGTAACCGGGACTTATAACTCTTTCTACTTCTACTCTTTTGCATTCATGGTCTCTTGATGATTTTAGTTTCTACCTTATTACTACTATTTCTTTTATTTCTTTTTCTTGAGCACCGTTAAATCATTGTCAAAGTTACGCTGATGGAGATGTAACTCCGGAGATGAAACTCCGGAGATGAATGGGAAGTTACGTGAAGACGACCGTGTTGGACTGGATTTTACACCATTCGTATTGCCCGGATACTCTTCTTTATACGATACCCCTTAGTAACTACACAATATGGCGGACAAAGTTGACGCTTAGTCAAATTTTAGCAGCAGTTTAGTTTATTATTATTTAATAAGATATTAACATCACGCAGTTTTTATAGAATATAATAGATAAATATGTCTTCAATACCAAAATCAATGTCAAGCGTCAGAGAGGCGCGAGAATTGTATGATCTCAAAGAAAAAGCAGCAAAATTTTACGCTGAAAATGGAGTGCCGCAGAAAATGGAAGAAGTCCTTAATACCATGTTTTATGATAACCCAGCGGACGTATATGGACACTTGGTTGGTGACCACTTATGTTTTAGATATTGCTAACGATGCATTGTTGTTAACATTTGTATCTAGTCCATACATGTGAACCTTTTTAGAAGGCAAATTGAGAGATTGCACCCCGGAAAGTGGGAGATTGAGATTCAAAACGGGAGATTTTTTCCGTGGCTGAATTTGTCGATACGTATATGTATATATCCATATCATAAGCTGTTAATAGTAATTTTCTGCAAATTAATTCATAATCTGGGGGGTCATCCATTTAGAAAGTCCCCAATTAACAATTTTATTGCCAAATGTCATATCTGAAGCCAATAGAAACTTGATTAAACAACATGAGTCATGACAAGCGAGAGTCGCAGCATAGTTTGATCAGTGTCATCAAGCGCTTGATATCATATTTGAGAGCGTCTATATAACCCCCAAAACGTGGTATATACGATTTTTGGACACATAAATTCAGCAAACCAGTCAAATCCGGGAGTCTCCCGCGGCATTCGGGAGAGTTCACATGTATGATCTAGTCACTCCTCATATTTCAATGCGTCACATGTTTTGTAAAGTATAAGAAAAACGTGCTATACTACGAGTTACCTAGCTTTAACGATAATTGATACAGTGTTACATGGCATCTATTTAACAATATTGACACTAACATAAATCATGTCAGATTTGACTTGTGATGTGAGTTTGCAGCGTGTCGGACGTCACAATTTACCTTATAATTATTGAACCTTTAAAATCTCTTCATTGAAGTTATAGTCGACCAAATTATATGTATACCACCGAAACATAATTAATCACCTGTAAAAACATGGTGTCGCACTGTGTTAACATTTTTTTTCTGTCTTCATGAAATAACAACATGATAAGTCAGCACAAGAGTGAAAATATTGTTAATTCTTTTGGTATTTATTGAGGACATATTTAGGTTACTGAGTTAATCAAAATTAGTATTGAGCTGAATGTTAACTACCATGGAAATACAAGGAATCAGTATATGAAGTAAATAAAATAAAAAAATGCACCCAATGTAGGGCTAAGACCCATGAACCCTTAAACAGTTTTAAAAGCGTTCTACTGACAAAGCTAACTAGGAGGCTGACTAACCCACTCTATTACGTATATGTCCCCCTTTCGGCATATAAGGCACAACAACCATAGGATGTCAAACACTGATGCCACCATTAAAGTAAATGGAGAGAAAAGAGCTCCTGATGTCGGGCTTGAACCGTAGTCCCCTCAACACTCGTACAGCACTGTACTGAGATAACCAGGCATTTGTATAATACCAAACAACTATAATATTTATTGAAGTGAACCTTCCTTGTTGGGAAATCATCCAAGTAATTACTACACATTTTCTTTTGCTAACTTTCATCTTATCTAGTCATAGGTAACAAAGGCAAGGCTACACCACTACATTATTTAAAACCGTAGCATTTTTATGTTTCAGGTAAACTTTTTCCAAAGCTTTGCTCAGACACCCACAATCACAAAGGTACTGTTAAATATTTGCTAAATTTTTTATATCATATTTAAGCTTAATGGTGTTAACATATTTATGCACTCCAATAAAGTAATGCCTTTTGGTCACACCATGCCTTTAATGATTCTAAGTCATCTGACAAATGTTGTTACTTAATTATAATGATACCAACTTCTTACATATATTTGTATGTAAAGTTTGATATATAGTTTTCTGGAAATGCCTACTTACGTTCAAACCATGTAAAACTGTTCTTTTTCAGAAAAGTTACCTAGCCTATCTAAATTTTCTGATGAGTTTAAGTTTGGCTACGTATTAATTATGCTAATATTGAGAGATATGTACTAGCATGTTTTTGTTTCCCATTTAGGTAAAGGCCTGTAAAGCTTTTGATGGTAAAGGACAAACAGCAATACAAACAGATATACATTGCATCGTGAACAATAAGGAAAAGGTATTAAAGTTGATTTATCAGATGTCAAACAATTTATATCTATTAACATGGCATTACAGATCTGTGTTCTCTATGTTGATGTTTTGAATAAATTCAGCTGTATGATCACATTGACATTGATATTTAAATTATCAATGAAAGTGCTTTTTTATGCTTATTTTATAGACCAAAATGATAATTAGCAATGTCTGATTGTTTTGCTGATTTTTATTTGCAATTTAGTTTCAATGAGAGTCAAATAAATACATGTACATTTGTACTTACATTTGTTTCATATACAATCCACATTCAGTTTATTAATTGGCATATTGGCTGAAGGCATATTGGCTGAAGGCATATTGGTTGCGAGGTAGATCGTCTGTCTCCTGATTTTAATATTGCAAGTTTGAGTCCCATTTGGATGAGCTGTAAATGCCACAATCCCTGCATTAGGTCCAAGTACTGACATGCAACACTAGAGGCAGTCAGCAACAGTCATTGTATACAGTAAACACATGTTTAAACATAATTAAGTGGTCTTAATACAGCAAAGTTTAACATTGTTCTGTTTATTTTGTTTTAAGATTTTTTTTTAAATGTGTAAGTAGCTTTCTTATATAACTTAACAGTTGGTGAGCTGCAGTATAAGTTCCAGTGTTTCACCCTTGGTGTTAGAAACAGCTAAAGCTGAAGAACTGGAAGAGGAAACTAGAGAGAGGGAACAAAATGTGAATGAAGCAATTCAAATTCTGAATACAAAAATATGTACACAACTTCAAGGGTTTGATCCTACAAATCAGAATGAAGCTGATGCATTAGTGAGGTAAGCTTGGTGTAACATCTAGTACTGTAAATGTATGCTGAAGAAATACTTTGAATCATTTGATCATCTTTATTTAAATTTCTAAAATGGTGAGATATGAACCTCAATAATTTGATCATCTTGTGTGCATTACGTTTATTTGGCTAGTAATGAACCTTACTGTAATGTAAGTCGACTGAAGTCGTATTCTGTTGTTTTCATTTGGTTGCTTTTAAAATAAGCCCCTGCCTTTTAAGCATTTTTACAATATAATAATGCTTTCTCTCCATTTTGTCATTGGCTTTCTGTATGAAAATATTGGAATTTATCACTCAATAAATTCTCAATAGATCATACAATCGACTTTCTTTCAACAGGTCATCACTGTATCCATATTTCAATGTGTAAAACTTTTCAATTTTCAAAGTGTAAAACTATAAATAACTCAGAGTATGAAACTTCAACATTTCAAAGTGGGAAACTTTTTGCTGTTTTGAAATGTGAAACTTTTCAATATTTCAAAATGTGAAACATGTAAAGTGAGACTAGTTTATTTGCTTATATAGAGAGAAAAGTAGAAGTTTTCACTTCTCGATTTAATTTTAGTGGTATTTTAAAAGAATTGAAAGCAGCAGAAGATGAAAGACTTGCACAGGAAGCAGAACAAGGAGAAGGTACTGAAGGTACGCCTGAGGCTGATAAAAAGCCGGGGAGTGGCATAGGCAAGGCAGATAAACCAAAGTCTGGAAAGTAAGTTTTGCTATACATTGTAGTGATGCTAAGTGTTGAACATTTACCATACATTATGCTTGCAATTCCTAATAATAAATTTAATTATATGTAAATGTTAAATATGATATTAAAAGCCAACATATGTAGTTTTCGGAATTCACTTACCTGATAGTCATATTTTATGTTCTGATGATAAGTTCTGTTTCTTTAAATTGTACCGTGAAGATAGTCAGACTAATATTTAGTTAGTTTCTTATCTTAGTTTTAAAGCATGCTTGTTGCAATTGGGGCTAGTTTTATAGGATTCTTTTTGAAACTGAGTCAGTTAAATTAGACGATTATACGTGAGAATAAACATAAACAAAATATCATTAATTAGTCTTTGCAGTATATGTACTAGCTAAAACTACAGTGTATGTGTAAAACTTGAAGTACTATAAGAATCTTTCACTAGATTTGGTGTGTATAAAAATATCTTGCATGAGGGTTACTTGTTTTGGCGGGGACGAGGCTGTGCTGAGTGACTGCATAAACAGTTAGCCGAGTGCCAGATATTTCCATCCTCACATGAGACACGTCAAAAATTCTTTTTCTTGCATACTTTTTTTAAGAAATAAAGAACGAAATTATAATAACTAACTTTTTAAGGACTTTTTAAAGGGGAGGGGGCGGGGGGTAAGATAGAGTTTTACATCAATGATTTAAAAGGTGGAAAATCCCTGTCTGGTAAGCTAGAAAAATAAATTCCATTTTATTCTAGCTGATTAAGTTGCTCACATGTCCAAACAGACAAGTGATTTCAATACTAGACTGTAAGGATTGCATAAGAATAATTGTAATAACTTCAATGATATATAATCTTTAGGGAAGGGAACAGAGCAATGAGTAAAATGTGAGTTAGGCATGAAATGTATTTCTCTACCTAGATACACTTTTGTTGTCAAAGTGTTTTTTCATTTTTAAATATTGCACTGGTTTTTGGAAGGAAGTTTGAACACACTTATTTTTATATCACTTATAAATCAAGTATATTTGTATTTGTGTATTTTGTTCCAAATTTAAGAATTGCAACTTTAGACAAAATAGTTGCATTGATATTTGTTACTATAGAAATTGTATGATAGTGATGCTAAGTGTTAATTATTTACCATACATTGTGCTTGCAATTCCTAATAATACATTTAATTATATGTAAATGTTAATTATGATATTAATTTAAAAGCCAACATATGTAGTTTTCGGAATTCACTTACCTGATAGTCATATTTTATGTTCTGATGATAAGTTCTGTTTCTTTAAATTGTACCGTGAAGATAGTCAGACTAACATTTAGTTATTTTCTTATCTTAGTTTTAAAGCATGCTTGTTGCAATTGGGGCTAGTTTTATAGGATTCTTTTTGAAACAGAGTCAGTTCAATTAGACATTTATACGTGAGAATAAATATGAACAACATATCATTAATTAGTCTTTGCAGTATATGTACATTTGTACTAGCTAAAACTACAGTGTATGTGCAAACTTTAAAGTACTATAAGAATCTTTCACTAGATTTGGTGTGTATAAAAATATCTTGCATGAGGGTTACTTGTTTTGGCGGGGACGAGGCTGTGCTGAGTGACTGTATAAACAGTTAGTCGAGTGCCTGATATTTCCATCCTCACATGAGACACGTCAAAAATTCTTTTTATTGCATACTTTTTTAAAGAAATAAAGGACGAAATTATAATAACTAACTTTTTAAGGGGGGGGGGGGGGAGGGAGATCGATAGAGTTTTACATCACTGATTTAAAAGGCGGAAAATCCCAGTCTGGTAAGCTAGAAAAATAAATTCCATTTTATTCTAGCTGATTAAGTTGCTCACATGTCCAAACAGACAAGTTATTTCAATACTAGACTGTAAGGATTGCAAAAGAACAATTGTAATAACTTTGATATATAATCTATAGGGAAGGGAACAGAGCAATGAGTAAAATGTGAGTTAGGCATGAAATGTATTTCTTTACCTAGATACACTTTTGTTGTCAAAGTGTTTTTTCATTTTTAAATATTGCACTGGTTTTTGGAAGGAAGTTTGAACACACCTATTTTTATATCACTTATCAAGTATATTTGTATTTGTGTATTTTGTTCCAAATTTAAGAATTGCAACTTTAGACAAAATAGTTGCATTGATATTTGTTACTATAGAAATTGTATGATAGTGATGCTAAGTGTTAATTATTTACCATACATTGTGCTTGCAATTCCTAATAATACATTTAATTATATGTAAATGTTAATTATGATATTAATTTAAAAGCCAACATATGTAGTTTTCGGAATTCACTTACCTGATAGTCATATGTTATGTTCTGATGATAAGTTCTGTTTCTTTAAATTGTACCGTGAATATAGTCAGACTAACATTTAGTTATTTTCTTATCTTAGTTTTAAAGCATGCTTGTTGCAATTGGGGCTAGTTTTATAGGATTCTTTTTGAAACAGAGTCAGTTAAATTAGACATTTATACGTGAGAATAAATATGAACAACATATCATTAATTAGTCTTTGCAGTATATGTTCATTTGTACTAGCTAAAACTACAGTGTATGTGCAAACTTTAAAGTACTATAAGAATCTTTCACTAGATTTGGTGTGTATAAAAATATCTTGCATGAGGGTTACTTGTTTTGGCGGGGACGAGGCTGTGCTGAGTGACTGTATAAACAGTTAGTCGAGTGCCTGATATTTCCATCCTCACATGAGACACGTCAAAAATTCTTTTTATTGCATACTTTTTTAAAGAAATAAAGGACGAAATTATAATAACTAACTTTTTAAGGGGGGGGGGGGGGGAGGGAGATCGATAGAGTTTTACATCACTGATTTAAAAGGCGGAAAATCCCAGTCTGGTAAGCTAAAAAAATAAATTCCATTTTATTCTAGCTGATTAACTTGCTCACATGTCCAAACAGGCAAGTGATTTCAATACTAGACTGTACGGATTGCAAAAGAACAATTGTAATAACTTTGATATATAATCTTTAGGGAAGGGAACAGAGCAATGAGTAAAATGTGAGTTAGGCATGAAATGTATTTCTTTACCTAGATACACTTTTGTTGTCAAAGTGTTTTTTCATTTTTAAATATTGCACTGGTTTTTGGAAGGAAGTTTGAACACACTTATTTTTATATCACTTATCAAGTATATTTGTTTTTGTGTATTTTGTTCCAAATTTAAGAATTGCAACTTTAGACAAAATAGTTGCATTGATATTTGTTACTATAGAAATTGTATGAAAAAAAGGTAAAGTATTTAATGAAACCACTGTTCACTAAATATAATTGTATCAACTCACTTGATTCATGTTATGTCATGAATGTAAGTGTTCACCCCACACAACATCATGCTGCATGATATAGGTAGTGACGTTTGGTATGTTTTTTAATTTGTTTTCGTGAGACAATAATTCTGTGCATGCTGATGTGACCTCACATTCTGAGTGAATGTCTCTTTTCCTACCCGGGTCTCCACAGTAACGCATCATTATCTTCATTCTATGTATTCATTGTTCAGTATATGGGGATCGCCGTGGTCCAGTGGTTAGTGCGCTGGACTTGTAACCCGGCGATCTGGGTTCTATTCCCGGTCGCGGCAGGTCATACCCTTCCATGAAACTTTGACAAAAATGTTGATTTTCCTCCACATGTGGAGAAGTTGCCGGCTCCTTGTGGAAGGGTAAGTTAGTACTGGTAAGAATTCAGTCCAGGAAAAACTGATTAGGTGAACCGGCCGCCGTATATAACTGAAATATCGTTGAGAAAAGGCGTTAAACCCGATGAAACAAACATCAGTATATGGGTGACTTTGAATTTGATGCTTACATTTATGTTATTTCTAATTAGTTCAAAACAGAACAAAGACAAGGGAAAGTAAGCGTTTGATCTTTTCACCTTCCATCTTTAGATTCCTGATTTAATATAGTTCATCCTTTTATAGAGCTGGTATTCTTTGGATTACATATTTGTTTAAGACAGTGGGCTTTTGAGTTAATATAATGCAATGAAACAAATAAACTACTGCCTTGATGAGTTTGTTTTTTAATATTTTTTAATTGCATAATCATGCTTATCAATCCTTCTGATTTAACTACGTCAGATGTTGCCCCAATTTATGCAGCTTTTCTTTGGATAGAAGATTTAAGCTAATAATGAAGCCTGTTTATGCCTTCTTCAAAAAGGTTATGATTTGCTTATCTAATGTTTTCTTGGACTGGCTTCAAATTTATTGCATTTTTTGGCTTGTTTGAAAATGTTGGAACCAATGTACATTTGTATGTGGTGTTATACTCGGAGTAAGCATGCAATATCTGAATGTATTTCAGTTCTATCTTCAAAGTTATTTATAAACTCATTATGCATGCTTTTGTATATTCTGTGATATCAGTCTAGATAGTTCTACTTTCTCAAAATTAAGGATGTACTAGGCCATAATAATTTGAAAAATTAAAGAAAAGAAATTATATGAATTTTAAGTATAGTTTCTGCTAAAATTAAATCTAGGGTAATTTAAGGCTACATGAAAGTGTCTTCTTCAATGACAGGTTGTAGTTTGAAATTTCTTTATGAGCAAATATTTTTAAATGATGGACTGAGAGAAATAAGTTTGTCTTTGTCACTTCCTGGTTTAATTAGTTTAACATTTGGCATCTTGACCTTTATCATGTTATTGCTTTAAAAGAAACAGGATGTTTTTAACTTACCTAAGGCACATAATTTTAGTCATTAGAGATTTTTGGTGGTATTTGGTGCTTTGTGGTTCTAAAAATAGCAACTTATTTCAAAATAATCATATAGTGTTGGATTTTGGCTTCAGTTTTCTGTTGATATATTTTATAATACTTGCCCAATTTTTTATGTTCAAAAGCTCAGACATATTTTGAAAAGCTCATATACATTTAGCCCGCCCAGCTAGCTCAGTTTGTAGAGTGCTGGAGTGTCACCCGGCAGATCCGGGTTCGATTCCTGGGCTGGGCAGGTTATGTTCTTCCATGACATTGGCTATGGTCATGTCCTCCACATGTGGAGAAATTGACAGTTTGTGGAAGAGCAAGTTAGTACTGGTTGATAATCAATTCCAGGAAAACTGGTTAGTTTAACTGGCTGCCATTGTGACTGACGAGTTGTTGAAAAACACCATTAAACCTGATAAAAAGAAGAAGCTCAGATACATTTTGTCATATGCTATAAACCCTTTGTCACTAATATTTTGTACATCTATTATATAATTTTTCTGAACCCCTGTCCCACCATTTTTTACTTTTTCCTTTATTTAAGCTTGTTAATGGTTTACCTGTTATTGCAATCCTACTGTTTGATAGACCTAATCTATTCATTTGTATCACATTCTCATGTTTTTCCATTCGTTATTGATAATTTTTCACGATGTTATTTTTTGACTTGTTGGTTTTTTATAAATTTGTATATCATATTTGATCACTCACCATTGAATCAATAAAAATTATGACACTATCTACAATTAAGACTTCACTCGGGAGGACTGGATTTGATTCCAGGGATTGGCAGGGCACGTCCTTGGCTATGGTCATTTGTTCTCCACCACTGATTCATGCGGAGACGTTGTCATTTACTTGCTAAAGGGCAAGCATTTAATTCCAGCAAAACTGGTTAGGTCATCTGACTGCCATACATTAAACTGAAATGCTGCTGAACACTGGTGTAAAACACACAGAATTCCTTAAATGTCATTCTGAAAAAAATCTGAGAGAAATTGGTCCAGAAAAAAATCCCTATGTCAACCATCTTCATGCAAACATTCCCAACACATTGGCACTGATAACTTTCTGATTTGGAGAAAAGGTAATAAAATACATGTACATTGTTAAATCTTTGATATATAGCTTACTTAAGGTGAGAGTTTATGATGTATTTAGTATAAACATTTTGTTTTGTGTCTGTCAGGGGCAAAGGAGGAAAGGGAGGTCCCCCAGTTGTTGTTGTTCCCGATGAACCCAAAGAGAAAATGTTATGTGGAAGTAACTGTATCAGTGCAGTTAGTAAAGCTATTTGTGTGGCTGGTGCAGAAATACAGGGCATGCCTTTATATGAGTATATATCTACCTTGAAACACGGTCAGGTGAGCTGAATGTTTGGTGTTTTTCCAAATAATTGTATTGCTTCTAAATACTATACATTATTAAAGGAAGATGAAAAAGATTTAAATGATAGTATATATATATAAATGTAGTTGGATCTTTAATCGGAACTTTTTTTTAAATTTAAATCCTTGGAATAGGAACTTATCAATTTGATTCATGAATTCAAATTGGCATCAACTGTAAAAATCAAAGAGCTGTTATGTCATTTATATGACATGAACATAACTTTCATGTATACTTATGGTCCCCTGTGAAATTATTTGTAAGGTTGTTTATCATTTTTTATTGCTTTATCATTGTTTCTGTAGGCACCCAAACAGTACAGAATGCCATTACCAATGGTAACAGTATTTCAGAGTGGTCGTACAGCTCCGGGAAAGTCATCTTGTGTTAAGGAATACATGTTGGTACCCAGCCCAGATAAACCATTAAATGAGGTAAGAGTACAGGGTTGTTAATGGGAACCGGCCCTTTTGTAGACTGACTGTATTGATTAATTGACTTGATCTCAATATTGAATCTTGATTTATTAGCAATACTATAGTTTGATGCTAACTCATAGTTTGTTGTAACTGTGAATTAAAGGCACTATGTTTATATTCAATAATAACTGAAAGTGGATTTTTCTTCCACAGCTGGCATATGTTTTCAGTTTTTAAGGGCAAAAAATGTAATCCACTGTCTGACCGTCTGTGTGAAAAATTGGTTTCCAATCGGTAACTTTTGTAAGGATGGATGGATCCAATATTGGGCATATAACCATATGATAATAAAGTACAGGTCCAATTTGATTTTGGTTACCATCTACCAATGTTTGGAGGAGTTATGGCCCTTTTTCAACTATGAAATTACGTTTACGATCCATAAACCTTGCATATGATCAACAAGTAACATGAACTACAAAGCACTTGGGTGACCACAAAGATATCATTCAGCATATACGCTCCTCTGCATTTTTTCCGCTGATATTACCGTTTGTATATTGACTGCCCTGTCAGGGAACGTCTGGTACTGTTGACTGCCAAGTAAGGGAATGATCAGTACCATTTTTCACATTTTTGATTTAACACTGCCAGGGATGAGACCCATGAAAGCCCACACTCAAAGCGGACACTCCACCAGATGAGCTATATAGGCAGTTTTGATGTTATTTAAATATTCTATTTGTATTTTGTTTCCAGACAATTCCCAAGATCGTTGCTGTATATAATGATGTTACAAAAGCTATTCTCAACAAGAGTGGGGTAAGTTGCTGAATAATTTTAACTGCAGAATCCTTTTTTCATTTTCATTTACAGCAATATCTTCTGAATGATTACCAGTCATTTTCTGTTCATTGTTTTTTGAATGTTTGGAATAGATAGTTCCCACATCTACAATATTTATCTCCCTTGTTCTTAATCATCGGCCATTTTGATAGGCATAACTGATAAGTACTTATCAGAGCAATTCCCAAATATGTGATAATTGAGAAAAATACCAAGGGATTTTGCATACATGTGACAACCACTTTTTCTTCAACTTTCTGAGTCATCTGCCTACATGACCATAATGAATAAGTTACTTTTATAGATATCTTATTTTATCATCGTTTATATTATATTCCCTATGAACCGTATGGAAATTTGCCGACTCAGTATGGCCGACTATACAGAACAAGGGAAGTAAATATTGTAAATGTGGGAACTGTCTATTGATAAAAAACATTCTATTCCTTCATTTATTGCGTCACTTCTTCATCATTGTGAAAAGTGTTGTGAATTTTTTTGTTTAGACCTGCCATGAAATAATGCCATTATTCAACATGAAATTTTTCCCTATCAAAAGGACCCGCCATACTTCCCCAAAAACTGAAAAAAATGGCTGACAGGTATGAATAAAGAATCTAAAATTAACACACAAATGACCATTTTTCTCTATATTGCATGTTTTAATACTGTAAGATAATTTTAGGTTCCAACTAATAAAAAGCCAGAGAGGGTAAGTGAATGCACAGGATTGGACATTTTGAATACTCGTGTGTCATTTTTTATTACTTAAAATAATTTTCAGACTTTCAAAGTGCACATTATACATGTGGTTGTATATATACATGTCTTCATTTATGTACATACATAGAACATTATACAAATTATATCAAAACATTTTATAAAATGTACACAACCATTCAATATAGAATTATCAGAGACATTGGCACTTGAATATAATCATGAAAAAAAAACATGTAAATAACTGCATTTACCTGAGAACAGTGAAGAAACCATATTCACATAAATATAACTAAGAGGCAGTTGCTAATACGTTGTTTTATAAAATTATAAAACAATTCAATTTTATGGATTTGAATTTTGTACATGGCTATTTTTAAAGATGTTGGAATTTTGAACACATTACCATATTTTTGAGTTATTTCATATACAATGTACTTACCTTCTTTATGATATTTTTCTATTATGTAACTTGCCTTTTATTTGTATATTATTCTCAATAAACATAACAGTTTCTTTTTTATCAAAGTTCAGAATTTCTTGTATGCTTGATTATCACAGAACATTCATATTTAATAATGCATTCAAACCATTGTACACATTTTATACTTGTAATTCTACCATGCTCTTTAAGAATTTTTTATTCATGTATTGTTGGTGGTCCTGTAAACATTGTTGATTTTTTCACGTAGGTGGATGGCTATTTATATCACTTCACTTTTCATTGATTTTTGTTTTACGAATCAGACAAATGTTTTTCGTTAGTACATAATGTACCATGTTCTCCATGCCTTGCTTAAGAGGTATTATTTTATGTATCTCGGAACAGGTTTGCAAGTTACAGTGTTTATGATCAGCAATTTTTTTTTCATTTTTCATCACACATTTAGTCTTTTCACATCACCATATTTTACTCTCATAGTACCATACAGGACTATTATGCAGCTAGTAATAACAAATTTATTAGCAATTACATTTGCTACATGGGGATTTAGATAATGGCTTCTGAATCAGTTGACACTGTACAATGGAAATATTAAATTAGAACGGCATGGTTGATTGGGGGATAGTTTGGGTAGAGCACCTGAGGTGTGATCCGAAGGTCGTGACGTCAAATCCCACCTTGGGTGAGTGAACTGCGACTTCTTGATAGCTTCATAATGTGGGAATACCAGTGAGTACCGCAGAAAGGAGTCCATGAGTGTTATTCATAGAAGTTGTGATAAATTGTTTCACTATAGATTTGATACGGTTAAACTAATTTCTAACATTTTCAGTGATGATGTAAACTGCAAATATCATTTTCCATAAACATGTATAACATAATTATTTTAGTATATCTGTTATTTCAGGTCGCGGCCAAGAATGTTACTGACACAGGGGCCCTTATGGTATCCTTCGATCGCCCAGAGCAGGGGCTTGATCTAATTCAGGAATCAATGACTAGGCTCGAGTTGAAACCTGGGGAAGATCTTTACATAGCTTTAAATCTTGCGGGACATGAGATATTTGATCATGTAAGTATGGAATACAATAGATAGTTGCATGATTTTTGAATGAATTTTTGACAGATTTTGTACTAGAGTAATGCACACGCCTCCCATGTATTCTATCCTAATTTTTAGACAATTCTGCATGTGTTTTTTATGGATTTGATCAGAACTTACTTTTTTGCATGCTTTTGTCCTGTAAAGTCAGTATCAATATTAACAGCATGTTTAAATAAGTTTCGTATCCATGGTGATAACTGCACTTGGTATTTCTGTGATTGAGTGCGCTTTCTAAATCTTGCCATTCAAGGGTTGATTGCAAACAAGTCGATCAGCTTCTTTATAGATATGCAGATAGACTAATTTCGCTGTCACCCCTCAAATTTTTCTATGGTGTGCAATTGTTAAATGCTATTAATCAGATTTTCTTAGACATCATGTATAATCTGAACCATTTTTATTATTTTTTAGCAATAATATTCATAAGCTTACTGACTAGAACAGTAACTGTAGAGTTACTTCCCCTGGCACAATACAACTTACCTGCACAGATAGCAATCTGTATAATTGTATTTTTGTAACTTTTAGTCTTTATTATCATACACCACTGTTGTCATTTCATCATTATATGCTATTTAATGTTGTTTGGAATATAAATGTTAACGCTAGATGGTTATCTTTTTGAGGTGACCTTTAAGCAAGGTCACAACCCAATAAGGTTTGTCATTTGTACAAGACCATATCAGTTCAAAATGTACTGATTTCATTTAAAAATTGCATGTAAGATTTCTCTAATTTCATGAACTTAATAAGAGATGCAAGATAAGAACTTATCACAATATAATTTCATTGTACGTAATGATGAATGCTAAATATTTTTTCAATCAACGGGTACTTTCATATCAATACGAGTTTTAAAAAACACAAAAATGACATTTAAAAGACATATCACAGGTACAAAAATGTGCATTTTTAAATGTACTGAGTATATAATTTAAAGGAATCAAGTTGTACAAGTTGTATTGCTTGTTCTAATATTATTATTATCTGTAGCTCTCTCTTATAGTAACAGGAGTTGCTGCCCCTAAATTGACACAACATAGAAAACTGAGTGGACAGTTAACTTATTTTGAAATAATCATTGCTTGTACTTATTGAACTTTGTCTAATAAAGGATCATACTTGTGGTAAGGAGAAAGTGTCCAAGAGTTTTCCATTAGCAGACAAAATGCTTGCCGTATGTATTAAATGTGCATGCTAGTTTAATCTAAAATATTAGCCTTATATAGAACTATAGATACCTTATATTACGGGTGCTGTTTTAAAAATATGTTCACTTTAATACAAACATAATGTTTGGTTTAACATTTTCTATTAGATGTTTCATTAAAGTAAAATGTAGCCATCATATGTGTTCGTTTCGTTCTAGAATTGTGGTATGATTTCCCATTTCGTATTTGTGTTGATTGCAGGAGATTGTCACAAGTTCTCTCCCTTTATCCCTTCTACAGTTCTCTCCCTTTATCCATTCTATAGTATATGACTATATGGTACTATATATAATTATGTATGCTATAGAATGGATGAAGGGAGCAAACTCTAGAAGAGACAAAAGGAGAGAACTCATGACAATCTCCTGTGGTGTTGATTATTCAAGTTTGTTTATAAACTCTGTGTGTTTTGTCTATCAGAACAATGTAAGCTTCACATGCTTCTTATTTATTACATAAAGCTGCTGAATTAAATTGCTTAAACATTTACAATAAATCCTCATAAAAAAGTCAGCCCTTGGTACCCATGAAAACTGGTCTTCTTATTGAGGTGGTCTGAATATTGAGGTTGACTAAAGAGCAAAACAGTGAAAACTGACTTGGAAATGTGTTCTTAATTTTGAAGTTGTCTTATTATTGAGGTTTTACTGTAGTATATTTTAGCTGATCAATGATATTCCAAATCTCAATATATTTATCTAAAAGACTATCATTTTACTGACACAAAAAGTACTTGTGCAATACATACCAGTCATTTACGCTGTGTTATGATCATGCGTTCTATATATCAATAACAGTTACAAACAAAAAAGTCCTTTTAATTGAGGTTTAGTGTATTATATGAGTGAACTTGCTTGTAAATGTACAACAAAATATTATTTTGTCTCATTTTGTAACCCTATCGCTGTCTTTGTTTTACCCTCAAGGGTCAAAGGTTATACGTCTGAGTTTGCAGACCAGTCTCAAAACTTGAGCCTCTGATTGGTTTGTTCTTAGCTCAAAAATAGACCAATGGCAAAGCTGCATTCTGAGACTGGTCTCCAGTCTCTGTTCTATAACATTGTCCTCAGATCTTTGTTGGAATTGAGAATGTTATAATTTAGAGATATGTGTTGTTATGTTAGTTGTGAACTAGAATCCTGTAGTTTTAGAAATGTGTAGATATAGGAATGGTGCTGTATGGAATGGTTGCTGTTTGTTATTATAGTCTCATATTCATGTTTAATTAAACAAGTGTAGAATCTGCTCTATATGAGCCTCGTCATGTTAAACGTAGCCTGAGAGCCTTGGCAAGCTATCTCTGCACTCAGACCAGCATGTGTGGAACATACATTGGGACTTACATTTCGAAGTGGTCATAAGTGAGGTTTTACGGTAAAACATAGTATATTACTGAAGTTAAGTTTATTTGTGTTGTTAAATGTCCAACATTTATGTCTCTTTCAGTCTGTGCCACCCAATGTCAATGTGAGGGCATTTCTTGGAAGAAAATGAAAACAAATCTATCTGCTTCTTTAACTTAATAGCAGATAAACTTGTTTTGCTTTCACCCCTCCAAAAAAGCTTTGTTTGTGTTCTGCTTATGGCTTTAGGTAGTAAAACTTTCCAAATTTGATGCACTGTCAAAAACAATACACATCTATTATTTCTGTATATTTAAAGGCGTGTCATAGTATTGAACTAGGAGCATATCTGCTGAATTGTTTAAATGGTTGGCTTTAAACCTGGGGTCCCTCCGTGACTGCTGTGGGTTTGAGATTTATGACAGATAGTACTGTAATTATTTAGTATTGGGAGATGTGGTGTAGTGGATGAGGTGTTTGCCACTCTGCCTGGAGGTTGTGGGTCTGAACCTTGCACTGGTCATGACCAAAAGTCATTAAGACACCAGTACTGGTTTTTCCATGACTCGGGCCTTGGATTATAACAAAAACTTAATACATTCTGCACTCAAAATCTCAAATCACATCATTTGAGCGTGGAACTGCATGAAAATGTTGTAAGTGAGTGCTGAACATTCCTTTCGGTCCTTTATTGCTAGAAAACATAGTTGTATACTATCTGATGGAAGATCAGACTTTGGGAAGATTTACTATATTATATTCAGCAATTATTTGTGTTATATATAATCTATGTATCGATTGTTTGTGTGACATAGCTGTCTGATGTTTAAATTACCAGGGCATTAAGTGTTTTATGTAAATATTTATACTTAAAGTGGCTAGGTGACTGGTATCTAGGGTTGTCATTGATTCAAATTTGAATACATGTAGTATATTTCTACATTAATTTACTGCACTACGTTCATTCTTATAGCGTTAATGATTTATCAAATGACAGATATCGGTGATACATCAATTATGTTTTATCATCTCCTATATTTCTGTTTGTTTATGTGTGAATGTCCTACATAATTAAATGTGCAGCTTATATTTTCTTGATAACAAAATACCATTTAAGTCATTAATCCACATTTTAATTTCACTGCATTATATTGCCGACATTTGGAATGCACTATCTACTAGAGCACTATTTAACAGTCTAATTCTGACTGATGTTACACTTTAAGAAAATTGGCACAGTTTTAGACGGTACCAATTCTCCTGTATTTCCACGCCATAATATCGATATTTGTAAGTGTGTATCAAATATCGATCAACGGAAAAATATCACTGATATATCGATATCGGTTGAATCAATCACAGCCCTACTGGTATCAGCTTTTTAAATGCTACAATATGATGAACTGCAGTGGACAGAAAATGGATGACATACGTTTGGCAGTCATGTCCTCGAAATTTCCTTTAATTAATTACCAGAACTCACAAGAAAGTGTCCAGCGTCTGTAGATGTTATTTATAGTTTTTGAACCAAATGATTTAAAATAACATAAGAATTAGGATTGAAAGTATATCTGTCTCTCTACAGTATACCAGTTGACTTTGTTGCATTTTGACATTATTAATGATGTTTAACTATGGTATATACAGTGTTTTCAGCCCCATTTTTTATTTGGATATTGTGATAAACTTTTGTGTTGTCATAAAATACTTCTTATGTAGCAACTCGTTTTATTTGGTAAGGTGATCATTAAATACTAGAAAGATGCACAGTCTGAAAAGTTAAATCATATCATTTAATACTGAAAGAAGGTGTACATTTCCATAATAATTGATAGAAAGTACTGACACAATTATTTCATGCGTTTATTCTATTTTTATCAAGAATCAGGTAAGTTTACAATTGATGAATAAATGCGCCATTGTGCGTCTCAATCTTGCTTGTAGATGACTCCTATACATATTGCATTACGTCTAGGTTGCTTCTGGTAGTCGTGTGAGTAGATATAATAGACACTTGGTGTAGTTTGTATTGTGAGGGAAGGGTTTGTTATGTCACAGTCCTTTGATTACAATATTCAATTTTTATGTCCCCCTTCGAAGAAAGAGGGCATATTGGTTTGCACATGTCGGTCGGTTGGTTGGTATGTCGGCCGGTCGATATGTCCTTTTCGTTTCCTATCAATAACTCCAGAACCCCTGGACCTTTCATCATCAAACTTGGTCCACGCATTCATCTCGGGTAGCAGAGGAACCCTTTTGATTTTAGGGTCATGGGGTCAAAGGTCAAGGTCACAGGGGTCAATTGTTCACAGGTAGCAGAGGAACCCTAATTATTATGCCCCTCTTTGAAGAAGAGAGGGCATATTGGTTTGAACATGTCGGTTGGTCGGTCAGTATGTCCGTCAGTTGGTCCATAACCTTTTCGTTTCCAATCAATAACTCAAGAACCCCTTGACCTATCATCTTCAAACTTGGTCCACACATTCACCTTGGGTAGCAGAGGAACTCTATTGATTTTGGGGTCATGGGGTCAAATGTCAAGGTCACAGTGGGGCAAAATGTTTTTACGAACATCTCTTGTTACATTCACAGTTAGGAAAAAAAATAAAACATTGACTTCAGCTAGTGATTTAGTTGTGTAATTTCATCTGTAAAGATTTCATAGTCTGACAAATTTCCCTGGCACCTGGCGAAATATGACGGCGATTTTTATAACTATCCCGGGCCCACGTAACAAGAAAGACCGAAAAGAGTAGCGTATATTAAAGAGTAGCATATATTAAAGAGTACCAGAAATATACTTAGCAGAACTACATGTTTAGGTGGTTAAAAATAATAAATATAATAATCCAAATTAAGTATATTTCCATGCTTTTGATGAAGGGCTTTGCCCGAATCGTTAATTAAGGACCAGAATATTTTTTAAATTATTAAGGGATTATTTGGATATATGCAATTAGAGCATTAATATTCTTCGATTTTTTTTCCGTTTGTTTAAATACCAATTGTTAGCATCACTAGCAATGCACTTGGTTAAGGTCACTTGAATATTCATAACAGTTTAGAAAAGAATGCATTCTGTGGAATGAAGGCTAAATGCTGGGAATCTAAGGGTATTGATTTGCTTGAGAACAACACTGTTTGTATTTCGGCTGGATTTGTATGAAGGAAAATCTGTGTCTAGATTTATGTTTGATTTCTGTGTATTTTATATTCTAATTTTTTAAAAATAAAGCATTCATAAGCTTATCAGATGAATAGTAAGATTTATCACTTTTTTGAACTGTGATATTTTTTTAATACTGTTCTGATATAATGTGTCTTCGATATTGTATGTTTGAAATATATTTGAAGTAATATTTAATAATGATTCAATTTCAACATGAAGGCCCTTATAAACTTTTATCTCCTTGTGATTCCTTCTGAAATGATACCTTTCAGTTTACATTTTCCATAAAAAATCATGCACTTTAAATGCACATCAGTTAACGTTAACAATTACATGTATACCTTAATTTTTTTGCATTTTAATAAATATGGGCTTGTTAATATAATTACCATTACGTCCCATTAATACAGATATAAGTACTTGATAAAATTAAAATACTAATATGTAATGAAGTGCTATGGAAATATGCTTAATACTTAAAAATAGTAAGTTTTTCAAAAAAGTTTCAATATTGATAGCCTATTAATTGTCTATTTGCTAGTTATCATCTCCACACAGATCTGTTATCATGCAGGTTTTGATTGTCTCTTATTATTTTCAGGAAAAGGGGAAATATGAAGTTATTACAGGGCAGCAGAAAGCAGCTGATGACATAGTGGAATTTTGGTCAGAGTTGTTGGGACGGTACCCGGCTGTCATGGCTATAATCGATCCACTGCGTAAACAGGTACCAGTTTATGAGAGTCAATTTTAAATTCTGCATTGCTATCAGCTTGGAAATGCATACAGGCATGAGAATTTTCCGCGCATTTGCGGAAATCTGCGGATTTGACGCTCGCAATAAGACAATTTAAGCCATCTTTGATGCTTAAAAGCCAGGAGCTTCAGTGGACCCCTTGCCAAATTTTCAGCTGATTTTGAAATTTTGCATTCTCATGCCTGTGCATAGGATTTACATTCAAACTTAAAAAAAGTTGACTGAAGCTGAATATAATAATTGTCCTTTTATTGTCTGCTACATCAAATTTATTTTTATGAGAACAACAGCAGTTGCAGCATTACAAAGTTTGGTTTATATGTTCTGTGAATGAGTTTATTTTGATTATCCTTGATCTTGTTCTTGTTTCACAAAATGTCTCAGATTGAGTACTAAATGCCTTCTGTACCGAAAACTGTCAGTTGTATCATTGGTACTTAATTATGATAGAATTTGCAAACAGCTCTTATGCCCTCTTCAGAGGAGAGGGTTTTCTGTTTTTCCCATGTTGGTAGATCGGTAGACCATATAACTGGAGCTATTTTGGTCCTCCTGATGTCACACAACGTACTAAGATTACTTTTGCGGATCAGTAGGTCAAAGGTCAAGGACCAAGTGACCTTGAGACTTAAGACTATTTCTGATTCTTGACTGTAGAACTTTTGAGTCTTGAGTATTTTGGGGTCTGAAGTCAAAGGTCAAGGTTGCAGTGATATCTAGACTTAAAACAGAACTTACCTATGCCTGGCTAGTATGGGGTCAAATGTGCTTTACAAACAATTGTTGTTAGGTTAACTTTACCTCACATAGGTCCAGAAATATCTGGACATAAATTTGAAATAGATTCTACTTCAGAAGAATTTTTAGATTTTGGTCTGTAGGATTAAATTTTATTTGTGTCTTGTAGTGATGTGGTATGTCTGTTTTTGTTACACAGGACGACAGACAGTGGATGATGTTGTGTGAGAGAATATCAGAGAAATGTTATATCATAGGAGAGAACGTATGGCATAGACCGGGTTTGTTGAAGGATGAAGAATTACAGGAGTCGTTTAAGAGCAGCGGGGTCGTTTTCAAACTGGAACAAATGAATACCGTCTCTGACATTATACAGTGTGCCAAGAAAATGGAAGGTATGTGTCGCTAGCTTTGACTTCAGTGAAATGTGTGATTTGTCACCAGGAGCGTAGCTGGAGCTGGTAGAATGTGTATGCAAGCAATCTCGGGGGTCTAGGGGCATGTAAAAACTGTTTTCTAGAACATAAATATGACTGAATGGAGTTTCCCACCATTTTCTAGAACATGTGTGGTGCAATCAGGTGACCTTTTCACAAGCAATAGCATAAATTTTGAAGTCAGAATTTTTTTATCCTAAAGTGCACACAAAAGCTCAACTGTTGATTATTGCATTCTTTATGTATTTATTTTTTCTATTTTTGATAACAATGCATTCACAATGTCGTATTTTGAGTACAGGTAGCTACGCGCCTGGTCACATTTTAAAGTCATGAACAGTTGAAGTTTATACTGGCAAATATATAGAAGTGTGGGTGAAAGGGAAACCAAACTATCTGCATGTAAATAAGGAAGCATATAAACTTGCTTTGCTTTCACGCATGGATTTAATTTGGTATATAACTCCACTTAGCCTTTGAGGACATAATATCAATATCCAAAACTATATATCAAACAAATACTTGCCATCCTATGTAACATCTTCTGAAATGTCAAACTAGCACTAAGTACCAATAATCAATGATTTTCTTATTACTCTGGAGCCTGATCTACATTCCTGTTCATTATGCTGTCATCGTTTCATTTATATCCAGAACAAGAATATTGGTAATGCTTCAATCTACTTTTTTCTCTGAATAAGCCTTCTTTATATGGCATCAAAGAGACGAGAAGGCAATTAAGCTTTCAGGATAAAATGTATTGATCAAACTCACGGTATTGGTATATATTTTTTCAGACAGTGCAAACGAGACAGTATTGTCGTGTAGTATTGGTGAGGCCACTGATTCAGTATTGACAGATATGGTAAGCGTTAATCAGATCATTCAAGTGCAGAATTTATTTTGTTTAGAAGTGTGGGTGAAAGGGAAACTAAACTATCTGCATGTTTTTGGTAAGCGTTAATCAGATCATTCAAGTGCAGATTTTTTTTTGTTTAGTAATTTTCCTCATTTTTTTCCCATTTGTGTTTGTGTGATCATCTATCAGATGTAGCCATTTCTTCCCAGAGAAATCAATCACTTATTTTATTTAATACCATTTCACAACTTAAGACTAGTTTAATCCGCCCTTTGCTGGTTTTAACTGGATATAATGTCATTATTCTCTATCATAATAACAAACCCCCCATCCTTAAATAGTGTTTTTATTCAGCTCACATATACATTTATTGATTGCAGGCTGTCGGTATGAATGCTCGATTCATCAAAGTCGGAGCTTCTTGCCGCGGAGAACGTATATGTAAACTTAACAGATTGCTCGCCATCGAGACTAGACTACAGGAGTGTGATAGATTATCTCCCCTGGAGGGATTTCAGTTTCATACAATAACACTACCTCCACCACCCCCTGAAGAGGAAGGGGCTGAACCCGAACAACCAGAAACAAAGGAGTCACCAAAGAAAAAATAAAATAGTTACCATTAATATATTTGGATTTTTTATTTTACATGTGATTTTAAAAAATAAATTTACATGAGTGTTAGCGAGGAATTGTATATTTATTAAGGGAACTTTCATTGCTAATGATTTGATATTTTAACGCATATGAACACAATATATGAACAAAAGAATGGGACAATATATGATATACACTTATTGACTCTCGGTATATCTGTCAACTTCAAGATAAATAAACCAGACTGTGTTATAAACTGTGATATATCCCTAATGAAGAAATTAAAAGATTGATATGTGTATATACACAATGTACTTAAATGTGGAGTTATGGTTCATTGGACATTGTATCTCCAAATGTATATATTTGTAGAATGGTGTGGGCTACGAAGTATACTTTTCTGAAGAAATATTTTCTACATAATTTCTATATTTTTAATACGAAAAAAGTCTTTGTATGTATATTTAATCTACCAATAATTATTTTTCAATTAAAAAACATAATTATGTCATTTGCTAAAAGACTTGTCTGTGATATTTTTGCTGCTATTTTGTTTTAAAAAATGTTGGTAAACTTTAAATGTTTTGTTTATGAATGTAACCCTCCTTGTGTGTTTCATTGTACATTTTCATCAACTTTTTTCACATTAAATATCATTTAATACTTTTTTAGCAAAGGGAAATTGAATGTCATGGTATACGTCTCAACACATATTCTCATCATTGTCAGATGTCATAAGCAGTTTCAAATGTTAACCTGTTGCAGTTTTCATGTAGGAATTCTACCAGATTTAATGGTATTTGAGAGTTCTCAATACAAATAAAAGTGAAATGTTTATACTAAATTTGTTCTATTTGATAAACTCGGCCAGAAACCTTTTTTTTGGTGCTGTGATTCAGCATTGTTTCAGCCAACTATGGTTGCAGAGTTTATGACGAGTATTTCTTCTATTAACTTACAACCTTTCTACATTAATGGAAAGCAGAGGATAAAATACAATTCTTTGAAAAGACAACCTTACTTTACAACCATACTGAAACAAGTTTTTACAACTTGTATCAGTCATTCTTGATGACTGCTTTCTGGGTAACTAACTAGTGCTTTAGGCTTATTCAGAGATTGTTGAGACGGCAGAGTAATGTTGCTCATGCCAGGATTCACGCTCGCCACATCCAGATCAGAAGTCCAGCACATCATGTCTCCCTTTTGATAACCTTTTGATTTATTATTGGCAGTATATCCACTACAGTAGGGGTTCCACTAGGTGCTGAATCTAAAGGGTCATTTTGATAGTTTTTTACTGGATTTTACCATATTATAGCCAAATTACCTATAATTTCGAGAAATTTGACCCATCAGCCAGAATCCTTGGGGTCAAAATGTGGCCTTTTGGAAATTCCAGAGATCAAAATTTTAATGGTCAACTCCAGTGTCAAATAGAAAGCCTGTTGGAGCAAACACCGTATAACCAGCAGCATTACCAAACCATACCAATAATGTATAGCTATGAGTAGTTGCCTAATGATACTATATCTAACATACACAAATTTGCTGTGTTACACAGATATGATGAAGAGTAACTTGGACATAGTATTATTAGGCAACACTGGTGCTGTGTGTTCAGTTGCGCCTAACGGAAGCCCATCGCAAAAAAATGTATTGACCGCCTTGTTTTCGGCTCACAAATTCTCTTGCTACCTCGGAGTTCTGTTAGCAAGTGTGCGTACAGTGCACTCACACTCTTTGGCAAACAGTGCATTCAGTAGCAAAACGTGTGCACAGTTTCGTAACGTGAGCGACTGATACCCTTTACTGAATGCATAGTTTTAGCCCCTAGTGAAATCCTTACAGACAATATTCTGTAGGGTAAATGTGAAAAAATATTTCTGCATGCAAATCAATGTGCAAATCAATGTGCAAATAAAGTTGTTAGACTTTCATTCCTCAATCCTGGGTTCCTGGGTATCAAGCTTGTGACCGACAGTCTGTTAGCTACAATGCAGCTGAGGTTGAATACACAGAATATACTGTAATATGCCTTACAAAAAACAACAAAATGGGTGTTGTTTAAATTTATTTTTTAAACTTCTCGGCACGCCGAAAAGCATGTTGAACTACTCATGAAATGAAACAATGAATTATTATTTAACACAAAGCATGAACATCAATGGATAAGGTGGTAAATGTTACCCAAACATGAAGTAATGCTGAACAGAACAATAGAATATGTGCACATGATGTTTGAATGTAATTACAATACATTACCAATAAAAGTAAAAACGTGTCCACACACAAAATAAAACTACAGAATTTAAATTTCATGAAACAAATTTTTTCAAATTTTTGGCAAATGATTTTACAGCTCACAAAATACGCAAGTAGTAATGTTGAGTAATGATTTGACCAATTTCTGCATTATCTTTTTTCTCTTTTCTTCAAAACAAAAGTTAACACCATAAAGTATTTGAATTAATTTCTCTTCAATCTGTTGTAAACGTATTAAACATGACCCCAAGAAGTATATATTTTTTATACATTGGGAATAAAATTTCTGTTCTATTCTGTTCTGTAAATCAATTTTCATATCGGGTAAAAAACATAAAATATGTTATGTTAATATGCACTGTTGCGATGCGTGTCGCGGGAAAGGTTATTACTATGAACATTTTGAAATCATGATTAAACACGGAAATAATTGATTAATCGAATAACATTTAAAAACCTATAATCCCGTGAATTTGGTGAACAATACTGGCAGTACCCACAAAAGAAAACCCCCTTATTTAGACACAACAAATGGACAGTTGTGTCAAACAATATCAATGTAACCTGCCTACTACAAAAGAATAATTCTTCGAAAAAAATCCAAATTAAATATCACTATGTGCTGATAAACAATTTGATGTTTTTAGCAGTAAACACAAGCTATCACTCATGATTTTTAAATGCACAAAGATGCAATGACATGGAAACTACATGCATTCATGTGCACAAATAATACTTAGAATTCAAATAATTTTTCAGCATAAAATGAACAAATTTAATTTAAGATGGTATCAAAACATATTGCTTTCAGGAAAAAGACCAAAAATGCCTAACGAATGACTAAAATGATACATCAATAAAGGATTAGAACTAAGACAGACACAGCAAACCACGTGTCCATAGGACACATGAACATTTGTCACTGCAAAGTTATAACTGTTGTTACCAGAAGAAGACCATACAATTAGTAAATTTTATTAAATGTTTTCAGACATAGCAATTGCAGTTCGACATACTTGGATATTTATGAATATCTTTTAATTATTCTAAAAGATGAACTTGGAGTGTTAAAGCGCAATTTCTACGGTGCATAGAGAACTAAAATATAAAAATATCTGATGATTCCAAGTACCCTGTAAGACATTACTAAAACATTTTTATTTCCTAAATATCATTAACTTGGTTACTATGCAAAGACACAAACCAATGGACACTTCCAAATTAATGGCAAACATACAAAGTCCATGGAAAATGGCAAGAATTTTGTTTAACTTTGGAGAAATATTTCGTACTCTACCTTCGTTTTTGTCATGGGAGAAAATCAGCGATACAAAATGCAACAACAAATATCAATTACAGGCTCTACTATCACAAGTCTTTTTAATGACGCTAAATACAAAGTAAACAATTTAAATACATGTATATCTACAGTGCTTCATTAAAAAAACACCGGTTACATATTTTATCAAGGTTTTGAGCTACACATGAAATATCTTGAAATCTTATACATTGTAACTAAAAATGGAATTTGCAAAAAAATAAGGAAAAAAATGAACATTAAAACTGAAATACCAATCTGCACAAAAAGAGTTCAACTTGCCTTAAAACATTTTATACCTATAAGATTATTTTATACTGTCATGGTACAGATTTTGGCAAGAAATTATATTTCTCATACTGCACAATAAAAATTTGGCAAATTAAACTTTTTTGGGTTCTTCATAGACACTAATACATGTTCTAAAGATAATACAACTATTACAAAAATTCATACTATGCATAATTTACAAATCTTCCTTCTGAAGATTACTGACCTGTATCATTAAAATGCACATCATAAAACAAATGTTGTAATCCATTGCAGCAGAAACATAAATATTGTATATTATATAACATATACATTTTTGAAGTAGTGACCTCCAGGTTTTTTTGTCTATGACTCATGGGAGTCAGTGAATCGTAGTGAATTCTTTACAAATTACAAACTGGAGTGCGGTGTCTTTAAATAATCATATTTGAGTCAGATTTTAAATTACAATAACAACACTGACCTAGAAATCAAACTATACATATAGAACCTTGAGTTACTTAAGTGCCCTATTTAAAGTACATCATTATCATCAATATGGTAAAAAGAAAGTGCAGCTAAGACAAAGCAGAAAATGTTTAAAAAAAATCCTGACTTTTTTAGTACACATTTTTACCTCATTGTATGATTTGATATGCAAAAAAATTCCGAGATGGTAAATCTTAGAAAATTATATTTATGATCGATCGTCGTGTAAAAACTGATGTCAAACCTAACTTCAACCTTTCGACAATGGAACGACCCAACGTTACGACAGGTTTGCAGCCCTTTGATCCAATGATAGGCTAATCAGGAAAGAAGATCGCTTAAACAACATTCCGCTAAAGGCACTAATATGGTAATGAAATAGTTGTTATAGTATCAATAATTTCACGATAATAGAATTTAATTTGAATTTGTTGGTAAATTGCATGTTTTGTAAATATAAAATGTAAGACAGTAGATAAATTTTGAATACAGATTTATGGAGATAAAAAGACATTTGAGTCCTTTTTTCTTGCACATTACAATCTTAAATCATGAGTATTTATAAATATATCTACAAGTATATGACTATATACCTAATTTTTATCAAACGGTGCAATATTGTTTAATGAACCTTGCAAACTATTACAAATGTGTTATTTTCATATCTTTGAGAAATTCATAATTTTCAATCAATTTTAGGAGTTTGAAAAAAAAATCATAACTAATTGAAAATATTACCTAAAGATGCAATGAATTAAGATCAATTAATCAGAGTATTTACCTTAAAAATATAAAAATCTACAATATTAAGTCTGCTGATTGAGAAAGTCAGACACAATGAGAGACAGTGTTTTATAGCAAATAATATATTTCCGTCGCATTTAAGCATCCCTTAAATACTGATTGGAATTGTATCGTGACAATAAGCAGGTTATGCAACCTAGTCAATGAAGCCGCTGATGACTGGTAAGCGTACCAGAGTCAAATGTTGGTGATTCATGAAATAAACAACTGGTACTTAAATGAATCAATACAGTAGGTTAATGAGTGATATTTCAACAGCTGATGATTGTATAATTGTAAAATAAAAAAATCAGCTTTTTTTACATAAAAAATTCAAATTAACGTGTAAGCATTATTCATGCTTATATCCACACAGAAAGCCACACGCACAATTATGAATAGTTTTGTTAATGAAAGAAAAAAGAAAATTTCGATGGTCACATATTACAAAATAATCGGAGATTTAATTTTAAAAATAATGAAAATGATCAGATTGGTTTAATCTAATGCTTGACTTGATACGGAGTGTAGGGAGTGCTAAAAATGATATGTCATTATTAAATACAGAATATGGCAAAGGAATGTTGTCTACATTTTATTTGAGATTACCTTATTGATAAAACATATTTACATAGCAATAAAAACATGACAATGAATGAAAACCATAAATTAATTTTTTTCAAACACATTTTGGTAAAAATAACATATAACATGTACATAAAAAAGAGTAAAAAAAACTGCATTGTATATAATATGGTAACATAGTATGAATGCTAAATTACCTCAGAATTGTAATCACAAAAGATTGTTTTTCTAAACATGCGAATCACAAGAAACATAAAGTCTTATTCACAGTCTGCTCAAATAAATATTCAAGATTTGTGTGAAAACTGTTTATTATCATGGCTGAAATTCGTTGTCAGTGTTGTATATGTTTTTGCACTCTAGTTGCAATGCCGATCCAGCGGAAATTCCCGGCAAGTCATCCTGGTTGTTCATGTAACTTTCATCGGCAATATTTATCTTACTTAGGTCTTCTCCAATCCGTATCTGATGTTTTTTCAGCTCGGGTTTGATAGCTTCCATGAAACGCTGCAATTGGAAGTATCAATATCGGTAAAGATTTGTAGAAACAAGAAATGTCTTGAAAGAAGATGGTCAGTGCAATTTGAAGGTTAAAATTTGTTGTGCAACATAGAAAATGCCGAGATGTAACGATTGCTGGTCACTCCATCTCAGAAATGGATTTCGGTAAATTCACGGTATGTTGGTATTTTGACACCAAAACATACGTTGAAACGGTTGTGAAACAATCTGGCATAATAGGAAAAAATACGGAAAATAAATGATATTGTGATTATTAATTATTTGTAAAATAATGAAGAAACTGAACACAACAGAAAATTAAAGTAAGTTTTTCTTAAAAAAACACCCTATCTATAGTACTTACCCTAGCAAGGCTGCCCTTTTGTTGAAGTAATCTGTACCCAAACAGTATAGGTACCAATATGATAGAACACAATGCAAGTGTCCATCCGACCATGATTGCCCATTTCGGATACTCGTAATCGACGAATTTTCTTTCATACGTCAGTTCGGAGTATGTGATTGCGCCCAGAATAAAAGTACTCTGTAAGGTAAATACGAGAATTCAAATAGGTTAGACTGAAGTGTTTTATGTGTGGTGTCACAATGTGACTGTGTGTGGTGTCATGTCATGATGTGTGTGGTGTTGTGTCACAATGTGACTGTGTGTGGTGCCATGTCATGTGTGTGGTGTTGTGTCACAATGTGGCTGTGTGTGGTGTCATGTGTGTGGTGTCATGTCATGTGTGTGGTATCATGTATGTCACAATGTGGCTGTGTGTGGTGTCATGTCATGTGTGTGGTGTTGTGTCACAATGTGGCTGTGTGTGGTGTCATGTGTGTGGTGCCATGTCATGTGTGTGGTGTTATGTCATAATGTGGCTGTGTGTGGTGTCATGTCACAATGTGGCTGTGTGTCATGTCATGTGTGTGGTGCCATGTCATGTGTGTGGTGTAATGTCATAATGTGGCTGTGTGTGGTGTCATGTCACAATGTGGCTGTGTGTCATGTCATGTGTGTGGTGTCATGTCATGTGTGTGGTGTCATGTCATGTATGTCACAATGTGTCTGTGTGTGGTGTCATGTCACAATGTGGCTGTGTGTCATGTCATGTGTGTGGTGTTGTGTCACAATGTGGCTGTGTGTGGTGTCATGTCATGTGTCTGGTGTTGTGTCACAATGTGGCTGTGTGTGGTGCCATGTGTGTGGTGTTGTGAACAAGTAGACCATCTCTAATGCAATGTTAACATAAAAAACATCAAGAGTTCAAAAGTAAATGAATTATAACAAATTAATGTTAAAAATGACTTAAAAAGGAAACAAATGATTTTAAACAGATTCAAAGTGAATGTCAACAAAGAATTGTTTACCATGGTGAAAAGAGGAGTGATATACATCCAGAGGAAACTCATGAGTTTAGGAACTCTAAAACCAAACATCATCTCTAGGTTGTCCTGGTAACGTTCAGAACCTGTAATCGGAAAAAGATTCAAATAATGAATTTGAAATTTAATTTGAACGCCTTCTTGTTAGGCAAATGTATTAGTTGGAATGTAATGAAAATGATTTTAAAATAGGATTACCAAAATCAATAAATGAATCCGCAAATGTTTCACGTTTGATAAATTATTCAGTCAAATTAAATTTCAAAGAAAAAGGAAACTATAGTTCTGATTGACAAAACCCTTTGTGAAAATATATTTTGTTCTCCCTGAAATAAAACAAAAGACTACAGATCAAAGGCCTTAAATTCATGTTGACGAACAAGTATTTCAAGAAATTGTAACTATTGGGCAGTGATATATTGATGCAGATTCAGGTAAAGAAACAGTAGTAAATTGGCGAAATATTATTTATAATGTTTTTATAAATCAAATTTTGGCTTCATAACATTTTGGTAAACCACAAACTGTAAAGAACACCACGCATTTATAGGAATAAATATTATACAAAACAAACAAAATGCTTTCAGGACTGAAATGTCAACATTACCCCGGCTTTGACTGTTTCTTTACAAAATCTGAGTTACTCTCGTTTTATGTCAAACCATTTAATGTATAACACAGGAATTATCATTTCAGTGAAGTACTTTATATAGTGGTCCTAGTATTGTTGAGTTGTATCTATTGTATTTTGGATAAATTTTAACTTGTTTTAGAGTATCAGTCTGGTATAGCATCATTCACTGAACATTTTTATCACTTGTCAACTAACTGATGTCAAACTTAATGCTCAGATTACACAGCAAAATCCATCCAAACTTTACGTATTTAATCAAGTAACCATCCACAAAATGATGCGTATGACAAACAAATTATTCTAAATTGGAAAATTTTGTATAATGCATGAAAAGACTCGTGTGGATTTTGAAAAGCCACTAATGATTAAGTGTGTAGAATTCAATAAAATATAAATGGCAGAAAAATGCAAATGAGATTAAAAACTTTAGACTAGAATCCTCTACATCATGAATAATTGAATTAACGACTTTCTGATACAGAAACACAGATGTACCTATGTGCAAATTCTACAAGGTATGGTATAAAAATACTCCAAGGTTTACTAGAGATGAAATTAAATGTCGGTTTTATATGCAGACCTGAAGGGTACATATCGAATGTTGACTTTAAATGCACTTTAATTTATATTTTGTTCCTGACAGACTGTATAATTAATGAATATGTAGCCAGACAGACTGACTGGGACTGACTCACCAGTTGAATGAAACTTAAGCCATATCGAATGACAATTAATGATTAATAAGATATAACAAGAACAGATGTTAATGAACCTAACTATCATTCTACTGAAATTACCAGCATAAAAAAAAGGTGGTCATTGTTATGGAGAACACCAAGTCAAGTCTCCTCTACCCTCCTCTTAAATTCCCCTCTCTAAAAATATATAATTTGAGAACACGTCTAGATGGGCAAAATACCAATTGTAATCCAGTCTGGATATGATTTAAGGTTAAATTAATAATGATGTCGGCAAAAAAGTTTTAGTCACTAAACAGGGAAAAAAAGAAAATCCAAAACCATCAAAAAAACTGTTGGCATACCAGCATTTTAGTACATAAGTCATTGTTCTTTACAAATCTATTTTGTAGCAATAAAACAAATTACTAATTCAATCCTTTATATCTATACATGTATATATGTCGTCGAGCAAAACATTCATTACCAAAATATTCTGGCAAGACAATATTTGTGACTGTGTGATGGAAAATCTATAGTTATGTATCGAATAGAAACTAGAAATGAGTTCATAGATTATGCATGCCTCCACTTTACTGTCTAGGCCAGTGAAGTAGTTTGGATACAGTCTAAGATGTTGGTTGTATTGGAAGTTTAATGGCGTTGTTCCAACATTTGTTCACCAATGTTTGGCAGTCAGTTGACCTAACTAAGCTTTCCTGAGTAACCAACTAGTACTAATCTGTTCTGCGAGCCACTGACAAGAATTATAGATGTCGGAGATCAAATGACTTTGGATGTATAATCTTCCGTCAAATTGTCACGGAGAACATACCTTGAATCTACGGCGTCAAGAGAAGCGATTCCATGCTCCACCGACTGAGCTAACCAGGCCGATACAGAACATGAAGATAAGTTTACAATGGATTTCAGATGATAATTCAAACAAAGACCATTTTAACAGAGTTGAGGGCTAGACCTCTGCTCTTACATATGAATCAGAAATTGAATCTTAAAGACTAATTGTGCAACTCATGAGAGGATAAATATTCCAGTGAAGATTTATTTCATTAGGTCATACACTTATTGAAATATTTTGGACACAAACCTTTGAAGCACAGATGGACAGATGGACAGACAGGGGTTAATCTAAATGCCTCCCATTTAAATATTGAGGCACAAGAAAATTGCTTACACAAATGTTAAGACTATGTGTCTCATAATTTAATCTTATATGTTCCCCGATTTAATCATGAATGACTTTCATTGTTTGTAATTGAAATAGGTATTGTAATTTATCTATCTAACATACATTTTCAAGACGCAAATGTCAAAGACAACTGTGTAGACCATTTCACATCAAAAAGTCAAACGATCGAAAAAGGCAAATTTGTTAATAGAAGAAAAATGAATTAGACAACAGTAGATGTTTAGAAGATAACAAAGTAAAACAAAGATGGCAGTCCAATCCAGGACTGCTTTTCTTTTTATCATCCTGGAAATTTCACTGATAGTCCAAGTTAGTATTATATAAACGATAACTGAATTAAAGATTGCAAAGTTGCAATAAAACAGTTATCCTTCAGTGAAAATAATTGCATATTGTCGTTGGCTGAAAAATATTTTATATACCGACGAAAAAGTGTGAAAGCATTGTAATAATTATTTATTAGTAGCCTAATACAGCTAGGTGAACTCTTGTCATGGGATTTGAATAATTCGCACCCATGCAAACATACCATAAACGTACGAGACCACCAAACATTCGAAGAAGGCGACAACGAGGACTATTCGGCTGGCGGAGTAGTAGTCGAACAACTGAAACACATACATGCCTCCCTAATGGGGAGGCTTTATTTTTAAGAAATATGCCTAAAATGTACCGTAGTGAAGCTACGGTTAATGTGAGTGAAAGTTGAAATGCAAATGAGGATATGAATATGCCTCAATGAGCAATGTGAATTCATTTAAGCATGGTTTAAAGTAAAAGTAAAAACTTTTAGTCAATTCGTTTTTGTTGCAGTAGAAGTAAGAAGCATATATCTTGATGCCAGAGGCTTGGACCAAGGACCACTCACTTGCAAGTCAGGTGGTCAATAAACAAAATCAACTCGGACAGACATTTTACTTCAGAATTACTGAAAATCTCACTTTAAATATGCCTCATTGGCAAAATGTCAGCATGATTGACAGAAATGTCACTAGAATTACAAGCTGTAAATGTCTTGGTATGACATTCATGTTTTATTCGCAAGGACTCAAACCATTGTCAAATTGTTGAAAGAAGTAACATACTGGTATTCATTGGCACAGAAAAGATCCATCTTTTTATCAATTTTATCAATCAGCATTCACCTGCTTCCAAGTCAAGTGTACCTAAATATGACTCGGGCTGGTCCTTTTTTCTAAATGTAATTTTAAGCTCAAGTGCATAAAAAATCTTTATGAGTAAATTGAGAAAAAAAATAATTAAAAAATCAATATTTTCGAGATCTTAGAATATTTAAAATCTAAATAAAACTGCGTTGTTGTAGAAACAAAAATATCAGAGAACGTACCTCTGTCACCATTGAGAGACCTATGAAAAAGCATAAAACGCAAACAATAGCGATGAGAATTTCCCGTCGATAACCTTTCCTGAAAGTTGCAGGATAAAGATCGACAACAAATGTGATGAAACCTTCCACACCAACAAACTGAAAATAAACATTAAAATAATATTATTAGGTCACTGTTAAAAAACTTAATCCTTAATCTGCAATATTTGTGACTGGTAAATGATTTTTTCTAGATTTTTCTGTACCGTCCTATTACCATCTTGGAAAAAATCAGACACATAATGAGTATAAAATTTGCAAATCTCCGATGGTAAGTCAAAGATGGACTTATTTACACAAAAATTGTTGTTAGGTTGCTGTGTTCTGACCGACAATCCGTAGACCAGTGTTCGAATCCCGGTAGCGCCATTGACAGATTTTTCGTGTTCCTCAAAACATGACTTTATTATAATAAAACAATTTTAATCAAATTAAAATCAATACTGATCATCCTTTTACATATCAGGTCTTCACTGTTATCTAACACAGTTAGGGCTCATGAAAATTTGAAGAAAATTGAAATAAGTATTTCGGTCCCAGATATTTATTACAAACGGAATGTAAACATTATTTGATCAATGATAACACACATAACATACAAGTTTCATCATTAAAACCATCTTACCTGGCTATCAAGACCAAGCAATATGACCATAGAAAAGAATAGACAGGACCAGAAAGGTGCAATTGGCATCTGGGACACAGCTTCAGGGTAGGCGATAAATGCCAGACCTGGTCCTGAAAAAAGAACAACAACATTTATTATAACAAGTTATTATAGCTATAACCGAGACAATTAATGTCATCAGTAAATCAAGTACATTCAGACTCGTCAGATCGAACATGAGATGTTTGTAAAATATTATGCCCCCCTGTGACCTTGACCTTTGACCCCATGATCTCAACATCGAAAGGATTCCTCTGCTACCCAAGGTGAATGTGTAGCCCAAGAGATAAATTTAATCTATATAAGAAGAGTTAATTTGTTTTAACAATACGCCGAGTGTGGAATAACCAAGTAGCGGTTTGCATCATCAGGGAGACTGGGCATATAGGGGACTTCAGATAATGTATGTTTCCTTGACTGGCATTCAGACAGGCCAGGCCGGGAGAGTCCGCCACAGGGAAAACAGGCTCTATCGTGATTTTGTGTTGGGAATGTTAATGTCTGGAACACCTCTGTGATTTTGAAGACTATCTGGTCCAAGGGGAAATTTAGACAACCAGCAATGATCTTAATCCCCAGAGTGTGCCTGCAATCCCTCTCCAAGTGGGTCAAAACGTTGATAGGCACACCAATTCAGTTGGGGGTGAAGTGAATTAGAAATGTATATATAATTATATACTTGTGTCAAATTAAAACACACCATGGGACCAGCTTTGAATGTTCAATGGACTTCAGGTCAGAAGCAACAAGGCACAGTTAATGCAGGCACCGATTGTCGAATGCCATCCCACAATACAGGATTCAGCATCTCATCTGAAGTATGAGACATAGATGCCAGTCTATTGTAGACTCAAACAGCGACCACTCTTGTTACTGAGTTTTGTGAACTTTCAGTTTCACCCTCCTTCATTTAGGCATTAAAATTCAGCTCAAATGCAATAAAAAATCATTTGTTCTTTCAAGATACATTTGTTGTAATTCCCTGAACATTATTTAATTTCAGTTTTGACATTCAAGAGTAGAGCAGTCTAAAAATACCATAAGTGTATCTCATGGTGTATTTTCATTGACGGCCAGTATACATATATAACTGGCATACACAGTTTTTTATTTCAAAGGTCATTGGAAATGTAAGCAAACTTACCTGACTCTGCCACTTCAGCCACCGAGACACCTTGTCTGTTTGCCATAAAACCAAGGATAGAGAATATAACAAGACCAGCAAGGATACTGGTAAAGCTGTTCACAGTTGCAAAAATGATTGTGTCCCTGAAACAGCATAAATAAAACAGTGCAGGTTTAAAGATGTGCATTATGGACAAAATTCAAATTTCACAACGCAGCCCTACTTGGTATAAACAAACTGTCAGTATAAACAAAATTAGCATGACAAGTGAAATAATTATTTCTTGAGTTAGATGTCGTACCAGATGAATGCATCAAACTTACTGGCTAATTGCCTGCTTATTAACAGGACAGACAGACTGGCTAAAACTGACATATTGATAAATTGATTTGGCATATCACTGTAGTATAATCAATAATAAGATGTTTCTATTCTTGGAAATGTGCCAGAAAGGAAAACAGAAGAGAAAAGTGATTCTAAATTAAGAGCACATTGCAGTAATGCAACTTACCAGATTCAAAAATAGATTTACAAAACAGATGCAACATATGTTGAGGTAATTTTGTCTTGTATCACTAATTGGTAAGAAAGACATATGGAATTGTAATTAGGGAAAGTTACAAAACTTGTGATCATTAGAAATTATGCACAGACAAATGCAAAAACAGATGATTCAGTTTTTACTTTGCCATGAAAAATCAAGGCAATAGTGCAATTAAGCAAATTGACATTAAAATGTTATTATCAAATATTATCAAATATAATTGCTTCTTTATTAATATGCAGACAAATTACTTTCACTTTCATCTAACAACAAGTGAACACATTTTTTTCAACAGTAGGAGAAATGATCATACCTGTAAGAATTGTGATTAAATTTGTTGTAACTTCCAAGAGCTGTTAATGTTCCCAATGCAATAGAATATGAGAAGAATACTTGTGTTCCTGCATCAACCCAGACCTGGAAGAAATAAAACACATTGAAGTGATAGATGAAGACAATGGTGATGATTGTGATGTAAAAGATGATGTTTAAGACAACAACAAAAACAATGATAATAATGACGAATGAAAAATTACATTTTTTGTGAAATCGATATTCACTTGGCCTTAAACTTTGCAATTCATTCCCATCTTTCGTAAACCGTATATACTGATACAGTCAAATCTTTACCCCTTAAACTGACTTATAAAGAATAGGTTTCAGTAATCAATATATGGACTCCACAATGTCCATGCCATCAGACATTAAATAGAATTACCAGGGCCTAAACATATTTACTCTTGGCAGCTGAGGAAAAAATAACATCCAATTAGGGTTTCAGTAACTAGTTCAATTCATTAAATGAGGCTCATAGAGAGACTGTTGCCATTTTTATATCAATACTTGTTAATATATAACCAATGAAGAATGTATGAACTGTTACCATGGCAACAAAACCACTGGTAAAGAAGTTTGGATTAATCAGTGGCAAATAGCTTCAATATGTTTCTGTTATATGAAACCATCATTGTGTTCTTTGTAGTATAATCATTATCGCAGATAACTAAGTTGCCATAACTATGTCAGGGACATTCACACACATTAGCAAGGCGGATGTTCCAAAGACATTTTAATTACTTATTTAATTATTGCCAATCCTTTATTGACTCTGGCAACAAGACTTGTCACTAGTATCTAACTTATACCTCCAAAATGGAGTGCCATATCCCATGACATTAATATAGGAGGTAAATAACTGACTATTGTGGGCAACACACTCCCATCATGCTGTACAACATTTGTGTAAAACCATTTACACTTTACAGCTGACAGAAAGTTCTGACATAGGACTACATGTGTAGCAACTCCTTTGTTCTCCCAGATTTTCTTTCAGCCACATAATAGAAAGTTTAGCAGCAGCGCCTACTGAATGAATAGCAAGTAGCTAAATAGCTAAAGCAAGCCTATTAGCAAGTCTACAGTCACCTTGGAATTGAAATGTATTTGTATGTGAAAACAAACAGCTAATTAATGCTGGGCACACAAAGCAGTTACTGCATGTCTCTTTCCAGGGACATAGAATTCCCAATGAAAGCAAAAATCTTTATATATCAAACGAAATTTACAACATTAGATGCAGTTTGTTATTCACAGAGCAGTTTGGATAAAAGAGTCCCTCCAGGGAATCATTTCCATTGCTGCAAATGAATATCTACACAGGGATGTTTCCTTAAATTCAATCTATATTACAAAAGCAATGTCACTATTGATCCTGAAACAAAGCTTCTTGCAGTTCCGCACGGCACGAATAACATTAAATGGGAGATTTTATGATTAAAACAGAATTGGTGCAAAATTTGTAGCTTTAAACCCAACCTGGAGAGAAATTCAATGGAAGGAAATAAATTGTTTGTAAAAAAACATTACAAAGAAATAATGAGAATATAATTAGTCTCCTTGATGTTTCTACACAAAACTGCTTTTTGAGCATAGCCCTTACAAATTACATACAGACATTAATACTACAATATATACAGACAAAATGATTTAATTAAACAGAACATTCCAACAAGCCGTACATTGTAAGTCGGAAGATATATAATTATCATGTGAATATCCTGTTAGTGATCTGTATTGTTAAAATAATGATAATGTATACTATTTGGTATGGTATTTCAAATGAAAGCAAGAAGTATAAATAAACCCAAAATAATTAATTTGAATATTTATATTCTTGTGTTAGAGATTCATGCCATTTTTCAGTTGACACAACTTGTGCTCCTTGGTAAACAATCAGTACATTTTTTTCTTCCGCAATCAACTGACAACATGAATTAGAGGTCAGACAGCAACTTGTATGACCTTGGATGTCTTCTATCACCTTGTAACATTACAGTAGTACTACTATTTGTTATCAGTTAACTACCTGTTAAATATGCTATAAACCTGTCAATTCAGGAATTAGATGCTATGGATTTTTATAAGAATTACCATAAACAAATTGGTAGTATATCTCTAGCTGACAACTAATTACAATCAGTATACAACATTTTAACATGGTACTGCCAACAAGACCATGCCAGAATAAAGATGATTTATTGCAAACAGAATTTGTTTAACCAATGCAAATTATGTTTCCAGACATTCAATTCCGATACAATCAAATGAATAATAGAGGATTTAATATTGTACAATTTCTGTATGTGGAGAGGCATTTAACATGTGCACTGAAGATAACATGTGCACTGAAGATAACATGTCGTACAATGTCTGTATGTGGAGAGGCATTTAACATGTGCACTGAAGATAACATGTGCACTGAAGATAACATGTGCACTGAAGATAACATGTGCACTGAAGATAACATGTGCACTGAAGATAACATGTGCACTGAAGATAACATGTGCACTGAAGATAACATGTGCACTGAAGATAACATGTGCACTGAAGATAACATGTTATCTTGAACTGCCATGCACTGATTATTTGCTTTCTATAATTTATATGCGCAATGATCATGTGCAGCAAACAGACTGCTCTTGTAGTTTAAAATGATATCAAAGTACTGAAGGTCCTGGGAGGCCCTTCCGAGGCAAGACTGCACGTTTTCCATATTATCGTATAGAAATTAATAAGCGACTATTTTGGTAAACTCATTTGCCAAAAAAAACACAAATAATCCACCAAAGCCGCTTATATCAAGACTATCACCATTCCACAATTGATATATTCCTGAGAAATCAGCCATTATTCTCATCAAATCTATAATACAATCAGAGGACTTGACATGTACTATCTACTTGAGATGCTGAATATGGTGGTACTTCAAGTAGACCATCCATACTTCAAGTAGACCATCCATACTTCAAGTAGACCATCCGCTTAGCTTGACAATGATAGCAATGAGACGCTAAAGGCCTCAATAAAAAAATGTTCACTGGTAAGACATACAGGCACATTCCATTGAAGAGTAAAATTGTGGAATGGGACAATTTCTCAGAGACTTTTGATTTCATAAAAATGCTAATTGGGTTCAGAGAGAGAAAGCGTAGATTAAAGAAGGGCATATTTACAGCCTAGGGATTCTCAAAACATATCGCTATTGTACAGAATAAAATCAAGGCTTGAAAAGGGGTACAACATTAATTAAAAGAAATCTCAAAACCACAAAAATAGGTCAGATGTGTTAATTCTCAAGCTTTTCATGGTAGAAGAAGATTTAATGGACCATTCTGGCAATTATTTGAGTACATAAACAACATCATAAAAGTGAGAGAATACACAAATAAATAAATATTCTCAAATACAGTTGGTCTTCGTTCATTCAAATTGAAGGGGTCCGAAATTTATTTCGAAAAATACATAGTTTCGAATAGCCCATTTCAATTTGATGTGCAAAAGAAGATACATCGGGACCTGATATTTATTTTGCATAGAGGGATGTCGAATAAACGAGGTCCAACTGTATTGGCCTCCTCACAGAGAACACAAAGTTAAGAAAGAAAATCTGGTGTAGGGAGGGAGCAAAGTAAGAACTAAAAGAAGGGGAACACAAATCATAGAAAGCATAATTTTTTTTTATTGCTGTTGACTTAAATCTGAATATGTGCCATGTATGGTGTAGTGTGAATCTGAGCTTTATGCCCAAAACTTATAACTTTAGTAATTATGTTTCCATGGACTTGGAAGCATTTCAAACTTTGCAACAGGCTTCTTAATATAAGTGAGAAAACACTGAATTGGAAAGTTCACATAACTTTGACTGATGATCAAAATCAGCAACATCTTTGATTGGTAGCCAAATGCATTCCCTATTGACCGAACTTGGCTAAGAAATAAAATTCAAACACATTGCTTTAATAGATTCATTTGAACTAATGCGAATGGACTGAAGCTAATTACATACCTGAGAATCTAGAAGCCTGCTGAAATCAGGGAGTAGATAAAACTCGAGACCAGCTGAAGCGCCCTCTAGTGTGAGCCCACGTATAAGCAGAATGAACATCAAGACGTAAGGACTGGTAGCAGTGAAGTACATGACCTACAAGAACACTATGGAGATATAGACAGATCACTAATGAGATAAGAAGACAAAATGAATGAGGTAAATCATTCAAATATATAAACATACAAAATTTAAGTATAACAATTTAAAAGAATCTTAAAAAGAAGCAAACTAAAGAAATTACGTCTTACAATATTTCAAACTAAAATTACAATAAGTAATGAAAAATTACATTCTTAAATTACTATAAAGATGAATAGAAGACTTAATTTGAAAGAATTATTTTATAGAAAAGAATCTTAATTCTTAAATTAAACTCGAAAACCGTTTATACTCATATAAAGAGTGGTTTCCGCTTTTAATGGAATCTGAAAAGTATAAATACATTTGTTTGTTTACAGAAGGAATATTCACACCCATTTCAGAATTCATCTCATGTAAACATTATTTTTATATGTTTAATATTACTTAAATAAAATTTGAAAACACCACATTTGTTCAACCAAACCTATAAAACCAGTGTACTTGTAGGAATAGAAAAGGGGAGAAATTTTGAATTTTTGAATTTCATTCTTAAAATGAGTGTGTATAGTACAGCATGGTACGTAACGAAACAATGCAATCTGTTTGATGCATAAATGCATTCTTTGTCCAACGCTGAACGCCTGCACATGAATGTGCAGAAAATCCAACCGTCCTGAACAAACAAAAGATCGCATTAGTAGGTCAATATACTCGGTGCAGGAAGGGTGATAAAGGGACTTTCTGATCTATCTAGAGACATTGGTGCCATTTTTGTTAAAGCCAAACCATCTTCGTGTACCAGCTTTGGTCTTTTTGATTGCACAGACAAAGTTTGAAGCATTTTTACGTTGGCAGTTGTATGGGTACTTTTTGTATCGTTTTCAGTTTTTACACTGTTTCCTGAAGTTTGAGAGATATATCTCCTTTGAGGAGGTATTTGATTTTGTTTACATTAATGCCCTTCTTTTTAAGATCACCTTTCCGGAGCTTCTAATTCCTTTCCAGATGCAGAAATAGACAACGATCCAGGCTAAGAGAAGACAAAGACAGAGGTCCCACTTGATGATTCCCGGCTCCCCGACACCTTCAGACAGTCGCAGCACTTTGCGCCTGTAATTTGGGACGTTTAAATGAATGAGCAAAGGTATGTCTAAACACATACCACCCTTTGGGTTTTTATCAAAATTACTAAGTATTGTTTAAGAAACAATAAAATAACAGGAATATAATCTACACTAACAACATGAAAAACTCATCAGCCATTATTAAATTAGACATTTAACATATACATCGTACATGACATTAAAGTATCAGTGGCATAACATGTCTAGAACATTTCATAACCTTTGTTTAACGAATTATCAATAAAATCACAGCCACCAATTGACGGCAGCATATTTTGTTTGCATACCAAGAACACATTTTTGGCACATGTCATGCATGTTATTTCGTTTCAACGATTTTGGCAACCCTCTGAGTTAACATTCAAAACTTTGAACATAACGCCACTTTTAACCCATGCAATTTTCACACTTTGACATGACATATTGAAATCATGCTTTTATTTCTCAGACGGCAATGAACTTAGTTAACTCACATAGCCATAAACAAGTGTTACAATGCAGTATAGTCAACCTTAGTAATTAACATTATTCTGTTGCAAGATCTGAAAAAAATCCAAACGTGCATTAGTGAAAGCAGATCTTGGTCAGCCTGAAACATTCAAAGCAATCATTAATAATGTTGTAACCAACCTCAAGCAGTAACGACATTAGCAAATTCATAAATATACTTTTCCCCAAACAATTTCATGTTTATCAAAATATTCCTACGGACTTTCAGCAGTCTGAATATGTCATAGCAGCAGCAACTTGCCAGCGACTCACCCTATAAAGACTATGGGTATATTATGAATTTGCTCAGGGTGGGATCTCAATACCTCTATTCTCTCTACAAAGTTAGTCAAATGAAATATTTTGTGTTCTTGACAATTTTCAAACATAAACAACCTGGAAGTTGTTACATTTCATATGCATCTTACACATCGCTTTTAGGTCAGAACAGTCAATAACGGAGGACAAAGCTTTATGAATATGTAAATGAGCATCATACGAAAGGAATTTGTAGTATTTCTATTTTAAAAAAGTACAAGAATATAAACAAATTAGATACGTACTCCCAGTATTCTGTAACAGGATCGGTGATTCTACTGACAGGGGCATTGACAACAACTGATGAAACATTCGATGTAATGTTTGATAGAATGGTAGAGACTGATGACAAGTTAACAGCCATCTCAGAAGTGGCATTGTATGTTGGATTAGAGGCGTCAGTTGCGTTGGTGATATTTTTAGAAATCTTTCTGTGATCAACATGGCAATATTCGGTGTTCCACTCATTATCGCAGTTCGACCACGGTAATACTGATGTAAACGATGAGAACAGGTAGTAGAATGCCCAAGTAAGGATGATGTTGTACTCGCAGTTCAGTAGAAATACAACCAATGCACAGGCATAGCCAATACCTGCAAGAATGACAGATCAAAAATGATGAAAACATGTTTATATATATATTACTCACACACTGAAAGAGAGCGGATCGATGAGGCAATGAATTCTGACCACCATATTTCATGTATGTTTCTATAATCGTTCAATTCTAAGTGTGCTTTCGGGGTGGCTGTGCACTTTGTATGTGGCAATTCCTGATTTACTTTTGTATTACTTTAATGCTATTTAACGTATTTAATATGCAAAATAAAGAATATATATTGGCCATAATATGGTAGTTAACATGGTATTTGTAAATGAGATTAAAACATACCAAATAATTTACAATGTTGACTAGGGTGTTCGTATTTGTTTTGTTTTATCTTCACCCTCATCCCTACTAACATTTAGTTCGATATTTTTCAATAAGGTAAATTATATGAAGGCACATTTCGGTCATTGACATTTGTACTGTACTGTCTTATTTCTCCTTCACCTCTATCGATGTACTGTTGGTACATACCTTGAAACAACGGGCAAATCTTCCATGTTCCAATGCCGCCTTCTGACATAAATTGCCCCAAAGACACTTCTAGGAAAAACATTGGAATACCACCAAGCAACACTGCGATGAAATAAGGAATTAAGAACGCACCTGGAAATAAACAAAGATAAGTATTAAATTCTTTAGAGCTGCCTACGAATAACACATTCGTGACGTGGATAACGCAGCTGGAATCATAATCATGCGTCAAAGTGAAGAAAAAAGGTACTTTACTCTTGGGGATATTTCATCATTGTTTCTATTTTTGTGTTTGGTACCTATAAATACAACCATAGACTGAAGTGTTCGCTTGACGGGTAATTCTGTTAAGAATTGCTGTCAAAAGTTGCTTGATTGTGTTGTCTTGTTCCAGATGATATTTAAGTACAGTTACAAGAGCAAAGTCGGTAACAATCTTTATCACTCAACCGATATACACCGCATCACAGCAGTTTTATCAAATGTCTGGAACTGATCATACGTTTTTTCTACAATTTCCCAAGCAATGAACATATGTCTGGAGTGATTTTTTTCAAGAATTTCTGTAAGGTTATTTGTCAGCAAAATAATCGATATCAAGGTACGTCGGATAAAGGTTATACATCAGTATCTAAAAATAGAGGCCACGTGCTTCTTGCGTAACTTATTTCAGTTATTAACTTCATGATTAATTTCAGATTGACGCGATTATTAATTACGTAAATGCTAGAAGTTTATATGAATTAATGAATAAAGAAAGTTTACCTTGAGTGCGTTTCGGGTATCATGATATAAAACATTTCAGAGTTACATAGAGGAATGTTTTCATTTTGAAGAAAAGGGCAAAAAAGTGTGTAAATATCATTTTCCAAATAATGTGTGTATGGTACTAATTACTTAATGTAATTTCAAAGTCAATTTATGTGTCACGTTCAATACTGTCCTTTGAAACAATACCGTTATATTCATATTTTGATTTAGACTGGTACCCATGAGTACTCGCTTCGTGCATATAAGTGTTCGTGTAAATAAACAATCGGGAACCAGTCTGATTTTGATTATGGAATTAATAAAATAAACGAGCGAAGCTAAATGAGAATAGTGATTCAATGTTTTGAAAGTTTAGGTAATATTTACAACTGAGTACAATGAGTAGTCTTCATATTTCAAATAAAATAAAATTAGTAAATCAGTGAGGAATAAATTAGAATTAAATTAGACACGCTGTTTTACTTTCAAGGTTGTGTTTTTGGTGATGGAAAATCACCGAAAAGATCTCTGTATGCCTGGGATAAAATCATAATTATATACACTAAATAGTGTCAGTTATCTTAGTAAACACATAAAGCGCATTAGCATATTTGTTTAGGCCAAAATATCATCTTATGAAAACGGTAATGTAACTTCCGCACCACAAGAGATAACGTCGTTGATAATAAACCCCTTAATACAGTTGAATATACCAACTTTGCAAACGGAAAGCAACACTAAACATGATATATTTACTCTTTCCAAACAGTTTACATGATTCGCCATAATACAGTCAAACCATTATTTATGACACTTAGTTACTACAGTAAAACCTCAATAATACGACCAGCCTAAGGATCCGTGATAACTGGTCTTTTTAGTGAGGTGGTCTTAATATCGATGTTGAATTAAGAGCAAAACAGTGAAAATGGGCATGAAAAGTGTGTTCTTAAGTTTGAGGTGGTCTTAATATTGAGGTGGTCTTTAAGTGAGGTTTTACTGTACAAACATTTCATATATTCTTATATAGATTTATTTATTTTGCTCTAAATTGCCTGATCTAAGTTCAAAATAAATTAAAAAGTACTGTAACGCATGATATGGCCATGTACATCATCGAACTATGTCAATCTTATATGCATTGTAAGATCATGTGCTCTCCAGAAAATATATGCCTTTTTTGTAATTGTACATATATATGATTCAGAAAAGCTATTTTTATAATCATTTCTATACCAAAATTATACCAAAAACTGCTGCTAAATTATCTTTATTCAACATTAACACAAGGGCAACACACAGCCAGTTCCCATATGAGTTCGTTATTGACCAGTTCCAAGTTAATTAACACTATTTCCAAGCTTTGAAGTAAATTAACAAGGGACCCTATCAATCAGTAGGACTATAGACTCCAATCTGCTGTCAAAATACACACTGGACTTCAGATGGTGTTTCTAATGTAGCCAAATATTTATGCGGTCTTATTTACGAAAGACTGAAGGTGGTTTCAATAACGAAGACTTTGAGAGTTCAGTAGCACTAAGGAATTGCTAGGTAAGTCGGTTTCAAGATTAATACAACAACAAAACCTATCCTTGGGTTATCAACGGAGCTGACGTGTTAACAGAAGTTTTGAAATTTCAGGGAAGGTCGACACACGTTCGAAGAATGGTTAAATGCCTCTTTTATGATAGCGAAGCGCTTTCAACCCAGTACAAACCAGGTATGTCTGGTTAAATCGATGGCGGAAGAGACTATGGTAGTGTAAACATCACATTAAAACAAATGGAAAACAGAAATTGCTGCTATTATTTCGTATCGAGCCTCTCATGCGTCAGTCAGCTTGGTATTTTATGACGCAAGAAAACGGCAAAATACTATATATAAAGGTAGTATAAATCTGGGGTCAGACGCAAGAGTAAATCGGTTAAGTAGCCTAAAATCAATACGGATGGTTTTGTTAGCAAAAAATGTTAAACAAAGCGACTACTCATTTGCAAACTCGCTGGCGGCTACGTTATTGATTCGCGCTTCTGCGAATCTTCCCAAATGAGACAGACAAATTGTATGGGTCTGTATTGATCTTTTCTTTCAGATCTTCTTAGAGGTTTCTGGTATTTTCTTATGTTTAAAATATCGACATTGTATCAACAAATTAACATGTCCTCGTTTATCTTCAAGTATTTTAAAACCGTGACATTTTTTTCATTCCAGATCTGGATACTATTCTAATGCTTTGATCTTGCCTTCATTGAAACCAATGCATTTTATGATAATATGTAACCACCAACGTTGTACGTAGGCATTTAAAGAACATACAAAACATTGGACACCAATATTTACAAGATGTACCCAAAATTCCAGGACATCAAATAATGGATCATATAGTTAGTTGCCTGTCGGCTCTTAATGTTTGAACGACCAATATATCCGAAAATCGACAAACACTGTCCACACTCATTGACTGCATTTGATGGGAAATTAATTACTCTTCAGAGTCATTTACACCCTCGTGAAGCAGACAAGAACAGCGTTTATGACAAAGTGTAAGTATTTTGAGACAGCAAAGTATATCTTGGCTGTATCTATTTATAATATCATTTGGTCAAGATGGTGATACGTGTATTCGTCAATTTACGTCAAACACACAGTAGAATGTATGTCGAGGCGAATTGTCTGTAATCTTCTTTTTGACCAAGTCTGACAGAATCGATTGTACAGAAAGTGTTTGTTGTGTAATCTGGTCTCAAAGGAATGGGTTAATGGTCGCATGAATTTACGACATAACACGGGGTCTTTGTGTGTTAGATACAAACAGTTGCTGTAGACAGTAAGTACATGCTACATCGTCTGAGGCAATTTGTGGATGTCGTAAAATCTATTGTACGTAACAGAACAGATTACGGCAGTTTTTGCCCGACTTCTTGAACGTACGCTTTTACGAAGTAAAGAATCAATAGATAGAGAAAAGATAAATAAGTTTATGTCTTCTGCATACAAATAAACACAGAAGTGAAGTGGAAAGCTAGGCACAAAAGTGTCAAGAAAATCTGTTTTGTTTTCCGAAGGGTAATTTCTAGCATTGGCATCATAATCTCACTGTGGGAAATGAATGTGTTTTCTTGTCTCAATATACATGTACAGTTAAACCTCGATAAGAAGACCAACCTTGGAACCCTGATAACTGGTATTCTTATTGAGGTGGTCTAAATATTGAGGTGGTCTTAATATTGAGGTGGTCTTAATATTGAGGTGGTCTTAATATTGGTCTTAATATTAAGGTGGTCTTAATATTGAGGTTGAATAAAGAGCCAAACGGTGATAATGGACTTGAAAATTGAGGTCTTATTTTTGCGGTGGTCTTATTATTTAGGTGGTCTTTCAATGAGGTTTTACTGTACTTTGATTGTGCTGTACAAAAAGAACCTGGATCACGAATTTGTTATATTCAAGCAAGTAAATACTCGCTAAACATGGTTGTGTTAATTTTACGACAAAACTAAAGGCAGAACTCGCGGACATTTTAAACGAAAACACATTGATAACTTCAATGCGCGAAATATTTCATCGCGAAAATGTGTTATTTTACAGTGTTATTTAAATATGCGCATTCATCATCAGCTAATGTGCAAGTGACGCTATCGGTATAAAGCCGGTAATTGTATAGTGGGTAAAACTGGTCTGCTTTCAAACTGTTCATAGTTTAAACTACGCACAAAACGACGGTATAAAATGCACACATTCAGTATTTGCATTTATGCACAATTTTCGACTAGCATTCATATGAAATGAACTTTAAATGCAATTTTGAGATTTTTTTCGTGAAAAGTTCGATTTCATAGTCAGAACAGATTCGATTAATACATTATAGATTGAACTAATTCTCAGGAGAGTTTCACAAATATTGATTAAGCATGCATTATCAAAAATAGAAACCCGGATCTAGCCCGGATTGGCCTACGCGTAAAAGTATAATGAATAGCCTAATTTGAATTAATAACCTATTACAGCTGATTATATGGTTGATGCTTTGCATTAATAATATACTGAAAGCCATTGAAAACGCAACAGAAAATTGTCTGCTTCAAAACATGATAAATGAATAAATAATGCTATAATAATTCACTAACATAATTTCGTAAACTTATTCAATCATAAAATATGAATTATTGGTCCATCGTTTCAATATTTTTAACAATATTTTCAACATTGGTAACAGTTGGTAGCTTTTAACACCATGGACACAATGAAGCCTAATCAAAACAGTTGCGGTTTTAATGGTGTTAAGTATAGTTACACAGGAAGCCATCATCGGGAGAGATAAACATCCAACTATCTAATCAAATTTAAGAGCTTCAAACTTACAGTCGACTGAAGGTTAACAATAAAATTCAACATACCACCCCCGTTCTTGTAGCAGAGGAATGGAAACCTCCATACGTTTCCTAGTCCAACTGAGAACCCAATGCAGGCCAGCAGGAAGTCGATTTTTCTGGTCCATTGCTCGCGGGCTTTCACTTCCGGTTTCAGACCCTCGCTTGACAGGGTGGCTGTATCAGTCGGGGTCGACGGAGCTAAGGGCTCCGATTCCTGCTTCCACTCATCCGGGTTCTTTTCAGATGTTGTGTCTGTGTTGGCCATCTTGACTGCAAGTAATATAAGACAATAAACATAATAGTGTATTGTGCTTACGTATCGATAACGTCATAATATTTAATAGGTTTGGTAATCGAGTATTTTAGGAAGGAAATTCAGTCATTAAGCTGCCACTGATATTACACAGTCTTGCATATACTCAAAAACCAGGAACGCCATCACGCTGCATGTGGAAAAGCTTTATTCATTTCTACTTCTAAGTGCGCACACGTGCGGCGAATGCATGTCTGTTTTTAAATTGAAAAACGAATTTATGTCAACAAATCACGAGAGAAAATCTGAAACAAAAACAGATTTCTGGCATACAGCGTCAAATATATGTTAATATCAAAGCTGGCAATTTGCAAAGCTTGCATTTCATTTGCATCAAATATCAAATCGCCGTGTTTTACTGTTCAACTGAGATAGGGGGAAATAAATTTGAAGTGCACTGCGTTCGCGTGGGGGAATGAATGATTTAATCGAGGCTGCATTTAACCTACTGAATGAAATATAGAATTCATCAAGATGAGTAAACGAATGTTCGAGTTCACACTGGCTTGACTCAGTACAGGTCAATTGAGAACTTAATTTAGAAGTTTATGAACTAATTGACAGATATCTTGACTTTAAACAGATGCCATGTACTTATCGCTATTTCTATGTTTTTATGTAGTAAAAGTACACATATTTATATTGTAACTTTAAGCAATATAACACAAGCTTAACCTTAACCGACAAACCGACACACGTCAGACGAATATCAATAGACTTTCTGAAATAATCAATATCGTCTGGCTACTTGTTAACATAAATAAGCTGTTAAAGACGTTACGACTTGCAGTTACAGATCTTAAAATAGATTATTTACGTCTTTGCAGACGATTTCAATACGCTGCAGTTATGCAAACGCCAAAAACTTCAGCTGCAAACTGGGGTCAAAGGAGCGTCGCAGGCTCGACTTAAATATCAAGATTTTGTTGAGCATTGTACGACTGTCAAATATTTATTTTCCACAATGTATAATAGTAATTAACCGGGTTCTTTTTTGTATAGAGTACTTATAGAGCCGTATCGTCAAGGAAATCTATCAAACAAGTCGACATTGAACTTCCAATGCCTTCTTGACAAAACAGAATAACAAATAATCCGGATCATAGATTAAATTTTACGTAAAGCTGACTAATAAACACGAGTATGTCGCATGTTGAGCGATCTCCGTTCTGTGATTCCGGTTTTAGAAATGTGGTTGTGACACGCCTTACATTAATCGTCCTGGTTTTCCAGTTACATGCAAATGAGTAACTATTCATAGTAACAATATGGCCGACACTTCATAAAAAAGTCAAGGTCAAAAACGAAGGCTACGCAACAGTCGACCATTTCATCCGTAAATATCTTCTAACGTCCGGCGTAACTCGATGGTCTTAAAAGGACATTGGTTGGCTTTCCGAGAGCAAAATTTTTTTACACATCCCATAGTTCCTAGATTTTAAAGCATACTGTATATGACGAGCAAGGCAAGGGTCATTATACGTCTGGTCCCGCATCATATATCGTACACAACTCATTACTTAACACGACTCCGGTATTCTTGAAATATTAAATCGGTTTGTATTGATCAGTTAATGTTAGAAAAGAAGGAAGTTACCATTATCTTGTAATATTTACTTGAACAGTTACAATGTACACTACACTGAGTGATGAATTGTGAGTTCATTGAATGGATGTAAGAAGAGATTTACGATGAAGTATAAACAGTTCTCTTCCGTGTTTTATCAATTTAGAGCAATAGTTATGTGGTAACAAACCAGCTCTTCGTTTAGCATTTAATAAAATATCCGCAAGTGGTATTTCGTAAAATGAAAGTAACTTACAAATGTAGCGGGGCTTTATTTGAAAATTGTAATCTTGAACAATTCAGAGATGAATTTAAAAGTCTAAATATCTTTTCGTATTTTTTTAAACATATTAAATGTGTTAGTAAAAACGAACGAACGAACGAACGAACGAGCGTGTGAACGAGCGAACGAACGAACGACAGAACGAACGTACGACAGAACGACAGAACGAACGAAAGAACGACAGAACGAGATAACCAACGACAGAACGAGCGAACGACAGAACGAACGACAACGAACGAACGACAGAACGACAGAACGAGATAACGAACTAGTTTTCATATGTTGTGATATTTTGACATTTTTAGTCTAGAGACGAACAGATTTAGACGATCGTGGAAAATTACCAAACTATTCAAATACTCTGATAATGCACGTACAATGCTTCAGTGTAGAGTTACAAGTTTACGACAAATGAATTATACGAGACCATACAATCTCCATTCAAATACAAACAAACAATATACGAATAGGCTCCTATTTATAATGTTTCATTCAATGATAGCATAATTAAAAGATAGAAGACAAGCCTTTAAATGATGGTATTATTTACATCCTTAATACCGTAAGAAGTGTCACACGAAGTATATTTGATTAATACTGATAAACCACTTTCATTCCGACATCCGTTGTACTGTGTATGGTAAAAAGTATATATAGGCTAATGTTCAAATACTGATTGTTATTAAACTATTTACACAATGAAGAGATGTGATATTTGCCAAATAGGAGCGGTCCCTGCTGTACAAGAATATGACGTACGTACCAGTCCCAAAATTAATCTTTTCCATTTACTAGAGCGACATGATTTGACACCTAGGCCTGTTACCTGAATGCGGGGTTGACAGTCAATTTACACAGTAGTGTCGGTCAATTCACAATTTCTAGTGACTGATATAAATTAGTTCTCGTATCGCCTAGTGTAAAACGTATACAATATTTGTGATTGGGTAACGTAATGTCCACATGACCTAATGGTAACATTGTACAAGTCACTTCGAACGGTGGTTAATTTGCTGAACAACACAAAACGATTACATCGTCTATTATTTACAGAGTGATCAAACATTTATTCATCAGCGTACTAAGTACCCTCGATTCCTTATTGATAAAAACGAAGTCAATGTTTGCCCCTTGCTCAATGAGCATTTATATATTATATACACATTAAACACAGCAAAATGTTCCACAACTTACAACCACCGGACGGTTTTAAAACTGGACATTGTTTAGTTTCACAGTATTACCTCTCCAGAGAGGCCGGCCCTCTTTTGAACAACACTTGATCCAACAACATTAACACATTTGACGTACAGTAAAACCTCACTTAAAGACCACCTCAAAAATAAAACCACCTCAAAATAAAGAACATTCCACTGTTTTACTCTCTATTAAGACCACCTCAATATCAAGACCAGTTTTCAAGGATCCCAAATGTGGTCTTATTATTGAGGTTTTACTGTAGTAAAATACAAATTAACCTCTATGGAACAACAACCTCTCCATTACTGCCGGAATGTACATCTACCAAAGGGTGTTGCCATGGAGAGGTTGCATTGTATTTATTCTACTTTCAAGATATTTTGATATTTTGCTTGTCTCTTCCAATATCATATTTACTCAGTCAATGAAATAATCAGAATGATGCGAGTACGTATGCTTCAGATATCACTTCAAAGTCTGACGGAAAATGTCACTCGCGCGTAGGACAGAACATAAATTTAACTATGATTTATGAACGCACTGCCAATTATGTTAATTATATGTATTTCTGTGGTTTACGTCTGTCTAAATGAATGAATTATTTCACATTACATACTCCCACAAAAAGACACTAAAACAAATACAACGGAAGACCGGTAGTACCATGTTTTGTACTGAATTGTTATAATGCAAATTATGTTAGCCAGCGAATATTTTATTCAAATCAACTAGACTGATTCTCAAAGGCTATTATATCAATGAAAATCAATTAACATTCTAATCTGGCTTCCTGAAGATGAAAGTAGATTTTTCAGTATCAGACATTCATTAGCGATATCAAGTCTTTGATCAAATTCCGAATGCTAGTAATTACGAGTTTATACAAAAAAGACAATATAGTAATTAGCACTGGCTTCCATAAGTTGCATAGTTGCATGTTTTCTGAAGATCGGGACCAAACAAGTTAGAATCACTCAGTATATTAAAGTACATAATTGGTAATTTTTCCTAGCAGTCGTGCTTTCGGAAAAGGGTTGGGGTACAGAAGAACAGACATGGATCATTCGTTCGGGGTTATTTTTTACCATAACACCGGCTTAATCATAATCACGTGGTGCTTTCCACGTATAACCTCAATACTTCGTACTATGACTCGTTTCACACACTGCTATGTCCTAGGAATGTCAAAGACAACGAAATTTATGAAAGAAACGAAATATTATACATCCGCTTTCAAACGTTTGTAATCTTATACCCATAGTAAGGCGCTATTATGTTTTCGTAGATATATCATGAAACAGTTTCTACCCACTCATGTTTTTCGGTAAAATTTCAGGTCACTCGGTGAAATATCGCCAAACATGGAGACTTCCGTAGGCAATAAATAAGAGACGGCAATAAATGTCTAAATATATATGCACTGAAAACATACTCCTACCAACAAAATGTCACTCTTCTAACACATCCTTTCATGACATTTGCTGTTTTTGTAAGACCAACAGGGTGATTTACTTTTTGCCCGATATGGGGGACTATATTTGTCTATGTGTCGTAAAGTATCCATAAATGTTTGAGGTCTCGCTTAGTTCGGCAAAGAAAGTTGATCGACTTATTACTGAATGCCAGTCCTCAAACTGGGACTAAAAATACATCTATTAAGGTATTACTATACATCGTCAAATCCATTTTAAGGCGTCATAAATTTGAAGTTTGCACCCATGGTAATCAACTGGTATTTCGTACAGAGACTCTCATGTCACTTACTGTGAGTCTTTCAAATACAAACAGTTCCCAATGCGTATCGCTCATCGCTGTATATCAGTAAGCGATATTTTTACATTTTTGTTTTAACATGATCAAGATTTTTTCTTCAGATAGTCAGAAGAAAAACACCATATTGATACAAAGGCTAAGATACCCATACATTTAGTCGGCAGTATATTCAGTACGGCTTCATTCACACAGTTGGACATTTATACATTATAAGTTGATTCAAATATTGAGTACTTGTCCAGCCAGAGTCTTCGTGCCATGAATTAATTCGGTTTCGGAATGTACCTGGTCACCAGTGATTTCGCATTAATTTCTATGGAATCTATGAAATTGTTATGTCCAAAACCTCAGTGAAAATACCTCATGAGATTTCTGTTTAATCACAAACCTTCCCTATATGATAATGACAGCAGTAAGGGAAGGGACTACTAGGCGTGTTACCGTACACCATGTGGAGATACATAATTCGAAACTAGACTCAGTTGTGTATGTAAACTGCCACACCAGCTGCGTTCAGTAAATGTATTTGCGGCTAACGTTTCGTAACGTTTCGTAATGTTTTGCAATTTGGTTCCCCGTGCGCAGTCAATGTGATACAATACAAACCCGTTCGCGACTGTTAGCCGTAACTGAACGCAAGGCAGAACTGTGTTTTGTCTGGATAGATACAAATGTAGCATGTGTCTACCTAACCTCGCAATGAACCCAAGAGTTATTATTAGAAATAATATTTAACCTATTGTATCATTCATACACGTATTTGCGTATTTAATCAGTAAATAAAGCACGGTTATTATATGCCGCTTAATAACAATTCAAATAACTATGGTGCACTAAAACAAAATGCCATTTGAAATACGCAGACAATGTCAATGTTTACACATTGTTGCCTATGAACAATAACAATACGAACATAATTATACTTGGTGAGAGAATTGACATTTATCGCAGTGGAAATTTCCGACAAGCTCATAAATATCAAGTCAGCGAGAATCGATTCGGAAATTTGTGTTCAATTTACGTCGTGTTTCGTTACCATAATAGTATCATTACTTTCTCGGAAATGTCGATCGATGGACGTGGCAGAGAAAAAAGTAACGAATGACCTTAACAATTAGGAACATTTCCGGAGTTTGGCGGAAACAGTCGAACTGTACCGAATGACCGCGAGTTCCCATCCGTTGCATAACTCCGCGCCTACCAAGGCTGGAAATAATTAAGTAAATCTTTAGATTAATCTAGGCGCTATAAGCAAGATGTTTTTATCCTGGCATTAAAGCGCGTGAAGTCGAATTGTTCGTTATCATATAAGTCATTCCGACTATATACTGTTAAATTATTGAAGAAACGGAGTTTCGTGACTAAAAGAGTTTTGGAGAAAATCGGAGTTCGATATCTCAATTAACTATGTCTTATCACTAGCGCCACCAAAGCATCAAACATCTACATAATTCATTATTCAGACAATACAAGAGACATTGGTGATCGAATCAGTTAATTAAACATTTTTTCCGTCGCATTGTTTCCGATGTTTTGATGTTGTCGTACTTAACACGTTCATAATTCTTCTTCTTCGTAGAAGTTACCATTTATATCACCATGGCGCGCGAACTATGTACTAATAATATCGCAAAACCATTGCTGAGGTAACGTTAACAACATATGATAAGAATCAATTAATTAGACCTAGCAAACATACTCTGTCCCAATAACCTTGAGGCACCATTCTTTACAAACACGATCAGTTCATTTGTCAATGAGTTCGTTTGGCATACAGTAAAACTTCAATGATAAGACCGCCTTTGGGACACTTGAAACTGGTCTTCTTCTTGAGGTGGTCTGAATATTGAGATTGGATAAAACGCAAAACAGTGAACATGGACTTGGAAATTGTGTTATTAATTTTCAGGTGGTCATATTATTGATATGGTCTGTAAGTGAGGTTTTACTGAATATAAACAAATAGAAATAAATGCTCATTTCATCTTCGAAAAATCTTTACAGAAACAGATTTCGTACAAAACATTCGTTTATTTGCAAACAATATTGTAAAATGGCACCAACATTTATTTTCAATGTTGGCATATTTCAAAACATTTAGTAGTAGAATTTTAAACTTCAAAGAGTTTTTACATAACCTTTCGGCACCATCACCAAAATATACAGTTAAACCTCAATAATACGACCACCCTTGGAACCCTTGAACACTTGTGTTATTTTTAGGTGGTCTTAATATTGAGGTGGAATTAAGAGCATAATAGGAAACATGGACTTGAAAATTGTGTTCTCAATATTGACGTAATCTTAAGTGAGGTTTTACAGTAAACGGAGAAAAAGATAACTGTTTACAAACTGCCCGACGATAAAAGTACACATAACAGCCATGTGTTCCATTCAACAAATAGACGTACAGCGAATGCATGTCTAAGGTAATTTGTTAATTGACTGTGAAGGTATGCGTAAGTGTTCACAGCCTACGAAGATTTCGGTGTAAGATAAGTTTCGACAGGCACCAAACATATGCTAGTCATATTGTGTCTTATATTCAGTACAGAGACGTTAAGTCAGTAACTTTGATAAGATTTATTGTCAGTTAAGAGTTCAGTATGTTTGAATGATCTTTTAACAATAGGTCAATACAAATGTTCCGATATTTGATTCCGACTGGTAATGTATGGATAAGAATTACGTGGGTATTGACATTTTGCCGACAATTTCATAACTGAAATTATGTGAAACGCTACTTTGGTGTCGTCTTGGAAGACCAGGGAGCATTATTGCGTCATCGCAAGAGGTTGTACTTGTTTATATCTCCGTGGTTATACACATATACACCTAAAGCCTTTGAGTTAATCTGTTCAAGATCTATTATAAGCGGTTATAGGATTGAATTGTCGAAATGGGATTTAACATACACTTTCACAGTCTAAACCTTTTTTCAGTATAAATCATAATTATGAACAACTCGACGCGTTCAAACATATTTTGCTTTGAGTAATCTACGTGGTATTCCATATCGACCATATTTTATATGTATAATTATGCTCTTCTTAGAACACCTCTACAAATATCTGCACCAATCCTTCAGTGTTTTACATGAAAAAAGGATAACACCTGGTCTGACTCATAGGAGTTTGGCTGATATGCTACGTAATCAAAGCTCACATTATGATAAAAATTCCTCATGCGTCCCTTCGTTCACAGAGTACATACAAAATCCGCGCTTTTGTGAAACATGCATTGTACAAAAGCATTACATAAGACATAGAACGTTTCATTTATTAGGATTAATGCAAATTTTGCAACATTTTTTCAATTTTATATGGCGGCCAGTTGATCTAAACACCGTTCCGTGACTTCATTATCCATCAGAACCAACTAACCCTTCCGCAAGAGGCTGGGAAATACCCCACACGAATCAGAGGTGATGGACAAATGACCATACACTAGTACCTGCCCCGCCCGATATGAAATTGGATTCTGCATTCATTGAATGACTTATGTCGTACAGAGCCGAGTTAAAGGACGAAGTAGATGAGCCGCACAATTGGAGTAGGTGGTCACGACAAGTAACTTAGCAACAGTTAATCAAACTTTACCGGCGGCTCCAAACTAATGTTCTGATTTTAGCGACTTTTAATTTCACAAAATGGTGGCAATTTGTATGCTAACATACGTTTGCAAATACGTGTACTCACATCGGCTCCTTTATTAGAATAACTATACTTAACACCATTCAAAACGCAACTTTTTGAACTAGGCGTCATTTTGTAGTACCAATGTTTGTTCAAAACTTTACACCAATTATTTTTTATTTCATTATTGATTAATTTTATGAAATTATGTTTGAGAAATAAAGAATATATTTGCCTTTTTTATGTCACTTTGTCTGCATGCACACTTTTTTGTTGCGTTTTCAATGGCGTTAAGTATATCATATCGATAGCTATTACATTATTCACTATGTTTCAACACAGCGGCAAAATATGCACACTTTAGAACCCGACATAACACTTCACAGGCCGGGTTGTTATCAATTTCAGCTTTGTTCTCTCGCGAGCGTGAGTCATACTGATTGTTCACACGCCATTATCATACACGGCCGAGGAAATTAATTATCTGCAAAATCGAATACCAACTCAATACTTGTCAAATTTCTCTGTTCTAACTGTCGCCTACATGATCAAATATTATGTTGAAATGTTACGCCGTTTTTCTACGGTATTTCAGTTCTGTGCGGTGATGATCAGTTAATCTAACCAATGTTCCTGGCTAACCAACCAGTTCTATCCAGTTCTGCCGCCGCAAGCAACTGACATCTTCCCAACATCAATCAAAGCTGGAGGATAAATGACATCACAGATGTATAATCTTCGGTCAAATTGTCACATAGACTATCCGCAACACTCACTATCGAACTCGCCGACTCCAGATTAACATTATAGTGCTCTACCGACTAGGCTATGAGGGAGGCGCCATTGTTAAACAAGAAATATGTTGAAAAAGAAGATCGGCGCAATTTGAGGGTTAAGATTTGTTGTGCAACATAAACAATTACCGAGATGTAATGAGTGCTAGTCACGCCAGATCCTAAATGGATTTCGGTGATTTCGCCGAAATTCAGTGGGTTTCGGTAACGTAACGTACCCTTTATTAAAATGTTAACCAATCCGCGTCAAGGTTACACCTGTTGTTCGATGGAAGAGAAATTGCCTTAGTGGTTAACGTAAGATTTGATTGGTTTACACAACACTAATATGCAAATAGCAAAACCATGTTAGTATAGCTGCACTGAAAAAGTCAAATATGCTGTTTTATCATAAAACATAATGGGAAGTCATTTAAATAAAACTTTCATTATAATTGAATAAAATATAACATAAGATACAAACCACGGATAATTAAATCACTGATGTCTTCGATTTTTTTACTGATATCGATACAATGCGCATTAAAACTTTAATTGTATTTGTGATAAAATTTGAAATATCAGTCATAAAATATCTCCATATCTGTCTCAAACTTATGACACAGTCACTTGAAAAGTAATTATATGAGGAAGCTTTCGTACGTCATCTGTCGCGGAAACACTACAGACATATCAATACAGAAATCCGACACAAGCGCTATACTATGAACTGGTATGAAACGAACGTTACTGAAGAAAATATCCTCGTAATTAAACAATACAAATAATTAACAAGTCCAACAATCAAATATAAATACTATTTTAAAACTTATAAATGCATACCATGAATAGTCACGAGGGAATAATGTGTTGTTGTTATACCATTCCGCGACAATGTGTGCATCTGTTGCAATATTTTCCCTCTTCCTGACGAGCCAAGTATACCACTCGAGTCATGAAATATCGACTGACACTTACCGGAAGTAATGTGGTGAAATAATGTTTGTTTAACGCTTGAAAACACTTCCTTTTTCTAGAGTGACAATATCGGCATTAGGCCTAAAAAAATACGTTTGTTTTAGGTTTCATGCCCCCCAAAAACAGGGTAAGGTCGGAAAATGTTTTTTGGAGATTTTTTTGATTTTCAAACGAAGCAAATTAAACATCGATTTAAATCCCCTTTCCCTTTTAACATGGATTATGTTAAATCAAGGTGAATATAATGCTCTATAGCTAAAATACTCGTTGAGCGTCTAATAACTGGGCAGAAATATGAACCTAAAGAAAAATTCACACAAAGAAATTTTACCAAAAAGAAAAAGAAAATGTACTGGGGTCGGGGCAAATAAATAGGGTAGGACGGGAAACATGAAACAAACATATGCTTACGCCTTATCAAAGTAGTCGTGTACGATTTGTTTATTTAAAGCCAGACAAATATAATGATAGACAATAACAGCAACATACATCGTTAACGGGAAAACGCAAACTCGAGACAATGATAAGCCTTGAACGTGAAGAAAAATCGAAGTGAATATCGCAGCAGATAACCCATGAAGTTTGTTTATTTTCCTTACACATTGTATGACCTTGAGCAGACGACCTTTCCGTGTTAACATTCATAGAGGAAAATATTTCACACTTTTTTGGCATGATATTGGTGTTATCTTTCCATGGACGCAGATGAAATGAAAGGAATTTTGGCAAGGATATAGCTCAAATAATAATAGCTTTGTCTGAGCATAAAACGGACAAATCGCACGAATCGATTTTATCAATACCACCGTAAACTAGATATAGTGCATTAAACGGCTGCACCACTACAGCGGTGACGCAAGACTTGCGTCATGAATCACCGGCAGTAAAGAGAAATTTAGAAAATTACTTGCCATAAAATAATATTTAAATATATTTTCACAGATGTAAACCACACAAAAGTACTTAACTCATACTTTCGATCAATAAATCATGCAACAGCCCATGTATGATACAACTATCATTCTATGAACATAGAACCCCTTTATTGATATAATGTGAATGTTTTTAGACAGTTCTTTTGTCTTTTTGTATGTATTGACATAGGAGCGAGGCCAAACACTTAAGATATGAACGTGACTTTCTCGTGAACGTGGTATGATTGTACACAGATCGTTATATGCAATCCATAGTGTATTTACGTTTATTTATCGTCGCAACCGGTTTCCCATATTGGCGACGTCTCCGACAGAATGTTACTCATTTTAGATTATTGGAGGATAGTGCATGATACAGAAGATGCCCCAGTTCCAGAAGCACCCCTGCTTCGTTTAAGTGCCCGATGTAAAGCATCGTACACGGGACCTCGGTTTGTCCAAGTCCCATCCGTGAGACTGTTAATACTGTTAGTGGTGGAGCGGGCGATCGATCCTGCGAGCCCAGGTTTACTAGTTCAGCGCGTTAACCACTGGACCACGGATCCGCTAAGAACTTACTAAATTCACCATGAACTGTACTACTGATATTTTTATACCGGGACGGTACGGAACGGTGTTGAATTTAACATTATCTATTGAAAAAACATGCGCATATATAATTACAACCGCGTGTGTTATTTTGCATAAAAAAGTATAAAGTACCGATACATCGTTAAAATTACCATACAGAAAGTAAACTAACAAGCAACACAAGTAGACAGATATTGCTGATAACTTTTGCTTTAATCATTTACATTTTAAGGGGGGGGGGGGGGGGGTAATTAAAGGCGCACGTATCGGAGCTTAATGAGATAACTCCCTCTTCATGAAACAAATGGTCGAACATTTATTCCTCTATATCTGTGCGCAATACTAAAATACTTTTCAAATCATTTTATTAATAACAAAAACCCGTGTCGATTTAAAACATCGTATTGCGGCAGAAGAAAAACATTTGTTTAACAATGCTTAAAGTTTTAAATGATTTCTTGGCAAATAAAATGGTCGTTACGTGGTTGGCGCATAGCAACCAAAAACATTAATCTATATCACATAAACAGTAAATATGTCTGTACTAAGTGAAATTTGAGACGCGCTTCACAAACCGTTGACGACAAAATTCAGGAAGAGAAAATAGCGCGTGCTCCAAGGCTAAACTTTTCCATGAACGGTGAATCAATATATTCGAATTTCAAGACTATGTTTTCCGTAAGAGAGAGTATCGAAAATCGAGTAAACGACATTTTTCTGTCGCCATAGCAACATAAATTTGTTACGATGAGACATGCCGGTAGAAGTTTTTCTCCATTGACAGCGTGGTCTGAAAATTTTGTAAAATGCTCTCAGAAATCATTGTATTAAACTGTACATAAATACACAAAATTTAGTAAATGTAACAATGTAATTTAGCAAATAAATACGTTAAATTAAACCAGTTTAACGAAAAAAGTAACATACCGTTTTATTCACAAATTTTCTTTGTGTGTAAAATCCAATATCTGCGTGTTTTCAATGATTTAACCGACCGCTTCGCGCGCTGCAGTTACACTGTCTATTCTCTTGTACAATATTTCTCGTTCACGGAATATCGCCACGCGCCGGTGAGTTTACCGATATGTTACAACGCTTAAACCAGGTATACAATATTAATATCCCTCACTGAGTCCCCTTAATCACATAATCCGTGTACCCTCGGATCACAAAAGAGTTAAGGCGGACTGGCAAAAAAGTTCATTTAGATTAATTTTTCATTTATCTATCGATTTAAGGGTCAGTTGAGTATTAACCCTACTAGGCATGTATACTAACAGAGCTGCATTTTCTAGACACGAATTGTAATCAAATTCACTTCAAATTTATCGATTTAGTGTTCAAAGTTATTATGTTGAGATGGCGACTGTAAAAAGACGAAATACCGTATTGATTGAAACACTTAAATATATTATAATCAGCTTTCGTTGGTTATGACCTGTAGCCTACTAACCAGTAACTCTCTTCTGCATCTAAATCGCATGTTGCTTTAAGTGCAAATACGAGGGGTGTTCAAATAGTTACCGGAAAAGTGCAGTCACGTTTTTATTATTTGTTTAGATTTTATGAAACTATGCATAATGAAGTGTTAATATATCACACACATGAAAACCATAACAAAATACAAATCAAATATAACAGCACTTTTCCTCGTACTTTTTCAACCCCCTCGTATATATTCAGAAATAAACAAACCGCTGGAAAATTTAAGAACACTACTGATAGTACTTAATGAAACTTGACTTATTTCTTAACCGGACGGTGTCTTAAACTTTCGTACAGTTGAGAAAGTAGAACAGTGACATGATTTTCACAGATGGCAGAGTAATAATTTCCTATAAGAACATATAGCCAGTCTATTTACGACTCTGAATAAATGTGGTCAATTTTCTTTAAAGTTTTCATGATACGTTTACCAATAGCATTTTTTTCAATCGACTCTGTACACAAGAAGAATAACCAGGGGCGGATGTTTTAATTTATTATACAGAAAATTAATTATCAAAAGTCAAGCGTGGTCAACATTTATACAAACATCTACACAAAGATATGCAACTGATGGTATTTTACGAGCGCAAATAAACGGGAAAAGGCAATTGATATACCGAAACGCCCAAATGAAATACATTCAGAACATACGAGCCTTGAGAAACAGAGTAGCATTAACTGCCATTAATTTTGTGAAAAACTGTCTTACCTGAGTATAATGTTAGAGTAAAACCTCAATACTAAGACCACCGGTGCGACCCTAGAAAACTGGTTCTTCTACTTGAGGTAGTTTTATTATTGAGTTTGAATAAAGAGTAAAACTGTGACAAATGGACTTGAAAATAGTGTTCTTACTTTTGAGATGGTCTTATTATTGAGGTAGTCTTTCAATGAGGTTTTACTGTATTGACCCAATTATTTTCTACTGCTAAGATAAGGCCATAGACTCATTCCAAACTTGATATATGTTTTGTGTCAACGAGCAGGTATATAGGTCCGTGGTTTTGGCTGTCAAATCGAAAAAAATCTGAAAATGTTAAAACACCCGAGAATATGTAAAACAAGGCAATGACTCTTTCTTTATTTATACCCGGAACAAAATGTATTTCATAAATCAGAGAAACAATGGCTGCCCTAAAATGTTTCTAAAGTCATCTAAGTTTTAGGTTCTTTCATTAATAAAACATAAACACTGTGTTTGAATAAATTCCTATATGACAATCGGAGATTTTCGTTTCGGTGTCATTTTCCCTTCATTTGCGCATACGCCTTTGTTATTTACATTAATTTATAGTTACATAAATGTTCCCTTGGATACACAGCTTTTTCAGTACAATGTTTATTCTTATATCAATATTTTATATTTACAATTAGGGGTCTTTAGTAAATATGTAGGGTCACAGACATGAGGTTTATACTTGACAGACGTTTATTTAAGGGGTCCCAGGGATGTACAGTCAGTTGAAAATAGGCGTCACAAGGAAGAAAAGGGGAGTCAGGAACTCAATATTTCTGCCTCAGGGAATTCCATGTATGTTCATAGACTGTCAGGAATTCCATGTATGCTCATAGACTGTCAGGGAATTCCATGTATGCTCATAAACTATCAGGGAATTCATGTATGCTCACAGACTGTCAGGGAATTCCATGTATGCTCATAGACAGTCAGGGAATTCCATGTATGCTCATAGACAGTCAGGGAATTCCATGTATGCTCATAGACTGTCAGGTCTACAGTATAACATACGCACGGTGTCTCATATTATCATATACATGTATAGCAAACATATTATTGATGATACACTTCCACTTATCAAAATCAAAGCGCTGAAAGGACTTTAGTTGTTCGGTATTGAACACTGGTTTTGTATCCAACACTTGCAGATTCACAGAAAGTAGAAAGCACACTTGTCCATTATTGAACCATTGAATAAATTTAATTGCGCAGTAATTATTTCTACTAGTATAGAGTATGTCATGCAAGTTACGCTTAGATGTTGAACTATTTTTTAGCCGATTCACTATCGGAAAAAGTAGTTTTCGTATTAAGGCGATGCGACTGTCGAAAATTATCAAAGAACTAGTTGTTCTACCGAACAACTAAAATCATTCGATTGTGTAAAGAAAGATGTCATAGATACAATGGTATTTTGTTGTTAACGGATACTTCTGCTGTTAAAATTACCGACCGGTTAGTAACCTCGAAAAATGATCGAGACGTTTAACACTGATTACACTTTGTTTGGCCTAAACTGATGTAAAACTACTGATAAAAGGGAAATTGAATTATGAAAATCAATACTGAATTACATAAAAAACGATATCGTTTAATATTCATTAGTGGCGAATGACTTTGAAGTCTCCTTCTCGTGAGCATCTGTTCAAATTTTCCATTCATTTTGGATGCAAACTTCAGACTAATCGACCGTGTAGTAATTTCTAATATGACGTGAATGTGAGTTTGATAACATAGATAAAAAAACATTTCTAAAGATTTAATGAATTATTCATGCCGTGATACGATCATTTATCTTTTCAGTAAGTTTATTGAACAGTTTTGTCACATATAGATTTTGTAAATATATTTGATTATATAATCGAGGCCAAACACATCGCATCATATGATACACAAGCTTTTGGACGTAACGATGTCCTAACTATTCATTAAATGAAATAAATCTCGAAAATCAGATTACTACTGTCAGATTTAATCTCTACGTGGTTTAATATCTCTTTGCGAATAATTTTGACATTAACAAGTATCTGATCTAGAAATAGATAGATGGACCTCTGTGGTCGAATGGTCAAGTTCGCTGACATTAAATCACTTGCCCACCACCGCTGCGGATTCGAATGCCCCACCCCGGGATATAAAATGTGTAAGCGAGGCCATCCAGCTGGCACACGGAAGGTCTTTGGTTCTATCCAAGTGTCCGTCTGTGGTTTTCCTCCATTAAGAAAACAATATATAGGAAATTGAATGGTGCGTTTCTTTTTGCGTTGACTATAGTTTCACATAAATGTCTGATACTATCTTTACTCAGTCTCATTTTGAATTCGCCCCACCCGCTGGTGTTAATAATGAATTATAAGCAAAAACGTTTTACATGTTAATGTGTGAACCGTTCTGGCAATAATGCACCGTGAATGCAAATTTAGCGCGTTTTGACATTGTTTTGTAATGAGGTGGAAAATAACCGCCGTACCTTAACTGTTGCGTCAAGGTATAGGGTCTTATTCAAAGGTACGATTTCATTAATCTCACCGTCTTTATGTAATTGAATGAAAAAGTCGGTCGCATCTCAGTGCGCTTGTATTGCGGTTTATATAACAGTTCAGGGGCTGGTGAAAAAGTTGCTACAGGTATTGAGGAATGAGTCCGATGTTTGTATTTTGCCCTTTGTCCATAATTATTGTGGTGTACTTAAAGGCTTACTTGAGTTTTATATAAGTCATCGAGAATATCTTTGATCGGCTTATAGCGCTGTTAGATTGACCGCGAAAAGATATATGAACGGCTTATAGCGCTGTTAGATTGACCGCGAAAAGATATATGAACGGCTTATAGTGCTGTTAGATTGACCGCGAAAAGATATATGAACGGGTTATAGTGCTGTTAGATTGACCGCGAAAAGATATATGAACGGCTTATAGTGCTGTTAGATTGACCGCGAAAAGATATATGAACGGTTTATAGTGCTGTTAGATTGACCGCGAAAAGATATATGAACGGGTTATAGTGCTGTTAGATTGACCGCGAAAAGATATGTGAACGGTTTATAGTGCTGTTAGATTGACCGCGAACAGATACAAAAATGTATATGAACTTTCAGGACCGATCCATGACAATTTAGGAAATGCTCTAGTGCGTAAAGGTATAAGCTCTGCTGTTTGGATTACGTTTCTATCAAAACAGAACCGCGACGTTGTCTCCGTCAAGCTTACGGAAAAACACGAGCATTTCAATACACCTAATAGGAAATGTACTGGACCAGGTAATACATTCATACGTTCGCGGTTAATTAAATCGCACTATACACCGAATCTACTGTTCTATGCATCTAAGATCAACATGTATTTTCCTGCATTCACAGTCTCTTACGTCGGGGAGTCGTCCAGAGGATATTTTCCCAGGGCTCTAGAAATCCACTAGCCCGTCGTCCCAGACTAGTCTAATGCTGAATCGGACTTCCAACCGTTGAGTTGAAGTTAGACCCGGACAAATATGTGTTTAAAGCTAACCAACATCAGCAATTGCTCAGTAGTAAGTCAAACCATAGAATCCAACAAACACATACATGTGATTATCAATTTCAGACTGTGGAGCTATCGTTGTGTATATATGTATATTTGTTACTAAATTGACAGATATTCTCGGACAAATAGCTTCCTAAGTTTGACAATCCAAATTTTACATTTTCATTATTTCAGGACAAGCGTCATTGACAAAACCTTATAGAGCCCTGAACTGTTACACTGTTCGTTTAATTTGGTTGACGGCAGTATAAGTGTGAGGTGGTAGGGTGCACCTTTAAACTAGATTTAAATGCCCAGGGATATGTTTGCCTTAGAGTATTTTAAGACAGCACTCCTGTTTTCACCCCTCTTTTATGGTGTCGTCAAGTGTCCCGTTTGTCATGGTAATAGTTAGTGTATACAGGGCGTTAAACACATTCGTTCACAAAGCTGCAACTTCCATCTATGTCACTATATACCAATAATTTACTTCAGCGTGAGAGTTAAATATAAAACAAATATTCATGAAAAAAGGCAGCACTTTTCATTATGCGAAATAAAGCCAGTGTACACAGCATCATTTTAATGTTATCGAAATTCAAACTTTGTAAACAATTTTCTTAACACCCTGTATATCTTCATATCTCCTCGAGTCTTTGGGGGGTGGCCGTGCATGGTAGCACGTGGCGTTTGTTGTGCGACGTATATATTTATTTACATGTATATAACTCCATAACGCCTTGGGGATTGGTGTTTTGGTCTTATTCAATGACCTATTTAAACAAACCCTGTTGATATCGTATCCGGGACTGAATTTTCATGAATCGGTCTTTGTCGTTCATTATTTACACTTCATTGTTAAGCATAATGGCTCAACTTGATGGTACGTCAAACTAATACTGTATATTTATTTATTGCGGCAGAACTTAGATCTAGTTTCGTATGACAAAGTACGCATTGCATTGGCACAGTGTCACGCAAGAGGTCTTTCTTTATGAATTGTAGTATTATCAATCAATGATTTGAACAATTTAAAAATAGAGAGAGCTTTGAATGATATCGAATGACATGTGTGACCTAATCTCATTCATTTTACTATATACAATAGTACACTGAAGTTATATTTCATTCATTTTACATAGCAATGTGAGACCGTAAAACTTACCCTCCGAAAAACGCTCACTGCGTCACGTTGTCCATACATTACGTGACTTTGATCTACAAATTCAAATTTTACATTTTGTCAATAACAAGAAATATCTTGCAAAAAATGGTCGGCGCAATTTGAAGGTTACGATTTGTTGTGCAACATAAAAAATGCTGAGATGTTACGATTGCTGGTCACTCCAGATCCAAAATAGATTTCGGTAAATTCACCGAAATTCAGTGGATTTCGGTAAGGTAACGTACCCTTTATCGAATGGTTAATCAATCCGGCAGTTAAGGTTACAACCGTTGTTCGGTTGAAAGAAATTGCCTTGGTGGATAACGTAAGATTTGATTGTTTTACACTACACTGATATGCAAATAGCAAAACCATGTTAGTACGGCTGCGTCGAAAATATTATTATTCATATTGTGTTCTTTTTCTGACTGGGGAGCGTATGTGGATTGCGTACGCTTCCCCTCCACATACAGAGAAGCGCTATTTGGAGGAATCGGTTTGCAGGTTTACAACCGACGTACTAATCTGTCCGGGGAACGGTATTCGGATGGACGTAATTCGGTTCAACATATTTATGACAAATAATTTGTTTAGACGCTATGTAAAATGCTTCAGCTGTGTATCTGTTTATCACATATTGATTCCCTGTTATAACTTTGTGATCTCATATACATGCTTTGCTTTTAATTTGCATAATTATTTATAATATATGTTTACTATTCATATTTTAGGTGACACATAGGCCCAATGGACCGGGTGTCTTTTACTGTATTATGATATTTATGTATGAAAATGCTTTGTACACACGTCACTATAATAAACAATTTACTTACTTACTTACTTACATAGCTTATAATGTAGCATCCAGACTCTTTACTCTGCCAGAAATTAATCAGATTAAGTCTACATTAATTGTAACATTATTTCTCTTTAGAACCAAGAAAATAACAAAACCAAAATATTGTAAGGAGAAGAACGGGTACCCCTCGGACGAACAGTACCAGCAACAAAAGTAAATAATATTTATGTTCTTGATAAGAAGGGCCAACAACCTTAACCTCTCAGCAACACAACAGGTTGAAAAACCGACCAAAAGGTGAACTCAATTTAGATCTGAACTCGACATGATTCTGTCAGCTGCAAGTAACATTTCATTCGTAAAAAACGTTCTGTTACCTTTAAAAAATAATCAGCGTTTATATCGATTTCTCCCAGTTCGTGACTCGTCTAACTGATAAGTCATACTCTGCTGTTTATGCAAATCAAACAAAGTGTATAGTTACCCATAATGTTATGAATAGACTTCATTATCATGATGCATGAATTATAAATGCTTATTTCGCGCATTTACAAACAAGTTGTCAGTTTATTGAAAATTTAATTATCATTTTAAAAATCAATTGACATAGCGATTCCAGGTATATCCTTGAGTGTCGTTATTTTGCCAACAAAAGCTGAATGCAAGTATATGTACCTATATGTTCCTAACGCGAAGTTAGAAATTTCGATATAATCAAAATGTCTTCAAATGAAGCACGTTAGAAGTTGATATATTTCTGATTCGTTTCGAAGATCTACTGGGATGCGATGAAATAGTGTTATGTACATACACACAACTTTTCTAAATTACGAAAGCCTGTTGGTGACATTTCGACTTCAAGAATTCTCAAAATCAACTTCATGAATTCATGAGTTCAACTTCATAAATTCACGATTTCGTCTTCATGAATTCATGATTTCAACTTCACGAATTCATGATTTAAACTTCGCGAATTCATAAAGTTGAAATCATGAATTCGTGAAGTTGAAATCGTGAATTTGTGAAATTCAAATCGTGAAGTTCAGATTGTAAGTTCGAGAAGTTGCAATCGCGAAACAAGTTCTCACAACTTATACGAATCACTCTCAATCAGAATTGTGAATTTTGTGATCAAACTCTGCCCAGCGGTGCTCGAACTCGTGACCTTCGGGACAGACGCCAGACGCTCTCCCACCTAGAGCACTATGTATGTTTGAACAAAATCTGACAATGTATAAGAGTTGAGCAAGTAGAAATGCATTGGAGTGTTTATTCGTATGTGCACTGTGTTCGACATTAATCATGCTACGATATATCTGAAATGTAGTAAGTTGATATTTTAAGCCCTTTCAATTCCACACACCTGCCGAATATTACCGACACCTGTGATGTTGTCTTTCAAATATTATTCCAGACTTCTCATAGGTCAAACTATTGGCAAGTGTTCTAATAAAACATTGTGCATTTTGCACTTTAATGTCAATATGTCCGCCAAATGTAATGCAAAACGCCTTCAACTGTACTTGGCAAAATATATCTACTTCGCTACGTCGAAAGGAGAACACACAAATCTGTGAAAACTACATTGTTCTTATATTACTATTTGTGTTAAATATTTATCGAACTTTTTGTATCATATTTCAGTTTTAAACTTTCACTATGCCTGTGATGAGTACTTTCTCTCACCGATTGTTTTGTTGTTTGTTGTTTATTTCTCCTCTGTATTGTTCACTATATTCTGGACCTGGACCAGTATGTCTAACATATTTTGAATATGTTATATTTATATTTGTATGACGGTGTACATTGTACAAGTCAAATAAACTATTCTATTCTATTCCTAAATAAAACGTAGTGTATTATATTGTATTCATCACTATTTCAACCGCAAAATAACACGTTGCAATTACATATCAGATTCAATTAATTTACACGTCACTGTGCGTATTGTTTCAAACAACAACACAGCGACAATAATACATATATATTTAATCATATTCATGTGATGTATCCGCTTGTGAAATTTAATGAATGTGCCAGGTGGTCTATTAAGTCTTTTTTGTTGTATTGTTTATTTATGTTTTGTTGATATTATCTTGTTATGAATCCAACAAAAATACCTGTATTGTCACGGTGTTTCAATAGAAACTATCTGTCAATTGAAGAAGCCATTATTAAAACCTTTTGTTTAGTAGTAACTTTATACCAAACATTGATCATAAATTAATTTAGTCAATGAAGATTTGGGATATTTATAGATTAACATAATGAATCGCCAAATAATCTCGAATATCGTTGTTAGTGTACTTTACGTTAGGTCCCATAATTCATTTGACCAATTTGACCTTAAACAAATTATGATCAAATGCAATACAGTAAAACCTCAATAATGAGACCACCCTTTGTACCCTTGAAAAATGGTCTTTGTATTGAGATGGTCTTAATATGGAGGTTGAATAAATTACGAAACAGTCAAAATGGACTTGAAAAGTGTGGTGTCAATTTTGAGGTGGCCTTATTTTTAAGGTGGTCTTTACGTGAGGTTTTACTGTAAATAGAATTAATCTTTGTTTTGCGTTACCTGATCATCTAGGTGTGTTGCAATATACCGTTCCCATATACATTGTTTTGAAATACTTAACCCCATCTTAGATAAGACCTATTAATACGACGCCGTGTTCTCTGAGGCCCGGTGTATCGTAAGAGACGCAAGTTGATTTCGCGGTGTGGTGTGGGATAGGATATTCAAGTGTGCGGCATGGAATATAGATATATCTGACCAAGGAAAATGTCACATCCTACATTGTTATCGTAGTTTTATAAATACATTATGTCGCTATTAAGTTCATAATTTCGCACTGACAGTTGATTTAATGATTGTATAATGCTATGTTGATCCTTTTGGGGTTCAGTTTCGGGACTCATTTATAGATAGGTAAATTGTGTTATTTTGTCAACAAAATACGAACAATGTGCAGCACTGTTTCATGTAAACATTATTTGTATAAGGGGACTGAAAAGTGTTGGTTTGAACACAACAATCTATAGTAGGTTTACTTAGGATGTCAGTCATGTGTATCGATTAATTGATCAAACCAGTATCCATCGGTTTCTATGTAATAACTACGTTGTATTTCTAATTGCACATGTCCGTGATGGTACTGAGTTAAACATGTTCAATATCAATACCATAGTTCGGATGTAACACTTGGGAGTAGGGCTGAGATAATGAGATATGGATTAGGTGAATCATTGTGTTTTCTCCATTAGCAACAACATTGTGGACTGTATTGTATTATGTAAACAATGATATGCACATTTTGAGTCTAAAGACTTTCATTACGTGATTGAAAAAGACAAACTTTTCAAATTATTTCTGGTCCAGGAAATGGTATAGGGCGTATAACTCCTGATCCGAAGGTCGTGAGTTCTAGCTCCGATTGGAGGGGGTTTGATCAGGGACTTCACAAACCTGAATTCGTAGCAGGTACGGGTTAGTGTCCTTGGAAGGCGTATTCGTCGAGGGGTAGAGCGACTGACTACTGATCCGAAAGTCGTGAGTTCGAGCCCAGCTGAGCGGTGTTCATGATGGTCAGTACTTCACAATCCCTACTTTAGGCGCGAGTACTGGTAGGTATCCTTGAAAGCAGGTATATATATGGAGTGAATAGTATAAGTTGTTAAGAACAGGCCCCGATCTCCCGAAGCATCTCAATTTGAGCTAAATCTCAGCTCAAACATTGTCTCAAATCTTTGAGATTTTCCTCATCTGAGACAGGACTCAAAAACGATATTACGAAACGAAAAAGATGAGATGATTTTTTTTCTTAATAAATTCAAATGAGATTTGTCTCATTCTCAGTCTCTATTTTGAGCAAAATGTCATATTGAGTTGAGATTTTTATTTGAGATCATTTGAGAGATCGGGGCCTTGTTTCACAATCGATGTAAAATAAATAAGTTTAAACTTACCTTGCCCTAGCATTAGAACAATATACACACATTTTATTGGCTTTAGTATAACATTTCTATACACAATTATAACAAGACTGTGTCAGGTTCTTTACTTATTTGTATTTGATAAAATCTAAGAGTTCAACAAATGTTGAGTTTGTTTACATAAATACGTTAATGAAATAAACTAATCAAATAAATAACACCCCGTATACAGTAGCGAGGGTTGTTTAGTTTAAATCAATATTTAAAGTTAAAATGCTTTATTCAAATAAAATGCTCTGGAATATACGGAGAGCTTTTAGCGCCATAGCAAACATTGATAGCTTGATCCATTGCAATGAGCGAGGCCATGTGTATAAATGGTTTGTTTCCGGTACCCAGACCGAAATACCAGAACCAATCATAGTGTGATAGTGTGTACGTGAAATACTATATTATATTGTATGACATAACGTTTTGTATTTAAGAGTTATGTCATTATTACAATGTTGAATAATGTGTGTATTTTTCGGCGCAGTCGTACAAACATGGTTTTGCTATTTGCATATCAGTGTTGTGTAAACTAATCCAATCTTACGTTAACCACCAAGGCAATTTCTCTTCAACCGAGCAACGTTTGTAACGCAGATCGGTTAACCTTTCGATTAAAGGTACGTTACCTTACCGAAATCCACTGAATTTCGGCGAATTTATCGAAATCCATTTTGGATCTGGAGTGACCAGCAATCATAACATCTCGTATTTTTTTATGTTGCACAACAAATCTTAGCCTTCAAATTGCGCCGACCATCTTTTTTGAAGATATTTCTTGTTATTGTATAATCTCTTATAACTCAATGTGAGTGGTGATATACATGTTTTACGTTATACTTGTTGAAGTTAGTAAAACTGTACAATGTTTATTAATGAGACTTAAATAAATAAAAAATCTTTTATTTTTCAAACACAGATTGCAAAGCATGATATTTTGCAATAACATGTGAACAGATAATATTGATAAATGTCTGTACAATGACGGACATTTGTAAACACAAGGATTTGGAGGTGTTGATGGTGATCACACTTTATTATATTACCGAATGATGTCCCGGCTGTAATTATTTTGGTTGTGCCTATCGGCATTAATTTCGTGTCTTGACTTGTCCTGTGATCTTTTCCATCCATTAATTGCCCCACTGTTTGTCCTCTTTGATTCACCTAGTTATTCCTTGTGGTCGGCCAGACCATTCCTCGTGCCTCTGTTACATTGAACGTCCTCAAATGCCTTATGTTTAATGGATTGTTGTTTTCCCGGAGGCCTGTGTGGGGAGGCACTGTATTATGTATGTGGCGTTCCCTGTAACAACACATTCTCTCTATTTGAAGTATCTAAAACATCTATAAGAAATCATAAAACATCTTCTAGATCGCCACAAAGCAGTACTTGGGTTATAAGCGAGGTACACGTTTCATGCAAACCAGAAGTTACATGATAAATGTAAGTCAAAGTAAGAATAAGGCATTCTGTATATATACGGATATAAAACTATTTGTACACCTAATTAAGATATATTGAGCGTATCCATTTTTAATTAATAATAGTAATTTAAATTTCAACGACACGCAATAGCTGTACGCATGATAATATATTGTTTACAGTTCAACAAACTCTCATTAACAATGGTATCAATTGTTCTTGCATAGTAAAATTACGATCCAATCTCTCTCGAAAATGCCATTTTGTATTTATCATTCAATGTTCTGTCTGACGAAGTGAAGTTTTCTTTTTTGTTTTCCAACTGTGATTTAGTCAGAATTTGTGCCAAAACTTGTTTTTCTCATACTACAAAGATAATTTTGAACTTGTAAATAATATTTTTGGTATGTGAATAATGCCATTGTTTCTATGTATCTTTACTAAATATGATATTTTATCTCTACTGAAATATGTTTGCTAATAAGAACTGCTATGATCTGAACATAGTGGAATTAGATTGTATACACCCATTTTTAAGCAGCGTGCATTAGTGCCCGTTTTACTATTTCAGTGTTTTATCAAAGTTTTAAGGTAACTTTTAAATTACTGTGTTTGATTGTGTACATGTGTGTATAAATGGATAGCTATATAGTCTCTTGTAACTCCAGAATGGAATGGCAATGTACTTTTATGTTATAATTTGTATTGTATATATGTGATTGTACTTTGATGACACTTCAATCAATCAATCAATCAATCAATCAATCAATCAATCAATCAATCAATCAATCAATCAATCAATCAATCAATCAATCAATCAATCAATCAATCAATCAATCAATCAATCAATCAATCAATCAATCAATCAATCAATCAATCGATCGATCGATCGATCGATCGATCAATCAATCAACATTTGCGCCTACCAAAACTGTTGCTTTGTGGGAGAAACAATAAAAACACGGCTGTGAAAATGTAGTATTTCACAAAAAAATATTAATGTAACAAAACATAAACAACAAGCAATACCCTGAATGACATTTATATGTAACAATGCGATGAATGAATCACATAAATAAGAAAATACTGTGTGTTCTTGACAGAGATATTAATGTGTGTTTACAAAAAGCATCTGCGTCTGTTGTTTTTCGATATGTATCATATAGTTCACCGACTTTAGTGTGTTTCCCGCGCAAAACAGTAGGACGAGTTCATTTAATGAAGCAGACAAAACAGCTATTCATTCGTGTTACATTTGACCCTTAAATATGGCTTAAAGGGATAGCTTTTTAAGCTATATAGCTAAACATTGCAAAAAGCGTACGAAAAGGGAAATAAAAGCCATTCCTTGGATATACTGAAACAGACTGATTCTAAAGAAATCTCGTACGCCCTAATTTTTGTAATGGACTCATCTAAAATTTATTTATAATCCTGTTTTGTAAGAGTAACCTCTGATTAATGGGGAGATATGTCAGAAATGTTACTATGGTTCTAAATACGACAACAACTAGACAATAGGTTTTGTTTACCTAACAAAAACAATGCGAACATTATCGTATTGTATTGAGGAAACACCATTTTTTGCAAATCATTGACTAGTTTCAGAATGCCAAAAACCCATATAATATTTCGATTATTTGGTCTGCAATATGTGTGTACTTTTAACTAAGACTAAAACCATTTTATTGCTTTGATTTCTGTTAATGTCTTGGGGTATAACGTCTTTGTTTGTGGAAAGATCGATGGTGTAGGTACAAAAGATAAATGTTGTTTTATCGGCATTTTGTTTGTTTTTTCCTGCCTGCTAAAAATTATCTGACGCTTAACATTGATATAATTTGGTATGGCCTAAACTCCCACAACTCGGTCAAAAACCGAACAATAATTAAAATGTTCAGAAAATTTACATTATTACAAAATAAGAAATATCTTGAAAAAAGATGGTCGGCGCAATTTGAAGGTTAAGATTTGTTGTGCAACATAAAAATGCCGAGATGTTACGATTGCTGGTAATTCCAGATCCCAAATGGATTTCGGTAAATTCACTGAAATTCAGTGGATATCGGTACGGTATTGTACCCTTTATCGAAAGGTTAACCAATCCGCGTCAAGGTTACAAACGTTGTTCGGTTGAAGAGAAATTGTCTTGGTGGTAAACGTAAGATTGGATTGGTTTACACAACACTGATATGCAAAAAGCAAAACCACATTAATACGGCTATGCCGAAAGAAAACGAGGCGCCACCTACCGTCCAAACTACTAAAACTTCTCTTTCATTACAAACTACGAACAGTGTGCAATATTGTTTTACGTAAACATTGCCTATAATATTTTAATGGTTTATAAGTCCATTAACAACCCTGACACAAAACTCGAATTATTCTTGTGATGTTTACATAACTCAGTATAAACGATAGAAATTGTATAAATTGTTAAGACAACACAATGATTTACTAAACCTATAAACGAATCCCAAAGCTGAACTCTCAGTGGCCATTAGCACCATCGTACATTGTTATCAGTCCATAGTCCGGTGTTGTCTTATAAATGCTTTTAATGATAAATACCATCACAATTGGTCAATACCACCATATCTGGGTCACTATCAGTAAACTAAAGTATAGGTCATTGTAATCAACAATATTAACATTTTCCATATTTGATTGATTGTGGTGATGTTATAAGATCCTCTAGCACAACGGTCACATGGCCGTATGTGTGACATTCACGATTCACCATAATGAGTGAGCAATATACATATTTTGTTTGATAATTCGTCCGTTTCCATGAAACAGGTCACGTGTTCGCGTTAAAAAGCAATCCACATGCAGTTGGGGCCTCTAGTTACGTCCATACCAACAATATTATTGCTTATAAGTGATTTTTTAATGTTTTTGACCCAGGGCTTTAGCCCAAGGCCATAGTATCTATGCTACCTTTCAGTTGCTGTACATTTGACCTTATTTCAATGTATGTAGTGTGACCTTTTCTGATTTCTTAAAGTATGTACATAACATCACTCAAGCTATTGGAAGGGTAGTCCAAAATATTAGACGTATTACTATACATGCCCATTTAACCATAAGCATTCATTATGTTGTTAATATCATTTTACTTTCACTTTGCATGTAACGTCTAAACGGGCCCTACGCAATGAGATGTAGCATGTTCGAATATTTTCGAATCCGCGAATTATATCATTAATTGAAACAGTTAAAAGTACTGTATAATGTCGTTTTGTACTAACACAATAATGAAAATCACATAGTAATTAATAAATTACGCACGAATAGTTATTGATATCAGTTTGCATTATAATACTTTTATACACATTCGTATTTTTCGTATTGTGTATTTGGCTCGTCAGAATAAAACATTTGACTGCAGCCTGATTTTTGGAATTGGTTTATTCCAGAGTCATCCAAATTAACACATTCAATAAGTGGCACGCGGTAGACACGCTCCAGCGACACACATAGCGACGAAATAGACCCGTTATATCAACAATATAATAGTCAATTCGTGTAATGTCGAGAGCAGCTTGTATTATGTCTAGGGCACATTAAATTATGCCATGTATACCTTATCACATGTCTAGGACAGAATGTATTATATCGAGGGAACCTTGTACAACGTATTATGCCATGCACACCTAATCACACGGCGAGGACAGATTGTATTATATCGAGGGAACCTTGTACAACGTATTATGCCATGCACACCTAATCACACGGCGAGGACAGATTGCATTATATCGAGGGAACCTTGTTTTATGTCATGCACACCTAATCACACGGCGAGGACAGATTGTATTATATCGAGGGAACCTTGTTTTATGTCATGCACACCTAATCACACGGCGAGGACATATTGTATTATATCGAGGGAACCTTGTTTTATGTCATGCACACCTAATCACACGGCGAGGACAGATTGCATTATATCGAGGGAACCTTGTTTTATGTCATGCACACCTAATCACACGGCGAGGACAGATTGCATTATATCGAGGGAACCTTGTTTTATGTCATGCACTCCTTATCACACGGCGAGGACAGATTGTATTATATCGAGGGAACCTTGTTTTATGTCATGCACTCCTTATCACACGGCGAGGACAGATTGTATTATATCGAGGGAACCTTGTATTATGCCATGCACTCCTTATCACACGGCGAGGACATATTGTATTATGTCGAGGGAACCTTGTTTTATGTCATGCACACCTTATCACATGTCTAGGACATATTGTATTATTTCGAGGGAGCCTTGTATAATGTCATGCACACCTTATCACACGGCGAGGACATATTGTATTATGTCGAGGGATCCTTGTATTATGCCATGCACACCTTATCACACGGCGAGGACATATTGTATTATGTCGAGGGAACCTTGTATTATGTCGAGGGAACCTTGTATTATGTCATGCACTCCTTATCACACGGCGAGGACATATTGTATTATGTCGAGGGAACCTTGTATTATGTCATGCACACCTTATCACACGGCGAGGACATATTGTATTATGTCGAGGGATCCTTGTATTATGCCATGCACACCTTATCACACGGCGAGGACATATTGTATTATGTCGAGGGAACCTTGTATTATGTCATGCACTCCTTATCACACGGCGAGGACATATTGTATTATGTCGAGGGATCCTTGTATTATGCCATGCACACCTTATCACACGGCGAGGACATATTGTATTATGTCGAGGGAACCTTGTATTATGTCATGCATACCTTATCACATGTCAAGGACATATTGTATTATGTCGAGGGAACCTTGTATTATGTCATGCACTCCTTATCACACGGCGAGGACATATTGTATTATGTCGAGGGAACCTTGTATTATGTCATGCACTCCTTATCACACGGCGAGGACATATTGTATTATGTCGAGGGAACCTTGTATTATGTCATGCACACCTTATCACACGGCGAGGACATATTGTATTATGTCGAGGGAACCTTGTATTATGTCATGCATACCTTATCACATGTCAAGGACATATTGTATTATGTCGAGGGAACCTTGTATTATGTCATGCACATCTTATCACACGGCGAGGACATATTGTATTATGTCGAGGGAACCTTGTATTATGTCATGCACACCTTATCACACGGCGAGGACATATTGTATTATGTCGAGGGAACCTTGTATTATGTCATGCATACCTTATCACATGTCAAGGACATATTGTATTATGTCGAGGGAACCTTGTATTATGTCATGCACATCTTATCACATGTCTAGGACATATTGTATTATGTCGAGGGATCCTTGTATTATGCCATGCACACCTTATCACATGTCTAGGACATATTGTATTATTTCGAGGGAGCCCTGTATTATGTCATGCACACTTTATCACACGGCGAGGACATATTGTATTATGTCGAGAGAACCTTGTATTATGTCATGCACACCTTATCACATGTCGAGGACATATTGTATTATGTCGAGGGAACCTTGTATTATGTCATGTATACCTTATCACACGGCAAGGACATATTGTATTATGTCGAGAGAACCTTGTATTATGTCATGCACACCTTATCACATGTCGAGGACATATTGTATTATGCCGAGGGAACCTTGTATTATGTCATGTATACCTTATTACATGTCGATGACAGGTTGTATTATGTCATAAACACCTTGTTTTATGCCATGCACACCTTATCACATGTCTAGGACAAATTGTTTTATATCGAGAACACCTTATCACATGTCGAAGGCAGTTTGTATTATGTCGAGAACAGCTTGTTTTATGTCGAGGGCGTTTTGTATTATGTCGAGAAAAGCTTGTATTATGTCAAGTACACCTTACATATTGAATTATGTCGAGGGCGTTTTGTATTATGTCGAGAAAAGTTTGTATTATGTCAAGTACACCTTACAGATTGTATTATGTCGAAGGCACATTGTTTTGTTTAAAGGCTATCTTGTTTCATGTACAGGACATCTGAGAGCGCTTTGTAATACGTTCAGTACAGTTTGTAATACTTCTAGGACGTCAAGCGATATCAGTATTAATTCGGGCACTCAACGTATTATAACGACGTTGTCTTTATGCGAAACGCTAATCCACTTTTTTTAACGATCACATAAAACAACAGAAAATATAGCAAAAACAAACAATATGACGCTGGTTCATCAATTCTGCCAAAAGACGCTTGTGGTTTGCACAAGTTATGCTTGGAAAGTACCATAGAGAGAATGAAATACGGTTAGTTACCGACACATATCTCAAAACAGGTGTCAAATACGTACTTACGTTGTAAGTATCATAGACTACGTCAATGACCGTACGAAGGTATTCTACGCCACATTTTAAGCAAGTACTCAGTCCTTTGTCAGTACCGGTTTAAGGTGTCACTGTTATTGTCAATGAATGTTGTCATGAAATTGTATACTGTTGACGTAAATATTTATTATATGAGTCACTGACCTATTTAAGTCATCCTGATGATGTGGATAATGTTGTCATACATTGAATAATGAAAACATAAACTGTATGTTTTTGACACACATATAATAAACAAGAATATCTTGAAAAAAGATGGTCGGCGTTATTTGAAGGTGAATATTTGTTGTGCAACATAGAAAATGTCGATATGCTACGATTGCTGGTCATGTCAGATCCAAAATGGATTTCGGTAAATTCACCGACATTCATTAAGGTATCGTTCCCTATATCGACAGGTTAACCAATCCGCATCAAGGTTACAGACGTTGTTCGGTTGAAGAGGAGTTGGTTTAGTGGTTAACGTAAGATTTGATTTGTTTACACAACACTGATATGCAAATAGCAAAGTCATGTTAGTACGGCTGCGCCGAAAAAGGGTACATGACCCAGGATTATAACGGATACTTACACTCAGCACTCAAATCACAAAATTGACTTTTATTAGAAAATGCCAAATTAGTGCTCAATATGATTTTTGGTCCAACTACTCTGAGATGATAGTGTAATTATGATATATGGGAGTAATTATTTGGTTTTAGTGCCGCCCCTCACACTCAGACTTAATGCTTACTACCAGATCTAACATTACTCTCAAATCACTTAGAAAATGGGCCATTCATAATACTCAGCACTTATTTGCTAACTTCTCGAGTTAATGACAGGGTTTTATTTTTCATGGCAACGTTCATGTGTGATAGTTATAATTTGTAACTTAATACATTGTCAAGTGTATTTGTTTAGCTTGTTCATACATTATTCCTTTCACAGATGTAACACAATGTCTTTCTTTGATAAACTTACTTTGATAACTTAATATATTGCTTAAAATTCTTCCTTTGTCATACAATACTATATAATTATCAAGAACCACTTAAACTCTTTTTTTGTGTTATCCTTAACATATAATGTTGATTGATATGGCTATATTAATTCATACATATTGTTTTACTAATGAATATCTAAATTTTATACTGCCAAGTAAATTGTACATCTTATGTTGAAATCTGTCTATCTATCTTTTTAACATTATCTTACAATTTTCACACTCAAATATCTGCTATCAGACTCAAACGGATACATCATGGACCTTGGTGTCTTATGAGGAGGTTAGCAAGTGACAATTACGGAGCTCAAACCCGCAACCTCTGGGTTGAGTGGCTGACACTTTATCCGTGTCCCTTCAACTCTGTTTAATATCTAATATCCTCTTTGAAATAATGAAATGTTGACTATTCCATTTAAATCTGTCTGCAGACCATGCCATCAAAGTTCACACTAACATTTACGTGGCGTTTCCTTTTCAATAATTGTAGGCACCTTCCACGGCGGCCACGTAGTGTCCATAACTAGGCTTTTGTTGATTTAATCCAACTTGGTATACTAGGTACAACAACTTCATGGTCTGACTAAAAGAATCGTGTGCAATTGCCACAATACTCATTTTGGATAAGTGCGACACAGACATTACTTCCGGGAGCACGAAGGTAAATATAAGTGTCCCAAATGGTGGCGGCACAATAAACTGTATCCATCATCAACGTTAATATGTCTGAATGGCGCAGGAATCTTTGTGATTTTCTTACACTGATATTGCTCTGCTCAGTAAATATCTGTATATCAACATTTTGACAACGTCATGTTTCTCGAACACTTTATCAGCATAATGGATGCATCGTCTCAAACCTTGGCAAAACACAATTAACCACAATATGTATATTTGTTAATAAATTTGTTTGTTTGCGCAAGCTGTTACCTAGTTGTTAATTAATGTATAATGTCTGCATATGTTACCTATAACATTGACTGCAATGCATCAAACATTAAATGTGTTCAATCATTGAAGCAGTTGGTGATTAATTACAGATAACATAACACAACAGTTTATTGGCATAAAAATATTTGCATTTATATAGCCAAACAAACAAAAAATAACTAACAGAGATTGATAAAAAAAGGGGCCAATGTTCTGTGCAAGTGTAAATATGTAGTCTTAATTCACTCCTGTACAAATAACAAATTGCTGCTGACAAGACTTTCTTTATTGGAGGCGTTATGGTAACATTGTGCAAACAATAGAATTTTTGTTGAATATGGTGCTAACATTACATGAATCATGATGTAATATGTGTAATGTAATATAACTATCTCAGGCTCTCTCTATATATGAATTGTACGTTATATAGTTCTAGTCAAATACATATACTACAGGCCCCGATGGGACCTACGGGCTTTGTTGGGAACCCAACTCAGCCTAAATTGATCTCCATCGTAAGTATTTATCTGCGAAATGACAGCCGCCCACAAAAAAAATCCTGTTGGGGGAAGTGTTTGTCCGCAGCATGCATCTCGAAAGTTACCCCGAAACATTCCTCCAAATTACAGGACGCGCGGACTTTATCCAGGCATGTTTTAATTACTTATGTAATATTGAAGTTTCACATTGAACGTTAAACGGTATTTTTCATAATATACAACATACAGGTATACAATTGTTTGCGAATTTGAATGTTTCACTCGATTATTTGATGAAGTGAGTGTCTTGAAGTCAAGGTAGAACTGATTTGCTTTTATACGCCAATACCACGTGATATCATCCACCGTCACGTGACAAGCTCGATTAAAATCACGCCCGTACGTCATAAGTTCTGTAGATATACTCCGTAACATGCAGAACTAGCAATTATCATGATGATGTATTGGCTTATATCAAGCTTTCTGTTTTCTTGGTACAGACGAAATTCAGCCCAATCCATTAGTGTACAAGTCATGCATCTGTGTGTTTTGGGGACGGTAATGCACTTTGCACTTTAGCTTATCTTCTTTGTTTATTTCTTACAATTTGTAATTCTTTTTTGAAGTAATCTTATGGCAACATCAGGTGTAAACAGATTTGACCTCCCCATGTAGACTGCCACACCTACAAGCCACAACATTCGATGCACATAAAATAACGCAGAACAATACACAAGAACGAATGGGCCTCACTGCCTTGAAACTATATGTGGCATAACAATTAGCATGAGTTTTAAATCTATCAACTTAAATTCATGAGAACAAATATCAAGAATATACTTGTACAGTAAAACCTCAATAATAAGACCACCATTGGGACCCTTGAAAACTGGTCTTGTTATTGAGGTGGTCCTAATATTGAGGTTGAATAAAGCGCAAAACAGTGAAAATGGATTTGAAGATTGTGTTCTTAATTTTGAGGTTGTCTTATTATTGAGGTGGTCTTATTATTGAGGTGGTCCTTAAGTGAGGTTTTACTCTACTATTTTTAGTGATCAATACTAACAGTCGCATTGTTTTACAACGTATTTGATACAATAATTACTTGATATCCTCACTTATATGTAAGTGTGCAATTAGCAACGGGCGATATATCTTTCAATCAAAATATTTACCTGAATTGTGATTCGTTTGTTATCATTTTCAAGAAACGAGAAGATGAACAAATTTTAATGATGAACGAATGAGTGAAAATCAACATTTGATTATTAATCACCGACATATTTTACAGACTACGTGTCTGTTGTATAACGGTTTCAGATATCCGGGTCCAGATCTCCTGAAGCATTTTAATATCAGCTCAAATATTATCTTCAATTCTTGAGATTATTCTCAACTGAGACTAGACTCAAAATCGATATTACAAACATAAAAGATGTGATGAGTTTTTTCTCAGAAACTTTTCAAGAGATCCAACATAAGATTTGGCATAAACTCAGACTCAGATTTGAGAAAAATCTCAGCTCCAACTGAGATTTCTATTTAAGATGCTTTGAGAGATTGGGGCCTTGGTCCGGGATTATAACGAATACGTACACTCAGCACTCAAATCACAACATTTACTCTTATTAGTTTGATATTGAAAATTTGAGTGTGGAAAATTGATGAAAATGTCAAATACGCTCGGAATATTATTTTTAGTCTTTCGTCTTTGATATTTAAATTTTGATCACTGTAATAATTGGGTTTGAGTGTCACATAATTACTCCCAGATCTTATATTACACTCAATTCTCTAAGAATATGTGCGATACAGAATGTCAAGCACTCATTTAACATTATCACACATTTTCACACTCAATATGAGTCACTTTCAGACTCATAAGAGTATTTTTATAATGTTTGACTTGAGTTCTGCGTGTAAGTATCCCTTAATCATCCTGGGCCCAGATGCTTAGATATTTATGAAACTTGTAAAATAAAGTTATGATGAAAATGCATGATTCATGCTGAGTCTTAAATGAGAAGTCGTAAAGTTGTTGTTTTATTATAACGAACATGGTGATGTTGTTCTGTTTAAATTACCAATTCACTGCTAGTACATATCATGCGTAGCGTTAAAACACGCATGTAGTACTCGTGATAAACTTGTTATATAGAGACAGCACGGGTATCAAGTGCACCTGTACTCTTACATGTATTCGGTACATTAGGCTATACCATATTGTATCTGTGTTTATCTTCCCTGTCCTTTTCTACGAAATCTACCCACATGGCTCACTGGTATGCAACCATGTCAATGCGTGATGCAGTCCTAAACGACGACATGACATCGATTCGCAACGAAAAATGTAACCGCTTCTCTCCTCTTATGAGGACACATCTCAGTAAGTATGTATCTTATGTTGTTTTTAAAACATATCAAATGTGTCTTCTTCATTTTTCTGCCAGGGTATGAACCACAGTGCATGTCTATGTCCTTCAGTATTTATTTCGGCTACACTAGTACGAGTGAAATTGGTATTTTGTCATATTATCGTTTATTATCGTTTTCTTTGGAGTGTATTTATCATTGCAGTTCAATGGCTTAAAAAAACATACATTTTAATACGGTCAGAATTCCATTCCCTAAACTAGAGTTAGAAGTCAGAGTTACCTCGCACTGACATGAATACTCCTTTTACCACAGTTATCCAAATTGTTCCTGCCCAGTCCAGTATGCACAATGACCACCATGGATGCATTTGTAAACGTTGCACTTGCATACATCATTTCGGCATCAAACGCCATGAAATTGTTTACCGACTACTAACGTTTGCTTGCACCCTTACTGAACAAATCGTGCAATATGGTTTTGATAATTTAAAACCCATCCGACACGTTTAAATGCCATATACAGACATTGTCAGTCTATATAGAATATATCTGGGATCAAATACAAATGTATTTCTCACAACCAGTGCATTTCTCGGCTCCGATGCAAGCGACTGACAGTTTTCCCCATTTAAAAGTGATTGGAGGCGAATTACTTATCAGTGACCGTAGCCAGATGACCCCGATTTCTATTCTGAAAGTCAAGCGTTTAAAAAACTTCGCTAACCGGCCCGGTCAGGATTTCTATACAAATAGTGATTCAAACATGTAAAAGAATCTAAGTGGAAATTGATTGACCGGAGAACACATCGATTATAATACATTTATAAGTAAAGCTTATTTCGCATAAGTGGTCTACACACAAAACAATGTGATTTCTGTACACATATAATACGTATATATGAGTTTTTATAGAAAGGTACTTCTATTAATTTTTAATTGGGGATTCTTTAGCCACCTACGTATAAGTTGCAAAATGTCATGAATGATGACAGCATTTTATTGATACACAAAATTTAATGAAGTGTCTTTTGTTTTTGTTTAAGATGACCGGTTTAAATGCAGCTGGCTTGGATCTCTGACAATTCTACGTCCACAATGTTACCGAGTTCCATCATGTTAATGCATACAGATTCCCATCCTCAAAGGATACGTCCATGGTCATTCGTTCCCATCCTCAAAGGATATATACTTCCATGGTCTTTCGTTCCCATCCTCAAAGGATACTTCCATGGTCATTCGTTCCCATCCTCAAAGGATACTTCCATGGTCATTCGTTCCCATCCTCAAAGGATATTTCCATGGTCATTCGTTCCCATCCTCAAAGGATATTTCCATGGTCATTCGTTTAGTATATGTAGCACATTTGTTTAGAAATGATGACATAATATTTGATTTCGTTTAGTAATGGTGACATTCGTTGAGGCATCGATAACATCATTTAACACCAAATCAAAGCTTTATTTTAGATCGAAAATAGATCAAGTGCACACGATTTTATATAACATGAGAGTAAACTCATGAGAATCTTGTTGTGCATTATTCCATTGCCGTTTATAGTATATTTACTAAAATAAATGATATTCAATAAAGTTTCTTAAGACTCAGTTGTACAACTATGCCAATAATGTTGTTTATCCGTATAATTTCCGAAAACATAACATTGAATACATAAGCTGGGAATACATACTGTCAAAAGTTAAATCACGCAGCCTAGAAAAATCACGATCGTCTCTGGAATATAATTATTTTAGACTTACCATACAGCGAAATAGTCTGCATGTCCTCATTAGCGGAGAGAAGCGATTACATTTTTTGTTGCGAATCGATGTCGTGTCGTCGTTTAGGACTGCATCACGCATTGACCTGGTTGCATACGAATGTGTTGTCAACAGCACAAACATTTCATCTACAACTAATATATAGGCTACAATGAGTCTAACGCTTTTAGAGTTTGACGCTGAAAGAGGTCAGGTGTGAAAAAGTTTTTGTATTTGCGTTTATTTATCGTCGCCACCTGTTTCCAATATGGGCGACGCCTCCGGTAGAATGTTTTGGCATTTTAGACGTTTGGATGATAGTGCATGGTACAGAAGATGTCCCAGTTCCAGAAAAAAATGGTTCTTTTACGTGCCCGATGTAAAGCATCGTACACGGGACCTCGGTTTTTGTCTCTATCCGAAAGACTGTTAATACTGTATATGGTGGAGCGGGGGATCCAACCTGCGAGCCCTGGATTACTTGTCCTGCGCGTTACCACTGGATCACGGATCCGCTACAAATGTCGATAAAACAACACGGTTTCCAGTTTTTATTGACACAAACGAATGTGTTATTAACAACACAAAATTATCAACTACAACTAATATATAGACTACAAGTATTTAGAGTCTAACACTTTTGATTTTTGAAGCGCGATTTCGGCCGCGGAGAGGTCAGGTGTGAAGAGTGTGAGACACTTGTAGTATATACACATATTCTATAGAAGGGATCACGAAGGGAGAGAACTCTAGATTGGATAAAGGGAAATAACTCGTGACAACCACATTATTCCCACGAGTTACGCAGAGAGAGAGAGTAGTTACCTGTAAACTTTAGGTATACATGTTCTATGTTAAAGTGTTTGCAGACAGAAATTCGTACAGGTACATACAGTCGCGTAGCTCCGAATGTTTAACATGAAGTAGACAAACATATAGATCCACTTTTGTATGGCCTCATAGAAGACGGCCGCGAAACATTGTAACGCCCACGCAAAAACAGTAATAATTCTCGAGCTATGCTAAATATACGTTGGTTTCAGTCAGAGGAGACTGTCACGAGTTCTCTCCCTTTATCCCTTATATATTTCCTTATGTTAAACTACTAGTACCAAGCTTTTTTAGGCTGTCGGGGGCAACCGTCATCTTGCCGAGGTTTTAACCGATGACTTCTGTCCTCTTAGTTAGTTCTAACTTACTACACTGCAGGTCTACTGAACTCAAATTGCTTTATAATAGGAGACATACATAATATTATAAAAAAAAGCATTTTCCCTGGACAAAATATTCAAGTCAATATGTTGTGCCTACCCTAGCATATACACTGCAAACGTTCCATTGTGGTCCTTTCCAGAGCAACATGATCATAGCAATGATTAATTATCCCGTAGCAAACTGTAAAACCTAAAACTATTTAACCTTCCTAGATCAACAAGAATCTCAACAACATTCAATGTTTGCAACAGTCAAAGGGTGTTCCTCTAAAGAGGTTGCAATATACACGGTATATACGCCTTCCTTTTCTTGCAATGCTGTTGACACACGGACATTCTCTCAGAAACAAACCAAATGTCGTATTTTAAAATAGCTAAATGACCTAAATAGTAATTATTGTAAAACTGCTTTAAAGAACCTAACAACGAACTATTTAATACGTGCTACTTTCGAAATAAGCCTTTTATAATTGAAGTTTATCAGAATCTTTTACAACAACATATGCATATACAGTAAAACCTCACTTAAAGACCACTTTAATAAAAAGACCATCTCGAAATTAAGAACAAAATATTCATGTCCATTTCACTGTTTTGCTCTCTATTCCACTCAATAAGAAGACCACCTCAATAAGAAGACTAGCTCAATAAGAAGACCACCTCAATAAGAAGACCAGTGTTCAAGGGTCCCAAGGGTGGTCGTCTTATTGAGGTTTTACTGTATGCAATCAGATAACGCCAAGCTGGAATGGTTGATTGAGGGATGGTAACAGGTTGGCAAATAATGATGATTCATTTCGACTAATGGTATACTTGATAAACTACAGTAAAACCTCACTTAAAGACCACCTCAAAATTTCAAGTCCGTTTTCACTGTTTTGCTCTTTATTCAACCTCAATATTACGACCACCTTTATATTGTGACCAGTTTTCTAGGGTCCCAAGGGTGGTCGTATTATTGAGGTTTTAATGTATGTCCACTTACCTTTTATATTAGCGATAAAGTATAGGTTATAATACTGAAAAAGGTATCTAGCAAGGGCTATTAGGAGAGAATATGTCATGGAATTAGTAGTTATTGTACGTTATTTTGTTTGTTAATCCCTGCTGTCAACATCGAAGTGATGAGATTCTAGTTTAGTAGAAGACTAGGTATCAAAACCACTTCTAACCTGTTGGAACACGAGCAACTAACCTTTATGAACCACAATAATACGAATGCCACTAGATGAAGAGTGTTATTTTATCTGTGCACATCATGGTGAACACAACACGTCTAATGTGTAGAGTCACACTCAAACGTCGTCATCTGACGACAGATAATTTGCACAAATTCATCGTAACACTCGCTCATCTTTATTATATCATTCTTCATTCTCATCACAACCGACCAGAATCGACGTAAGGAGCATACGGCGCAAACCACCATGGGTCTAGTAAGAATGTTGTCAAAATTCCAGGGTCGGAGGTGTTCAAAGCATTAAAACCTCTAGAAATTCAGTCTAGGGGCCTCATTGATAAGCATTTTAAGACGGAAATTGAAATATACTTAAAATTAGCAATAGTAATATACACCGGCCTATCGTTTTCCTTCAATGAAAACGAATGACATTTTTTTCTGAATAATTGTTGTTATCCACTATAAACTTATGACAAGTTTTATAAAAATCTACAATATTATAACAATGTAGCAGCAAAACGAACATTTTGAAATTTATCTTAAAATGTTTGTGAACAATGCCCTAGCTATGAACAATGCCCTAGCTATGAACAATGCCCTAGCTATGAACAATGCTCTAGCTATACTTCCCAGGCTGAAGTATAACGACAGGAGTTATCGCCAGTCGGGAATAAAAGCCACTAGATTCTACTCCTCAATGGTGCAAAACATTGACAAAGGCACAAGTAGTAATTCTCAGGGGTTCCATTTGACTCCTGAAAATCACAAAAGCCACATTTTGACCCTCAGGTTTTTGGCGGAAGGGTCAATTTCTCTCTAAAAGGTACGTAATTTGGCTATAAGTGGTGAAATCCGGTCTAAATTTATCCAAATTTTCCTCGAGATTCAGTCACTAGTGAAACCACTGAATTATCAGGTCATAACTTACAAACTTAGATATAATACCCCAATAACGTGTACCGAATCTGTCGTTTTCCGAGACTGTGTGCAATTTCTGAGACTACAACGGAATTTGGTTAGCAATGTTAACCGATCCTCCCATGATGTACGTCAAACATGAAAATAAGACGTCATGCAGTGAATTATATTAGTAATGGACACGTTAGGCTTAGTTCAAATGTGTTAACACTTGTTAAACATACATTTGAAATGTTTGCAGTACATATACAATATAAAATAATCATAGCAGGTTTGGAACAGTATGTAATATACTGGACCGGACCATGCAGTCGCGAAAACGGATGATAATTGGAAAAACGTAAATCGATTCAGACAGTTTAAAACAACACGAGGCTGTGCATGTTAAGCGTGAGGTCGCTATATTGATCTGATCAACACATATGTGTACAATTGTGTCCTCATATGCAGCTAATTAACAAAATGCATTAGTCAGGAATTGAATGGAAACAAGCGATGTTCGAAAAACATTATGCCCCCTGTGACCTTGACCTTTGACCCCGTGACCCTAAAATCTCCTCTGCTACACAAGATGAATGTGTGGACCAAGTTTGAGGATGATAAGTCAAGGGGTTCTTGAGTTATTGAAAATGTTACGGACGGCCGGAACGAAGGGGGGGCATAAAAATACACGAATCCAATGACAAAATGGTAAGCCCTTAATTTGTACTCACTAATTCAGGTGAATATGTGATCGATAATACACATCATTTATCGAATGGAAGTCGTAAGGCGGTCGTGAATTTATATGACGAAAACAAAATATGGTAAGGAATAATATTAAAAAAATATTTATTGACATATCTGTCGGTGGAATTGCTATAAGACTAAGTTCCAAAGAAAATCATTCAGTAAAATGGTACTGTCCTTTCAAGATTTCCCTCATTAGCAGGGTTACCCAGATATATATGAAGTTCCTTTGCATTCATATCAAAGACAGCGGATGCGGCTGTACCGACGTGTTTGGTAGCAGAGGGTAGTCGGTAGATTGGCTGAACTTGACTAGATCTGTCGCCGAGAATTTTGCAAGCGTCTTCCACACATGAAGGAATAGGGGCCTCGCTGGCAAAAGATTCCCTGGCCTTAGACCCTTTTAAAACATCGCATTCCTCCGTATCAGCGATATGTTTGTAGTGGTTTGTATGGACGTACTGTTTCGGCTCCGCGTCCTCTGTTGCTTTAGGTACATGAAGCACATCAACAATAGTCTTTCCCTACAATAACAAAGCACCATAATATCATTGCATAGGTTCCTAAAGGCCGTATGTGCCGCGACCTACACAATTTTCGACAAATCGAAAAAAAAAAATAGCAAAAAATTGCAATAAAAATAGGGGTTGTAAGAACTATGAATGATTTTATGCCGTATATGCATGTTTTTGGTGTTATTGTAAGCATATTTACCGGAACGAAATATTCACCAAAACGCATCTCTGACGATATAGCTAAAAAACATTTCCCGGGGTGCCATGCCCTCAGACCTCCTAAAACTAGGCCTGCACATCAATTTCAGCTAAGCTACGCCCCTGCATACGTGATAAACAAAACTACTTAGCTGTCAACGCCTACGTAGTCTGGTTTGTTTACGCTAAATGTTTAAATGTCCCATTGACAATTTAATCATTAACAAAACATACGCTCATACTCGAGCAAAAACAAAAACATGGATACAAGCAATAAGTGTGACTTAAATCTTTGTATGTCCCAACTATACTTCTTACACCAGCAATACGTTTCATATTTATACAGATTTGGGCAAAACCTGATCTATTAAAAATGCTTAAACGTATGAATAAAATATATAAATCTTGCAAGGATTATGAAATATATTTGACGTTCGAACATCATTCAAATGAATAAACTAGTGACACAGGTAATACCTGTACATGTGCTCAGTGCTCGGCTACTCCAAAAACACAAGCAGACATGCAAATATGTACATACATAATCTATCCAGATTTTACCAGATTCAACTAGTCACTGATCTAATGTGGCCCACTTTTGAATGTACAAAGCACTTGGTTAGAGATTCTTTACACAGACAAGTAAGAGACTTAAAAATGTAAAAGGCTACGCCTACAGTATGAACAGTTAAATATTATCTCAATAATTAGACCACCTCAAAATTAAGACCACCTCAATATTAAGACCATCTCAAAATTAAGAACGCAATGCTCAGGTCCATTTTCACTGTTTTGCTTAATATTCAACCTTGATACATATATTGAGGGTTTACTGTACATTAGGTCAGTGACTGGTTGTATCTAGTTGAATCTGGTGAGATAAACCACAGGTGACCGGTGAGTAGCCATGACATATAAAACCCGCATTGAAAATTTGTTTACTAGAAGAACAGAGTGAAGAGTGAAAACAATAAATTTTCAATGCGGGTTTTAAATGTCATGGCTACTCACCGGCCACCTGTGAGATAAACCTAACACAATGTTTGCGTTGTTAATGTAACCAGTAGAACGGGTATGACAATATTCATAACATATAAAGTACATAACAATTATCGTCTGATCAAATGCTGAACCACACCATTCAGTCACGTGTATCGACAGTTACAGCGAAATATAAACATGGAGATAGACTTCTGTATGTAGGGTTTTCCCTAGGGTTATTCAGCTAGGGGTCATTGGACCCTAGTGTTTGACAAATTAGGGGTCCTTAGTAAATATGTTGGGTCCCAGATATGCAGTTAATACTTGACAAAAGTTTATTATAGGGGTCCCAGGGATGCACAGTAAGTGGAAAAAGGGAGTCCCTAGAAAGAAAAGGGAGTCAGGGACTCAAGATATCTGCGTCAGGGAAATCTCTATGAAATGGATGGAATGAAGAGTATACAATATCAGATTATTATCAATATTCAACTTTACTTTTAATTAATAGTCCATTTGAGGTCGACATTAAGACAGTGTTATACAAATTTGACCTAGATCTATTTAGTTTTTATCTAATTTAGCCTCAAGTTTATTTGTTTAAGAGTAATGAATTCCTCAATGAAAACACGTTGTGTTTAATTATAGCGTTATTGATTGCGCAGAATATTTTAAGGAAAATCACCTTATTGGGATAGACTTCGATCGACCACATGTCGGACGTTTCTGTGCTCGCGGCATTTATGTTGATTCCATATGAACAGCCGTATGGTTCGCATTCCATCAGCTGTACAACTTCTTCAATTGATTCGCATCTTAACAACGCTCGCAAGAGGACAAACAAAAGCACAGATCCTCGATTGAATTTCTGAGGTACCAACGAGTTTATCGTAAACACAAAATGCTTGTTCATAGCAAAAGTAGAACCAGCCAAACAGCCAGGAAATACAAAACTGAAAAACCTCTCATTTCTGGCTTGCAACACTTCACTTATGCTGCATTCAACATTTCGGTCGTCAAGCCCATCTGCATTTCTTTCCACTTCTACCTCAATAAGAAATGCATTACATGATGTATCAGTCGTCCAGTCTTCATTGTGCGCAATCAGTCTACATTGATCCGTATGAACTAAAACGTCGGTGCACCCAGCAACGTCATCTTCGTCGTCTGGGTCATCTTGGTTCAGCCAATCAGTTGTCAATGTTATTTCTGAAATCATGTTTTGTAAAAATAATTCGTCGAACGGCATACCGGATCCATTCGCCATCCCGCGAATTTCTTCGACAATATTTGGGAAGCATTCGGTAGTTTTCGCCAAATATTCATCAAAAACACCTTTCCCTACCTTCGACTCATAAAAATGCCTCATCAATTTTCCCGTATCAGAATCATTGTTCATTGTGAAGTTCTGTCTGAAAGTACTTCCAATTTTAAAACCTACATCATAATTATTGTCCGCTTTGAATTTTAGAATCGGTAAAGATTTTGGCACGCACGACGTAGTCATCTTGTACAGTCTCCGCAACAGTTTCATAAAAGTTCACGCTTACCAGACACGCAATTGTGTTATGCAGTAGCGCTGTATAATGTTGTGTTGTTGTCAAATCAACACACTAAATAACACATATACACGTTTGAATATGCACTCCTTATAACCAAAGTATAGATTCACACTTCGCAAAATGTTCAAGCGTGTGATTCCATGGACCAAAACAATGACCTACTGATAACGGCTACTAAAGAGTTCAATTCAGGGGAGATAATCAAGCAGTCGCATGGAGAAATAAGACTACGAGACTAATGTCCCTTAATATTCTTCGTTTTACCGCTTATAATAAATTCGTACCGTCGACATGATCTGACGAATGAGTAAATATTGCATGAACACTATAAACAGAAAATGACTAATTCAGACATTTACACAGTCTTTTCTCTTATGAGTCTGAAAATGTTAAATGAGTGCTGATAATTGTTTTGGTTCATTTTCTTTGAGCTTTTAGTGTGATTATGAATCATGCGATTAATGACTGGGTTTAAGTGCCCCACTCCGCACTCAAGTCTTAAAAACTACTCCCACTGTTTGAGTACAACAAGCCCTAGCCCTAGCCCTACTTCCACCACTCATATTACATCCATATCTCTAAGAAAATGTGCCATAAAGAAAGTTCAGCACTCATTTAACATTAGCATACGTTTATCACACTCAATATGAGTCACTTTCAGATTCAAAAGAGTAAATTTGCGATTTGAAATTTAAGTGCTGAGCTAGTGTAAGTATTCGTTTGTTGCCCTTCCCTGCGCGTGATTTCTCCTTTTCTTTTGCCTGGATATGTGGCCTTCAATATTCTGCGTTTTTCACTTTTAATACACGGACTTATATATGGATGAGACCACCTCATTAATAAGATATAGGCCTACTTTTCACGTATCAGACTTACATTTTTCATTCATGTTTCAACCTGGCAAAAAGATACAGAATATATCTTTTACATTTCGTTTGACTACATATATCGAATGTAAAACGTATTAAGTGTTAAAATAAATTAACCATGACGAACGAACGATCTTCGTTCAAAATACAGTGCAACCTGTCCGTAACGGCATTCACTTGAGCAGCAACCTCTCTTTAACAACTGTATCACATAGTGATGGCGCGATTCTCGAAAATATTCGAAAAATCGTCGCTAGACGTCTTATGTCGTCGACAAGCGATTTTGAACTACAACAATCGATTATAATCGGAACTTGTGACTGAAGTGTTATGATGATGTTATAAATATTCAAATCAAGTTTAAAGTTATAAACCCGGATATACTTTCAAATCTTAAATCTAGTCAATACATGTAAAACACATCTAGTCAATAGTAGTTAACATATTTATTGAATGATAAAATCATGAATAAGAAAATAACAGGGAGGTTATATTATTAACATTACAACCCAACAAACAGTATAAAATACATAGACATGTGAAAACTAAGCAACATTAAGAATACAATCAATATTAAAACAAGGACATAGATGAGTATGCAATTCAAAATCACAAAACGACGTTATGACGTTGGTATGTTCACCACATGGCCGTATGTCCTGTTATTCATTTTAATGTTAATTTAACAATTTGTGAGACAGTTAAATATAATTTTGTATATGTGTTGAAAAGATGCTGATAATACAAAACTGAAAACTAATATTTGTATGTTAGACACACTTATTTGTTTTTTACAAAACCGACATTTAAACACAAATGATAGTTAATATTAATATTCATAATATCAAAGTGAAACATTATGGTTTAAGCTCATACATAATTATAACAGTAAGCTTATAATAACATACCTGAAATAGAAACATTGATTATAGACAGGACATGAAAAGGAATATGAGTAATACAATAATATGTTGACAATTATGAATAAAGCATATGACAATTGGATACTGAAGATTTTATTACTTTTTAATCATTAGTATTTTTTGTATATTCTAAATGAATGCCCCATGAAATATTTTTTATATCAAATGAATATGGATAATTAGTCTATAACTATTGCGCACTAGTTATACACCAATTAAACAACTCATTTGCAATATGAAGTCTAAACACAGTTTTGGGAGTTACGTATGCTTATGATATGATACAGGTACTAAATATATAACCTGAACAGAAATATGAACAAGATAAGAAATGCATAACATATAAAATTAATAACTGATAAAATGTAATAATTATTATACTATACTATACGTTTATTGGTACAATCTGCACATACAGTGCCTTTGACCATTAACAAAATAAACATAATATGAGATGGTCAAGACAGTAAATATACATGTTACAAATACAATATCAAACATGTAATATAAGGAAACACAGAACAAAGATATTTGTGTATAAGAATGAATATTAAATGTAAGCAGCAATGGAATAACATTTTAGTGTCTTAATGTTACACAATCATAAATATATATAACTATACGTGAACAGGAGAAGATATTTTAAGAACAGCAAATCTTACTATGGAGCAATTAATGTAAGTTTGTCTTGTCTCTCATTGCATTAAAAACTAATTTAGCAGAGTTGACAATAACTGTGCTATTTTTATTAGACATAATATTATAAAACTGGATCCATCACTAAAATATCCATCACTAAAAATCACTTGCATTTTATATACATTAATTAATCAACGTACATGCATTCATAGCCTATGTAAAGCACCAACAATCTACATGATTGCATTTCTTCAAAACCAAATGCAATATATAAATAAGTTATGGCCTTATAGGATAGTCATGCAACTTTGAATAATAAGCCCTTGTAAGAATTCACAATAATAAATAATCAAATTTCTAATTTTTGCTATATGCAACTTTTGTTGTTGTACTAATCAAAGTATAACTTACGCAACAGAAGGATCAGCCATATTATTTAATAATTTATGTAGTAATCATTTCATACAACTTAGTATTTTGGGTAGAATGCATGAGTATGTTATGCAACTTTTGAGATCATTCCCCAATTAGTATTCAATGATAGCAAATACATTCATTCTTCTATACGCAACCTTTTTTATGGTTCTGATCAAAGTATACTCAAACGCAAAAGAAAGTATGCACTTTTGATTTTTTTATTATTTTAATTCTACAAGGTATAAAGTTGTCAAATTTGAAACATACGAATATCGGTCGTTACGGTTTATAGCAACAACGAAAAATCGTCCAAACTATGGCTAGTTATTACATAATAGCCCGAATTGCGATTTTGCAGGATTTCGACGTGGAACATGTATACACAAGTACAAGTGGCCAAACTTGTTTTCACTACATTCTTTCACACATGTATACTGCAAATATCACTGTAGATTTAGAAAATTTATAACACAGAATATGCCACGACTATCAGAACATCAGCGTATTGGCGCATTAATGATGCTGGTCAGAGGTGACTCAGTCGCTTCAGTTTCACGGACACTTAACAGCCATAGAAACACTATAATCAAGTTACGTGATAGGTGTATGCTAACTGTTGCCGACAGTCCCCGATCGAGCAGGTCACGCGTGACTGGCGTCATACTGGACCGTCACATTGAGTTGATACATGAGATGTTGGTACCAAACCGCCTCTATTACAGAGTTATTAGACGGAATGGTGGTCATACCAGATATTAATGCAACATTTAACATCATTTTGCAACAAATTACAGTTAATTATCGCAAGAAAACACACCCTTGGCTATTTGTGTATTTTTTATTTGACCCCTACTGCATGTTCAATGTTCATCAAAGGCATCCAAACACTGCTAGAAATGTACGCTGGAATAAGAACTTCACACGCACATTGTTGTCCGAGATGAGTAAGGATATATCGTGGCAACTCTTGAAGACAGACTGAGAAACTATTGCAGCAATTCTTTGAATCTATCCTGATGTAGAATCCCTCTAAGTAATTTTCCAGAGGTCAAAATCTGAATCTTGTGGGTCGAATGACCATAGCGGACATCTCAAAATTGAGCCCTTAAATTAAAAATCATTACATATGATTATAATTTCTTGTAAAACCGTGAATTTTCCTGTAAAAACAACCTGTTTTATTTGAATTTGAAACTCCAATAATTGAGCTGATGCACAAAAAACACTTATCTATTTAAAATGTTTAGTATGATTTGATTATGAAAAATGTCATGAACAGGTTGCAAATATATTTTCCAAATTAAACTAGAATAAGTAACAAGATAAAAAATATACATTACATAGAAATGTGAATAATTATTTCAGATTTTGCCTAATTGCATAAACCCCAAAAAAGTGTTATGTTTGCTCTGGTCTAATTAATACATCTTTGAAATGTACCTCAAGAAAATCTAAGACAGTCATGATGTCAAAATGCATAAATATTGAAAAAAAAATTAAGGCATCTTAACTAACACTTAAATCAAGATGAACAAGCTAGGTTAACAGTGGGGCATATTGGTCCAGGGGTAAAACCCTTAACTACTATTCCATTTAGTACATTCAAATCCCTCCTGATATTCAGAGTCCTGAGTAAGTCACTAATACTGATTGGTAACACAGAAAACTGTCATAGAGGGATTAAATTAAGTTGTAATCACTGGTTTCACAATCGAGGTGAAATATGTCAGTTTAAACTAACTGACCATTTATAGAAACATGGACAAATGAGAGTCACGTCATATTACCTGCCCATGTGTATGTCCAATACCATTATAGATTCATGATGACAATGCAGAACCATGCTAGCCATGTTTACCAATATACTCTGCTTCATCTATCCGGTAAAATACATGCTTAATACCTGCAAAATCATGTGACATTGTGAACATTGTTTTGTACATATTTACTTATATTAACTAAGTCAAGGGCCATAACTTTGCACTTAGTGAGCACGGCCAAAACTGAAACCACAGGTGCACAACTACACAGGCTGGTGAACATTCCTGTAAAGTGTTACGACTCTGGCTCATATTCTGTTGGAGATATGAGTGAAACAAGATTTTGTGACAGACGGAAGGACGGACGCACAAGGAAAAAAATATATGCCCCCCTTTTCAGAGTGGGGCCATAAAAACAGTTGTGTTTTACATTATTATAATGACCTCGTATCTTTTTTCATTTTTAGCCTCCTTATAGACTGGTTCAGAATTATTGTTCACTTGACAAGAGCAGCTTTCTTTGAGAGAATATCAAGACACCAGACTGACAAGGGAAGTAACTCAGTTGTATCATCCACCAAATCCTCCTAGCGATAAAAGAATGAACAGATATTCATATATATGCCCTTTTAAAGAGTCCCTCAGATGCTAGAATTATGGTTCTTATACACTCAACACTCCTGCTTTCCCCGTACCAATATCTAAAGTTTGAAGTGAATCTCGCCACAAGTTATGATCTGGACAAGCAATATGAACAGGTGTTTTCATCACTAGATGCCAAACCTGTGGGGCATGACAATTGAGGAATATGAAAATAATACCAGAAGTGTTCTAGTTGTTATGCATGGACAGTTAGTAGTATAATGGAATTAATGCTGAATGATTTTCATTCATTTATCTATGTTTGTATGATATTGTAAAATAGAATATACATGTATACACAATGTAGAATAAGAAATGGACACTTTATAACTTCAGCAGATATTGCACAGAAAGGTTTCAAATTGGTGAACACTGTAATTTACTCCAAGTTCATATCTTGAATAATTACAACATCATTATGATGGTTTGGGGCAAAACTATTTAAAAATCATCTTCAACAACACTTAATTACAACAGCTTTCCACGTAACACTTAATATTTTGATGGCAGATTTAGTTCCACTTACTTCATTATCTTTTCTTTGGTTATGTTTGACGTATCGACCAATATGGACACAAGCATAACTAAGGGAAGCAACTCATCATCTATGAAAATTATAAAAAATATAATAAATATGTCATGTTATACAGTAAGCGGTTCATTCGAGTTATATACAATGCATTATGTTCACTTCATGTAGAATGATTCCAGTTCCTTACGCAATTGTGACTCGTTCTATATGATGCAAGCGTGGGATGAAACTATTAGGCATGTCAACTTATTACAATATTGTGACTCGGACACGTATGCAGTAACAATGGAAACTAGCTCACATTCTACACTTAGTGGCTCATTATGCATGTGACTCTTCCACGTTATGCATTTGTGACTCGTTCACTTTGACTTTGTGACTCGGACACGTTATATGCACATTGTGACATGTCACGTAATGCAGTAAAATACTCATTATGCAGCATCGGACTGGTTCACGTTATGCAGATTTTAACCTGTTCATGTTACACAGTTTGCAACTTGTTCACATTATGCAGTAAGTAGGAGAGGGAAAAACATGGGGGCAATGCAAACAGAAGCTGCTCAGTGAAACAGAAAAAGCTGTAAACTGGAATGCAGAGTTCATTAAAGGAAGGATGAAGTTGGTACATGGAGAGCGAGAAAAGAATCATTAGAATTAAAAGTAATAAGTGATTAGAGTTACAAGTCAACGATTAATCAAAAACAGTAAACTATAAACAGTTGAACAGAAAACAATCAACAGTTGAACAGTAAAACAGTGAACAATGAACAGAAATAAACAGTAAACAAAAACAATAAATTGAAAATAATAAAAATAAAAACAATAAAAACGATGAACGAAAGAACAGTAAACAATTAACAAAGAACTGAACAATAAACAAAGAACAGTAAACAATAAACAATAAACAAAGAACTGTAAACAATAAACTACAAAAACTGAAAAATAAACGAAGAACAGTAAACAATAAACGAAGAACAGTAAACAATAAACTAAGCACCAACAAAGAACAAAGAACAATAAACAAAGAACTGTGAACAAAAACAAAGAACTGTGAACAATAAACAAAGAACTGTAAACAATAAATGAAGAACAGTAAACAATAAACAAAGCACAGTAAACAATGAACAAAGAACATTAAACAATAAACAAAGAACTGTGAACAATAAGCAAAGAACTGTAAACAATAAGCAAAGAAATATCACAATCCAAATAGTTCAGCAATTTTTATAAAGGACAATGCCAATTATCATTCATGAAAAGTTTCAACAAGATAGACCCATTGGTTTCAGGGACATGAAATTTAAGCAAGTATTGACTGTAGGGCCTAAATCTCTCAGATCAGCTAAATATACAAGAACAATAATATCACTCACCAGTTTTTTTCAATAAAATAAAAATAAAGATAACCCTGCTTTAAGTACACAGCAATGCACTCCTATATCAGGTTTGTTCCAACATTGTAGATATGAAGTATGAACTGCTATTTATACCACTGGCCATCATAAGTGTTGTTCAAATGGTCCACATGTAGAGTGAAAATAACGGTGTATCTGTAAAGAACAAAACAATCATGTAATATCTGTTTTGAAATAAGTCTGTATCTAACGAATCAAGTTGGCTAAATCCTTCAAATGGTTCAAAAGTAATGAAGCGGACACTATTTGGACAGACGGATGGACAGACAGATAACCCAAGCAAAAACTATTATATGGGGGCGACATAATTATACATATCTTGAATAATTACAACATCATTATGATGGTTTGGGGCAAAACTATTTAAAAATCATCTTCAACAACACTTAATTACAACAGCTTTCCACGTAACACTTAATATTTTGATGGCAGATTTAGTTCCACTTACTTCATTATCTTTTCTTTGGTTATGTTTGACGTATCGACCAATATGGACACAAGCATAACTAAGGGAAGCAACTCATCATCTATGAAAATTATAAAAAATATAATAAATATGTCATGTTATACAGTAAGCGGTTCATTCGAGTTATATACAATGCATTATGTTCACTTCATGTAGAATGATTCCAGTTCCTTACGCAATTGTGACTCGTTCTATATGATGCAAGCGTGGGATGAAACTATTAGGCATGTCAACTTATTACAATATTGTGACTCGGACACGTATGCAGTAACAATGGAAACTAGCTCACATTCTACACTTAGTGGCTCATTATGCATGTGACTCTTCCACGTTATGCATTTGTGACTCGTTCACTTTGACTTTGTGACTCGGACACGTTATATGCACATTGTGACATGTCACGTAATGCAGTAAAATACTCATTATGCAGCATCGGACTGGTTCACGTTATGCAGATTTTAACCTGTTCATGTTACACAGTTTGCAACTTGTTCACATTATGCAGTAAGTAGGAGAGGGAAAAACATGGGGGCAATGAAAACAGAAGCTGCTCAGTGAAACAGAAAAAGCTGTAAACTGGAATGCAGAGTTCATTAAAGGAAGGATGAAGTTGGTACATGGAGAGCGAGAAAAGAATCATTAGAATTAAAAGTAATAAGTGATTAGAGTTACAAGTCAACGATTAATCAAAAACAGTAAACTATAAACAGTTGAACAGAAAACAATCAACAGTTGAACAGTAAAACAGTGAACAATGAACAGAAATAAACAGTAAACAAAAACAATAAATTGAAAATAATAAAAAGAAAAACAATAAAAACGATGAACGGAAGAACAGTAAACAATTAACAAAGAACTGAACAATAAACAAAGAACAGTAAACAATAAACAATAAACAAAGAACTGTAAACAATAAACTACAAAAACTGAAAAATAAACGAAGAACAGTAAACAATAAACGAAGAACAGTAAACAATAAACTAAGCACCAACAAAGAACAAAGAACAATAAACAAAGAACTGTGAACAAAAACAAAGAACTGTGAACAATAAACAAAGAACTGTAAACAATAAATGAAGAACAGTAAACAATAAACAAAGCACAGTAAACAATGAACAAAGAACATTAAACAATAAACAAAGAACTGTGAACAATAAGCAAAGAACTGTAAACAATAAGCAAAGAAATATCACTATCCAAATAGTTCAGCAATTTTTATAAAGGACAATGCCAATTATCATTCATGAAAAGTTTCAACAAGATAGACCCATTGGTTTCAGGGACATGAAATTTAAGCAAGTATTGACTGTAGGGTCTAAATCTCTCAGATCAGCTAAATATACAAGAACAATAATATCACTCACCAGTTTTTTTCAATAAAATAAAAATAAAGATAACCCTGCTTTAAGTACACAGCACTGCACTCCTATATCAGGTTTGTTCCAACATTGTAGATATGAAGTATGAACTGCTATTTATACCACTGGCCATCATAAGTGTTGTTCCAATGGTCCACATGTAGAGTAAAAATAACGGTGTATCTGTAAAGAACAAAACAATCATGTAATATCTGTTTTGAAATAAGTCTGTATCTAACGAATCAAGTTGGCTAAATCCTTCAAATGGTTCAAAAGTAATGAAGCGGACACTATTTGGACAGACGGATTGACAGACAGATAACCCAAGCAAAACTATTATATGGGGGCGACATAATTATACATATCTTGAATAATTACAACATCATTATGATGGTTTGGGGCAAAACTATTTAAAAATCATCTTCAACAACACTTAATTACAACAGCTTTCCACGTAACACTTAATATTTTGATGGCAGATTTAGTTCCACTTACTTCATTATCTTTTCTTTGGTTATGTTTGACGTATCGACCAATATGGACACAAGCATAACTAAGGGAAGCAACTCATCATCTATGAAAATTATAAAAAATATAATAAATATGTCATGTTATACAGTAAGCGGTTCATTCGAGTTATATACAATGCATTATGTTCACTTCATGTAGAATGATTCCAGTTCCTTACGCAATTGTGACTCGTTCTATATGATGCAAGCGTGGGATGAAACTATTAGGCATGTCAACTTATTACAATATTGTGACTCGGACACGTATGCAGTAACAATGGAAACTAGCTCACATTCTACACTTAGTGGCTCATTATGCATGTGACTCTTCCACGTTATGCATTTGTGACTCGTTCACTTTGACTTTGTGACTCGGACACGTTATATGCACATTGTGACATGTCACGTAATGCAGTAAAAGACTCATTATGCAGCATCGGACTGGTTCACGTTATGCAGATTTTAACCTGTTCATGTTACGCAGTTTGCAACTTGTTCACATTATGCAGTAAGTAGGAGAGGGAAAAACATGGGGGCAATGAAAACAGAAGCTGCTCAGTGAAACAGAAAAAGCTGTAAACTGGAATGCAGAGTTCATTAAAGGAAGGATGAAGTTGGTACATGGAGAGCGAGAAAAGAATCATTAGAATTAAAAGTAATAAGTGATTAGAGTAACAAGTCAACGATTAATCAAAAACAGTAAACAAGCGTGGGATGAAACTATTAGGCATGTCAACTTATTACAATATTGTGACTCGGACACGTATGCAGTAACAATGGAAACTAGCTCACATTCTACACTTAGTGGCTCATTATGCATGTGACTCTTCCACGTTATGCATTTGTGACTCGTTCACTTTGACTTTGTGACTCGGACACGTTATATGCACATTGTAACATGTCACGTTATGCAGTAAAAGACTCATTATGCAGCATTGGACTGGTTCACGTTATACAGATTTTAACCTGTTCATGTTACGCAGTTTGCAACTTGTTCACATTATGCAGTAAGTAGGAGAGGGAAAAACATGGGGGCAATGAAAACAGAAGCTGCTCAGTGAAACAGAGAAAGCTGTAAACTGGAATGCAGAGTTCATCAAAGGAAGGATGAAGTTGGTACATGGAGAGCGAGTAAAGAATCATTAGAATTAAAAGTAATAAGTGATTAGAGAAACCAGTCAACAATAAATCAAAAACAGTAAACTATAAACAGTTGAACAGAAAACAATCAACAGTTGAACAGTAAAACAGTGAACAATGAACAGAAATAAACAGTAAACAAAAACAATAAATTGAAAATAATAAAAAGAAAAACAATAAAAACGATGAACGGAATAACAGTAAACAATTAACAAAAAACTGAACAATAAACAAAGAACAGTAAACAATAAAAAATAAACAATAAACAAAGAACTGTAAACAATAAACTACAAAAACTGAAAAATAAACGAAGAACAGTAAACAATAAACGAAGAACAGTAAACAATAAACTAAGCACCAACAAAGAACAAAGAACAATAAACAAAGAACTGTGAACAAAAACAAAGAACTGTGAACAATAAACAAAGAACTGTAAACAATAAATGAAGAACAGTAAACAATGAACAAAGAACATTAAACAATAAACAAAGAACTGTGAACAATAAGCAAAGAACTGTAAACAATGAACAAAGCACAGTAAACAATGAACAAAGAACATTAAACTATAAACAAAGAACTGTGAACAATAAGCAAAGAACTGTAAACAATAAGCAAAGAAATATGACAATCCAAATAGTTCAGGAATTTTTATAAAGTACAATGCCAATTATCATTCATGAAAAGTTTCAACACGATAGACCCATTGGTTTCAGGGACATGAAATTTAAGCAAGTATTGACTGTAGGGCCTAAATCTCTCAGATCAGCTAAATATACAAGAACAAAAATATTACTCACCAGCTTTTTTTCAATAAAATAAAAATAATGATAACCCTGCTTTAAGTACACAGCACTGCACTCCTATATCAGGTTTGTTCCAACATTGTAGATATGAAGTATGAACTGCTATTTATACCACTGGCCATCATAAGTGTTGTTCCAATGGTCCACATGTAGAGTGAAAATAACGGTGTATCTGTAAAGAACAAAACAATCATGTAATATCTGTTATGAAATAAGTCTGTATCTAATGAATCAAGTTGGCTAAATCCTTCAAATGGTTCAAAAGTAATGAAGCGGACACTATTTGGACAGACGGATGGACAGACAGATAACCCAAGCAAAAACTATTATATGGGGGCGACATAATTATACATATCTTGAATAATTACAACATCATTATGATGGTTTGGGGCAAAACTATTTAAAAATCATCTTCAACAACACTTAATTACAACAGCTTTCCACGTAACACTTAATATTTTGATGGCAGATTTAGTTCCACTTACTTCATTATCTTTTCTTTGGTTATGTTTGACGTATCGACCAATATGGACACAAGCATAACTAAGGGAAGCAACTCATCATCTATGAAAATTATAAAAAATATAATAAATATGTCATGTTATACAGTAAGCGGTTCATTCGAGTTATATACAATGCATTATGTTCACTTCATGTAGAATGATTCCAGTTCCTTACGCAATTGTGACTCGTTCTATATGATGCAAGCGTGGGATGAAACTATTAGGCATGTCAACTTATTACAATATTGTGACTCGGACACGTATGCAGTAACAATGGAAACTAGCTCACATTCTACACTTAGTGGCTCATTATGCATGTGACTCTTCCACGTTATGCATTTGTGACTCGTTCACTTTGACTTTGTGACTCGGACACGTTATATGCACATTGTGACATGTCACGTAATGCAGTAAAAGACTCATTATGCAGCATCGGACTGGTTCACGTTATGCAGATTTTAACCTGTTCATGTTACGCAGTTTGCTACTTGTTCACATTATGCAGTAAGTAGGAGAGGGAAAAACATGGGGGCAATGAAAACAGAAGCTGCTCAGTGAAACAGAAAAAGCTGTAAACTGGAATGCAGAGTTCATTAAAGCAAGGATGAAGTTGGTACATGGAGAGCGAGAAAAGAATCATCAGAATTAAAAGTAATAAGTGATTAGAGTAACAAGTCAACGATAAATCAAAAACAGTAAACTATAAACAGTTGAACAGAAAACAATCAACAGTTGAACAGTAAAACAGTGAACAATGAACAGAAATAAACAGTAAACAAAAACAATAAATTGAAAATAATAAAAATAAAAACAATAAAAACGATGAACGGAAGAACAGTAAACAATTAACAAAGAACTGAACAATAAACAAAGAACAGTAAACAATAAACAATAAACAAAGAACTGTAAACAATAAACTACAAAAACTGAAAAATAAACGAAGAACAGTAAACAATAAACGAAGAACAGTAAACAATAAACTAAGCACCAACAAAGAACAAAGAACAATAAACAAAGAACTGTGAACAAAAACAAAGAACTGTGAACAATAAACAAAGAACTGTAAACAATAAATGAAGAACAGTAAACAATAAACAAAGCACAGTAAACAATGAACAAAGAACATTAAACAATAAACAAAGAACTGTGAACAATAAGCAAAGAACTGTAAACAATAAGCAAAGAAATATCACAATCCAAATAGTTCAGCAATTTTTATAAAGGACAATGCCAATTATCATTCATGAAAAGTTTCAACAAGATAGACCCATTGGTTTCAGGGACATGAAATTTAAGCAAGTTATGACTGTAGGGCCTAAATCTCTCAGATCAGCTAAATATACAAGAACAATAATATCACTCACCAGTTTTTTTCAATAAAATAAAAATAAAGATAACCCTGCTTTAAGTACACAGCACTGCACTCCTATATCAGGTTTGTTCCAACATTGTAGATATGAAGTATGAACTGCTATTTATACCACTGGCCATCATAAGTGTTGTTCCAATGGTCCACATGTAGAGTGAAAATAACGGTGTATCTGTAAAGAATAAAACAATCATGTAATATCGGTTATGAAATAAGTCTGTATCTAATGAATCAAGTTGGCTAAATCCTTCAAATAGTTCAAAAGTAATGAAGCGGACACTATTTGGACAGACGGATGGACAGACAGATAACCCAAGCAAAAACTATTATATGGGGGCGACATAATTATACATATCTTGAATAATTACAACATCATTATGATGGTTTGGGGCAAAACTATTTAAAAATCATCTTCAACAACACTTAATTACAACAGCTTTCCACGTAACACTTGATATTTTGATGGCAGATTTAGTTCCACTTACTTCATTATCTTTTCTTTGGTTATGTTTGACGTATCGACCAATATGGACCCAAGCATAACTAAGGGAAGCAACTCATCATCTATGCAAATTATAAAAAATATAATAAATATGTCATGTTATACAGTAAGCGGTTCATTCGAGTTATATACAATGCATTATGTTCACTTCATGTAGAATGATTCCAGTTCCTTACGCAATTGTGACTCGTTCTATATGATGCAAGCGTGGGATGAAACTATTAGGCATGTCAACTTATTACAATATTGTGACTCGGACACGTATGCAGTAACAATGGAAACTAGCTCACATTCTACACTTAGTGGCTCATTATGCATGTGACTCTTCCACGTTATGCATTTGTGACTCGTTCACTTTGACTTTGTGACTCGGACACGTTATATGCACATTGTGACATGTCACGTTATGCAGTAAAAGACTCATTATGCAGCATTGGACCGGTTCACGTTATACAGATTTTAACCTGTTTATGTTACGCAGTTTGCAACTTGTTCACATTATGCAGTAAGTAGGAGAGGGAAAAAACATGGGGGAAATGAAAACAGAAGCTGCTCAGTGAAACAGAAAAAGCTGTAAACTGGAATGCAGAGTTCATTAAAGGAAGGATGAAGTTGGTACATGGAGAGCGAGAAAAGAATCATTAGAATTAAAAGTAATAAGTGATTAGAGTAACAAGTCAACGATAAATCAAAAACAGTAAACTATAAACAGTTGAACAGAAAACAATCAACAGTTGAACAGTAAAACAGTGAACAATGAACAGAAATAAACAGTAAACAAAAACAATAAATTGAAAATAATAAAAATAAAAACAATAAAAACGATGAACGGAAGAACAGTAAACAATTAACAAAGAACTGAACAATAAACAAAGAACAGTAAACAATAAACAATAAACAAAGAACAGTAAACAATAAATGAAGAACAGTAAACAATGAACAAAGAACATTAAACAATAAACAAAGAACTGTGAACAATGAACAAAGAACAATAAACAAATAACTGTGAACAATAAACAAAGAACTGTAAACAATAAGCAAAGAAATATGACAACCCAAATAGTTCAGCAATTTTTATAAAGGACAATGCCAATTATCATTCATGAAAAGTTTCAACACGATAGACCCATTGGTTTCAGGGACATGAAATTTAAGCAAGTATTGACTGTAGGGCCTAAATCTCTCAGATCAGCTAAATATACAAGAACAAAAATATCACTCACCAGTTTTTTTCAATAAAATAAAAATAAAGATAACCCTGCTTTAAGTACACAGCACTGCACTCCTATATCAGGTTTGTTCCAACATTGTAGATATGAAGTATGAACTGCTATTTATACCACTGGCCATCATAAGTGTTGTTCCAATGGTCCACATGTAGAGTGAAAATAACGGTGTATCTGTAAAGAACAAAACAATCATGTAATATCTGTTATAAAATAAGTCTGTATCTAATGAAACAAGTAGGCTAAACAAGATAAGTATGAAACAGAACATTATCATAATATTACTCTCAACATGGGGAACATTTCAAATGGGAAGTTCAAATCCTTCAAGTGGTTCAAAAATTGGAGAATAACACAGAGAGCATCATCAGTACCCCACCCACTAAATGTCAAGGATTGGTTGTACAAGTCCAGAATGCGAGTAAAGTTTTGTTAATCATGTCGCGCATACACACACAGCTTGTAAAAACAAAAGTTTATTCATCCGAACATTTAATTATTTCTTTTTAAGGCGAGGGTGAGGAGAATTGTTGGCACTATTGCAAACGCGCGCCATTTCTGCGGATTTGATTCACTACTAAATCGAGCACTTTTCGACTTTCACAACAAATCTACGCTAATTGTCAACATATACATACAAAATAATGCATTATACGCGCATAATTTCACAAAACAACAAGAAAAAAGCACTTACTTTTGTAAACAGTCCGTTCTGGTCCTCCGAGCAAGTGAAAATGTTCAAACCTACGTGATCAATGCGTCACATAGTTAGGATATCCCCCGGGTTGGTATATATATATACATATATGTGTGTGGAGATTTCCTCTTATCCTGCAGTACAAACAACAATATACCGTTAACATCGTGCTCGAATCGCAATGAAAACAAAGACATGATTTAACGTCTGACTGAACTTCAATGGATCTAAAGTTAAATATTGTTTGTATGACTGAAGTATAATAAAAATACTAAAGTGACCACTAGTGCTGTTAGATTGACAGGTGTATGAACTTTCAGGACCGATCCATGCCAATTTAGGTAAGGAAAAGTCCTCGTGCGTAAAGCTATCACTGCTGTTTGGATTACATTTCAAAACACTACCGGGGCCTTTTCTCTGACAAGCTTACGGACAAACACGAACATTTCAATACTCCCATTTTGAAATGTAACGGTCCAGATAATATATTCATATGTTCGAGGTTATTAAAACCGCACTATACTCAGTCTGCTGTACGATTACAATAATTGTCATCTAACTCACCGAGTGACCGATACATATAACATGTATAATGTTAAAACTTTGGGATGAAAAAGACTTTCTTCAAACATTAGAAACCAAGTCTTGGTCACTTCTAGAGAAATATAGGATGATTAAGACCCCTTCTTAAAGATTGGAACAACTTTTGCTTTCTTGAAAAGTGATGGAAAACTAGATGCTTAGATATGATATCAAAAGTCAGTTTAAGAAATTACACTCCTAAGCCATCTAGCCCTGTTGCTTTACTTGTGTCGAGTGACTGCAGTTGACACACTCCTCAGTGATACAGGGAATATGCAATAATGTAGCTCTAGAAGGGTTAACCGAGATCGCTTGCAAACAGCAACACGGACTGCTCAGGAAATAAGGGGATATAACTAGCAACGCATTAAGATCCACAATGAGTCGACGCCTGTTAGACGCCGAAATTTCAGTCCATGATCCATATAGGGGTGAAGTCTTGACACCTAGAAGCGACGTCGCCGTTAGAGGTTGTGTCGTCGGCATCTACGAACGGTTCTTATGATATAAGAGTAATGCAAAACTCCATTGATGATAAATGTAGTAAAAAAGAGATAAATATATTTGTATGAATGAGTTAAACTGTCAGCATTATAATTATACTAAAAAGCAAGAAATTTCGATTATTTCCGATTCGATTATCGATTATGAGTAGATGATCATACATGTTCAGACGGACCTCGTTTATTCGACAACCCTGTATCCGAATATTCGGTATCATACGAAATAAGCATCAGGTCCCGATATATCTTCTTATGCACGTCGAATTGAATTGGGTTATTGGAAACCATGTATTGTTCGAAATAAAATTTCGGACCCGATGAATTCGAAAGAACGAGGTCCGACTGTATATGACTTTAGAGCAACAAGACAGACCATGACTTATTTCACACAAGGCACGATGAACACGTGCAGAGAGTAATTTGTCTTTCCTTCACCTACTCTGAGGATGATGCCACTGTCTGACAATATCAATGGATTTCCCAAGGTAATTGTATTTTTTTTCACAAAGCTGACGCTAACAATTACTTATCTGTCACATTCGATCCAAGAACTTTTTTTTCTGACATTTAGTGTTATTGAACTATGAATAAATAGCACAAGAAAGACGATCAGGACAAAGAAGAAATCTTTACAGACGTCTTAACGTCTGTCTAGGCTGTCAATCGAGGTCCCAGATATTCATTTAGCTCAATTCTAGAACAGGACTGTCCAACAATTTGGTAAAGTGTAGTAATTTTCCATGAAAGCACTTTTTGTTCAGATTGCGGTCAGCGATTCTAAACGTATTGATAATATACAAGTTTCGTATCCTCTCACTAACATAAACGAAAGGAAAAAGAATGGACGATAAAATCCTATTCAACGTTTATGCTCTCAAGACGACAGTTTTCGCTTCTTCGAAGAATATCAGAGTCTATGACCGCCTTTGATAGTTGCAAATATGAGTTGTCATTTATATACAGTAAAACCTCACTTAAAGACCACCTCAATAATAAGACCACCTAAAACTTAAGAACACAATTTTCTAGTCCATTTCACTGTTTTGTTCTTTTTCCAATTTCCATATCAAGACTTTCTCAATTGAAGGGTTCCAATGATGGTCGTATTATTGATGCTTTACTGTAACGCTTTAAACCCCACAAAGGTATTGGTGTTGTGGCAACTGTGTTGCTTGGCCTTTCAGCGAGTACCCAAGCGTGTTTCGGGATATGCTGCCAAAAGTAAGCCGTGTCAGACATGATTGCAATGTGACTGTTTGATCTAAGGGTTGTCGATATGTCGTAGTGGTCACCGCGATGTCTGACCTATCTGCGTAGAATCGCCGTAAAGCCCAATCTGTCAATGTGAGCTGTTTTTGCTTTGTAACTTCAGAAAAACCTCAATAATAAGACCACTATTGGGACCCTTTAAAACTGGTCTTCTTATTGAGATGGTCTGAATATAGAGGTTGCGTATAGAACAAGAAAATTAAGATTGAGTTTAAAAATAAAATCGTGTTCTTAATTTTAAGGTGGTCTTATTAGTGAGATAGTCTTAATATAGAGGCTGAATAAAGACTAAAATGAACTTGGAAATTAATTTTGAGGTGGTCTTATTATTGAGGTGGTCTTTAAGTCAGGTTGAACTGTATTTGTCCGAATTTAGCAATATTATCAGTAAACATTGCACAATGAAATAATTAACATTATGCCAGCTACAGTTTTAATTTTCGCTGCACATCTCAAAGTAATCGTACTCTCTTGCACAACAAACTGTTTAGTAAGGGGTAAGTACACGGCGGTGGCAACGTTAACATGCATTAATCACGCGTATAATCATGCTTATCCGGTAATAAGTCAAGTCTTGATGGACGTTTGTACAGACTTTGCGTCTACAGTAATTTCCATCCCTTCATCAATCTTCTCTACTAATTCATCTAAAATGATGGATTAGGCAATAAACACCCTTACCAAACAATATTAGTTTAAAAACAGTACGATTTAATACAACCAGCTAATCCAATTTCTTGAGGAACGTTTGTTGCAAGTCAGCGCTTTTATCAATCTAATACAACGCAACGCAAGCGAAACTGATGCATCATGACTTGTGAAGCCAAACTACCGATTCCTATTAAAGTTTACAGTAAAATCTCAATAATTAAACCATCATTGATTCCCTTGAAAACTGGTCTTTTTATTGAGGTGGTCCTATTGAGGTTGAATAAAGCGCAAAACAGTGAAAATGGATTTGAAGATTGTGTTCTTAATTTTGAGGTTGTCTTATTATTGAGGTGGTCTTTATGTGAGGTTTTACTGTATAACGGGAAATGTTTGCGGAACTGCGTATTTAAAAAGTAAATAATGCAATGTACAATCAAACGAAACTTGGAGCTGTCAAAACAGTTTTTGAGTGCTGTTGGAAGTGGGACCTAGTTCATGAAAGTTCAACGGCGTGTGAGTTCTCTATTTGGAAACCAAAAAACCCAGCAGTTTACATGTGGTTATCATTCGAAAGATCCCGAGTGTCTCGACATAAAATGCTCTTTTAGAGTGTACACAAGTTTTCATCTTTCGAGACAATCGTCGTCTCTTTGAGAGCCCTGTGAGGCCCCGGCGTTTCTAATACACTGTCTGACCTGGGGCATTATTCACAAACACTTTAAGTCAGAAACCCAGACTTAAGCTTAATATGCAAAATTTATTTTACCAACATTTTGTTTTCGTTAAATCTGAACAAATGAAACTTTGTTGTAACCCATTTTACGCTTTTGCCATTTTTTTCATAAAAATCTATATAATTGTAATAGCAACTTGGGAGCAAAAGAAGCATTGAACATTTTAACGTTATTCGAAACCATGCATTATTCGAAATTTAATTTCTAACCCGATGAATTCGAATGAACGAGATCCGACTGTATTCCAATATATCTAAGGACATTTGCTTATATGTACCAAGTTTACATCAATCAAATCCCCAAGTCTGACTTTCAGACTTATACTATGAATGAATAATGCCCCCCCCCCCCCGACCTTTCATTCGAAGCCATTGATTCTACAGGGCACTATTAACATTAACAACTGAAGAATTGATAAAATCAATGTGTTTTTATAATAGAACTTTAAAGAGAAATAAGGTATGCATGCAGTGTTTATTTGGAACTTTGCTCCTTTGATGTTTGACAGCAACAGAGCTTTAATAGTTCTCTAAATACATTGATGAATTTAGAGTAGTGATAATTTTATTGATTTACCCGCGTATGTCTTGCAAAGTGATTGACTGAATGGACATTGCTCAAGTGTCAGGTACTGTCAAAATTATATGAACAATTAATACGCTGATCAATGACATACATAAAATGACATATACAGTCGGACCGCGTTTATTCGACAACCTTTTATCCGAATACACGGTATAATCCGAAACAAATATCAATCCCGATATATCTTCTTATACACTGATTAATATGGGTTATTCGAAACCATGTATTATTCGAACCCGATGAATTCGAATGAACGAGGTCCGACTGTATTCAAATATTTCTAAGGACATTTGCTTATAATGCACCAAGTTTACATCACTCCTCACCAACAACCCCATCCACTCACCACATATATTTTGGCATCAAATGGCCAAGTTGATAGAACAATGTACGCCAATATAAAAAAAACCTATTGTTGAAACACAATACAATTCCGTGGAGATAAACTTTCTGCTAGATCAAAGAGGCGCCAATTGTCAATCTCTTTCTAGTAACACGTAATTGCGTATGTTTCACATAGTCTCACAGTGCGAATTGTCGATCGATTCAGGTCCAATGATTGATGTGATGCAATTATATTTGGTGTTCAACTGAGTGAAGAAGAAACACGATCTATATTTAGAAAAAAAAATATTTTACAGAAACGTATTGTTATGATTTCTTAATACGGCTACATTGAGATCGTGAGGAAACAGTGGAGATATAACAACTAGTCTAACTTGGTGAAAGTCCTTACTACGACCATAACTATACCTTAACTTAAACTATTATATCTCAAACCTGTTAGTTTGGATGTATACTTAGCGTCAAGTTTCCACCCTAGAAACAAAAGCAGACTGACAGCTACATCAGATAATGCGAGATACAGTCGGACCTCGTTTATTCGACAGCCTTCTATCCGAATACTCTGTATCATCCGAAATAGATATCAGGTCCCGACGTATCTTCTTAGGCACGTCGAACTCAAACGGGCAATTCAAAACCATGTATTATTCGAAAACAATTTCGGACCCGATGAACTCGAATAAACGAGGAACGACTGTATACTTAATTATTTCTTCATTTAACTTGTAAAGGAGGGTCACCAAAGTGAAATTTGTTTTCAAATGGTTATTTGTACCATGAATGCCCATGCCCCCACTTCCGGTTTTTAGCTTAATGCTAAAGTCGTCGAAATAAGTTCCACGTGATTTTACTTTCTTTTGCAATCCCAAGTCTAATATAAAAAAAACATTAAGAGTGTGAATATTCTCAGACAATTTCGGATGTTTAACGCCATTCCAATGTTAGATAGAGTCCAATAGAGAGCAATGCAAAATGTTCTTGTTAATCGCGCCCGACATTGCAACTGACTCCGAATAAAAATTGTGACCTTAAATACACTAAAAGAGAATAGTTAGCATGCTAAAAAAATCCAAAATGGCAGACGGTTTTGAGCACAATTGCTGCTTAAATTGTCCCCAGTATAACAGGTTAAGGGTTTTTTTCGACGCTAAGTAAAATAAACTTTGGTATATGACACTAATGGATTCGCCATATATAAGATTATTTATATTTGTTAATCATGATTGTTATGCTAATTTCGTTAAATTGTTTCAGATTATGCAAATGTTTTACTTTACAATTTCAGGAATTCAGTCAGGAAAGAATTATATCAAGAAAGTCCACAAACGTCTGTATGCGACAACAACATTGTTGTATAGCGAAATATTTCCTTTGTGTCAAGTATTGACGTTTCTATCAGAGATTTGTATATTTTTATATTTTCTATCTCGTCAAAAACAGAACAAATGCCAGAAGTTTTGTTCTTACTGACATGACAAAATATTTACCTTATATTGAATTATTCCAAGATGGTGAATAGTATAACGATGACAAATTTGACAAGAATTTCCCTCCGCCTGCTGCCATGTTTGGAAAATGGAAATCGATAAACTTCTGCCCTGTCTGTTTAAATTATTAATCAGTCAGATAAAAGTAAAGTGAAGTATATGAACATATTCTTTGGTCTGATAAAATGGATGCATTTTTTTCATCTTGACAAATTATGTCTGAGATATGACAGTACATATGAAAACGATTCTATCGCAGTTTGCATATTCAATTCAAATTTGTCTTTCTTAGACACACAAAACAATGATTACTAGGACAAACAACAACGTCGAACAAGATACGCCTCATATAAAGTGCACAGTCAGCCCAAAAGGAAACTTAAAATTCGCAAAATATGTGTAAACAAAAGAATAAGGGACGTAAACACTTGCGTACATGATGATATAGTAGTTCTCTAGTAAAGATATATTATGCTCATTTTTTTGTTCATTTGTTTATCTTAACAATTATGCAAAGTTAACTATACTTTATCTAGTTAGAACTTCAATAAATATGCATTACCACAGAAAACAGTTATAATGTGTTTCTCTGTATTTGTCGAAAAAAGGCATTTGTATTATCAAAGAATTAACAAAAGCTTCCAGTTTTTTAACGAGTGGGTGATTTTTACTAGTTTTGTCTCTTAGTAATACGATTAAACAAGATTGTTTTAAACAGTTATTAATGATGTTTTAGACTATGTAACAACAACACTAGACGAAGCCCATTAGAAGTTTTAAGGTTCAGATGAGCCAGATATTTCTTTAACACCAGAAATATTAAAACGACAGAACAATACGGAGAGATTTTACAAACGGAAAAATGTACACACGTTCCTGAAATCTCAAAAGAAGCCCTACAAAGTTTCTATAGACTCGATAACACAACTGAATTTGGTCTTATCTCAAATCGTCCTTGATTCGTGAGAACAGTTACAAATAAAATACCACAAAGCATGTATGAACAACTAGAAGATTTGTAAATAATAAATAATGTTTGAGTACCGAACAGAAATCACTGCCTGATATGTCAAACCTATTAAGTGCTTCCAACTCTTTCATCCTTATCCAACATACAAGCGTTGGCTTTTCCAATCTGCAGGCATGTCCGTTAATCACAGAAGTGAAATAATAATACGAAATATAAAGCACACTGTAAGAGTTGCTTACCTTTGGTTACAACAGTATTATTGAGAATGATAAAGAACAGTAAACAGAACTCGTATCAACCAACAGTATTATAAGACAGCACAGACAAAGTCCGTACGGCTTTCAGACATTTATTGGTTCGGTAAATATTATAAAGGTGAATAAAATTTTACCATTTGAGAAGCTTCAGATGCACCTAATTGTTCGGTTGTCTACTTTGTGTGTAAATATGCATCTTTGGCACGTAACATGTGGTACTTCATCATTTAAATACTGACAGAAGCTTCAAATATTACCACTTATCCAAATAGATAGATATAGATAGTTTGTAAACCCACCATCGGGTAAATGCAACGATGGTTAAATGAAAGATAAGATAGTAAAAAAGATTAGTAAACAAGATGAATATCTGACTTCGTGTATGTTACATGTATTTAAAAAAAAGTATTAACAGTTAATTCTGTATGAAATCAATGTGATTGAAAGCGAATATTCACCATGAATGTGTTTATTATAATTAAGACAACATATCTAAATGATAAAATATGATGTTATACACTCGTTTACCTAACATATCAACACAATTAGTTGATCACTTAAGTGCAAGGATAGTAAGCTGCCAAAATGGTTAAAGCGCTCATTATTCCCTCTTTCGCGCACTACTTCCACTCTCCTTAACTGTTTTCGATAATCATCCACAAACGAATTCTTATTGCCATAGATGTTTGCCACTACACCTCTTCTACTCCTGTATCTTGTGTGCTTGCAGATGTATATTTGGTGAGCGGAGGCATTGTCTTGTTAATTTTGCGTTCCCTGTACCAATGTTATCATACCTTTACAGTTCCTAGGTTGTATATTTTTGTATTACCCAGGCTGTATATATTTGTATTACCTCCATGCTGTTGTTCTTGAGTTAAACAGTCCTGTGACGTTCTGATGTTCCATATTTACGTGATTGAGTTCATTGATAGTGTGATGTTCTTCAATTTCAATGTTTGGATTTGTACCCCCTCCTGTGTGTACATTAGTTTCGCTTTGGTCCAGTTTTATGTGCTCTCCCTTCATCGGTATTTTCCCTTTCCGTTGTCTGGCTCTGTCTAAGGTAGTGCTGATTTGAAAATATTGCATTCATTGCCCTGTATCTGTTCATTTATTTTGGGCATACACTTACAATTGAGATTACTGATATACAATGGTGACCATTGCTGACAGGTTTGAAAAAATGGTCAATTTGAAATATAATCGTCTTCAGAATGTTGAATCGAAATTTAAATCATATATATATACATGTATGTATATTATGCAAAGTAGACAAATGTATTTACAAAGCATAATGAAGACAGAAAAAGTGATAAATTATTGTTGTAGAAAAAGAATTACGATATATGTAAAACCCAGACTGCGTATTACATATTTTTGCCTAGGTCGCTCGTGCTTTGAATATCTATTTAGGCTTACTTCATATTTCGTTAGTTCAGTTCCCACAAGACAGATATGTCTGCTTGAAGCTAACAATGTATTTCCTATGGAGGTGGGTGTATTATATCATACAATTGATGCAAACAATTACTTTTCCGTCAGCTTTGGCACAAGAAACGTACTTTTTCTGACACATTAATTTATACACAATCGAAAAAAATATACAGAACTAATTATTAAGGGAATTTTTCGTTATGGACCGCATGCGGTAAGCATAACTTAAGCAGTAATTGTGGTTATTTTAACACATAACAGATTAATCAATCCATGAGAACAAAAAAGGTCAACTCACCGCCATAACTGAAAAACAGTTGCAAACCGGCGTAAGACATCAACCGAACGACATTTTGTTATGTAAAAGTAGAACTTTCATCTTTTAAGTCTGCAGAAATGCTGCAATTTCACATGTAAGTATAACATCAAATGATTTTAGAAGGACTGAAATGTCTCTTTAAAGATACTGTTGACTACATTTTTAACACCAATGAACCAAAGTTAAATAAGTAAACATTGTGTGCCACTCATTGGTCTCTTTTGTATTATCTTAAAGCTTACCAAGGATGTCTGTGATACGGTTTGTATCGATGGGGAAATCCTGTAACTCGTCCACCTAGTTGGAATAAAAAATATATCTTAGATGAGAGTTCCTGACGAGACTAAAAGAGAGATAATAAGTTGCTACAGGGAACGCCACATTCATAACACATTGAAATATATCTTAGATGAGAGTTCCTGACGAGACTATAAAAGAGAGATAATAAGTTGCTACAGGGAACGCCACATTCATAAGACAGTGCCTCTCTACAAATACCTCCGGGAATATAACAATCCATAAGGCATTTGAGGAGGCTCACGGGTACATACGTAAGACAACAGGGGCGCAATGAATGACCTGGCTGACCGTAAGGGATAACTAGGAGAATCAAAGAGGACGAACAGTGAAGGGGGGGGGGGGTAATGCATGGAAAAGATCACAGGACAAGTCAAAACAGCTGGCAACAATAGGCCGAAACTGGACAAAGACTATGATTTTTTGCCTACGATCACCTCACTCCCTAGTGAGGTCACCACGTAACAATTTTGAATATACTTCCAAGTATTCAAGGAGCGTATTCTAGTAGGCATGTGCAACCGCTTTCGTAATTTACGACACAATAAGAACGTTTAATATAGCAGCAGTCAAAGTGCATACACACTTAATAAACTGGAATTGAAAACTGAATTTTCTCATTATGAATTTCGAGATTTACTGTCAACAGTTTCAACCTGCTGTCATACGAAATGATGTAGTACTCAGGGATGCATTGTGTGCAATCTAATCCATTATACAAATTTTCCTCCCTGATTTCTCAAATTCTATTCACGTATTCAAGTTACATCGTTGTGTAATCAATCATGGTTTGGCGCATTTCCAGGTTATTTCATTCCAAAGCAAACTGCCATTCCAGCAGATTAGCTCAGCGGAATGTTCATCATAAAATTTAAGGAAAAAAATTAACAATTCAACCTGGGATCGTATCATTCTAGAAAATATTTACTAACACGTTAATATGATGTGAATGCTTAGATTGAAATCATGTAAATTATTTCAAACATCATTCACAACACGACTACACTAGTTGAGCATGTCTTATTTTCATGTCATGACTTCCATGTTTCCGCTAGTTTAGGATATGCCTGAGCCCATTGTATGTGGTATTGACTGATTATGATTGTCATGTGTCGCTTTAAATTATGTAACGGTTTTCTTCTACTTAAATATTTCCATGTCTCTTTGTGCTTTTGGGTTGGCTTTGTACTTTGTATGTCCTGCTCGACTTCTGTCACCTTATATTATGTTCAGGTTATTTCCTGCCCAGTTTCGGCCTATTACTGCCAGCTGTCTTGTCTTGTCCTGTGATCTTTTCCATCCATTACCCCCCCCCCCCCTCCTTCACTGTCCACTTTGATTCTCCCAGTTATTCCTTATGGTACGCCAGACCATTCCATGTGCCTCTGTTCCTTAACGTATGTACCCTTTATACTCCTCAAGTGCTTTATGTTTTATGGATTGTTGTTTTACCGGAGGTCTTCGTGGGGAGGCACTGTCTTATGTATGTGGCGTTCCCTGTAGCTACTTATTCTCTCTCTTTTCTTGTTTTATTTTATATTCAATAAAACATTTCTACGCTTAATTTGATAAACACCTTTTGTCTATCGTTTTCTTGGGAGTGTGTTTGGAGAGGCATTGTTGTGTGCATGTGGCGTTTCCTGGAACAATTTGATTTCTCTATTATGTATTGATTTGACTAGAAGATAACAATGACATTGACATTGGTATTTGATTTAAAACTCCTTAATTTGGCGTATTATTGTAATATTGTAGTCACAATACGCAATTGGCATAACTATTACCGCCTAAACACATTTCAAAGGCAGAGAGATATTAAACACCTTAAAAGCACGGATATCAAAGCATCGAGAGTGTGATTGACATTCGTATACCATGACTTTGTAAAACAACGTGTTTCTAGAATGCCTGTATTATATCCGCGAACTAATTTAACCAATATTGGCTACATCGAAATTCGTATTTGAATAATTATAGATGCTGGTCTTTTTATTGGGATTTAAGCATAAAATGAAATAATGTTAATCAAAGTTCAATCTATATCCTCAAATTTATTGGAATGAGTATGCGATGTGCAATCTATATCCTTCAATTTATTGGAATGAGTATTTTGTGTTTGTTTTACAGACCTGTTTTCTAAGCTTGTCCTGTAATGGAGTCAATCTCCCCTTTTTGTCACATTATTCTACTCCTTGTTTTGATTATTTAGCCAGATAATTCCCTATCGCCCATCTCCATAGATGGTTTCTCTTACATCTCCTCAGCCTCAAGTGTTTGTGTGCTGTTATTTCCATTGTATCTGTGTGAGGAGGCATTGTCTTGTGATTGTAGCTTTCCCTGTCATCTTAATATCTCCTGTGTAATTGTTTAACACAGTTAACAGTGATTGATAACGCCGTTAAACAAAATGACAACCAAATACGTATTGGCATGGACTTGTACCAAATAACAATCTAAACGGGGCATATTTTTGGATGTACACTCGTCCAAATTAGTTGCACTTTAGCAAATGCCTGAAGTATTAATATAACGTTCGGTACTCTCCTTTACTCTCCGATTGCTGAAGGAATAGAAGTTTAGTACAGGTTCACATACGACGGATAATTGATACTTTGTAAGAGAATAAGTTGCCCCAAGCGGGAATTAACTTAAACATTCCATACATCAAGTCGTAGATGTTTAGGTAGCGCAAGGGCCGTTAGCAGTTCAATGATCCCGATAGGTAGACCACAACTTTGTAAATTCGTGTTTGTTGGTATAATAACATTAACTGTGTTGTAAATTATAGTCATCCTAATTACACCAATTGCAACATAATTTCGAGAAATACCACAATCAATGGAAATTAACGACACAATCAGGTGAAACCATTTGTCAGTTGCTGGTGAGTACTGTATGACTTTGAACATTTGCTAGCAGAAAGATGTGTGTGAATAAGAGAGAATAAGAGAGAGATTGAACCAAATAATTATAAAATAAATATATAACAAGAAGCGCATTCACAGCCACCATCACAATACGAGCTTCTCCACCTATCCTGTATATGTGCTAAAACAGTTTGGGGTTGTATAAATTAAACCAAATCCACTGGATTTTTCGAACTGAAAATAATGAATTGTTCGAGGGTCATGGGATACAGGACTTAGCAGGGTTTGTAATAAAAGAGAGACGAAGTTGTTACAGGGAACGCCACATTGCCTCCCAACATACCCTAGGACAACAACAGTCTCAAAACGTCCGGGACTGAGAAAGTGCAAGGGTAAACATTTACAGGTATAAAACTGAAATACAGACATTTTGAGAGCACATGTATGTTTTTTGAAAAATATAAGCAGCATGCAGGAGATCTTTACCATTTAAGCAGTTAAGTTCACTCGTGTTACTGGATAATACCATCAGTAATTGGCAAGTAATCGTATTCAGCGAAAATTCAGTTACTCGACTTGCACTCCCTTGAACCGACATACGCATTCGGACAACCTTTAATTACTATCTGATAAATTGTAGCAAATAATTGAAGAGGAGTAGTGTGATAATTAGAGGTGTTATTCTGTCTTCATTTACCAGTTCCATTTTATTACCAAGGCACCTTACCGAGAAGCAGTATTTAGCTATGACGACAGATGTTTATGTCAAAATTACGTAAACCATTCACTTTTCTCATCATAATGTGCCAACTTTTAAGCATTGGTACGTCTTATCTTCATAATAGCAGGGGCCAAGCATAGCTGAAAACGATGTGTTAAAAAAACAAGCTTGATCGTCAGAGATTTTGTTCCGGTAAATATGCTTACAATAACATAAAAAGCATACATTAAATTCTTATCGCAGTTTTGTCCAGTTTATTTTCGATTTTGGAAAAAATGTAGGTCGCGGCCTCACGGCTTATAGGGTACTACACACTGACTAGTAATATACTGCACATGTGTACGGTATATACAGAATATAAAATGACGATAAATTCGTGTTTTCGTATTCCTTACTTCATCCATCTTTGATGTTAGTCTTGTGTTCTTTTTTGTTTTCATGATTGTATACAAGTTTGTAAATTTGTTTTCGGCGCAGTCGTACTAACATGGTTTTGCTATTTGCATATCAGTGTTGTGTAAACCAATCAAATCGTACCTTTACCAACAAGGCAATTTGTCTTCAACCGAACAACGTTTGTAACATTGACGCGGATTGTTTAACCTTTCGATAAAGGGTACGTTACCTTACCGTATTCCGCTGAATTAGGTGAATTTACCGAAATCCATTTTGGATCTGGAGTGACCAGCAATCATAACATCTCGGCATTTTGTTATGTTGCACAACAAATCTTAACCTCCATTTCTAGATCGACTTCATTATTCACTTTGCGTGAATACTAATACAATATAGTGTTTGCTACCTGCTAATTGGCCACTCAAGGTTGACAACATCACAGTTATTATCTTTATTCTTAATGTGCTCTATGACCCTTATTATGGAGATCAACTGCATGCCGACTTAGTCAAGGCACTTCCGACAATACAATTCTGGTTAATTTATGCTGCCTTCTTTTCGTTGACATTTCTGCTCGAGCAACCATGGGCATTATTTTGACCCTTTTCTTATGCTACGATTCTGATCACAGATTGTTCTCTGCATGACCAAGACAATTGAAATACTGTCTCACATACTATACAATCGTCTGTGGTTATGTATCATAAATATTTAACAAATAAATTGTCTCACGCCAGAATGTGAGTAAAGAAGAACCGATATACCAGGATTACTATTGCCTTGCGCTCGTTGACGTCCCAAAGTAAGATTAATCGTAGTTCAAATGAAAATCATGACGAAAGACACACTTGAAGCAACGAAAATGATATACATACATGCATTTGTCTTTCGTGCAGACGGCGAAGTAGCGAATAGCTGATATTAGCAACACCTAGAGGGGTCTCCATCAAATGCTTGGAAAGCAGACTGTGGCATCGGTTGATTTTGACTTATTTGCACATCTGGGAGCTCATCAACACAATATAATATACATACTTAACAATACTTACCTTTCCGTATCTCTACTAAGTTTAGAACTCATTTGCCATGAATACGGATACCGGTATAACTATGTAGTACCTTATACATCAGTGATTGTTAAGTCACTGCGTTAAGTTATATATTGTCATCCAATATAATTAACCTCACCGAAATTTCATCTAGAGGCATATATATCCCCAAATGCCTCCGTAAAAGCGCTGTCGGTGTTAATTTACTGCTCATTTAACAGGTACAACCGAATTTATCAATTGTGTGCGCGCTGTTAAATGTGTGTTGATAGAGCTCATCGTTTGGATGGTCGAATGGCGGGTAAGCCTCGAGCGATGGTTATTAAATTTAGCAATGCAGACTTCAAGCTGAGAATTAAGCCAGCTCTTAAATTTGTCAACTTGAAATCAACTCCTTATTCTGTTTTTGATCAGTACCCCCAAGTAGTGCAAGAGAAGCTTCATATCCATGAAGCAGGCTTAATCTGATGGAAAACATCCAGGACAATGTTCTGTATAAGCCTCATTATACACAGCAGGACCACAGAGGAGAATGTGTTATTGCAATAGGTCCAGGGAACATCGACGATTTAACTGCATGTTCGGCAGTGATTATTTCACAAGTCGTGTGACAAACTTTGACCTTATATTTTTTCTTTGAATCATGGCAATAATCTCCAGATGGATTTGGATAAAATCAAATTGACATTCGAGACCTGAAATTTTGAGTAAGCGTTCTATAAGGCAACATGGTAGGATATGTTTGTTTCTTCGGAACTCTTAGGTTATCCCGGTATTGATGTTGACCAAAATGATTCTAGTGTTATGTGGGTGAAACTATGTAGTTCATATTTTGATATTATTCAATATATTTGTTAGCTTTGATTATATATGAACGTGTAATTTGGCTTATTTCAATGGAAATGAAATAGATTTTTTATCTGATTGAGCAAGGCATTCCGAAATATTTGTTTGTGTTAAATACGCTTTGTCAGACTCATAAGCCTTGTCAGCATAATTATGTGTGTACGGTTTGGTAAGGAAATACATAAATTAACAGCTAAATCGAAGGATAAATGCATGTATAACACTAATATATACACTCATTTTGCTGATCCTGCACCAATTTCTACACACACATATTCTAAGAGATCATGTTTCATGTGCGTGCATTGTGTCCTTTTCCCTTCGTTACATAAAAAGACGCATGCTACCATCAGTTGTTATGGTATATGACGTATCTTAACATAGAGCTTAGCAATGACAACATCCTGTGCGACAGAGCCATCTCTTTCAATAAAATAAAAATAATTCCGTAGCATAACGACGTTCGGGATAGACTTGTTCAACAAATTCACGGAACACCTAACAACTTCCTCACATCTTCTTCTTTTCCATCGAGATCTCAGTTTGGAACGTGTGTCGATACAATTGCTCTTTTCGACTACTTGTTAACATCTCTACAAAATGAGAATAAAGTGGTCAACATTCGAAAAGTACAATAAAATCTACAAATGGCAAGACAAATGACAACACTCGCCCTTTTGACAACAACAGAGCAATGTGCCATATTCCTCTCCAAGATATAGCTCTGAAGTTTCCCTGGCGTACCAATGCCAAAACAGTTTTATTCAAGTTAAAAGTCTATACATACATGTATTAGCAAACATCTTCGCATCCAAAGTTCATTTGGCAGAAGGCGAAATATTTATTAATGTTGTCGGCTTTTGAAGGGAAGCTAACAATTTATGTAGAAATACGAACACAAGCTATTCGTAACCCAATCCATTATTCAAGTTATGTTCTTATGCAATCAATCACTACTTGACATTTTTCCACTACTAGTCTCTGAAATCAAGCGAAATGTCACTTATGCCACAACTTTGCGTTGATTATGTGGTGTAGACAGGATATCATGAAAATATTATTTTGACCTTACACCAGACATTGACATATACGGTCTAACCATGAGAACATGTCAATCAGAGGTTTCTATATCACATTAGATAGTACAACTACATTCGATAGTTAGTATACAACCAATTCGAAAAGTTGTCAAAAATGCTTTATCAGTTGCGCACAACAAACACAGCATTCAAGCAACCATTTGATCAATTACTCTACCAACCAACCAGTCCATCAACCTCATCACTTACTTTGTCATGATTATTATCGCCCCCATGCACGTCGCCACCAAAGGCATGATCCAGCACAACAAATCAAAGCAACCATACGATGTGCTTTTGAAAATGGTATTGGTATTTGTTGTTGCCATTTCTTGTGCATCTTCACTCGAACACTAATTGGAAGATTACTTTAAACGGAGTTATAATTTCAATGAAGAAACACACAAGGTTAATTCGTTTAGCTAATAGCATTTTTCCACGAACAGGAAATGAATGTATTGCTCTTAGTTCCCTGGGGCAATTATTTGATGTGCGTTGTCTATTAATTTAACATCACGTTCATAATGAATCTTATTTATTAATCGCATCATATACTTTATTTTTCACATCAGTTCCCCCCAGCAACAATGATTCCAAAGATATCCGACTTCTACCATTCACCAAGTCACGTGGTATTTGAATCCTCTAGCGTACATGTTGACGTGGTAACATTTTCCATCATTCATTTATCTAAAGCCAATTAGTTTCGCCCTGAAGGTGGGTATGCGCGTCTGTTATAGATAATGATAACTATTGCCTTGTATGGCTATCCGCTATATTACATCAATCAGAAAGCATCTCTCTGTCAATCACTGTGCATGTGAAATAAAGGTCAAGAGGAAAGTTTTATTTTTGTGATATTAAGATATCATTATTCAGTGAATAGTGGGACATTTCAACCAAAGCCTTAGGTACTTCTCCTAGATGTTCTAATAAGTCATCGGGTACATATTTGGCTTGCTGCCAGTGTCCTGTTTTCGCAGACTCTTTATGTTGGGGATAGTTGTGCAGCGTGGATTGTTTCATTAAAACTTTTATTTTGGTAATAGTACGCTAACTGTTTAGTTGGGTGACACTTGAACCAGTGTCTTTACCGCTGTAGTTTCAAAGGCGGTATTTATATTTCATGTGTATGCCTTGTGTTATTTTCCTTTTGTAAATATTTACAAGTATGCGCATGTAAGTCGCACCTTGCTCCTATATAAAAGTGGCAGCGCTATGTACATATGGAATATCCTGTTCAATTTATTCGATAACAGAGGGTAGGTATAGAGGATAGTCGCTGATTAAAGTAAATCCAAAAAATCTATAAAACAACATTCTTGCTGTATGTAGACAGCGTGGAATTAATGGGAGTGAAATGTCTCAGATGCTTGACAAGTGTCTCTTCGATAATTACAGATAATTATTATTCGGTCTCTATGTTTTCGCAATTTATCCTTGGAGAATGTACGGATTGGAACGATATATAGGTTTTGGACTTCCTATCAAATGCAAGTATTACCTTAACGTACATGTTCTTATTTAGGAACTAAGTGACTGAACAATAGCGAAGAACCAATGTACACATGTTAACACCATCGAAAGAGAAACAGTAAATTCAAACTATGTCCTTTAATGCAAGAACATGCACCTGTTTCTGACAATGCAAAGTAAGATCATTCACCCTTTTATCGATTTGCAAGGTTTTGTTGTTATACACATTTGGTAGAAAATTGTGCGTAATAATTGAATCGTTTCGTTAAAAACCGATTAATCATACTGAGGAAAATGTGTTTGAACCAGAAATCACAGTGCTATCTAATGTGTTACATTTTCAGTAGAATGCGTTTGTTAACTCTGTGATCTAATCACTTTCATTATTCGTGTTAATGAGTGCAGCAAAACATTACAGACATGTCATTGCGGCCACGACTAATCAGGTCTCCTTAGATTAAGTAGTATACCATACTTGGAGCTCGCCTTTAATGGTTGTCAATAAAACCTGTGACTACGTGTTAAGAAGCATATAACGTAATTAACACGTGTCACAAGCCAGTATTTCTTCAATTTTTGTCTAATTATACCATTGGATAGACGAAGTGCATTCCGAGAAGCAAGCGTTGCCTGTCAACAAATGTTGACAGTTCTTGAAGTGACTTCAGAAACACACGTACGAAATTGGAAACACTACTAGTTATACAGTTTATTTCTGTGTCGTTTGTTTACATTCGGTCACAAACAATATAGGGAATGATTTACTGCGAATGCTTTATTAATTCACTGGAATGTATTTCCTGTACAGAACTAGCGACTCACAGCCTTATATATCTGAAACAAAAACCCGTGTTAGAGGTATGTTATTTGCAAACAAAACACTTTGTCTAAGAGAAAATTATGCATACACAGGTATTGCGAATGATCAAAACGATAGTAAAAGGGAGAATGAGTTGCTACCGTGAACGTCACATACACAAGAAAGTGCCTCTCTCCATACTCGGACTTCCAGGTACACAACAGTCCACAAAACATCAGACATTGAGGAGGTACAAGGGCACATACGCAAGGGAACAGGAGCGTGAGGAATGGCCTGACCGACCATAAAGGACAACTAAGGAGATATGTACCTCTACCTCTATATAACTATATAAACCGTGACACCAAAAAAGGAAAAGCATATCGAAAATTTCATTCTGCATTGATTAATGCATTTTTCTACGGAATTCACGTAATGAAGAAAAAGAAACTTACGTTTGATCGATGCCTGTCTGGCTGATATATCAGCTAATGCGACACCTTAATTTATATATGGCAATCAATCAGGCTTATAGCATTACTAGAAGACAAGGCACCTACTTTTAGCAAGGGACCAAATACAAACGAAGAGTGCAGTATGTTATTTGAACACATTATTCCATTAACTTTCTATATCAGAGTATTCCTTTAATCTGAAAGACGAACGTCTTCCAATTTTATTTGTTTTGTTATTTAGAATTCGGTGTCATGTGATCAATCGAATTTGTATTGTAGGAAACTCGTCGGGGCACGTTAGCAACGTTAAAAAAACATGTATTGGATCACTTTGGTTTTCGTTTGTTGAAAAAAAAACATGAAGCGTTTCCGTGATCATTTCATTCATAATTGTAACCAGTTAGTTTCAAAATATTATTTAGACAATTACGTTGCAGTAACATCTGGGTGACTGTCATTTTACTTTAAGTAATCTAAGATGCATTGAAGTCCCACTTTCGAAATTTCGATAAAAATGACAAATTGAAGCAGAGTAAGAAATGCCTCATACAATGTACACAGTCACCCTTTAAAGTGCATAAAACCATGAGACAGTGTGCACCAAAACGCAATTACTACAACCAACTTAGCAAAAAAAAAGAAATATTAAGATAAGTGTTCTGTGCAGTGGCAGTATAAAGCGCACTAATGAGAATTGATAATCATTGAACGAACATATACGGACATCCTGTAATTACCACAAGATAAATGACCGTGTATAATTATCAAGATCCTGTCTGATAATTATAATAAATGTCCTGCCGCCTCTTTGCATTATCCTCTATGCGTCAACTTGTCGTATTTATTTCCTAAGCAGTCCGTATTCACCTCAGAAAGCACATATTTTATGTGATGTGCAGACAGAACCATTTACATACGGTTTGTGTGTCTGTTTCTTAATGTGCACATTTCGACGAGATCCGAGTTATAATTAGAAGTTCATGTCAGGAAAGTAGAAGAACATCTTGAAATATTAATGGAACTTAAATGGATGCGATTGTAACACGACAATAGACATAGATCTTTATAGCGAGCTTCTTCTTTACATCTTGTATGGCCAGCGAAACAAGAACTGAATCGGGTAAAGATTCTCATGATCAAAGACTTGATGAGCGTATAGACACATAACTATTATTTTGTATAAATTATAGAAAATAATTAAAGAATAATGTTTCTGACAGTGCTTTCCTCAGTGAATAATAATTCTAGATAATAAAATTGTGTAATTTGGTCGTTTGGGCGTTAAAGTAATAGTATGCTCATTTTGTGTTCATTTTTTTACCTAAACAAAGATGAAAATATATTTCCTATAGTTAAAACATTAATAAACATGCATTAACAAAGAATGAACTCATACTGTATTGATCTGTATTTATTGAAGAAATATGTTGGTACATTATAAAATTAAAGGTTTTGTCTGTTAATAATATGGTAAAAAAATACATTTTCAATCGGTTTTACATTGCAATGGTTCTTATTAGAGATATTTAAGCCAATGTAACAACAATATTGGATGAAGCCAATTCATGTTCAGATTAGCCAGATACAAGATTGGTGCCGTTCACAATAAGTTCAGGTCTTCTGTTTGTTATCCCTCACTATATCAGGGTTATCATATTGTTTGTCATTTTTATGAGTTTAATTTCAGCACTTTGTGTAGTAAATGGGTTTGTTTAAACTATGGTGTTCTTTCAGTTAACACTTTCTTCTTTACGTTCGATGCTATCATTAGTTTATAAAATTTATAAATTTCACAGTGAAAACATGCTTCCATTTCTTTTCTTAAACAATTCTCCGTCTCAATCTACCTGACACTACGTCTGACTTTTTGACTACGTGTTTATTGCGGTGTTATGTTTTGCCTGATAGTAATATTAATAATTTACGAGCATTTATGAGTAAAGTAACTTAACTAATTAAATAAAGTACATTTATGAGTAAAGTAACTTAACTAATTAAAAAAAGTACTGTCGTTCTAGGAAATCCAGCGTATACAAAAAATATAGAAACAAAAAGTTAAGTCGGTTCTCCTGTTTTCATCGATCATCTATTTATTATTATATATCTTGTCCAATTTGGTATTTGCATGTATATATGTCAATGTCGTGGGTAGACTTGTGCACTTTGTTTTTTTTTTCATCATTTCCTGCTCGACTTTAAGTATTCCATCCATTGTCCTTTTTCCCATGTTGCCCCCCCCCCTAAATTTTCCCCAGTTGTTTAATGATCGGCCAGACCGTTCCTTGCTCCGCTATTCCCATATATTTTGACCATTGTACCTCACTAATGGGGAGACATTGTCATATATATTTGGCGTTCCATGTAACAACTTCTCTTTCTTCATTGGTTTCTATTTTTAAGATTAAGATCCATGTCTTTGGACCATTTCATCGAAGAACTTAATTACAAGTGATTCATTTATATAACAGATGTAGCTTCGTTGCTTATATTTGAAAATAACTCTCGATATAAGTAAGTAACGTGTGTTTTGTATGCCGTAATAGTTTCGCACGTAATCCTTATTACATTCTGCATTATTGGAAAGAAATCCTTTGTGGTATCAAATTAATCTTCACGACCTTCTATAGATTAATGTGTAAATCGTTACGAAGAAACTAATATTTAGAGTCCGAATGAAACTCTGCGTGTGCTTATTACTTTCTTATAAACAGAATCAGATGTAATTTATAAGCCCTCGCTAACAACAACACAAAGTAATCAGTTGAGCTGTTCTGTGTTTCTTTATCACTTCATTCCATTTCATTCTTGTATGTATTATTATCTTCAAAGGAGTATGGCGCCCTGTCAATAACAGAAAATCTGCCATTGGTCTTTCATTTAATATAGTTTCTCGTCTCAAGTACATATATAAGTGTCGAATGCTTTCAATGCTTTGGTAATGACGTCAATAGCTGCACTCGATTTAATTAAAACTTTTTTCTAAGATGTTACATCTCGGGGAAGAATCAGGAATATTATTCTCAGCTCTTGAAAAGAAATCGAATCAAACAAATCTTGACAAGGGAGTTGTTGTGAATGCGCACTTGCATCTTTATTGAATGCTTTTTAAATTGCAATGAAAACTTGAACCAGATACAGTGAAGGATTGAAAGGAATTAAAATTCTTAGAGTCTAAACAATGAAACCTCACTTAAAGACCGCCTCAATAATAAGACCACATCAATATTAAGAACACAATTTTCAAGTCCATTTTCGCTGTTTTGCTCTTTATTCAACCTCAATATTAAGACCATCTCAATATTAAGACCTGTTTTCAAGGTCCCAATGGTAGTCTTACTATCGAAGTTTTACTGTAGTTACAAATAAATCAACTTAAAAAGATGCCGTTTGGTTATTATCAACCCAATTCTTCAGAAACAATAACTTATTCTCCCTGGAATTGCGTGAACTATACAATTTACGCCAGTTGTATTTTAGAAGATGAACCAAATAACATTCTAACGCCTGACCGAGAAATAATACGTCTGGATGCATGGTCCTATGGAATGTATATTTGAAATCAATTTGTATGATTTATTATTCATTTTACGAAACAAAAATCATGAGAATAGTAATCACGTTTTATAAATAAGTGTTGCGTGTATTTCACCTTAAGGCACCAATGTCACTGATTTACTCTGTTCTCTCAGGCACAATATAAGTGTTTAAGCATACATATTGCCAACTAATGTTTGCACTGGAACCCCTTTAAACCGGAACTCCTTTAATACGGATACCCCTTTAAACCGTACAAATCGTCCGGTCCCAAATTCTTAACTATATAATTCACCCCTTTAATCCTGAAGCCCCTTAATTCAGGAAACCAGACAAGAATTGTGGCCCGAAATGGATATTTCCATTAAAAATCACCCCTTCAAACCGGACTTGTGGTCTGCCGGGCCATTCCTTGTGCCTCAGTTCCTTAATATGTGTACCGTTTGACCTCCATTATGCCTTATGTTTTGTGGATTGTTGTTTTTCCGGAGGTCTGCGTGGGGAGGCACTGTCTTGTGTATGTGTGCGTTCCCTGTAGTTACGTATTCTCTCTCTTATAATAAAGTATCAAAACCTTTCAACGGAAGAGTTTGATACAGGGCACTGTGAGAATCAGAATAAATGATGACCTAGGATACTCTGCACACATGTTGTAGGAACGGTTCACATGTTTGGTAATAAATAAAATAACAAACCCTCAGGTGCGTTTTCTCACCGACGATTCCAATGCGGCACGACTTACTTTGTATGTGCTGGAAATGTATATTTTTCGTAACTGATTTACAACTTAACAAAACCTTTTTTACCACATTAGATTGTGATAATCTAGATAATTTACGAACGTCTCAGATAGACACATATTATAAGCTGCGAACTAGATTCTTTTCCAACGGTCGATAATTTTATTCTTGGAAACAATACTCGTAAGGGACGACTGGAGAATTCTTATCTACCAAAAAGCCAATATCCATCGTGATGCAGTGGTGGAAGATTTTAAAAACAGTAACGTGAGATGATGGACAAACAGACTTAATTTCCATGTATTTGCTTCAACTCGTTTTATTTTGAAATTCAATTTACGTTTATGTAAATGCAATAAGTCAAGATAAAGTCTGCCGATACGGAAAATTGCTTAGCTTTGAAACACGATAACGACTCAATTTTATAGCGATATTTTGAGATATAACAGCAACTTGCCGATTAGGTGAGTATCAGTTAATTATATTTCCATTGAAACTTATTAAGCATGTGCACGCATTCATAACTTAACATGTCGAAATTATTCATAAGCAATCCATTTTATCGTACGCATAAATATATGACGGAACACACCTATTAGTTTAGTACTATTCGGTTATAAGTACAAACAGGTCTAGGTTAATTGCTTTTGATAAGTGAACGGCATTTATTTGTTGATCACCCAAAGAAAAACACAAGGTAACGTAAATGATATCCATTTATTTGTTCAGAGCTATATAATTACATTACATATATACAGCCAATAGTATCTAAATGATCAATCAAAATAGAAGTAGAAGTCCAGAAAATAATGCGACATACATCCACACCAAAGCTGAGTGATCAACAAACGTGTTAATGCATCGTAAGGAAATACATATAAAACGTGCTCATTGGTCAGATATAGATGTGAAAACATATTTTTGATTGCAGAAACGCATTTTACCCCATTTCAACAATAATTTCTAAATTCTGTGAATACAGTGGTATATTTTATATTCAAAGGCATAGTAACTTTGAAATTTCTCACTAATTTTGTACTTAAATGTAAACACGATTTTGTGACCGATTCGAAAAGACATTGCCGCCTTTATTGTTGTATTGTTTTGCTGACAGAGTTAATAACGCGAAGTCGGTTAAAACAATCATTCTACCAACATGTAACACATTCGATGACATTTTGATTTCGAGTTCAAATGCCTTTTTCCTTTCGTGATTAATCGGTTTTTAACTAAATGATTCCATTACAATGTAATCTGTTCAGCACGTTTTACACCTCTTGTCTGACAAGTATTGGACTATAACACTATATGCTGTGAAAATGGAATTGTGAAGGAACATTGCAAATTAATAAAAACGTAACTGATCACAATACGAGTAACTGGAAACATGCTTTGAATTTTCACTGTCACTATCATTGTCATCAGCTTTCATGCACGCTTTCATGCGTTCTATGAAATCAACACATTCATCCAGAAATGTTGCTAGGCGCAGTTTGGTAATGCAGTATAACCTCAATAATAAGACCACCATTGGGACCCTTGAAAACTGGTGATAATTTTGAGGTGGTCTTAATATTGAGGTGGTCTTAATATTGAGATTGAATCAAGAGCAGAACAGTCAGTATGGACTTGAACATTGTGTTCTTAATTTTGAGGTGGTCTTATTATTGAGGTGGTCTTTAAGTGAGGTTTTACTGTACATGTATTCCTAAGCAAACTGAATGCTTCAAAACAAAGCTTCGCTCGTCTATCCTATTACATTGACAATACTACAATGGTTGCAAAAACAAAAAGGGACCATAGAGAAATTATTGAAGAGACAATTGTTACGTTTCTGATACATTTTATGAGATATCAATTTCTCTCTGATAACGTACAACACTGGTTCTGATTATGGCTTTGATATTTTTATTGGCAAACATATTATTTAAGTTGTTTTTAAAAAGCTACATTTAAACGGTTTATTCTACTCTCCTGAATTATTCTTAGCCCCTGGTGTTCTTTGTACTGATGTTTCCCTGGGGTCTGTGTAGGGAGGCAGTCTCTTGAGAATAAGATGTTTCCCTGAACCAACTAAATATTTCATTAAAAAAACTCAAATTCCTATCCAAAATATATTTGTAACTTTTCTTGCGATGGGTTGGAATACAGGCATTCTCGAGGCTCTTCGGGAACTTATGCTTGGGGTTCAATGAGTGTTCAAGACTTAACGATTAATAATCAATTCATTATTAATTAAATAGATCCGTTTGCACCTAAACTTTGCTAATGGAAATTGTTGTAAGAACCTTTTTGTATATTGTAACGTTTCATTAAAGATGGTGTAAAAATAACAAGAAATATCTATTTTAAATTTTAAAGATTTCGGTATGGTAACATACCCTTTACTGAAAGGTTGACCAATACGCGTCAATGTAACAAACGTTGAATTAGTGGTTAACGTAAGATTTGACTGGCTTACACAACACTGATATTGAAATAGCAAAGCCATGTTAGTACGGCTGGGCCGTAAAATATTTCCTTTGTATTTAGTCCTTATCCGAAGGAAAATATTGATTTCAGGCGTTGCATTTTTGACGTAATTAATCACGTGGTATACACACTGATAATCTGGCTCAGATAATTGAAACTTGCTACATGACACTGCGTCTGATTGATTGAATGAATTTGTCAAGTCGAGAACTGATGAACGTTGTAAGCACTTCGGTCTACATGGTATTATTAAGCTATACACCCCGTTTTAATTACGTATCGTATCTGGTAATACTAAATCCCAATTTAATATCCAGCAGCGAAATTCTAAGATCAATAATCAGGTTTTGTAAGGTGTTTTCAAATGGACAGAATGTATACTGCTTCAAAGAGAGAAAACAATTTGCTACATGGAACGCCTTATACATAAGACAGTGCTTCCCCACTGAGACCTCCAGGAAAACAACAATCCATAAAACATAAGCCACTTGAGAAGGATAAAGGGTTCATACGTTAGGGAACAGAGGCACAAGGAATGGCCTGGCAGACAACAAGGAGTAACTAGGAGAATCAAAGAGGACAAACAGTGAAGGGTGGGGGATTAATGGATGGAAAATATCACAGGACAAGTCAAGACCGCTGGCAACAATAGGCCGGAACTGGTCCGATGACTGAATCGATTGCACGAATAAGGAGTTATTATAACAGGACCTGGAATTATAGCGGACACTTACAATCAGCACTCGAATTACAAACTTTACTCATATTAGTCTGATATTAAAACGTTTAGTGTGGCAACTGCATGAGAATGTCAAAGTAGTGCTTTCTTCTGGTCCATTTTCTTTGATATTGTTTGGTAATTATGAGGTATGGGAGTGATTATTGGATTTGAGTGCCACACTCAACGCTCAGACTTAATCATTACTCCCAAATCTCATATTACACTCAACATTATAAAAGAATATTCAGCACTCATTTAACATTATCATACATGTTCAAACTCAATATGAGTCAAAATAGGTTTCATAAGATTAATTGTGTACGTATTCCTTATACTCCACGGGCCTGGTTTTGTGTTGAAAAACACATTACAACTACAAATTGCTTAATGCATTAAAACATATTCACAGGTTTAAGGGCCAAGCCACTCATTGAGCCCCTGCTACCTTGTGTATTTACACTTGCACCTCCTCAATGCCTGATGTTTTATGGATTTTTGTTTTCCCGGAGGTCTGTGTGGGGAGGAATTGTCTTGTGTATGTGGCGTTCTCTGTAGCAACTTAATCTCTCTTTTATAGCAAATACACCAACTGTATGTGACACAATGATATGATGCTGATATTGTAATTTCCTCTTTATACATTGTTTGATTAATTTGGCGCGAGTTACGTATTTTGCTGACATACGTGTTTTCGGTTAATTCCGATGTCGTGAATGAAATTTTACTGATATTATGGTGGTCCGTTAGGGCCATCGATAGAACATCGTGCCACCGTTTCGTGTCATTGCATCGTGTCATCGTGCAATCGCAGTGTGTCATCGTGCCATCGCCTATTGCGCGATGGGGCAAAACGATTTAGAAGATTCCGCACCGCCTGCTTCGTTCCTTTGTACATAAATGTCACACTATTCAGTGAATAATATTATTTCAAATGAGCCACAATTTCATGAGAACTGCTTTCTGAGTTATGTAACTTAGTGGATCGCCGTACACGGGAATGGTTATAATTATCTTAAACAGACGCGTATACCTATCTTCAGGGCTCGTCTTATCGAGAAAATAAACGAATGAAGGAAAAGTCGGCTCTGTCAACATCTACGCTAGAGGATTCAAATGTCGCGTGTCTGAGTGAATGATAGTAGTCGGATATTTTCGGAATCATTTTGCCTGAGGCAGATCTATGTGAAAAGTAAAATACATGGTGTGATTAGTAAATCAGATTTTTGTTTTGCACTTGTAAATATGTTCATGTTTCCTTGTACTTTTGTGGTGGCTGCGTCCTTTCTTTGTGACATTTCCTGCTCTGGTTCATCATTCAAGTTAGTATGAGATATACTTTATTTCATAATCCAATAAACCTCGCGGCCCATGAGCACAACATATTTACAAGGATTATTCCAACATATACAGTTGAGGAGAAGACACAATTGATTTACATTCAATTCACACGTGTGTTGACCAAAAAATGTCATTATTCTGCATACCTACTGTAATGATTATGCAAACGATTATTATGTTAACACTTATTTAATATTGAAGTCTACAATATGTATATTACACTGGACATGATCATGTACATGCATTATACTACACACACATAGGTTGATTCCAACAAATTTGCAGTTTATACGACAATTTTGACAGAAACATCAACTGTTTACATAAGTCACACTAATACAGAAATGAATAAACAAAAATAATCCAAGCTTGTTATCTGTCGAAACGAAAAACAGGGAACGTGTTGATAATATAAGCGTAGATATACTAAAACAGACAATATGCAACTTGCATATTTGAACAAATCGGCATGTAGTTTACCACCGGGAATAAACGTGAAGAATCCCGACCGGCTAGGTCAGTTTGTAGAACGCTAGACTGTCGCCCGGCAGATACAGGTTCGATTTCCGGGATGGGCAGGTTATGTTCTTCCGTGACTACGGTTACTGTCATGTCCTCCACATCTGGAGATGTTGCTACGAGTAGTTGCTTGCGGAAGAGCAACTTTGGTTTGGCCAACTGGCCGCTGTATATGAATGAATAGTTGTTTAAATACGGGTTGGGTCCGGATGCAAACAAACAAACACAATGAAGTATTCGTTTTGCTCCGCGTCGAAAGATACTTCGGGCTGTAAGATTGAAACTTGTGCGTTACTGCATTAATATTGAAATCCAATTAGTTGCCTTTTCAGTCACTATAAGAGAGAAAAGACAAAACTATAGCAATAACGAACAATGCTGTTTGGTACAAAATGCTGTTATCAACTTTTCGCAAAATAATGAATTTCATCTATGACATTAACTGGCCTCTGGCACACAGGTTGGTAGGTTCTGGAAATATCTCTCAAACTTCATTTGCATAATCTATATACATCATAACGACTTTGTCATCTGACAAATGTTAGTATTCCTCAGATAATGCAATGGATAACACAATTGTATTATTTCCTATCCAAAACATCGACTTTATGCAAAACTTACTTCTGTAAAATCGACGAAGAGCGTATTTTCTCTGCAATTACTTCAGAGCACAAAGCATTTAAAGCAGTTCGTAGTGTTTTACTCGGGAACAGTGAAATATATATTACATTTAATCGGATGTTCTAATATTAGTTACAATATTAGCTACTGGTGTAAGCTATCTTCTGGACATGTCTCACTATGGCAGCAGTAATTTGTTTTATTCCACTCAAAGTGTGACCCGCGAGGACCTCATTACGTATGGTAATTTATACTGGGAGATAGAGCACTGTGAGACAAATCTAGTGATAGCATTCTCTCAAATAATGTAAATATGGACATAGACCCACCTTATACTAAGGCGACGAAATGTATATGTACTTTATTGACCAGTTCAAGAGGAATACAGGATCAATATTGTCTAGGCTTTGTACTCCTTCATCGATTTGAATGTTCAATTATTTTTGTATTGTTTAACGTAGGCCGGTCCAATTATTATTTATTAAATATTATACTTTATTTCTTATCTTTAATTTAGACACGAGACAAATGCGTAAGTATCGTATAAATAAACAATTGTTTTAGAAAAATACCTAAGTAGTGATGTTTGTGGGAAATCTCTGAAAGGTAATTGAATATTGCCACACTAGTCATTTGTTTTGTTTTCATTTAATTAGTTATTGCATTTTATTTGACATGATAGAGACTTAACTTTATTTCAAAATCCAATAAGCCTCGCGGCCCATGAGGACAACACATTTACAAAATTAAATACATGTATGTGCAGGAATATTCAAACATACACAGATGCGGGGAATACACAATTAATTAATATATACATTAAACATGCGTGTTGTACAAAATGTCATAATTCTGCATAACAACGTAATTATTTTAACGATTTATATATATGCAAATGATTATTATGTTAACAATAATAAAATATAAACGTCTACATGATGTATATATACACTGGATATTTTCATGTTCATGTATTATAATACACACACTTATGTTGATTCGAACAAAACAACTTATACAACACTTTTTACCGAAACATCAACTCTTTAAAAAGTGACAATAATACAGAAATAAACAAAACAAAAAATCTAAGTTTGTTTCCCGTCGAAACGTAATATATGAGCAGTTGTAACATGAATATAATCATTGAATAAAGGACTAGGTGCACTTAGGCCCAAAATCGGCCCTGCGTCAAATTCTTTCAAAAACGTCAATGTGATAACACCAGATGTTGAATTTTACAAAAATGCAGTTTTTAAATCTTTGTTATTGAAACTGTTACCATGGCAACGAAAATAATTTTTTACAAAAAAATGAAAAAATCACATTTCTGAAAAAATTATTACACAAAACTATGTTTTTTTTTCTGATGTATAACGATTATAAAGATTTTTTTTCAAAACGTTGTAGCTAATGTATTTGGTGTTCTTGCACAGGAACATTTTCTATATTATCAGAAGTATGTGGTTCACACTTAGATGAATTATCTATATATGCCGGTCGGAAGCATTTGACACAGATATAATCATGTACGGTACACTCAAGTAAAAAGCATTTCTTCAGATATTTCAAAATAGTTTTATTGACAAGTCGACGTTGATGAACTTTCAATTTTTTCCCGCAGAGGACACATTTTGTAGGATGCATTTTTGTAAAAAATTACATTTGAACATATAAATATATATACTATTTTTAGATTCAATGATTTAAAAATTACTAGAAAATGAACCAAGGACTCTATGTAATACACGAGTCAGAACATACTATGAGAAAAATGAATTTGTTACATGGAATACCACATATACAATACTATGCCTCTCTACACATAACAAATGGAAAGCAACATGCTACACAATCAGGCATTGAAGAGGTGCACACATAAAAATGTATGGTTACATACAAACATACATTGCAACTATACACTATAAAATAGGAGTACTCAATGTACTTTCGGAAGGTGATTTAAAAATCAATTAATAACAGTCATTCGCAATAAAAATTGATGCAATCAAGAGATAAAACTCAGTAATAACCACATGTAAAACATGCTATGTAACATATCATCTGTCTAATTTTTTTGCTAGATACAATTTATTTAATGATTCATCACGATTGCGTTATCCGCATAAAAATGTACATGTAGACAGTCATGTTATTAAAAAGATTATCTACCCAAACTTAATGTTATACTATGCTCAATTTTTGTTCAATTGTTTAATTAACCAATTATGACAAATATATTTCCTATGGTTAAAACATCACTAAACATGCATGTATATAGAATGGACTGATAATGTATTTATCCACATCTGTTGAAGAAAGATATTTGAACATCATAAAAATAAAAACATTTTAAAAATCATGCAATTTTACAGGTTTTAACTGTAAGTAATGTGATAAAAAAATTTCAATCAGTTTTACTTTGCAATGGTTCTTATTAATGAGGTTTCAGCAAATGTAACAACGATACTGGATAAAGCCAATTCAAACACTTGTTGTTCAGATGAGCAAGATACATCTTTAATCTTACTTTGTTTGTTTTTTAACACAAATAAAATATAACTGCTTTAAATATACTTAATCAGATGTACACATGTGCCTACTAGATCATGTAAAAATCAAACAATAATACATGGAACAGCAGAAAAAAAAAAACATATATTGTATACAATTAATCAACATTCAATTCTATATAGAGCCGCCACACATGAAAGCTCAACCAATCCATGTCAATGTTTCAAATGTTGTTCTGGATAAAATCTGAAAATAAATTAAATGGGTGTTTAATTGCTAAGCTATCACTATGCATGGCACATTTGATACACTAAGTGAACTATGTTTCAATATATTCTTTCAGTGTTTTTTGTTTTTGAAACAATGAATATATTTGAATAAAATATGTTTCCAGATAAGTTTTTATTACAACAATCATGAACTTGCATTATTGGAAAACAGACACACATTCATTGTTTCTATATATATCATTAATATGATCCCACATAAAAGACAGGCCAATATGCGGGACATGTACAGGGTGAATCAATTGACCGGAGTGATTGATTACTTAGAAAACCCGTCCCCAATCATGTAAGCCAATGTTAGCAAAACACATTAGACTAATTTAGGCAACTTGTAACTAACATGAGTGTTATTTGCAGTAATACACATGCTTTGTTCATTGTCCATTCAACGTTTCAACCAATCAATTGCGCATGTTTTACATTATACACGTTATCAATGTTTATCAACAAACAGTTGTAAAGACTTGACGATTCTCTTTCAACATTTGAATCACAACATCAATGCCCCCACCAATTAGCAAGGCATTTTCAGTTAACACTGATCGGAATTGAGGTTCTACGGTCATGTATTTTATGCGCATGACATGTTAGCAAATTAAATAGGTGTTTAACTGCAACAGTTCAAAGGTAACAGTTGCTTGTCAGTCGTACATGATGGACAGACCAGATACATGCTTAATTGAAATAGCAATAACAAATACTTGTACCCTGTTTGCTTTGATTTTCTCGGTACATAGTGACGAAATAAATCAATAACGTAACGGAATATGAACTATCCTCGATGTTCTTTTGTGTTCAATCTCTTCTGTCATATCCTATACAGTTGATTAATGTACACATTGTCATTTATTTCCCATATTTTGCTTAGTAATTGTCACATTTTTTTCACAACACGTTACGATCACTGTCGTGAAGGGAGATAACTCTAATTTCGCGTTATAAAAACCTATACCACACTGTACATAAAGTTAAAGAGTAACGAATGCACAAACACGAAAAATTGTAAACATGTTCCATCTCGACACCTTCATAATATTTAAACAGGAAGTATTAAACAGTTACATGTTCATTAACACATACAGTCATACTGCAGTTTTTAATTGTTTGTTTGTTTCTCTTCGAGTGAACAATGTGGACATCTAAAAATAGACACCCTCCTAATTAAGTACCTTTCGAAAATGTCAATCTGTCTAAATATAATGATACCCATTTAAAGACATTTATTCCGATTTAAATACAACTTACCAAGATGTTTATTTCCAATATTGCAGCAAACTGCAACTCCAAACTACACTCTGTTCTTGAAGTTGAATTTCAAGTTGAAAGGATTAGCAATATGTGCTATACGTATAAAAATTGCATGGTTGATAGACGGAATCTGTAAAAAAAAGAAAATATAAGTATTAAATAAATATCGGAAAATATCGGTGCAGTTTGAAATCGAACCTTGATCTACGTTCTTCTACGTTTCCTATCGTGCTATAGAAATAATAATAGATGAATGCTGCAATGTGACTGTCAGTATTTTCTTTTTTTTTCGCTTGAAAGTATTTAATCATTTATGTTTACCATTTAACAACCGAGTTAGTAAAGATACATCAACATTCATACAATATATTCATTTCGAATAACAACTGCTACCCCATCTTTTGAACAAAATTTCAATAATTTTGGTTCAAAAGTTAAACGACATCAACATCCGACATCGTATTGACGAGTAGCCAGAACACACACGGCTGAATGATGATAGTGTAATGAACGTAAACAATTCTATCATGTTGACAAATAAAAATACAAAGCACGTACCTTATGATGACATAACAAACATTCTCAAACGTCAAAGATAAAACTTTGTGCCGGTATGTACCAGACGACACTGATCAGTATCGAAAGACGCTGCGTAGCAAACAACAACATTTGCCTCCCTTTACATGCACTGTTTCGGATACTATGCAACAACCGGACATCGCATGTTTTCACGTTCTATTACGATTTATTTGAATTTTTGTTAATCGATAAGTTATCGATAATTTATCAACTTCTTTCACTTTAATATATTACCATTGCGGCGAATGATTATGTGCGTGGTAGACGAGGATCGGTTAATAACATTATACATTTAGATCTATACAACGTAAACGTACGCCGATTATTTGCACACAATATTTTTAACTAATGCACTATGATCTCCCAATAACAACGCGATGAAATTGTTAACATGTACGAGTTACTATATTTACAATATTCTTATAAAATATCTTCGCGTTGTAATTGGGAGATCATATTTAAAAATCTATATTTTCACACATATAATGAGAGAAGTTACGAGAATTTAATGTGGTGGGGTTATTTAAGGGGCGTGTATTTTGTGTATATGTGATGTTCTCTTAAATTTTTTGGCACATTTCGAGAGGCAGATTGTATATGTTTACGCATTACATAAAAAAACGTGACAGGTTGTATATTTATTGCTTATTTATTTGGTATTTTCGGAGAAAAAATGTAACTTTCTAATTAGTCAGGGTGTATGTTAATTCATTAATATTTGGGTTTTGTGCAAAGATATGACGATTATGTTTTCAACATTGATTATAATGTTGTGTAACCATATTTTTGCCCAATGTAATAAAAAAATATTGTTCTCGAGCCTTAAAAAAAAAAGTTTATGAGGTGTAACCATGCATATTCATCTCGCACACGTTTCCATAGCAACATACGAATGGCTATCATATAAATGATCTTGTCACTTATTAGTTTAATATTGGAGGTATAAAACATAAACATATGCTGTCATATGCAGAAGATATACAATTTGTTTTTTTTCTATTGTTTGCTGTTTTGGTTGCCATGGTAACTACGTTGGTGATATTACAAAATCAACCACTAAGTTGAATGCTATATAGACACTTATTCATCATATCAAAATTTCATCGTATTCTGACACAGGGCCGATTTTAGGCCTAAGTGCACCTAGTCCTTTATAAGTTAAAAAAATGAAGAAAAGCAGAATTTTAATAGTTCGTTGTCTTTATTTATAGATGCTATGCACATGTTTTTTTGTTATATCTGAAAATCTCAACAAATAAAACTACAACATCTTCGATTATTTCAATTTGCGCCGATCATCATTTATTAAAGATATTTCTTGTTTAATGTGTGTGGGGTAAAGTTAGGAAGGTTAATTTTGTTAAATTGTATTAATGCATTCGACGAAAATGCATTGTTTTGACAAGAGAGAAAAGTTGCTACAGATAACGCCACATACATAAGATTGTCAGCTATTTTATGACTGCTATTTGAATATATAGGACATATTATTGATGCGCTAGTCTTGGTTGCTCTAGTATGTGCGTTTATCAATTTGTTTATGTCATACTTAAGTAACAACGTAGTCCAGTTTGTGTTTTTGAAGCCATCTTCAGGACAGTGATGTAATTTCATATCTCCTAGGATGCGAATATCAATATTTTCATTGTCAGCCTTTCAAAGTGATTTAACCAACTCATACATTCAAGTTGTTTCAGGGAACGCCACATTCACAAGACAATGTCTTACACTCACATACCGGGAAAACAACAGTCTACAAGACATCGGGAACTGAGGAGGTGCAAGGGTAAACATGTATGCAAGACTGTGAGGAATGGAAAGGACTCTAGGTAAAATTTACTGTTAGTAAAATTGATATGTATCCATATCGATCATTTGTTTCGATTTCGTACTTGCGAGTATAGGAAATATATTATTTTTAATAATACTATTTGTATTTGTTCATGTATGTATGTCTTGTGTCTGTTTTATGTGAACGAGTTAGCATCTCATTCTTCATACATTTCTTTTTTGACATTTATAGCTTTGTAACTGAATCATACAATAGAGTTTTGCATGCGGTTGTCGAAGTTTGTACGGAAACACCATGATTTACCATCGACAGGCATGTGTCACTAGGCTGAACTCCTAAGGGTCAAACCCAAATTATATTTCTATTGTGTAAACGCTGTCCAATAATATGACTTCAAAGCAAGCAATTTTCTGCATTGTCAGACTTTACGCAGATTAATTGCATTTACTTAAACGTAAACCGAATTGCAAAACAAAACCAGTTGCACATTGGCATAGAAATTAAGTCAGTCTGTCAATCATCTTACATTTTCTTCTTCAAAGCAGTATATTGACTTTTACATTTTATGTACGATTTCTACGGAGGATATAACATTGTGCGTTGGAGATTGCTGTGTATTTTGTATGTGACATCATCAATTCTACGATATTCACACTTTTTGAAAAAAACACAACAATAGCGCTGTACTTTTTTGAGCAAGATGTTTATTTCAACAACATCTAGAAAACTAATTAAGTCAAGATTTATTAACAATCACATTTCTTTTTCAGAAGTTTGCCAGAGCTGGTCCTAAACAATAATGGTTTGCCCCTTATAGTCCCTTTGAAGCACCGCACATGTTTGTTTTTGATAGTCAGTCAGACAATTCCTTGCTTCCCCCATCACATATTTGTCCTTGCACCTATACAATCTCTAATGGTTCGTAGCCTGTTGTTTCCCTGGGGTCTGTGTGGGGAGGCATTGTCTTGTATATGTGGCTTCTCCTTTAACAGCTTAATCTTTCTTTTTATAGATACTTTTGTAATTAATATACGCCATCTACAAATAATGTCCAGCCCGATAACATCCCTTCCTAATATGTTTAAGTGATTGCCAGTTCGCATGAGTGAAACGAATCATAAACAAAATTCATTCGACAATGTACAGTCCTCGGGGTATGAAACCTAGACATATTAAAATGATTTCCTGTTAGGTATGCCAGCTTTGAACGGTTTATTAACTGAGCTTAATTGATTGAAACATTTTGACAGAGATAATGATTTTAAGCAATTCCGTAGATAATGATTACTTGTTTAATAAAGAATTGGGTCGTTTATGACAAAACATTCATCAATATAACTGGTTATGTTTTTAATAAACAATAGACAATAGACAATTGACATTTCAGACCAGCAATCTTACTTAATCTTTCAGTCATAAATTGATGGACGTAAGACCATGTACTGAATATATATCAAACCACGTAATTCTTCCATAAATTAACCATTCTAATTCGAAAGCTTTTCTGAATAGAGATACTTCCTGGTGCGAAGAATTTCTAGAAAAGAAAGTGAATTACGGACGTCATGATGTTCTTAACATCCAACTTGTGTTTTTTTTAACTGCCTCGCTAATTAGAACAATAGTGTTGTACTAGCTGACGACATGTTAAACTTATCTTTGAAACATTACTTGTTCTTTTATCAATTCTTTATGTCCAAATAGAATCATGATCAACTCCATTAACGGCACCCACTCAACAATATCTTCCCTTGTAATTAGGTTTGGTAAATATTCGTCTTGTTAGCAAATGAATGTGTTTGACAGAAATAACTTAATTAATCAAGTAGTAACGTGGATTTACTGCCATTTTCAAAGATGTTACGTCATCTAACCCTAACCCATCTAAATTGGTAAAGGTTTACAATTTTAAGAACAATTTGCAAATCTTATGTGTGACAAAGAGTAGCAAAGGTGAATCAAGGAGCAAAAAACAGGGCCTGAGGAATATATTATAACCGTATTTTTTTGTTTTCCTGGAGGTCTGTGTGGGGAGGCACTGTCTTATGTGTGTGACGTTCCCTGTAGCAATTTGTTCTCTCTCTTTTAAAACAACACAGTCGTCGATGTCGTTAAAAAGCACAGAAAACAACAGCAGATAAATCCAATATCAAATATAAAACGGCTGTATTGAACTTTTTTAAAATTATAATGTAAACATAAAATTCAAGCGGTATTGGTTTAATTTGAATGAGATCTTTTAACTGTTGCAATGTACCTGAATGATTTTCCCTCTTTGTATTTTTCCCTTTGTCATCAAACATGGAACTGTAGCTTTTAGAATTTGTCACTAGCAATTTACAATTGAACTATATCACGTTTGTGCGTGCGTAGTCAGAAGGATGGAAAATGATATCATTTCGTTGTCATGATATTTATGATTCAATTTTCTTTTTAAGTGGTAAAAAAACGCACTTGATTCTTCTCGAGATGTAGCACCTATGTTACTATTTATGATGAAGAATTCATTAAATCAAGTGCAACTATTTACGTCACGACTAAACAGTGACAGCAATAGGAAGGATAATGAAAATAATCATCTATACTACTATGTTCTTGAGACGCCAGATAAAATGAAAGTCCATGAAAGACTGTCTTTCATTGACAGGACGCCGAACTTGTTGAAGACAAAGGCGCTTACGAGAATGAAAGGGACTGAAGAGTTAATGAGTCCTAGAATAACTCAACTGATTAGTTTGAGATGGTAAGAAAGGACATCTGGTTCAGTTTTGTGTCTGGTTAATTAGTACATATAGGGGTTGTTCGTTCTCTGAATATTTGATTTCTTAATAAGTGATTGTCACTAAAACTGCAACACTCGAGATTGATTAAATGTTCGCTTAGTAACCGTTCTCATAAATCAATTAAAATAAAGCTTTCACGCGGGAGAGAAACAGCAATTTCAATCAACAGGATATAAAGTGTAAACACATTTACCTCAATGCAGGACTGCATTGTCACTTTCTCATTGCAACTAATTGTTCATAGTCACAAACAATTCACATTCTCCTTGTTTTAATACAATCCATGTCTGTTTTGTTGTATCAATAAGTATAGAGATACATGAAGCACATTACGAAGCTATGTCTCACTTTAAGAAGACATTCCAGCCTTTAAGTGTACCATTACTTTTCAATATCTTTAGGTTTTTCCAAACATAAATTTCTTATAATACTCGGATGTCATGAAAATGTGAACATTTACACACAAATATACTAACCACACGTAAATGGTTTTGTCTGCATACCACATAAATATGTGCTTTCTAAGAAGAAAACGGCCTGTTAAGGAAATAAACACGACATTTTGATGCAGAGAAATAATGGACAAAGACGACAGGACATTTACTATAATTATCAGACAGGATCTTGATAATAATACGAGGTTATTTATCTTGCAGTAATGACAGGATATCCATACATATTTGTTCGCTGATTTCCAATATAAATTAGGTTGTTTGTGCTTTTGAAATATAATATACAACACAACTATCTAAATACATCGCTTGTTGCGAAACCTAGGGTACGGTTATTGTCTGTTATTTTCGGGGAATAAAAAAAACAGTGTTTTATTGAAATTCCTACGCGGGACTATCACTTTCAAAATACATCACCGAATATCTATTTGTTTTGAACATAAACCAAATGGAATTAAGACGTTGAGCATAAACTTCCACAAACGAAGTACACACGCAACACCAAAAAAAAAACACCAATGATACATGTCAATATATATATACAGAGAGGTAAATAACTACAAATCAACTTAAAATTTTCAGTAGATATGTATTTGGAAGTTTAAACTTCAATGGTTACAACAACATAATAAACTTAAAATGTGATTTATGACCAACTAGCCCAAAAATCGCAGTCGCAACCACATATCTACATAAATTCTTAGACGAATGTCTTCACAGACATCCTTAGTTTAATTACATATAGTATAACTGTGGTGGTGTATGATTTGTGGAGAATATCATGCAATAACATGCATATCAATTTTGAAGTTAGGGTAATTCCAAATATTGGTGTTTTGTAGATCTCTTATACTATATTCTTACTCTATGTACATACAAAGATGTATGTATGTGTCGCACAAGATCAAAGTGTTCTTGCTTTCTCAGTTGTCCTGTGGTGAATCCCATCCATTCAGTCCCTTTCCCCCCCATGTTATCCCCTTCAACTTGTCATGGTCGTGTTTGATAGTCAGTCATCTTATTACTTACTTCCCCATACCCATAGATGTTTGCCCTCACATCTCATCAATCTATAATATTTCGTAGGATGATGTTTCCCTGAGATATGTGTGGGCAGGCAATGTCTGGTGTAGGTGGCGTTCCCCGTAACGTAACAACTTACTTTTTCTTTCTTTCCCTCGAGAATCCTTGCATAAACATCGATATAAATGATACACTGTTGAGGTTAGTTTGCTACATTATCTCATTTAGTACCACCTCCATAACAAAACCAGCCTTCCAGATGTTAACGAATGTACTCATGTCTCATTGTATCTTAGAGGTGGTTGTCCACTTTGTATGTAGCGTTTCCTGAATGGCGTCTTCTTCATTTCCAGCAATGTGCTTTACCTATGAATGATTTTCACACATGTGCACGTTTGTTCATGGAATGATTTAGTCATATAAGTTGTCCGCTACTATTTTTTCGCTAGATTCTAACAGGTTTTCATTCCGAAAATGTGTAAAATAATTCCGGAGGGTAAACTCTTTAAACAGGTGCTCTTTCTTTATCTAATTTCCTCAACGAAAATGAAAAGTACACGTATGAAGCAAAACGTTACAATTGTAAGTGAAACATTCAACTTCACGTCAGTTCACATTTATCAAGAAATAACGCGTGAAACGTCTTTGGACAAAAAGCGTTGCAAGTACTAGGCCTTCAGCAAAATTCTATAACGACGATTGAGGTATTTGTGTAATGCTGCTTTCTTTCATGTGAATGTGTCCTGTAACCTAAGGCATAAACGATTATGTATGCTCAAATTAGTGAAAGCCATTTCACCATTTTTTTGTTATCATGAGCAGCGAAATCGCTTTCTGACGAGATAAGGACCTTAATATGATAAAAGAGAGAGAATACGTCACTACAGGGAAAGCCACATACATAAGACAGTGCCTCCCCACGCAGACTTGACAAAGTTCGATTCACCAAGGGAGAAAATGCGAACGCTTTAGTCGTCGTTCCGCCACCATTGCCACCTCATGCGCTGAGGACCATCGCTATAGCAGTGTTTTATATTCCAAAGAAAGGTATTTTAAAACCCTCTTAAAATGGTCTCAAGCCTGATATTGTTTCATTTATGTCGATGTCAATTAATAAATAAACGCTAAGTATGTTATTTCAAAACTACAAAGTTTCTCCTTTTCATCGACATTTCGATATCAATTCTATTCCATCTCTGAGGTAACGGTATCCTGGATTAACTCGTCGATATATAATATTAATCTGCAGCCGCATCCATTCTCGACATTATGCATGCCGAGATAACTGCGACATCCACAAACGAAACCTTGGTCACCGTCTACGGAAAAATACGGCATTAGTGTAGATATTTATCAACGAATGACTTACTGTGGTAAGAAAACCCGTTTAATTTTAGTATCATTGTTAAAAAAAGGGGTGTTTCATTGACCGCGAACAGGTGTATGAACTTTCAGGACCGATCCATGTCAATTAAGGTAAGGAAATGCTCTCGTGTGTGAAGCTAACCTGATGATTGGATTACTTTTCTATCAAAACATAACCGCGGCGTTTTCTCCGTCAAGCTTACGGACAAACACGTTTCAATTTCAATACACCTATTTTGAAATGTAATGGTCCAGGTAATATATTCATACGTTCGCGGTTAATAAAATCGCACTATACGTTTAAAAACTGGTGATCATTGAAGTTTCCTACAGTCATGCGATTGTGGCTTGTGCAAAAAAGCAAATTCATACTGTGTTTGTGAGGTCGACACTCGCCGCATTCATATTTCTAATGCACTTTATAGTATATCGGTCGACCCGGTATGCCCCCCGCATACCATAAAGGGACTTTTTGAAGCCGAAGGAGGAAATTTACCTGCTAGTTGAGCAGTATAGACCAAACAGACAATTTTTGGAACCCAAAGACGGTCACAGTACAGTGCCAATGAGTCCCAACGTACAGTTACCATTATTCCTGGCATCCAACCAGTACTTTCATGGCGTCTAACCAGTACTTTTCTGGTTACATACCAGTACTATGTTAGGTGGGAAACACTGAAAATAATTTTTATTTTTACCCGGGATCGAACCTTCGTCTTCATAGTCAGCAGCATTAGCCACTGAGCCACTGTTCTACCTATAATGTGGCCAGTGATTCTACATTTTCTTCAAATATTCAAGTAAATCGACGGATAAATTAGATAAAAAATAAAAAAGTGCACTTTTTCTCGAATTATCGGAGAAAGTGTAGTATCAGAGGGCAAACTGTCGCGATGATCTGGTGCTCATACTGGCTACATCTGTATTTTTTATAAGTATAATTGCATTACAAATAAACAGGTTTTCTGAAAACACTCCATCGGTTGTTTTCAAAAATACTGTATTAAATGCCGTAAATAACGTACTTTTCCGTAGACGGTGGTCACGCTGTTAGTTGGTCTGTGTAAACGTTTCCATGCTTAATCAGCACATGTTGATGTTTTATCGGTATATAAAATTACATCGGGGCAGTTCCAATGGGTTGCACTCCAAAGTATCGAACGTTAAATGTTGGTCATACGGGGCATTTTACGCCTTTTGTAAAGTCTGTCACAACGTATAAACAAACTTTACAAAGTACTAAAATGTCTGAGAAAAACAACAATGAGATGGACGCACAAGTAGTTCTTTGTAGTTAGAAATATGTCCAAGGGATTACTGTATTTATATTTAGACAATATATTCGTGCAGGAACTAATAGAGTTAATTAACCCCAACTATAAGTAGGGATAAATAAGATTCAGATTTCTCAAAGATAAACAAACAACATGCTATAACATAAGATAGGGATTAACAATGAATATTGATCGTTTCTCCAACACGTTACAACTACTAACTGTCAATTCTTATGATATTTAAACAAGATTGCTATGATACCCTATATCGCTCACCTCAGAACATTGTCATTTTGGCTGATTTAGACGAAAGTGCCAATGATTAGCTCAGTGAAATGTTCAGTCAAAACCCACTTTAAGAGATGTTGTTTATAGTATCAACTATATACACATGCGGAACAAGGCCCCTCATACGTCGGTATTTCAAACTTTTAAACCTTGACTTATGTACATTTTTCGCCTATCCAGTTCAGGAAGGATTACTAGTGACAAGTGTTACTTTTGAATGCCATTTGACAATTATGGTGTACACTATCACAAGGAACAAATATGGCCCTATCTTTCACCGAAATGCAAATATCCGTACCTAACAAAATAACATTATAGCATACATTTAAAACAAGATAACAAGACGCAGACAATCGGATGGTTACAAATACAAAAACCAATGGTATTCTTGCTGCCACAAAGAACCACGTGGCTCATAAAACGTTCCATGAAAAGAAAACTATGGCGGGATATGTCTCACAAATAAAACCGTAATAGTGGAAAGCCTTCAATTGGATAGTCGTCGTAAAAGAAAGAAACAGAAAACATGATGTTCTTTTTTATTCGTTCAGTATGATGCGAGGATCATTCGATTTTAACAAGCTTGTATACTTTACAATGATATTCCGAGAGTGAAAGTACTTGTCCTGCTTCTATATTAAGCCGTCTGTGAAAAACAACAATATTGTGTGACAACACCGCTAAGCCAGTAAATGCGTGATAAGAAATGATAAGAGGCTTACGACAACGATTAGGAAAAAAAATCACAGTCCTTCTCAGCATGACACTTTGTAATAAAACAACGGTGTGACATTAATTATTGGCAAGACAAAAATGATCGCAATAAAATTGTGTCTGTGAAAGACAGATATATGAAACTAGCAGATTATTTGTTCAATATTTACCATGAGAGACAGGCAATAGCAATGTTTGTACTGTCTCCACAAAGGGCCTGCTCTACATAGAACGACTATCTGTTTATTTATACCTGTTGCTTAGAAATATGTTGTTACTGATTGAGTATCGTGGTAATTTAATCCAAAAACCAATCCATTATCCAAACAAGTAACCGGCATATGAATCAGAACAGGTCGGTGAATTGTTGTCAACTTGATTTACCGCCTATTATATTTATTGAGTTGAACAATAAGTTCATGTCAACATCAGTTACAATTTCTGAGTATTAGCTGATTAATTCATTATTTCAATTTAATTGTTTGACGTTCTTTCGTACCAATTGAACCAAATTAATTATTCATCTAACACTCTATATATCAAAGATGAAAACAATATGGAGAAATGAGAGCTTAATTCATAAATCAGAACTTTCCTGGACATATCTAGACAAAGGGAGGAGTCACACACAAGGAGGGACACAAAACCTAACACAAGACTCAGGGGCACATACATGGAGAGGTCATAAACACGACCAAAGTGATAAGGACAAGACAAACCATACATCATTATCAACGAATTCATAAATATGAAACTGGAATGACACATGACTACAAGACAGAGCAACAAGAGGGATGAGGCAAATTCAACGGCTTCCAACATTGCACAAGTTTCTGTGAAAGTGAAAACATGCTTTTACACAATACGTACACGGCAGGGGCGGATCCAGGATTTGGTCTTAGGGGGGGCGTAATTTTTTTGGGTTTTGCTCAAGCCTTATAAAACGGCAATTACTGTATCTAAACATCATAATGATAAAATATAATGCTACAATAAATCAGAATCGCTTATTTGAAAATCTTATAATTATGGATATCTGTATATTTTCGTATTCATACTCAGACATCAGGCGCGTAGGAAGATATTGAGCATTGGCGCCGCGGATGGGGTGGGTGCGGGTTTTGTTTCCCCTCCGAATGAGAACATTTTAAGGAAATCACCTTTGACGGGCGCAAAATCCATCACTTCTAAAATGGTATTTCCCAAAAATTTGTTTCATATACACATACATGTAAGGTTCGGGAATTTGGGGGGGGGGCGCGCGCCGGGTGCGCCCCCCCCACCTGAATCCGCTAGTGCACGGTACTCGTACTGTGGGCTCATAATGACGTTACTCGACTAACGGGTACATTGTGGGTGATCAAAGCAACATGTGAATGCGTAAGACATTTAATATTTGCTTGCCGATTTTTTCTTTCTTTAAGATTTGACCACTTAGTGTTCTTTTCCCTCAACTTGTTACACAGGCATGTTAAACGGCTGTGACCAATTATACTTGATTGTTGAGAGAATACTTTATTAATCAAGCTCATTCAAGAGAAAGAGAATTTTTAAATTTTCAATAAGAGTAAATTGCACGTACGTGTCGGTGGCCCTGTCAACCACTCCACATAACAAGAGGTAAACAAAACCACATCATCTATTGTCTATTTTAAACACAGACAAATTATATCTCTACTAAGATTCCTTTATCAGATTTCACATGTCGGTGAACTCCGTTGACATGTTCCTGCTTAATCGCTTATGTCCCTTAATAGCATACACATTAATCGAATCACGATCTATATCTTTCTGAAATGGCAGTCAATTACCGCCTTATATGTCATCTCTCTTAAGTAATAAAACAAACGTGACATCTTTATTGCTTAAGAAATACATAACGGATTAGGTTTCTAAGAAAAAGGACATCCAACACTAGTATGTGATATGAATATAATTTGGACCTAGCTGCCACATAAGTCAAGTATCTTTTCTTCGCTTACTTCTATCGAGCTCTGTCTGTGAAATGATATTATTATTGCGATCAGCAGGGTATCGAACAATGTCTAAACATACCGTCTATATTTTGTTCGTGGTTAAGTACATAGGAACACGTCTTGAAATCAAAACGATTCTTTTGAAGTTGCTGTGCCTTTGTATTTGACACTACCGGTTCCACTTCATCACTTTTTTTATATATTTCTATCTAGGAAAATTATATCTGTCAAGAATATATCGCCTTATATTATTCCAGTTATGTCTAATGTCAATATGATACCAATACAGATGTAAAGTAATATTGGAATACCATCGTGTGGCTCTTCATTCATGTTTTGGTCTATATATATATATATTCAATAAATTACAGTTAAACAAAATGTTTGTTTGCATTTTTCATGTTGCTCCTACTTCACTTCAATTTCGAAAAATATGACAAAGCCTGAATGTTGGACATTAAGCTAACGGTGTGAATGTTTTGGTCAAGGTAATATTTGCACAAATAATACATTCTGGTTAGCTAGTTCGATATCTTGAAGTCTGGAAGTCTGGAAGTCTTGACTGCGAAGTCTGGCGAAGGGTATGATATTGGTAGCGAGTTGAGTGAAGACAAAACATCCAAAGTGATTCGTTCTCCACATTTGTTTCTGGTTAGAAAGTTGACTGACGGTTAGTTTAAACATATTTTATAAATTGACTGACGGTTGCTTGTGGAAGAACATGACTTTACTGGTTTATTACTATAGATCAAGTGACCACTGTACCCAACTAAAATACTCGTTGTGAATGGTCCTAAAACTCATTTAGCCAATCAATCAACATACTGTAGAATGAAGAACATGCTAATACTTTACGCATATAAAAATATCCTGTTCAATTATGACTAGTATAATGAATGTCATGTTCCGTTCGACAGAGGATATGTGTTAAGTACATTTCCATTAGGAACATCGAGTTTCCCGTTCCTGTGGGACCTTATCTTCCATTAAAATATTTGTTCAGAGTAAATATTAATTTTGCAAGTGCTTCACGAGCCTGGTTTATCTATTATAATGATATTATTTTTCGTTTTAAACAAATTACATTACGTTTTTACTCCAGAAACGCAGATGACACCGTATTAAAGAAATACATTAATGCATCCGCCGACTAAATTTAATCAGATTCTTTTAAAATTGATCAGACTCTTGCAACGCTGATGTTCCTATCGAGTCCACATTTTTTATAAAACTTAATCATAATATGACTGTGGATATATATTCAAAAAGATGAAAGACGAATAATTTCATATGAAGGCGAATTTGCAAGACAGAAGGATTATGTTATACTGGGAAAGCTACATTCACAAGACAATGCCTCCTCAAACAGGTCAGCATACACACGCGTTGTGAAGATATCTATGTATAAGAGACGGAATTCTACATGTATAAGGAAGTATCAAATCTGGCTATGGAATTTCTCAGGATTGGTACCGTGCATGCGAGTGGCATCACCAATGATCGGTTTGCAATTATAAGAAAAGATATGCACCTGTTTTAATGTCATATTGATGAGATTTATTTGCGAGAAACAAAGTTCAAGGATATTTTTATAGATGGCAGTCGTTAATAATTGCAGAATTTCTGCAAACGGGTAAGAAAACACTAAACTCATATTAATTTAAAATGGCTTTATAATTCATTTTCTATAATTAAAATCTGATTAATTTTACATCTGTTCGTATATTAATTAGATTTTAATTAGATATTTAATATCAGAGAACGACTACCATCAATTTCTTATGCAATTTGCATTTTTAAACTGAGAATACAACTACTGACATAATGAATTATTAAAATGGAACACGGGGGTATGTAGGCATACTCTTTGCAAAAATGAACAGTTTCAGCCCATTAGTTTCTATTTAGGGCTTTTACAAACACTTTGTGGAAATATGATGTTACTCATGCGTCATTTTTGTAATAAGGTGTACAAAATATGTTTCTTTCAGGTTTCCCGACCTATCCTATTTCTTTGCCCCGACCCTAGAACATGTTTTCGCTTGTTAACATTTTTATCCTTTTGGTAAAATTTATTTGTGTGAATATTTCTTTAGGTTCATATATCTGCCCAGTTATTAGACGCTTTACAAGTATTCCAGCTAAAGAGCGTTAAATTCTCCATGATTAAACAGTATCCATGTTAAAAGGGAAAGGAGATTTGTCTCAATTTATGTTAAAATAGTCTCGTTTGAAAATAAAAAAATCTCCAAAAAATCCGACCTACCCTTTTTTATTTGGGCATGAAACCTGAAACAAACATATTTTACAATCATAATATTATGTTAAATGTTAAAACGTTGTATTAAGTGACCACGTGACTAACCTATTGCAGCGGTATGTTTCATTTATTGATCGTTTAATCTTATTGCTTCTAATCATCAATTGGTATCATATATTTTAATGCGTAAACCAGTACTTTCACTGACAGTTCCAAGGCTGTAATTCGCTGTAGCGTTATCATTTCTTTTCGTGTTATAAATGTATGTTATCTTTCCCTTTCCAATGTGCGATTATTTAACTTGATAGAGTGTTCACGTTATTTTCTGCACAGTTTCGACCTATAGTTGCCAGTTAATACCCCCACCCTTATCCTCTTTGATTCTTCTTGTTATTCCTTATGGTCGGCCAGGCCATTCATTGCCCCGCTGTTCCCTTACGTGTGTACCCTTGAGCCTCCTCAAGTGCTTGTGTTTCATATTTTCCCGGAGGTCTGTGTTGGGAGACACTGTCTTATGTATGTGGCGTTCCCTGTCGCAACTTATTTTCTCTCTCTTTAATTAATCAGTAACTTAGCTGATTGTAATGTATAAAATATGATTATTGAGTTTCCAAAGGGACTCATTAACAGCTCAGTTTCTATGTCAGTGATATAAGTATGTCACTGAATCCGAACCAAGTCGATTATTTGGGTAACGTTTACACAATATAAATATGATTTGGGTTTGACCCTTAGAGGTTCAGCCTAGGACGCATTCATGTCGTTGGTAAATTACAGTGTTTCCGTACAAACTACGACAACCGCATGCAAAACGCTTTTGTATGATTCAGTTACAAAGCTTTAAATGACAAAAATAAATCTATGAAGAATGCGATGTTAAAACAAAAAGACTTATCCTTAAAATGCTCACATAAAACAAACACTACGCATACATACATACATACATACATAATGAAATAATAATATTATTATTATAATTATTTTATTTCATATACTCGCAAGTGTGAAATCTAAACAAATGATCGATACGGATACATATCAGTATTACTAACAGTAAATTTCACATGGAGTCCTTCCGATTCTTCACAGTCTTCCATACATGTTTACCCTTGCACCTCCTCAGTCGCTGATGTCTTGTAGAATGTTGTTTCCCGGAGGTCTGTGTGTGGGCATTGTCTTGTGAATGTGGCGTTCTTAGTCCCTCTCGGATGTATTTGTTTGTTAAATCACTTTGCAAGGCTGACAACGAAAGTATTGATATTCGCATCCTAGGAGATATGAATGTGTATCACTGTCCTGAAGATGGCTTCAAAAACTCAGTACGGACTACGTTGTTACTTAAGTATGACATAAACAAATTCGTAAACTCACATACTAGTGCAACCAAGACATGTGCATCAATGCTATGCCATATATATTCAAATAGCCCTTATAAAAAGCTGACATTTTCATACCAACATATGTATTAGAGACCGCTGCTCCATAAGTAAACTAATATAGGAATTAATCACCATAATACGAGCGGTATAAAATACAGAAGTGTTGTAAGTTCATGAGCAGAATTGTTGTAATGAATTGATATTTGTTAACATAGATTCCGTTGAAACTCTTTATAATCCAAGTAATGCTCTAGATTATTTTTATGACATACTAAATACGGTGTTATCTAACAACGCACCAATTAAAGAATAAAGAGTGGCAAGAGATCTTCAACCAGAATGCTCTAATAATGAAAATGCCAGACATGGAAGAGAACATAGAGATGAATTTAACCGAATAAAAGATTTGGATCTTTATAAGTTACGGAGGAATAAAACTAATAATTTTATCAAGAAGGGTAAAACTAATTATTTAATACTACCATGAAAGATAAACAAGAAATATCTTGAAAAAAGATGGTCGGCGCAAATTGAAGGTTAAGATTTGTTGTGCAACATAAAAAAAATGCCGAGATGTTACTATTGCTAGTCACTCCAGATAAAAAATGGATTTCGGTAAATTCACCGAAGTTCAGTCGATTTCGGTAAGGTTACGTATCCTTTATCGAAAGGTTGACCAATCCGCGTCTAGGTTGGGTGAAGAGACATTGCATTGGTGGTTAACGTAAGATTTGTTTGGTTTACACAACACTGATATGCAAATAGCAAAACCAAGTTAGTACGGCTGCGCCGAAAAAGACCATAGCATACCGCAGAATATATCAAATCTGTCACAAAGGATAACAATAATACCACTATTGTGTTACGAAATAAAATCGTATTTATAAATGAGAATACTGAAGAATATCATGATAAAGTGAATGCTCTAAATGAACATTTTATACATACATATTTCAAATATTGTTTGTTTTGTAGAAATTTCAACACTGATTTTTTCTGACCTTAAATAATACCGAAGTGAAAAAGATCGACGGACATATTTTTAATATTGAACTCACCGTGTCAAGTAAAGTATTATATTGAGACGCTAAATTCAATTAAATCAATGTAATCGATGGTAAGGTCCTCATATACCTAAACTATTCTACAGTCTATAAAAAACCTTGAATATTCAATTCGACTTCTCGTTAAGTCGATATCGACTAATGAAAATGCACATAACATATCGTCGCCTTATTTCCAGAACCCCGTAACTCAAATTTTGGCGGTTTTGAGTAGTTGATATAGTTGAAACCGTCTTTCAAAGCTCTTTCTATCTGTACTACCTGTATTGTTCTGGAATACACATTACTTAAATAAAAAGCAATCCCATAACAGTGTATTCAGGATCCATTGAAATCTCGCAAATCTGGATTATTTATTATTAATGAGGCGGAAGTAACATATTTTCCCACGCTGAAGTAAATAGTTACAGTAATGACAAGTATTGGTATCCATTGATGATCGACATGAACAATTTCCTTGCTCCGGATTTACAAGAAGCTTAAGTAATGTCTCAATAGAGTTCATCATTTTAATAACACATTTTAATGTAAAAAACCGAATAACCTTATTACATGGCAAACGAGTTATACTTTTTTATTACATTTTAGTTTCATTGTAAAAATGGGACCTTGCTAAATGTTTGTGGGAATATCTGAAAGGACAGAATTGATTTGAGTACTTGTCAAATTATCAATTTTAAATGATAATTCACGTGCTATTATTCACGTGCCTACTTACTTGTCAACCTTATTGCCGTTCACGTTCGTGCATTTTTGTTAATCAGAATTTATCTTGGATTCGCTCCACAAGTAGTATTTGTGATACAAAGGCCCGTATGGTTTATAGTCGGGCCTCGTTTATTCGACAACTTCAATCCGAATACTTGGTATCATCCGAAATAAATATCCGTCCCGCTGTATCATCGTAGGCACGTCGAATTGAAATGGGCTATTCGAAACCATGTACTAATGGAAGTAAAATTTCGGACCTGATGAATTCGAATGAATGAGGTCTGACTGTACCTTGAATACATATAATATTAAAGGAATTCAGTATAAAATGTTAGTTTATGCTTCGTACAACAGATCATGTTTTCGATTTATATCAGTATACAATTCCAGACATAGCCCACATCGTAAACAACATTGTTCTGCTCGGCGAGACATCTCATTGATATTCAAATTTATGCAACAACAGAATATAAATCACGTGTTTACGTCTACTTGTGAAGCTAGACACGGAAGAGCAACTTGTTGCTGACATTAAACGATCGTTTCTGTGGAGAAATCACAGTTCTTATTAGAGAGCAACATCATACGTCAATGTTAATAAAACGCATGTGCAGCATATGTTATGTAGTCAATTGTATGTGTAAACGCTTTAATATTATTTCGATATTTTAACGTTGTATAAAATATGTTAACTAAACGCGAATTAAGTAAATGTTTTACTGAAACACACCTAGTTATTTACAAAAGGCAAAGGGTTAAGGACTCTCAAATGACCTGAGCGATATTAATGTTAAGCCTGTGTCTGGTGATATCCATCTTAATGATCATAGAAAGGGTTGAGATCAGCCTGAATTGAAAGTGACTCCAAAACTCGTCCAGTGAAGCACGTGCAAAAAAGAATCCACCCATTTTCGAAGTCACTACACACAGTGTTTCGGCATTCTAGCGCCTAATGTTCCACTCCTTAGTCCACTACTCGGTAATTTTTGTCACGAATGCATGAACAAATACACCTAATGCACAAGATCCATATTATTGACATGCATTTCACCGGTATTCCCTTTACAGCAATTTGGTATATAAATCTACATTACAGTCATCAGTCTTTCGATGCTATCATGAAAATATATCAAGCAGGATTGTCACATACGAAGGCACAGTCACCACAGTCACCACAAAAGCACAAATATACTTGACAATATACAGAAATAATTTACAACGACATGTGAAACACATGTCTCAAACGTGGTGGGTGAAAATGGGAGTAGCGCCTTGGAAAGATCAGCTGCAAAATACCACTTAGGATGAAAACATGGTTAATAGTGCTTAAGATTTACGTCAAATACTTTGTGAATGTTAGTCATATTGTAGTGTAGGTGTCGTGGCACCATGAATTTACATAGAAACTTCTGATTGTTAACTGTTTAGACTGTTTCCCACTCTGCAACCTAACATTAACGGGTCACATTTTAAATGTGAAGATTTATTAAAGGGTCAATGGATTGTTTTTATGGAGTGTCTAGATCAAACTGACCAAGTGTATTTCATTTCGAATTCAAGTTAAAAAAAGATTTAAAGATATAAACATGCACTACTTACTTGGATTTATTATTGTTGTTTGTTTGTGGGTTTAACGCCAGTTTTATCTTTTTGCAGTTGCACATGGCGGTTAGTTGACACAAATAGTATTGCTGAAATTAATCATAAACAAATTCTTGCCCTTCTACAAGCAGCTGACACCTACCACCATGAATCGAGAAAGAAAACAAATGTCTGATGCCAAATATCACTAAAGGACATGACCTGAGCGGCGGGGAAGTCGAATATTGACCTCCCTAGAAATAGTTTAACCTTCTTCCAAAATGAGCCAACCTGGTAAACTACTTGGATTGATAAAGGGTCAGTGGCAAGTACACAGCGAATACAATATTATGAAAATGCAGATTTCTTTTTACCGAATTGTTGGACTAAATTGCAACATCACCAGTTAAAATAAACACTTCGGATCCGTAAGATTAACATCTTTTTAAAGTCTTGTTGTGTTTGTTTTGTCTGTACTAAAGCAAGTAGAAACAGATGTCAGAATACTTTAGCAAATACTAGTAATGTCTCGGCAAGATAGCTTAATCTGATTGTTGTCGGATAAGTCTCTTATCATTTAAATTAATCAAATCTTAATTCTTATGGTCTTTCTAGTGTGTTTAACCCCCTCAAATATTGGTCAATGTCAGAATTGTCTTTTTCTAATAAAAAACATTTTGTTGTTTTGTTTAAATTTAGAACAGTGCCATTGAACAAGAACATTGAACTGTGTAATATTGTACAACATAATAACAAGCATTAGTTTCATTTATTCAACTTGTGCGAGTTTGAGATACAAAAATATTTACTTTCAACGTCAGTAAAGCAAAATAAAGTAAAATACCAATACGCATTGCTTTTGATTAATTTGGAAAAGATAAGACATAAAATTACATTTTGCTGATAAAGGACATTATTGTTATTTTAACGAGAATAAAATGACTCGTGGTTCACATTATCGGTAATTTTAGTAATAACTCATTCTCGAATTCGGATGTTATCATGTTTGATTTGATGAAAGCGCTACTCCTTTGGACACTGTTTTAAGTTGATATATTCTGACTCTTATAACGTTCAATTTAAAAGTAGTGAAAACATGGAGAACATCTGGCAATCATTTTGCGATACATCTCCCTCAAATGTTTTTGCTATTGCTGTAGATCGTAAACAAACATTAGTTTAACAACATCACGATAATGATAAGCTATATACAATGTGAGGAAGGTCGAATTCCAACACATAGTTTCCTTGTATGTTGAATAAAACATGGGATAGGACGTACCGAACATAGTAATGGTAGGCGTAATGAGAACACACAGGGAAACATAGCAACCTCAAATCAATGTAAATTGTCTGTATAAATCCTGGGGCTACACATGAATAGCTTATAGAGGAGACAGCCCTGATGATGCTCTACACATAGGTTGCATCTCATTCGTAAAGTTCAAAGTTAAAGCTTTTTCTCATTAAATCATATGACCTTAAGTGACATGAAACATACAAATCTTGCTCGGATTTATTTAATACAAATACCCAGGGCAATGCACCCAGTCGTATTCAAATCGACTGTTTGTCTGTTGTGTATTGTGAGTTGCGATAACAAACTTAAAAAATGATATATTTAGACAGTTCGATTATAAATAATCACCTCATTTTCACGCTTGTTAATATTTTTGAATACAAACGAATATAAAGCACTTCAAAATGGTTGTTAGCAAATTGTTCCTTGGAATTATTTCATTAAACGTCAAAAATGCAGAGCAGGAAAAACCACATTCACATTCAAATTTAAGCCTACAAGCCATATTTTTGATTTGCAGAATGTGTAGCATGGCCGTTTATTAGTACTAATCAATCGAACCAAGCTCTCAGTGTCTTGTGAATGTGGCGTTCCAACCGTACGAACTTAATCCTTCCCGTAAATGTTCCTCACAACCACCGTTAACTGTTCCAGTGAATGCGTTGGCGACGTTGCTTGAATCGGTTATCCATCCACATGTAGCGGCGTTTGATGAATTCTCCGTCTGTTAAGCAATTGAGTTAACCGTATTTGACGGATTGATCATCGAAAGAACACGTGGTCGTCTGAACCTGTGAAGGAACTTCCTTGGGTTTCATATTTTATTCGGCGGACTTTTCTTAATTTATGTTATTGTTCTGTTTACTTACAAATAAACTGCTATCCAGAATGTAAAGTATTCTAAAACACACCACACGTTAACAACCAGATGAAGAACTAAACTTGTGCTTAAACACTTACCAAATGTAATGAGCCCCTCAATTGGCATTCTACATCCTTTTTCGAGCAATTTTTGTTTTTATTTCGTTTAAACGAAATACATTTCGTTTAAACGAAATAATATTCCGTATTTACGGAATAATGATTCGTTTTAAGAGATAATAATTCGTATTTACGTAATTACTATTTAAAACATATATCAAAGTAAAACATAATTCGAATGTCGTAGTTTATTTCGTCAACCTTGAAATACATTTGATTAGTTTTATTTTGAAATTCAAACAATTGGGATAAAAAGCTTATGATGAAAATATCGCATTATATAGATAGATAGATTTATTTCAACATAAAATGTACAATTTACATGGCAATATAAAATTAAGACGTATATTAGTAACAACAATCTGTAAGAATCAATAAAGCCATATCAATCAACAATTTATGTTATTGTGTGACGTAGGAAGAATTTTAAGCTATATATTAAATTATCACAGTCAGTTTATCAAAGAAAGACATTGTGTTACATAAATTATAAACAAATAAATAAAACGATGAAACAATGAAACAATAAGTTATCCCTGACAGGAATAAAGGATGAACAAGCTAAACAAATAAACTAAACAACGTATTAACTTGCAAATTATAAACCTGTTAAATTATTTAAGACCAGTTTTAAAGGTGTTTTTTTAACTTTGCATTTAAAGGAGACAATACTTTTGGCATCCCTCACAAAATATGACAAAAACAGGCAGAAATAAAATGATTTTTTTTTAAATTAGACAACTTCTTATAATCAGCGTGTCATTAAACTAGATAGTGTTGTTCAAGCCATTGTTCCGGTAGTATGGAGGTTTGTTAAGGTAACTTTTACAAATGGTGTTTGAAACAAGTCTTCGAATCACGGTAGCGCCATTGACCGATTTTTGTGTTCCTCAAAACATGACTTTATATCAATATTACTACAAGTGGTGTTTAGTTTTGTGTGGCGGATAAAAAAATTCGCCCCGTACTTCGTCCAAAGTGTAGTCAACCTTAATCAACTTTATATAAGTTAAAGTTGACGTTAAGTCGCTGTGTAGTGGTTAGCATAACGGACCGGCAATCCGTAGACACGGGTTCGAATCCCGGTAGCGTCATTTACCACCTTTTCGTGTTCCTCAAAACATGACTTTATTTGTTACCTTACGTTACACTCGTCCTTATTATGAATTTTTTTTTCAGAATATATATTTCATTATTGACTTGAGCAATTACAGCTAATCGTCATTGACACATATTTACACAAATACATTATCATGTGATGTGGAAAAATATAAATATATACAAATATTGAATAACATCAATTATATATTAATATGTAGAGATGAATAATATATGTGATTGCATAAACAGATAATAACAAAACCAAAGAAATGGGAATAAACTCATTTTATTCTAACATTAGGTATGACATTTCTCTGATTAAGTGCGTGTTTAGTGAATAAGGCCAAGTTGTATATTGTTTTTTTCTCATTTGAATAAAGTAATTCCAAAAATTTAAACATAGAAGGTCTTTTAAAATTATAGGTCTTAATATATTTCCTACGTAAAAGTTCGAAAGAGGTACATATGCATATAAATTGAAATTCATCTTCTAAATCATTTAAATTACAACATAAACAATATCTTTCATTACGTTGGATTGGATTTCTGTTATAGCGTTCTTTTGGTTTAAGGAGTGAATGCTCTCAATCTGGTAAAATAAAATCTAAGAGTATTTGGTAAAACATTTAAGTACTCATCGAAACAAAATAATTGTTTGACACAAGAGTTACTTACTTAAAACAGAACTATGTTGAATATGAGTCGACCAGCCTTGTATATATACATCTAGTACTCTATGCTTAAATATAACATGAAATTTGTTCAATTATATACAATTATAAATTTCAAAGACGCCAGTGAATCCATAATCGTTTAACAACCTTCTTACGTTGTGCATCCAATTGTTCTTTTCATTAGGGCAGTCAACTACACTGTGTTAATATATTTTCTTCAATATAATATTATCAAACTTCACTAATTTACACCAGTATTAACGATTCTTACGTACCGAGTAATATATAGTGGGAAATGTCCAAGTTCCCCATATACACCAACAGAACTGATACAGAACAAGTATTCTTTTTTAATTTTAAAATTCTTTTGCAAAATTTGAGATGGTTTCTTTCTATTTCTTTTGATTTAGTATTTCCCCATACTTCAGAAGCATACCCTAAAACTGACCCCACAAATGCATCAAATAATGTGCAAAGAATTTTAGGTTAAAACTTTAACTTCTTACAATTATTCAATAAAGTATTCAATGTTTTTATTGCTTTACCAGCTAAATGAACGCGTGTCAAAATAAAATATGTTATGCAGTATACTGGACTTCTAAATGACAGATTATAAAAGTTGAGTAGTATAGACTGAAATCGAGAATTGAGCCGTGACCGTGCTGTTAAATTTGGACAATGCGAGTGGATGGGGCGCTGTATTTTAGTTATACTATGCGTACTATTTTAGTTAACAGATTAACACAAATAATGAATAATCGTCGTAGTAAAGTGGTAGAGTTTAGACCAGAGAAGTTAATGTTTAGGTCTCTGTTCGGATACCACATTTCATGAATCGATTTTTTTTATTTGTGCATACTTTGAATTTCAAGTTAACGTAAATTTGCATCTTTACGTTATGTTTTCGTCTACTTCAGTCGACAGAAATAGATAAACCAATCAATAATCCTTAGAGCGTTACTAAATTCAATGATCTTAATTATAAACAGTGAAACACTGCTGTATGACATTGTAGTGCAGTCGATATAGCACCAGACATGAATAAGTGTGTGTATGGTACATACATGGTATGGTTTGGGTTCGAGCCTCATCTACGACCACTTTTTTTACATTTACGGTTTGTTGCTCTACGATTTTAAATTGGCTAGATCCTTTATATGCACTAATCGTATAAATAGATATCAGCAACTTCGTTTAATGGTTATTGAGTAGAGTGTTTCATTGTTTTCATTAAGATTTATAGACTTTTACTCTTAAATGTTTAACAACAAATCAGATACAGTTCCTTTCAATGTCCTCTTCTCTACTGTATTGATGTTATAACCGTGTAACCAGTCCGAGTTGCTCATAAATTTGCAGATATCACTAGTTCGACGTGATTGGTATATGGTAGAATTATGGATACTCACCAAAGTCGTAAAGAGTACGCAACATATTGCAACTTTCTACAACTTACCACTATGATTCTCCTAGCTATTCCGTATGGTCTGCCAGGCCATTCATTGTGCCTCTGTTCATTAACGTATGTACCCTTTAACCTCCTCAAGTGCCTTATGTTTGATGGATTGTTGTTTTCCCGGAGGTCGGTGTGGGAGGCAGTGTTTTATGTATGTGGCTTTCCCTGTAGCAACTAATTCTCTCTCTTTGATTGACCTTATGATATCATCATTTCAAATAGTTGATAAATTCTCATTTATCCCCTGTATTTGAAATAAGTTATTTTGCATAATGAAATAGTGTTATCGGAATAGTTCTATTGAATAGTAAAGCGGCATGCGGTTGCATTTAATACTGATCGTTACTGCTGCTTCAATGAGATACTTAGGAAAAATAATGCCTGATACAGATGAACACCTTAATAGAATATGCCAACAAGCAAAAATGATGTTCAAATATATCTCCATTTATAACAAGAACCGAGTGTCAAATCTATATAAACCATACAAAACCATTTTTTTCTAATTCCAGCTGACATTTAGTTCCGGATTTAGCAACATCCATTAGCTGAGTAATTTATGTGGTTACAAGTGTGTGTTCACAAACAAGGCGCGCTTGGAACGTATTATATTTGTACTTTCAAACGGATTTAAGACAATACAGCAGAGCAAATAACACAAACACGTTTTACGAAGATATATTTACCAACATTGATTTACGCCCCGATCTAAATCTAGGTTACATGTATGTTTGCCGTGTATGTAAACAAGTCATTTGCAGAAAACAATGTTAATGAGTGTTTATGAATGTGATATCAGACAACATATATATTCTTTATTTTCAGTCTCATCTATGCTGAGTACAACATAATAAAAACAATAGATCAACTATATAAAAGTACATGTATATTCGGAGGGCATTTATTTTATTCTGACAATCATGACTTGAATATATATTTTTTTGTGTAACTCTTATAGTACATTTTCAACCTGTTGTATATGGAGAATCTGAACATAATGATTATATACAAATATTGATAATTTAATACTAATTTAATAATTAATATAATATAAAGTTTTACTTATATTAAGATGCACAATGTGTACTTAGACTTATGTAATTTGCAATCTGTACTAACGTTTGACCATCATTTGACCAGTATATGTACTGCATGCATTGTTGAACATGGGCCATTTCTGACCTCTTCACACATTTATATGCTATGCTATTTGTGAATAAAGGTCATTTTCTTCTATGTAACCTGTATTTGTTCATTCTTAGCAATACACCTGATTATTTTTACACTTAATATCAGGATTAGTTTAATTTTCTTATTATCGGTCAAGGTACAATTCCTACGATTAAGGAAAGTAATAAGGATTTTACAAGCGTTTGGAGCAAATCTTATTGTATTCATTTGCTTGACCACAGAATGACGAATTCTTACTCAGCGTACGGAACTATAGAAAACTTAAACAATTCTTAAACTGCGTACATTGATCTTTGAGAACTTTATAAGGGACCCTTAGATAATTCGAACCCATTGGAGCACTGAAGAAACTGCGACTATACACGCTGAGCTACCGAGACAACCCAAACATGTGGTGTGTCTGTATATGAAAGAGAGAGAATAAGTTGCTACAGGGAACGCCACATACGACAGAACCTCTCCACACAAACCGCGGGAAATAACGATCCGTAAAACATAAGGCATTCGAGGAGGCTCAAAGGTACTTACATCAGGGAACAGGGGCGCAAGGAATGACCTGGCCGACCATAAGGGATAACTACAACAATAGGCAGAAAGTTGGGAGAACATAACATGAACACTACATAAAGTGGAAGAATTGAACAGGGAAATAGAATTTAAATTACATTTAAAACACAAATAGAAATAAAACCAAACAACGATTTACAGCCTCGGAATTGTCAGTAGAAATACTGGGTATGAGACGTGTTGACAGCATAAATGAATCAAGTGTATCCATTTAGTGAAGTAACAACAAATATCAACGTCATTAGCGACATTTTTGTTCTTAAAAAATGACTCAGTTGGTGATGGGAACGGTGCATTAACAATATAAAGTTCCCCACACATATATTCCAGGGAAACGACAACACATAAAACACTAAGAATTGACAAGGTGCAATGACAAACATCTAATGGGATGGGTCGATAAGGAATTGACCGCCTGATTACCAATATACTTAACGATATTAGACTAAGAACAGGTTAAAACGTGGGAGGAAATCCATAACAGGACAGGTCGAGAAACCATGTTGGGAGATTTCTTTGACAATAGTAGAATAGCTCATTGCGGCTTCTTCAGACACCTTTGTTGCTTTTCCTTTTTTTAATATGTAGGGTACAATAAATGTACATGTGGTCGCTACAAATGACATGTTGGATTTATGATTGACTAGGTTAATCAGTATAAGAATCCTAAGAGAAAACCGAGCCGCTGTGTTGTGGTATATTGTATTATACCTTAAGTTTATAAAAGCAGAAACTTCATTTCTTCAATGAATGTATAATCTAGTTTTGATAAAGGCAGAATATATTTTAGTAAATATTCATTGCTTAAAGTTGAACTGTTCGAACTGAATAGTAAAAAAATAAATAATGAATGTAGAATCTAGTTTTGATAAAGGCAGAATATATTTTAGTAAATATTCACGGCTTAAAGCTGAACTGTTTCAACTGAATAGTAAACAAATAAATACTACGTTGATACAGGGAACGCCACATACAAGACAACGCTATGGAATTAGGGAAGTAAGGAATTGTTCGGTTTAATATAAAAAACAGCAATGGAGAGTTTTAGGGGACAAAAAGGGGGTAAGGGATTGAAAGGAAGGAAGAGAGTTTAAAGGAACGCCACATATCAAGTAAAAGAACTGTATATGGGGAAAGGGGAACTTAACATAAGTCTAAAAAACAGTATGGAAAGAAAACACACTCATCAATTTACAGCCTTGAAACTGTCAGTAAAAAGCATACGAGTTTTAGTCGAACTATCAGCTTGCTAACCTCACACGTAACCGCTATTAGGTTATTGATTTCAAACACATTCACATACATTGACTTGTGGACGCTACCTAATCATTAACAGCAATAAACACAGTTTGTTATTCAGTACGAAGAAACCAAGCAGACTGATCATACTCACCTGGCCCTTGGTAACTTAGTTATTTTATCAGAATGCGAGAGATGGACCTGCTACTATGGAATCATGTTTGGGCCATCGTGATCTCGCCCCTCGCCATTTTAATTGACCAAGAAAAAAGAGATTTGTTAGTTACTTTTTCGCATCTTTTTCTTGCAAAGCTTAAGCGCTTTGTATACAAAAACGGTGTTTTCATTTGAAATTCAATAAAAAATGCGAGGTTCCCAATCACCTGGTTGGTTCTGTTTAAAATTTCAAATGATTACGCAATGGTTTTTGTATACAAAGTCTTACAAATTTGAAATAAATAAAGATGCGAGATTGTCACAAACGAATCTCGCTTTAGTGGTCAATTAAAAAGGCGAGATCGCGATGGCCCCAACAGGATTCAGTTTGAAACATCTGATAAACCTGCACGTTTATAACGAAATGAAATATTAAGAATATATGTAGGGTACACACATTTTGTCAAATGTTACAACAATTGTTTCTTGTATTCACATATTTAATTGTCTAAAAACTTGAGTGAGATTTAATGAGTATTTAATTACTCACTCTTGATTATTTCTACATCCTGGCGCCCCGATAACACTTTCAACAAATTAATTACATTTGGCTGTCTTTCACTAGTGTTATCTTAACACGTTCATACTTTTTATATGGAACGTTTTATGTAGTTAATATTAATTAATTAGTTAATTTAACATTATGCTATGGAACGCCGTTGCTGCTTCATAGCACTGCAATTCCTTATTTTTTTTGTTTGAACACACTTGAATATTTCGTGCATACATGTACATAGCGTAATGACATAAATTATTATGCACTTAACGTAATGTTGTATACACGTAACATAATGATACATTCACATAATGTAATAATGCACAGGCATAACGTAATGACGTATACACACAAAACATGATGAATTAATGACCTTATGTACAGCACAGTAAAACACCTCAATAATAAGACCTACATTGGGACCGTTGAAGACTGGTCTTCATATTGAGATGGTCTTACTTCTACGGTGGTCTTTAGGTGTGGTTTTACTGCAGCACTAAAACCTAGTGTTGTAATGTGTAGTTCGAAGTGGAGTATTCAACGCTATATATATCCATGCTTAAACTTTCTAAAAAAGTCCCAAATCACTATCAGAACCTGGCAATAAAAGTACTTGCCTCATTGGAACATTTAAAGTAAAATAAAATAGAGCTAAACAAGGGTCTATGGCCATATACTTTACGCACAAATTGACAATAATACATTTCAAATAAATTCATGTTGTGCTGAATGAACTGACATAAGTGCATCACTCTAGAATGATGGATTGTGAAGTAGCAACGTCTTCTAACACTGCTCTCAGATTCTCATCAATCATATTGAAGTTGCATGTAATATTAATAAAGTAACTAATACAATGCACAGGATAAGAATAATGAACTAGTTGTTATCTGAAGTGTGTTTCACAGTTGCGATATTCAGTTTAATGATCAGCACGTAAATAACTCTTGACTTGAACATTTCCAAGAGAAAGACTACGTTTAGTGTTGTAATAAATGCATCTTGTTTGTATAATCGTATTGTTCAACTTACTCATTAATTCTCTACTCTTATTGTTATGTATTTAGGTAAGTAATTGCTTAATTATTTGCATTTTTATTTGCTAAACGAAACCGAATTTTCAGATATTCTATAACAACATTTTATACCATTGAAGTTAAGTCATGTTTTGAGGAACACGAACAATCGGTCAATGGCGCTACCGGGACACATTTGAAGGACACATTTCACCAGTTTTAAGTACACGTACACATCATTTCTCGCCTTGGTGTTTTCTAAAATTATGATACTGTGTGAAAGAAATAAGACAACTATTCAAAGAATGTGAAAGTGAAAAATGATAGTGTCCATTTAATGACAAAATAATAGATTTGTTTCCGTGTGGTGAAAAACGCCCGATATTCATTTTGAGAAATTTTGAGTCTGAAATTATTGATCTCTTTACAGAAAAGATGATGAAAGCGAGTGAATTAATTCTTGTTTTTCGGGAAATAATGTTTGAAATGTATGGCGCCCAGAACTATATCGCTGTTTTTGCACAATTACTTTGTATGGGATATTGATAATCACGACAAAAACGAATGTTTATGGATTAAATTTCACTACAGAACGTTTTTATCTTGAATTGAAGCTTAACGGAGAAAAGGTTTTTGTTAACGGCGCCGTAGAATATTGTTTGTAATGTCTTTATATTCACAGTGTTGTTCTTAAAGGTTAGGCTTGTACGATAAGTAATAAATAAATGCCGGGACTTTAATGAACAATTAAGCTAATTAAATGTGTTTTAAGTGCCCTTCGTACGTGGCATTTACTGTTCCACCTTTTCATTCATTTTTACTAGGGATGTCAACAAATGGCAATTTTGGTATTCGAATATTCGGTCAACCTTATAACATTTGACCTTATTATTTAATAATAATACATTTGAAATTCGAAGTTTAACTTTATGCTCAAAATTTTGTGTTTTAAAGTGATCACTGAAGCTGTAAAAATACCCACGATCACATTGTTAAATCACGAATTACTCAAGTACTGGAGGTATCTAAATCACGAAATAAATATAATTTTTAACTGTTTGTCCTCTATATAAGAATCTAAAGACACTAACATTCCATGATGTAATATCTACAAATGAATATATTGATATGAATGCCAGTGATAAACTTGTTTTTCTCATTAATTATTGCCATAATAAAGTAAAAATGTTAAAATTAATTTTTAATAAAAATGCAAAAAGCATACCTCTTACGACGACAATTAATTTACGACAAATAATTTGTTAAGGCACTATTTTTTATGAAATAAAATGATATTGTATTGTATTGCATGTAAAATACTCCAATATTGCTATATAATATTATTTGTATATGTAAATACTTTGTACACATGTCACTATAATAAACAATTTACTTACTTACTTATAAGCTGGCATTACACTATGATTTCGTATGTTTATGTACATTTATAGCTCAACTCTTGAAGTAAACGCGGCTATATTAGAATGACATTAAAGTTTGTATTATGCATTTAAAATTATCTTTGTAAAGCTGCAGTAATATAATTCACTGAAATAAAATAATATGGAGTGCCGTCTTTCGATTTAATACCTCTTTTACACATCGAACTGTTCAAACATGCAATATCCCCAAATTCGAATGCAAGTATACTAGGAGATATCTATAATTCATGATCGCATGGTGAAATCTGCAATCCACGATCTTAGAAATCTGTATGCTCACGGCAAATTGGTGACATCTGCCATTTGTATAAGATATATCTACTACATTTATTGTGGATATCTAGTGAAGTATTAACATCACCAGATGATTGTTCAAACCGCTAATATCTAAGCCAACATTGGAACATGGCCAAATTAAACAATGAAATCATGATTTAAGTTTCATTCACAGTAATTACTTTTGTCACTCTAGCAGAACTAAAACAAAGTACGCGTGTTCCTCTCGTCAAGGGATTGTATGCTCATTGCTACATAATTGGTTTGGTATGCGGAATATTTCAAAGAACCATGTTATGTCAATGAGTTACATCAATTTGGTGCCAAACACACGTAAACATGAGTTGTGTATGCATGTTTGTTCAGATCCTCTAAGGAGTGATTATTCAAATTGGTATTTGTTTAAACAAGATTGATACAACATGATGTCAGCGGATTGAATCTACTAGCTTTTAATGTTCCACGACTCCTTGTGCTTGTTTGGAACGACTGTACACTTTGTATATGCGTTTCCTCCTCGAATCATTCATCGAGATGACGTAAGCGGTGTAAATTAAGGTTATAAATTCGCATTTCTTATTTCTGAGTTCAGTCCTATATTTCTGTAAATGGAAAAGCTTCGTTGCACACGACACAGGTCTAAAAATTCAGTTCTATGACCTTGGACCAAAGTCATATATCTCATTGCAGCATCCATTTGCTATTATATATGGTAATAGGCGCGGTGCAATAAATGTTTTTCTTCTCTGTTGTATGTTGGTCGCATTACTGACACGCGATCAATACCGAATATAAGAAGAAACCGAACGGCTTTGCTAAGATATTTTGTATTAAACGTTTGTTAGTGACGGAATCGCAATGCGTCTATCAAACCACTTTCAACAAGAGCTATATCGATACTAGAGTTAATTGCTGCTAGCTGAATTGTGTGTCGTGTGGTCAGCAGAATGAACTGTCACGAACATACACGACTACAATGATTAGACGAAATACGAGTATGTTTGTAACATCATCAGAGTTGATTGAGCAAGCAATACATTTTATAGTAATATTATCTGCTGTTTTATGTGTTGTGATACTACTTTAGTTGCTGATATCAGAAAAAAACTTTTTTATCCCTTCTTTATTCTACTCTGCTTAATTAATGTTTTGTTACTCAGTCAGACAATTCTTGATCGCTCAAGCCCCGTAGATTTTTGCACTTAAACCTTCTTAACTCCTAGTGTTTTGTGTGTGCTGATCTCTGGGATCTGTGTACGGAGGTTTGTTCTGTGAATGTGCATTCCCTTAACCTTCCTTTGCAACTGCATATTATGGAATACATCACAGGACAAGTGAAGACTGTTGGCAACAATAGGCCGAAAGTGTGCAGAAAATAACATGCACACTATATCAAGTGAAAGAAATGTACATGGGGAAAGGGAAATTTAACATACATCTGAAACACAAATAGAAATAATAACCAAACAGTGACATATCAGACCTTCATTACACAGATCTAGACAAAGGGTAGGAGAAAAGGCCCACGTATGGAGGGGCACACAAACATCTCCAAAGGGACACCAGGCACAAACAATAACACATAACACTATAAGACACCGAATCATAGCAACTATCCATACTTAACGAAACTATAAAGGTATTAGACAAGCATGAAAGGCACGATGGAACTAACGTGCAGAACTGCTTAATATAATTGTGATATTTAATGATGTCTAAACTGAAAAGATACCCTGAGAAGCAGAAGATGCCACATCCAAAATGCATAGGCAGCCCGAACATGTTAATATTCAGTACCCGGTGTGAAAGTATAAGAGAAATGCAAAATATTTCAACATTTGTTTGACTTAATACCTGACCGGCTAAGTACCTTTCTTTAATTCATGTCTATAAACTTCCCATTGCACTAAGATGATTAAATTACTTATGACCATCGATCAAACACCAGCAAAAAAACAAAATCAAACAATATGTGAAATGACTGACGGCAACGTATTGCATTTTAGTAAGTTTCAATTGCAATCCAAACATTGAGCACAGGTGTTATGAACATAAGATATTGTGAAAATCCGCGTTATTTCCTTGAAGAGGAAATATCACATACAAGAAAGACATGGAGACATGATTATTTAGAATACAATGTTATATTAGAATATAGATTAATGAACACTTTAATACGAATTTAATTGTTTTCATTTTTCTGCACATTCTTTTATTTCTACGTATTGGTTTCCAGATACCACTTTCAACACGTCGGTTTTATAGAAACAATATGGAACGCTTGTAAAATTACACAATATCACTGGCATAATCACTAGTTTTATCTTTACTAGTTCATTGTTCTTTAAATAAGTTATGAAAGATGTTATTGATATCACTGTATGACAGTTGATGACCACATGAAAAGTTAATCTTTCACCCCAGAAACTGACGTTTTTTCTCGAATGATTGAAGAAACGCCAGTATAACTGGCCTAAATAACCTTACTTTCGGAAACTTCAATTATCTGTCGCTTGTACTGTCTATACTGCCAGTCTGATACCTAAAATTGCGGTAGGATTGAATAATTTTCTAACTACACTCCATCGACTGTTTACAAAATCTACAGAAAATACCGGAAATGGAGCGTACAATTTACCGTATTATAGCCGTAGTTACCGTGTATGCGCAGTAGACGATGGTCACGGTGGGTTTGAAACTAACATAGAATCATCTTCTATTGTTTATACAAAGTGACTGGGCACAAGTCATCACAACATTATTGAAGCCCTCTCAAAGAACATTTACAAAATCAAGGCAACTACAAGAAAATATGACAGATACATAATTTGTTTTTTAAACAAAACAAGTAACAGTAGTAAGCAGGAAAAGAAAAAAATATATAACTATTTATTCTGGATGTGGACAATATAAATTAAACGCCCTGCATATTATAAAATGTTCTTTGTATTGTTTAAAACATTTTGAACAATTTAAATAGTGATACACTTCCTGAAAGATATACACCTTTTCATCAAGAGTCGTCTGTTTTGCATTGGATAAGTTGTAAAATCGCACCATTGATCCATTTCGAGACACACGTCGCATTTAAAATGACATACCGTAACGGTAAAAATAAGAAATAAAAAGGAATTGTCTCTTTTTAGCTTGCAATATCTGCATTTATTTAAAAAAGCGGTATTACATACTGTATGCAATTACTGTATGTAGAAGACGTTTACATATTTGGAAAGGAATGACATGCTAGACGACGAAAATATTAATTTTTCTTGGTAAAATTGGCATGATTTGCGATAAATAAGACATTTAACTTCTGACTTTCATCAAAGAATTTTCGCTGTCACAGAAGAACTTTATGCATTAACTATTGAATGTGAAGATTACTGACACAAAAACGAGAACAAACATGTTTGATGCAATTAAACCTAACGTCTGTCCATGCTCGTTATCAGATCGATACATTAGAAAATCTTTTCCGGTCTGTCAAAATCTCTACTTTCGTTTTGACGACTAAAATCAGCTACTGTCGGTTTACAATCATGTTAATGTCAAACTAACGGAAGATCTTTTTGTATCATGAAATGCAATTTGTGTGCGTTGGAACTACAATAAAGCCATCTGAGGAAAGAGAAAACATATTGCCGCTTTAATATCGAATTATACTTTTACATTGGCAGACGTGTTTTTCAAAGATATATGTTTACTTGGATTTTTGTTCTTGATTTTGCAACCATAGCAGTTCTTATCTTACATTTGAACCATAATTCATTTGAATGTAATGTTACACGATGGCTGCATTTTCTAATAAGCTAAAATCTAGATTTAAATTCACAATAAGGATGCGTATGACAAACTAAATATATACAATGTATACACGTATATATACTTTTATAAGTTACATAAAATATCAAATACAGGTATTATCGTTTTAATTTCATTCGTAATCATTCACAATCTCCATCATTAGATTTTATTGTACTGTTTGCAACAAAATAGACAATAATCACATGAAAACAGAATATAGCGGCTTGCTAAGTAATACACAACTGCATACGTCGTATTATGGCGCATGCGTACTAACATCACTTTGCTATTTGCATATCAATGTTGTGTGACCAATCAAATCTTACGTTAACAACTAAACCAACTTCTCTTCAACCGAACAACGTTTGTAACCTTGACTCGGATTGGTTATCCTTTCGATAACGGGTAGGCTACGTTGCTTAACGTAATCCACTTTATTTCTGTAAATTTACCAGCAATCATAACACCTCGGCAATTTTGTATGTTGCACAACAAATCTTAACCTTCAGATTGCATCGATCCTCTCTTTTCCAGATATTTCTTGTTCCACTATATATGTGCACCGTATTTAATAACACAAAACATTTCCAAATTTCTCGGATAGGATTTTGCAGTATTCATTTTAGAAACATTGAGATTGATATTTCTAGAAAACAGACAAGATAGATGATGGAAATAGTTTAATTAATTCTTGTTTTTGTTGAAGAAATAATGTTTGAAATATATAGCTCCCGGAACACTACCGTTCTTCTTAACCATAGCCCTGTGTGGGAAAATTGATTATCATTACAAAAAATAAGGTTTATGGATATAATTTCGCATCTGGGCGTTTAAATCGAGCCTTGAAGCTAAATGGAGACATCCATTATGCACATCAATTTATTATGATGCAGATATTTTGCAAAACCTTTTAAAAAAAAGCATGTATTTGTAAACTGAAACATATTAAATCCAAAGATTTAGTGTAAAACAATAAACTAAGAACATATTAAGATTATTATTAATGCACATTTCGTGGATATTGAAAAAACTGCACAACTTGAAAATGATTGGTTTCCACAAGATCGGAGTGGAAATTAATTTCGGTAAAGTTATTTTTGGTGAAACATAAATATTCGTTATTTGATTCATTTTGTCTCTTGGTTTCATTTTGAAGTAAAAACGGTATATGTTCCAAGTGCGCATTGGCTGTGAACACAATTTTGTTTGAACAAAAAATACCCAACTAATGGAAGTATCTAAATCTGGAGCGTCATATGGGCTGGAAATAGAAACTGTGTTCGCTTGTTTATTAAGATTTGAAGTTCCGCTCTCCTTATATATGGGCCTATATTTGAACACCATTTTAGTTTGTTTGCATAATCTATATCAGTGTTCAAGTGTACCAGACAGGCGCGTAGCTGCACCGAAATATATGTGCAAGCCTGAAGAGCGACAAAGCCGCCAATATGCTAGGGGTGTCTGGGGGCATGCCCCCCAGAACATTTTGAAACCGTTGAATGTAAATGGTGACATCTGATGCCTTTTTAGCCGGATTTTTCGAGAAAAATTCCGGTTTATAGATTGGCGAAAACCGGGCGAGCGGGCGGATGTCCAAACTAAGCAGATTGACCGAGTTTCAATCTATGTAGTAGTGACGTCATGTTTATCATGAAACATCCAGTATAGGCCTTGAGTGTCATGTTATTGATTCTGCTTTTAAATGGGCCGTTTTACTTATATAACCTTTTCGTGTATAATATACAGAAAACATATTTTTATGTAATTATTGATATGAAGAAAAGTAAAATCGGGAAAATAATGTGCAAGCCCGGGTGTTTTGGCGTAAAGGCAGCTACGCGCCTGCCAGGGTTGATGTATTTCAAATAAATCCTGTTAAAAGGTGTCGTAACGAGTGTCCATTGGTGTGACACATTATGGGGAATGAAGGATTAAGTTGGTACAAGAAACGCTACATTAAAACAATGCCGTCCCATACAGATCCCAGGGGAACAACAACAACACGCTAGGAGTTGAAAAGGTGCAAGAGCAAACTTCCATGGTGATGGGACAATAAGAAATAATCTGGCTTTTTGCCAAAATCTAGTTAAGAAGAGAAGGAAGAGGAGACAAAAAGGGTTACTCAACAATTGTTCAATGTTTTACCTCTGTCGGATATGGGATATTTATTTAATATCACCAATTCGCATTGCAGGTATCACCAAATCGATAGGCGATTTCTGGAACTGTGCAATGGTGATGTCCGTAATCGGAAATGATGATATCAATAATGCAGCGTTCACAGTATATGTTTGGTCAAATAGGTGATGTTTGCTATTCGAGAACAAGATATCGGTCATCAGATGACTTCTGCATTTTGCTTAATCTATATCTCGTATTCAAATGGCATCTCAAATTTGTGATATCGTCATTCGAATACCAAACACAATTTGTGAAACCTAATATTTGTCATTTTACCAATTAATACGGTAACACAGAGCTATATGGGTGAATGTAACACCGTTGTCACCGTATATCTCGATATGAAAATACGTTATTTTACCGCTGGTTTCCCGCAGTGATTATTATATTGTTTTATACATTTTTTATTTATGCTCGGCTAGAATGAAAGGATTATTATAGCATTCACTTCATGGGAAAACGATGTTTTTATGAGACCGGAGTTAGACATAGACGAGGTTCAAACCAACATCGGTCGGGTTGAGAGGCTGATCACAACCGCACTGCCATCTGCCACACATTGAATGTATTATAGAAAAACCATGTTGTGTTCAATTGATATATGACAACGTCTTTAAGTAACTAAAAGGTACTAACATAAATATATTAAAGCTGAGATATTGTAGTTTCAAAGCAAATTTCATTTTAATATATAAAAAGACTTCGCAAACCAAAAGCAGCAGATTTTAGACAACAAAATTAAAAAAGGGAGTTTGACAAGGGGATTGTCTATATATTATAGAGCATATTGAATGGGTGTTGTATTAGTATTGAATTTATTGAACGAGTTAAATAAAATGATATGAAGCGAGCGAGCTTCATATTCTTTGTAGTCAACGAGTTCAAAAAAGTTAGTACTAAACAACACGGATGTATTATTCTATTTATCACATACCCGACAAAATGAGGCAAAACACACATTCAAACCTCATTAATATAGACAGCAGCGTCGCGAAATAGGCCTTTGAATTAATGAGTCGAAAAAGTAGCCCGATTCAAAAAATCTTTATTTCTAAAATTATCCATAGATCTACCAATATTTTATTTTATCACATACCAGTGCATGTTTTTACGATGCAATACATTTCATATTGCACAGTGTGCATATTTTATGCAAATAAGCGGAATTTAACTCGTTCAATAAATTCAATACTAATACAACACTCATTCAATATCCTCTTATTTTCTAGTTTATTAAATATATTTAACAGTTCGCTTATAATAAAGTGGAATACACTTAAAGAAGTGGATAGGTAGGTTGGGGGAATTTTGCTGGACATGCTTAGTAGATTTGTGAAAACTTGCATGTTAATGGTAAATATTATCATATTTCATTTTGTGTTTGCTGCAGTGTTCATGAGCATTCCTATTTAATGCATCAAACGTAGGCGATATGGATATTTTTAATACTCGTTTTGTTAATTGTAAACAAGCAGCGTATGTATTTCATTTAGGCTTTTCCGCTTATTTGCATATTATATGCACACTGTGCACTATGATATTTATTGCATCGTTAAACATGTACGGGTATGTGATAATATTATACATCAGTATACTGCAAATACAAATACAGTGATTTCATTGGTTAAAAGCTCGCGTACATATTATTCTATATAAACGACGTCCGTTGTCGACAGGTAAAATTCCCCCATATACCTTGTCAACTACTCGTATGACTATTATACGCATACTACACTGCTATTATACATAATCCGATGAATTCGTTTATATAACATAGCTTAATATTATATCACACAATAAATTAAGTAAAATATATGGATAAACAGTAAATATTCGTCAGTTAATAATTCAATATTTGAAGAAAGTATACGCCTTAGTACTTATGATTCGAAATGGAACAACAACTATAGTTTTTGATACATTTGTTTTTCAACGCATATAGCTTTCTAATACATCATCATGATCGTACCTTAAATCATTGTGTCCAAATAATACATCGTCTGTGGCAGAAATTAGTGCACAAAGCTAGAGTGCAAGACTGGTTCATTTGGGAATTCTTACCATAGCTATGTCGGAGACATTCCTTTACTTCTAGCCCGTCAGAATACTTAAATAAAAAGAGCCAGTCTGCAGAATCGATAAGATTTTCTGTATCTGACATACAGCATTCGTTGGCATACATCGGTCTTCAGCTTCGTAATTTCCAGACTAGCAAATGTATTGATTTTATGGCGCAACGTCGAGTTGTATTAGCCAGAACCGCCGAGTATTTAAGGAAAAACGATTGTCAGAATCTCAAAAGAACTGTTGTTCTCTGGAATATGTGCCGCCACATTTTTGAGATACAAAGTAAATGCGGCCATTTAATGTCAGAAAGTATTTCTCAAACAAACCATTGCAAATGTGTACTACTTCTTGCATTGCAGATTTCGTCTTCTACTAAATTTATGCCCCCCTAAAGGTACATTTACTCTCGTTAAATGCTTGTTTTAATCGGATACTGGTATAAATAGTAATGTTTTGATTATATATACAAAGTAGTACATGTATTAACCGAACGAATATTTAAACTTACATAAATTATTTATTGACCAATAAACACTAAATCTACTAAGTTTCCATGGATATTTCATCGAATGATATCAGGTCATTAACCGGGAAACCAGCCTACTGATGTATTGCCTAATTAAATGGACCACACATCACGAATTGCTTATATTGTTTTTTTATCATTTTCCCCTTGATTTGCTTTGATATTCATTGGTGAATATGATAAAATGCGGTGTTATAAATGCCTTTGTATTGGCTTCAAGTTGTGTAGTTTTCCGAGTTAATCACATTAAAACGTCGATACATACAACTTAGTGACATTGTAAAAAAGGGAAGGATTAATTTAGTACTACAAACGCCACGTTCATACGACAATATCATCCCACACAGATCCCAGGGAAACATCAGCACACAGCATACTAGGGGAAGGGAATGTGCAAGGGCAAGCATATATGTATTCTTTAAGAGACGTCATTTTCAGAAAATGTCACATGTGACGACACCATGTACTGGCAGTAAGCAATATATGCCCCATATGGCAATATGAAAACGAAGAGACCACTTGGAATAAATATTGTCATCACATATTGCGTTTTCTTGAAATGTCGTCACGTACAGAAGAGGTTGTAAATCCTATAACAGCACTCATATTGGTATGGGATGATAAGGACATTGTTTGGTTGATAAATTCAGGAGAGTAGATGGAGACGAAAGGGAATGGGAAATTGTGTTATGTATTTCTAAAACAATAAATAAGATTGTTCATTACTTAACCATATACAAATGGGCTAATATTGGACACATATTTAACGCCGTTAAAAACGCAACTGTTCAAGTTACCAACTGTTACCAATGTTTAAAATATTGTTCAAAAAGTATTGAAACTATGGACCAATAATTCATATTTCATGATTGAATAAGTTGTGGAAACTATGGTAGTGAAATAATATAGAATTATTTCTTCTTTATGTCATGTTTTGAAGTAGGCAATTTTCGGTAGCGTTGTAATGGCTTTAAGTATATATTAACACATTCAATTAAACTATTATAGACAGCTATTACATTACTTTAACTTCAACAAGGATGAAAATGCATACCCCTTAATCTAATTACTTCGTGTGTGCCTTCTGGGAGTCAATTACGAACAACATATTGACAATCTTCTTGGCTGTAATTTCGTTTTTACCTCATCAACGTCTCCATGCAACTTAGTGTTTTTATCATAATCACATGACACGCAAAACATAGCCTTGTTCTATTTTAAGACTTCTCGGTACACCACGTACTTCCTTCCTACAGATAAATTACTGCTGACATTTAAGGGAAAATTCTACTGGACAGACAGTTTTGAACGTTGTGCTGTTCGATCATTAAAATAATCTGGAAAACAACGCGAACAATAATAAGAGTATTTTGTTGTTATTTATACATTTATACTCGTTGGCCACATTGTCATACAAATGCTTAAGGACTATGTAAAGTGTTTATTATTTATAGTGTCACCCCTATTAAAGAGCCAGCTATTTCTGACTTTTGAGACACTTACTTTCTGAGCACATTAACTTCCCGATTCATATCCTTTAATGACATGCACAAGGCAGGTAGGTACACGGTAACCATTATTTAACTAACTGGCGGCTTCACCAACCGGTCATATCGGAACGGACACCTATCAGGAATGGAACCTTTGACCTCCCGCAACCAAGGCGGATGCTTTAACCACTCAGCCACGGGAAACAATGTGTGTAATATTTGGAATCATGACTGAACAAAATGCATCTCATGTGTTGGTATTGCTCTTGGTGCACGGATAGTAAAGGTTTCAATTAATACCAGCAAGAAAATAAGTTATGTGCAATAAATAACTTTATTACACGTGTAGTGCAGCTCGAGTTTACGACACTAAAACTTTGGCCTTTATTTTCGGATAATCCAAAAAGATTCCATTTTTTAAAAAGTATGCTAAAATTTCAAAAAAGTATCAAAATCTTAAAAATTCCTAATATTCATGTGTACTTTACTTGTTTATGTAATAAAATTGTATTAAACAATATGTTTCTATTTCTTTTGAAACAGTGGTTTTTCATACAGTTTACCAGTTGATAGTAATCTTCCGCTTGGTCATGGCTGTTGACTGGTAACACATATCTAATTTTTGAGTACACAGCCAAGAGAAGCTGTTGTTCCTGAAACAACCCTAACATTTTAGAATGGACTCCTAAAATTCCTAATTTTAGCCCTTAAATTAGTTCAAACAGGAAATATCTTGAACAAAGATGGCCGGCGCAATTTGAAGGTTATATTTGTGGTGCAACATAGCATAATGCCGAGATGTTACGATTGCTGGTCACTCCAGATCCGAAATGGATTTTGGTAAATTCACCGAAATTCAGTGCATTTCGATACGGCAACGTGCCCTTTATGGAAAAGTTAACCAGTTCGCGTCAAGGTTACAATCGTTGTTCGGATGAAGAGAAGCTAGCTTCAAGTGGGTCGTAAACGTAAGATTTGATTGGTTTACACAACACTGATATGCAAATAGCAAAACAATGTTAGTACGTCTGCGCCGAAAAAGCTCCTAAAATTAGCCCTACGTAATTGTCAGAAGTTGCTGTAAAGTCTGTGAGTGTCATATTGCAAGGGAGACAGTTCGGTGGCTGATAACGAAACTTGTCTATCGGCCTCATCCTTCATAAATTTAAGCAGTTCATTTTCGCCATTGATATATTGATATGGCGACAGGAATACTTCTCGGTCGAATATCGCGAATAAATAAAGTCTTAATGTAGTACAGTGCAACCTTAATGCATAGATCTTTGGGTGGCGCACATTCCAGTTTTTGTCGATAGGTTGCTGTCCGAGAGAGGTGAAATTTTCTGCAGGAAAATGTTGTACAAACGACGTTGTTGCTCAAAATAGGACAACTGTGAAGATCAATTCATTTTTCATACAATTTCTACGTTTTTTCCCCCAGACCAATCCAATGGTGTATATGAAGCGCGTTATCTAAATACGCAACCAATCAGACGATATGATTGGTTCATATTTTAAGCGGAGGGGAACCAAATAAGGTATCGATAAGATAATTCACTTTTCCACCAAGTCTTTTTTAAAACTTAATGAAAGAAGAAACGTATAAATAAGATGATATGTGTTCGATATTCTAGCATTTCATAGTTTTCAGTAATTTATCGTTGAAAACTACTTATTTTCCCCTAGCGTACCCCTCTTGCAAAATCAGCGATCCGAATTAAAGCGATTCTTGATACGAATATTTCACTAAATCTGAATAGAACATTGCGCAAATTGTCGATGTTAAAGAAAAACTGAAGGCATTACACGAGACCTATTTGCCTAGCGTAATAAGTTTTTCATAGTTTTCAATGGAAACTTTCCACAGTTTTGTTTTGAATTAATTTCTTTTTCACTTACTGCAATAACCATTTCATCTACGCCGTTTATCTTTTTTAAAGATATTTCTTGTCTTTATACTTGGTCTATACATTATGTATTTGTACACAAAACTCTGCTTTATGAAATATTCTGTAAATATATTAAAAATTTAAGTCTATCGGGAATTGAGAAAGCACCATTAATTCTGTGCATAATGCAAAACTGAACGACCTTGTACAAGGTTGTAACGATCAATACTTCACCAGGTTTCCAGATGATCAGATAAGTGTATTAGCTTTACATACGCTGGTGAATGACTTTCATGTAGAAGGTGTTTACAGTGTATAGTTCTCGGATACTACAAACCATGAAATGTCGCTGAATAAACCGTAGACTAATGTAAATATACTTCACGCCATTAAAAACGCAGCTTAAAACTATCCGCACCAACACGATTTAATTATCTAACATAATTTCCTAAACTTAATCAGTTATGAATTACGAATGCTAGGTCCATGGGTTGATTTCTTTTTGATAACCGATTTTCACATTTGTAGCAACAAAAAAGCGTTTAAACATGTATCTGGCTCATCTGAACATAACATATTTGAATTGGCTTCATCCAGTATTTTTCTTAAATTGGCTAAAACATTTCTTATACGAACCATTACAATGTATGACCGATAGATAATATCATTTCTTACCATATTACTATCAGAAAAAACTTGTAAAATAGCCAGAATGTTAAAAACTTCCAGTTTTTTTTAATGTCATGATGTACAACACCTTTCTTCAGCAAATTTGGATACCTACAATACGAGTTTATTGATGTTTTGACTACAGGGAATATATTGTTCATGTTTGTTAAGGTAAACAAATTAACAAAAAAATGAGCATAATATCACTTTAACACGTGGAACAAAATGAATGCTGAGATAAATAGTTGCGTTTTTAATGGCGTTAAGTATATTAATGCGATTATAAAGCCGTAAACACAGTGTTTGTAGATAGACTAATTATACTCGCCTTATGGGACACACAAGAAGTCACGGTCCAAAATCCGGACCACTCACTCAGTCCTATGGGATTTGTTTACCAAATCGAGTGAATTTCTGCTTAGTATTGTCTTTCATAGTTCTCTCCTTCATCATGATATTTTCTCTTGATTATTGTTAAAGGTCGGTTGTCTACATCGTCATTTTGGTAAATTAGATAATACACCTTTATTACATTTCGCGAATAACTCGTGTCTAAGAGCATTTATTAGACTAGCATTGATTAAATATCGAACTAAGACGTTCCATTTCACTTCAGGCGATATTAATGCGCCCGGAGTGATCGCTTCATCAGCCTAACTTATTGCTTGATAGTGAATTCATTGCATAAAAGCTTCAAGCGTGAAATGAATAGCCCGATTTTCATTATAACCTTAGTTCGTGGCACGGAATATCTGAAGATATTGTTTGTGTCATGTTTTGTAGATCACACAACAATCACCGCAGTGATCATTTACAGATCAAACATCACGAATTAAAGTATTTGGAAAGCGCAGAACATTGCAGATGCCCTCGAGAATATAATTAAAAATTGTTGTTGTAGTTTTACATGTTTCTCAGAAAGATATCGTATGCTTAGACAATGGTTACCATAGCTACATAACTACTAAATGTCCATACGCACACTCATTAATACACCGCACACGAATTAGTGATAATGCAACATTTAGCATTGTATTTCATCACGCAACAGTTACACTTGTTGAACGCCTATGAGGCTATTCTTCAAACATGGAACATAAACGAAAACTGTGCATTTCATTTGATTTTCAATTTCTACACATTACCACTCAATCTGTTACAATCATACAACCATTTTGCTCTAACTGTGGAAAGCAGCGGAAACACATGTAAAAAGACTGCAAAAAATAAAGTATAAAAAACCCACCCATTGGTCTGGAACTTCTGTTTTAGGGTGCATTGCCCAAAATAATCTGAACAGAAATCTGTGTCTAAGTATGAAAATGTGGACACACAAGTCATATAAGATCCAAAATGACGGTATATTTGAGTAATAGCTCAACTGTGCGGCACCATCGAGTGTTGTGAAGTTTCGGTGCGCAAGAACTGATGCAAGTCTAAATTTGAGACAAACCTATTTCGAAACAATTTGTGAAGTTTGTTTTTGATCAAAAGCGTACTTATTGCGCATAAATGTAACAAAATGGTGCAAAAACGTTGTACGATCCCACGCACACACATATCTCTAGGTTCATGAATGAATTCAAGAATTCAGTTCAATTATTGTGAAATATAAGGCCACCGGCCCGCACACAAGATGTTACAACATATATAATACACAGTGTAGCAAAGCCATTGTAGTAAATGCAATATATATGTTTGGTTCAAATACTGGAGACATTACATAGTAAATACAACATATTCGTAGAATGGTATCATCATAATCCTATATGTTTATACATACACTCATGCAAATCTGGACATAAAACCCTTTGAGAGCATGATAAATATACACAGCAATATAACGTACAACATATTTATTGGAACATGACATCAGGTTGTAAGTATTTTAACACTAATAGGAAGGGTATACAGTATAACGTAGAATGGGAATAGGGAGCGTAACATCGTATATCCCTACATCTGACTCTGTAGCTGTATACAAACTCAATGAATCGGCGGCTGGTGTATGAATTACCTGTGTCTAGATATCTGTCAGATAACAACAATATGTCTGTACACTACGCTGCATATTGTTTGATTATAGAAAAATCAATTATACTCACTTGCAGGATCAATGTTCTCGATATATCAGCTTGATTACAAACCGGAAACTTCACTGCACCGCGTGTTTCCATACCATGCATTGATTAATACGGGTATGCTTTTTATATTTAACTGAAAAATATCAATTAAATGGCTGAAATGAAACTAGGTTTGAAATTTTATTACGAATTATGAAGTTGATAATTCTCGCTTGTCATAAAATACATCCATCAAGCTGCAGGGGTTATGTATCACTTGGTCTTGGTATCTATAAGCAAGATTTACTGAATAAATAAACGTCGAGATATATATAATTTATTAGATTTAATGTTGAAGTGTTTTGAAGTGAAACGCGTTTCGTATCTTAAGCGTTTAAAACGCTCAAAGTATTTAGTTATTCTCTTTTTATGAAGTCAAAGTGCCGACTTCATGTGCAAATCAGACTTTCCCAGACTAAATGAGAGAGAGAGAGGGGGGGGGGGGGGGGGCACACTATGGGAAGGGCTAAAACAACATTAGGCGGATCAGGAAGCAGAAATGGGACAAACGGAATACCGAAATGATAAGTACGAGAAAACCGAACAACACAGCTAAATACTAAATGACACATACATGCATGACAAAGCAACAATACGACGGTCTACAGTCTTTTAAATAAAAAACCTGGGAGCTTAAACCAGTTTACCGGCATGCCAGCCTCGCAGATCAGGAAGTCAGATCACAATATGATTTATCTATCATGGTTTCCGATGATTTCCCATGTACTAATTGCTTTATATTGATCTACACGAATACTCAGCTCTTTTAAATTCCAATTTGATTATATTTGCTGTTTGATTTCTAGCCACGGTTGCTTCGTCCAAGTCTCAGATGTATAAAAGCCATTTGGGATTTATAATAAAGTTTAACCATAAAACTGGAAACTGAAAACAAAAATGGAACGAAATGAACGCTTCAGTGGATTCTCATTTTCCAGTCTTTGATTAAATATTTAAACAGTAGCAAGGAAAACAGCTGTTGTCACAGCTTTTGTCAATGTAGAGCTAATTACTACATTCACATGAAACAAAACTATGTATTTGTTGTATCTATGAAATTCACAAACGCGCAGACCAGTGATATCAATATCGATCTTTCCGTACCATCACAATAGTTTGACAGTGGTAGCTTCGTATTGATAAAATTCACATACTCTCTGCGTAGCGTGTGTGGAAGATTTTACCGCATATTTCGCTACGATCGGATTTTCAAAGCATTCAATCAGAGTTGTTGTGGCATCGAGTAGCACTAGAGGTCTTTATATGAGTGGTCGAATGCATAAAGTGGCATGGATTTATTTATCATTTAGTTCCACGGTAATGACAGCTAATTGTCGTTCATTCTTTACACTGAAGAAGAACGCAGGGAGCTATAATAGGAATTAAAAAGATCGTTGTTTTCTTGGACAATTTTGTGACTTTGTTAATTTAACAAAAACGATGAAAGTAAGTGGGAACAAGGACATAAAGTAACGACGAACATTTATCAACGTAACTTGCAGAAACTCTAACAATATGTCCGACAACACATTCCCTGATGTTGTGGAACTTAATGTTGGTGGTGTTTTTTACACAACAGCGCTGACGACTTTAGTGAAGGACGAGAACGGTTTGCTAGGTCAAATATTTGGAGGGGAGAGCAATACAAAATTAGTCAAGGACACAAAAGGCAAATATTTCATTGATCGTGATGGTGTTTTATTCCGGTATATATTAGACTATCTGCGAAATCAGAAAATTGTTTTACCAGAAAATTTCCACGAGAAAGACAGACTACGAAACGAAGCTGAATATTTTGTATTACCGGAAATGGTTAAGGCTATAACAGCCACATATTTAAGTGGACGATTCAGTCCCGGACCCCAACACAAAATGCTTTCATCCGCTATTCATAATTCTATACATTCGACAAGCAGCGAAGGAAAGACTTGCGGCTATATTACACTTGGATATAGGGGAACGTTTGCGTTTGGAAGGGATGGATTAGCCGACGTTAAGTTCCGTAAGCTGAGTCGTATTATCGTTTGCGGTCGCGTCTCTCTCTGTCGTGAAGTTTTTAAAGACACGTTGAATGAAAGCCGAGATCCAGACCGCGGCTGCTCTGACCGATATACGAGCCGCTTCTTTCTGAAGCACAGTTTCCTTGAGCAAGCGTTTGATATGTTGCAGGAAGAGGGCTTCAGGCTTATTGGCACATGCGGCTCGGGAACTAACAACGCTGGGGAAGCAAAACCAGGCATGGACACGGAGGAAGCGAAGTGGCAACATTACAATGAGTTTGTTTACGAGAGAAGATAATTGCAAGTTTGACTTTGCGAAGCTGTTCGAGTGTTTAATGAGAGTATTTTATCACTGCAATTATGACAATTCATCACTGTGTTATAATGGAACATTAATGTTCTCATATTAGTTTGGCTTGTATTGTTAAATTGTATTCAAGTACTCATTAAATTCAAAGTAAATTATTTTGGGATTTTTAGTGTAAATTTGTAATTGCCAGGTATAAAAAAGAAATTAATCCGAGTGACGGTGTTTTTAATTAATGTTTAGCTTTTTTCGTTTTATTAGTGTCATGGATTCGTTCGCCATGCTAATTGTGTCAGGAAAACCTGTTTTACATCTAACAGTTTAATTTTCTAAATGGGAGTGAATAAAGAGTAGCAGTGATCGCTCTGACATCTGAATTTAATTAGGCATGTGTTTTCACTATCGTGTTTTTGTAGGAAAACTGCACTTCTTATCAACGATGTTAGACGTTCTTTTGACAGCTTTGGTGCGCTAAAAGGCTAAACTGATATATTTGTATAGTGAAATAGTGATTTACTTTTAATATGGGAATTATATGCAAGAAGTATAATGTGAACTTTATGTAAACATTTGATTGAATATGTGTTTGTCTTAATAAATGTAGACAAAAATATGTATCTTTCGTTTTGGAAATAAATAAAGAAGGAGCTAATGTGTGAAGTACATCAAGGGTTTGTAAAAAAAGATGTATTAAACAGAATGCTTTAAGCTACAAAGCAATGATGCAAAACACGAAGTAAACGGACCCACATTCACACAAGCAACATTGCTAAATCAAACTCGATATTGTTGTATTTCTACTGACACATTTATGAGCATTTACACCTGGCCTGCGGGGTTTGTTTTCTAGAGTTTATAAATAAACATATAGGAGAAAGATAGTGAACTATTTCAGTGTTAAGATCGGAACTTTCAATCAATCGTACTTGCCAAAATAAATACATTAACAGAGATGATCAAGCAATCTGGGGATTTATACTTGGCTGTTATACATGTTTTGATAGTTATCATATTTTGAGAAAAGGCATACATCACTCACCTGAAAGCCTTAATGATCAGTCCAATATTTACAAAATCTTTATAATAACAAACAGAATCTAACCCTAAGATTTGTTCTGGTAATCTAGTTATCTTTAATGTTAGCTTTAAAACATGCTTACCACCGTAATACTACATACCGTTCATACATTTTAGTACATAATAAATTATCATAAATCACTAGCATCACTGTAGGATAACATTTGTTTGTCTTTGTTGGAAGAGATGTTTCAGTTAATACTGAACACAAAAACACATACCAGTAAATTGTATTTATTAAGTCTGTGTATGATTTGTTCTGTGGTGAATCTAACAACATTTGTTCAAATTCCAAGAAATACATAATTTGCATTTTTGTCTGCTACACATTTAGCAAACTTGGGAGCTATTAAAACACAACTTCAAATGTCAAATGAAACTTTAACATATATTCTTAAAATAACATTTCCTTTATAGATATTACATAGACTACTATGTTAATGCTTCGGGTAGTCAATATTACAAAATACTGCATGTCTGTGTTATTTTTACGTTAAAGTTAATTCCATGTTTTCAAACTTTTAATTGAAAACAACATTAAGATTTTCGAGTCAGACATCATTTGCAAACGTGGTATGAAATTAAATTCTGGATTTTATTATTACGGAGACGAAATTTATTATTTTGCAACACGCGATTTCCCACTGATAAAAACGCCGTCGGAAAGGAAAGTGGTTTTTTAGCAGTGCATTCTCTGCTATTTAATTATACTTTCTGAAGGAAATGTGCTGTCTGTCAAGAACTGCTGACAGTGGCGGTATTAACGCCATACCGGTACATAAGGGTTTGAACATTAAATCGGTTTTAGCATCAAGTTTACCAATAAAATTTGTTCATAGCTTCACAACAAAGTAAACATTTATTTTGATAAAGCGAATTTAATTAATGTACTAAATATAAAACTCGAACATTTTTGCATCTGTTCTTCTAAAAATAAATGCATAAGCTTTGTACTGCATACCTATTGTGGGCATTGATAAGGTTGTATATTAACATTTAGTATTCAGGTCAAGATGTGCAGGGATATATTACCGCGATGGTGGTATTGGTAGTATAGTTTCCATAGGGAACTCATTCCCTATAACTTATCAACATGGCTTGATTCAAGTGCTCTCGTTTACAATAAAACACTAATATTGCACTCTGTGTAAGTGAAAACGCTTTGTTTCAGGCAGATCATAAAACGTAATTGATTAATACTCCTCATATTTCCAACATAAAAAGCAATTCATAGAATTGTAAAAAAGTGAGAAACGATTACGTTGTGTTATTAATAAATTCTCCGATAACTGAATCGGTAAATAATGTTTTATTACATGAAACGTGAGCCCTCTACATTATATTGACAATTTATACACACGCTTTAAATAACTTTTAGTCGACAAAGACGAGTTTAGTGCTGCATATTTAGGTAATTGTTCTCTTAGTTTGTCTCCGTTTTTAACCATAAGAAAATGTACCGTAAGTTAAGGATACTGCACTTTTTCCTAACTTAAAAAACCGCTTTAAGTGGATTACTTCGTAGTCGGAAATCAACTGCTCTCAAAAAGGAAATTGCTTTGCGATAATTGATCTTTTACTGAGAGAACTAAAGCAGATTCATGTCTATAGGAATGGTATGTAAATGATTTAAATAGTTTGAGATGATATGCGCACAAAGCTGTCAAGAAACTTGGGTTTTTGATCGAATATCTCACTGAAAAATATTTTGATTAAGTTGATAGCCAAGTACATTATCATTTTCACCATTTTGACGGTGCCGAGGTAGAGAAGCTATTCACATAGACCGGGGTTGTTCAAGTATGTCTTTCAATTCTTTATTGATCCACATTCTGCAGAACTTCAGCTCTTCGTCCACACGTTTGCTTATTGTTACTGTAGTGAAGTCTCTATTTAATATACTTATAATAGTTTGACTGAATCGACTACAGTTTGTGGCACACACAAATATATCAAGATATTTGTGTGCACTATAGTAAAACTTAACTTAAATACCAACTCAATAAGAAGACCACCTCAAAACTAAGAACACAATTTCCAAGTCCATTTTCACTGTTTTGCTTTTTATTCAACCTCAATAGTAAGACCACCTCAATAAGAATACCAGTGTACATGAGTCTAAAGGGTGGTCGTAGTATAGATAGTTTACTGTATTCTAGTTCTAATCAAAGAATGATTAAAATGGTACACGGGATATCCGGAATTAAGATGTAAGGGCAAACATCTATGGGGATATGGCACTCAGCAATTGTCTGGGAGATTAATAGGAAAGATTAAGTCTTTTTGATTACATCTCTACCGACGAGACGAACTTATACAGACCAATTACTATATAATATCCAATGGGTCTTTATTTGTAACTAAATTAACTTTTGTTTTGCGTATTTGTATTTCTTCTATGGCTCGTATGGCGTTTTAAATTACTTCTACCATCACTTCTTTCCAAAATTGAGTTTCAAAATATCCAAAGTTTTTATATTATATACTCAATCTCATCTTCAACACAGACAAAAAGCACTTCATCTCACGAGGAAAATACGCGACGAACAATACATAAACACCGAGGTATTGTTATTACCAATGTTACAAATATCAACCGATATTTATCTTTCGTATTATCCTGGCGGTATATCAAGCTAAGCATAGCGAATTTCGGTCTACTTTAAATGCTTGATGAAGATATATGATTTCGATGCCAGATATTCTACAATGAGCTATACAGAGAATCAAATAGAAGTTTCGACACTAATTCAATATGAATTTCCCACAGGAATTACTTGTCTTGGTGTATTTTATTCATTGCGTATTATAGAAGTTAATGCGTGTAAGCTTGGTTGAAATGGATTTGTGCCTTCTTACGTGAATTGTCTCTGTATGTTTCAAGAAGTATATATGGCGCGGACATGCGATTTACTGCAATAACACTATGTACACTGCTAGCGACTTGTAGGGTAAGGCGCGGATTAATTCATCTCACCGTGGTTATGTTAGAATCAACAGAGACAGAGGTTGAAAAACAACACGGAAAAGCAATTGCTTATTATATGTTTTACACTTACACTAAGCAGCCTTACTTCCAATCGTGGTAAAGGATTATTTTGTGTACAGCTTTATAATTAAGTCTCAATATAAGCTGGCCAATTTGTAAGAGAGTACAGATGGCATATTCTGGCAGACGTAAACATGTATTTTGACAGGTAACATCGTCGACTGCGCATACATACTATAGGTTTACTAGACAGTTCATGCTAGAGGTAAGGTAGGTAAACTAGGCGAACCGACACGCCTTTGGTTTATTAAACACAATCATGAAATCATAGGTAATTGCCATTGAAAGACAGGTACAAACAGGTGAGGTGAAAACTTCCTACACGGTAATCAGGAAATTTGCAAGGTAATTTAATTGAATCGAATAAGCAACAACAACGCATTAGTATTAATCATGTAGTGTATAAGATTGATTCAGTAATTTTATTCAGCGCAAACAGTTGTCTATTTACAAATCATAACATAACATACGGTGTAGGGTGGTAATAACACTCATGCATTTTTTTCGATAATTCATTAGTGAAATAATAAGCCTCGTTTTTATCGTTTTTAGAACACTCGTTTAATAAATTCAATAAATAATGACCACTCATATAAGATCATCTATATATGAGATATGCGTGTCAAAAACGTCAGAATCTGTTTACAATTAACAAGAACATCAATAACAACGTTTTAATTTAAGCTTTACTCCTCGGAGAATTATAAAGTCTTAACTAGTTGTAGTCTTGTGAAGGAAGTAAATAATTGTTTCAAAGCGAGCCAATTCGACGTAGTATAAAGTGAGTACAAGAATATTGTATGTATGTATAACGATCACTCCCACATTTAAAACATACACTGGTTTTTGCAGTCTCCTAAAACGAGAAGGTAACAGTAACTGTTGTACGGGAAATGAAAAAAAAGTAATGGACCTCTTGATGCTGAGCACACGGTGCGTAAACCTAGTCGTAAAATTAAAGAATACACTATAGTTGAAAAGCAGTCGCAACATCTCGGCAATGTTCGTACAGTTCGGAAATATACCAAGACGGTTCGTACATGAATATATCTTAAATCTCGGTACGTCGTGCGGGTTTGCTCCATTGTTTACTACAGAAGCTTCTGATGTTGTGTGTGCCTCGTATTCCTAATATTTAAAACATCCCTGTCCTATTTTCCACAGAGACTACATACACTATCTTTGACAGCCATTTTGGAACTGCACTTCCCCCACGTAACTTCCGTCTAATGTTAACATGTAGCCGGTGTGATCTGATTGGTTGGAAATCTTCGAACAACCTGCATAATAGCATATACGTAATTGCATAATTTACAGTATATTAGGCAATCTAGACAGTATCACCACTTTGCATTTCAGTTATCTATTTCAGTTATCTATTTCAGTTATCTATTTCCCGTACTCATTTTCCCGTACAGTTGTTGCTTGGAATTCTCTCCCAACACACATGTATTATAAATCCATACAAACATACACTCATCCGGTCTACAACATGCCTGCAAAATCGCACGCCGGTTTAATCATTCATTGCATTAATCACTTTACATCACAATGGTCAGAATTATGTTTCCTTGCATAATTACCTTAATGGAAAATGTTTTTTAAATAAAGTTAGTTTATGTACTTAATATCCTGTTTCAATTAACATTAAACATTGTTTATAGACTCGTCTGTATAAATTTGACAAAGACAGACACAATAACATAATAAACATAAACAACACATATTTATCAGACAGCAATACTTTTCAGGGTATGCGTGCGCAAAGAAATAGTTAATTTGATAAATATCGTAACATTGAACAGTTTCGGTTTGTTTTTGGTTGACATTAATGACATACATTTGTAAGCATTATACTAAGGGCATAACACTTGATTCAAATATACAACATAAAAGAGAGCGGAACTCGTTATCAACAACATTTTAGGTACATAATTTACATTTTGTTTTGAGCTTATCAGTTCCATTAATCTTCCAATTTTATTTCCGAAACATGAAATCCTTATCTGACATTTCGCAAATCATTATGAACAATATTTATCAAATAGTTCTGACATTTATATTCCCTTTTTTATTTATTTTATAATAGTTATTTAATTTCGACAAATAATTAATGATACACCTACACTTTTGAACATATTGATTGTGTAGTCTAATACTAGGAAGATAATTATTATACTCATCAAAATTGTATCTTAAGTTTCCGTATCCAAGATGATCAATAATGTAATTTTCGTTTCTAGCAAGATCAGTGTACGCATATACAAAACTGTGTACATTATTTTTTTTATTTCGTTAACTAAAATGTTATAGCTATTTCCTTACATACAACGGAGGGTGGAATTCCTCTAAGTTCATGTCTTACAGTAAAAATGTATTTACATAACAGAATGTGTAACTAATTTACATCTTTAAAAGCATAACCCACACACATAAAGACACATAAAGACACATAAATGTCATTGAGATTAGTTTACAGCTGCTGCCGTGGAACTAGAATACGTAATTCTAACTCATAAATAAGTAATATTATAATTCTATGTTCGTCAAGGTATGAACAACTCTTGATAATTACTTTGTTTACGTCTCTCAACGACACATGTTTTTGTTTTTCAAACCCCCACTTTTTTCAGAATATTGACTGGACAATATTATGAATTATATAAGTTAATCAATGTTAGTCATTTTACAACTAATGCCAGACTGGATTCATTTTACACAGACAACTTTGACTTATTTGACAAAAACATTTGAATGAATGGAACAAAAAAATTGCGTCAATTGTGTACGTCCGTCAGGGAATCCGACTGTAATTAAAATATTGTTAAAATTCGCATCAGTTATACGATTTCGTAGTATAAGAGAAAATATTTCCCCCAAAACATTGACTAGTGTAATTCGCCTGAAACTGTCAGAATTTGTCTAAACGCTCTTTTTATAGATAGGCACAATAACAAACTTAGTCCTAGCACCTGGATATTCATGTACATTTTTGTATTTTTTATATATGGACAGAAAACGGCACAGATATGGTGAAATCAACGAATTAGCATCAGTAAACATATTTGAAATAGTTTTGTTATTTCTTCAGTGATAGATTTATCTACATATTAAATATTTATGCATACATCCTTAAAATAGACGAATCATTCATACGAAGTTGGTAATGTGAAACGCTTGACGCATTTTTAATTTGTCGATTAAAAACAGCGAGGTAGATATAGATTTTTGTGTTTTTTTTAGATTGTATATATGCAGACAACATTGTCGCTTTTAGGCTCCTCTTTGTGTTATGCTCTTTGGTAATTTAATATGCATGCGATATGATTATACATTCAGCATGTACATTATATTATGTAGGTTTGAAGTATTTCGCGTCTTTTGACATGGCAAACTGATATGGTTTGTGTATAAATGAATAATATATACTTAAATACAAATGAACTTGAAAGGTTTTAAAACTTAAAATGTGTGTAAAGGGAAAGCGCTATTTTTTCTTTTAACTCTCATTTTATATTGTTTAAATATTCATCAATCAAAGATTGTTGTTATGTGGATGCCATATGACAGCAGGCATTGCAATCACCGCATTAAAACAAAACTTAATTGTATGGCTTCCTATTTCATATACTGGTGAATAACCCCATTTATGTGTATATGTATTCCACAGTTCATTCAATCGTTTTTGAATACAAATGTAGTAAAACTGACACAATAAATGGAATCTATTCAAAACCATAGAATAACCACTGGGAACAAAAACAAAGGCACACAGCAAAACACATGATATACATTAAGTTTATAATGAAACATGAAAATCATTTATTTAGAACCTGAAACATATCATGGTTAGACAATATACACTTGATTAAATGTCCTTTTACAAAATAAAAGAGAGAGTATGTTGCTACAGGGAACGCCACATTCACAAGACAATGCTTCGCCCACACAACTAAACTTGATAGACCAATATTGATTTTATAAATTATTATGTATTCAATCTTCATTATTATTGATTGAGAATTTATTGAATTAGAATGATGTTTCAATTGTGTTTCTGATTAATGTTGTCAAACATTTGCAATGCAAATCATGCTTGAGTATTTGAAATTGTAATTTATCGCACTTCACACTCATAAAATATTACATTACAACAGACAACAATTTTACAGCATTCAAACGTCTATAAAATTCACAGAAAGACAGTATTAAAAAAGTGCATTTAAAATGGAACCGTTGATGATATGGGCTTGTTTTAATGAGGCGTGAAATAACGACTCGGGAGAACATCTCATTTCTTCAAATTATATTGATCAAGCCCTTGCAAGATGTAACACAATACATATTTTGGCCGAGGAGGTGTTTTTAAAAATAACATACTTGTATGGCCTTAAATACATGAAATACGCGGCCTCAAGTCCATGTACATGTTGAAACATAAATACATGTCATGACCTAGTTATAGTTCGTGTAATATAATAAAGAAACATCATTTGTCCACTACAGTTACGTACCTTCACGTTTAAATAAATTATTTTGGAAATATATCATGGTCATAAACTTTGACAGACAACAAAGTAAGATTGTAAAGAAGAACGCAGGACAACACTGATTTTCTCATTTTTAACAAAGAAGTAAAGACGTCATTACTATTTTAAGATCGGGATATATCAGTTTTACAAAGAATCGAAGTTGAAAGTTTTCGTACGACAAAACTGTACTATAAAGTATTTTCTAAACGTACGATAAAATCCTAGCAAAGATGTTTCTGAGATATTATATAATTACAACTCCCGACCAAAAATATTTTACAGTTAGCTTATAACTGTCTTTACGTTACGACATTTCTTACGAAAAAAATTCTACGATGCTCCGTGAATACCACCCGAGGAATATAGACATGTTGAATACCTATACGTGAAATGAGGTTACATAGGAGATACATATCCCCAAGGTCACCAAATGTACGCATATCAATATTTAAATGATAAAAAAACATTCAAATTTAAAGTTGAATTACATTGGCGTGCAAACTGGAATCTTAAGGAGGTATGTTACGAATACAAAAGTAGGAATCTCGTTTTGTTCAAACCCTGTTGTCTAACTTCATAAGATGCAAGTGTTTTCTGAAATATTCTTTAAAATAAAAAATTACACCGCCACTATTGCGTTTCGTTTTGGCATTTGCATTACGAAAAAAAGATCTAGCCAGCCCGCCATTTCGTCACGTGATGATTATAGTATAATGTTACACGATTCTTCTGGAGGAAATGGGAGCTTAAAGGTTAAATCTCCAATTAGAAAAAACGAATCGAAAGCATGTATTATTCTGTGTAACCATAATCTCGCGGGAATCGTAAGTGTTTTTTTTCCCGAATTTCTGTGTCGTTAATAATTATTTTTCCTGAATCAAGTAACCATAACCGCTACATGGAATCGGGTTGTCATGCCCTGAGCTCTTACAATTACGTGTTCAGTCATGTATTACTAATTTTCATGCCACTACTACAGCATGTTGCAAACTGAGTCTCATTTCATGACTGCATTCGTTGATTATGGAATATTGTTATATGACTAAATGTGCCTTCCCCTTATTAGTTTTCAAATCATCATAATCATCATGCCACCGTAACTAATACCAAAACCACATGCATACTCAATTCATTGCTACAGTAATTTCCTAATGGGCTAAAACTGTAACGACACTAACTCTAACATCTTAAGGGTGAATGAATACAGCAGCACATCTGAAGAGAAAGCAAATTGTACGGATTCATGCAGGAATAAATACGACTGTTATCAAAACATGTGATTGAACATAAGAGCATGTTAAAATCTAACACAATGAACGATCCGTAAGTTAAAAAGCATTATAAACACTTTAGGTGGTCTAATTATTTTGTTTTCTAAAAATAAAACACTCGATGGAAACGCAATTTGTTCTATCTAAATGCTCTTATTGTATGTAGAGTCGTTTCATCAATGTTGCAATCAGTTATGAAATTCAGCATGTTTTCCATCAAGTATAGTAGATTAAAATAGAAACAAGCTGTTACATTATTTATTATTCATTAGTGTTTTCTGCGTAAATTGTACTCTCGAAGTATTGGAAGATTCAAATCAGGTATAATTTCAAATAAGGTCATTCGAAACATTGCTAAAAGAGATCACCTTTTGTCGGTTTAAATTGTTGCTTTTTCTACTGAAAAAGACATCGTGAAATGTCACATGACAAGGTAATTTTAAGCGGAAATGTATATTCTGCCTGTTTGGGGAATAAAGAAGTCCCATTTCCTTGGTTAGAAACATCGTAGTCTGTAGATACGCCAAAACGCATTCCTCTTATGCTAATCTCCATTCGTAAATATGTTCGAAATTATTTTGTGTTGAAAAAAAACACCTTAGAACGAGACATAGAATTATGTTTGCTATGAGTTAATCTACAATGAATGCTATGTATATACCCTCCATGATGGAGATATGACAACATTCAACTATTTGCCGATCCCATCAAGGTTGGGGATCATATGAGAGTTGTGCGTGTGAATATTCTGCCATGTTTTGATGTATTCTAAAGTATGTTTGCATCAGGTAGAATATTGGACCCTAAAGTAATTATTTATCCATATGGTATGCTTCCAAACGTAAACATCATGAAGTTTTGAAATAATTTCGAGAAACCATTACGAACGAATCACCAATGCTATAAAAGTCTTCTTTAAAAACGTAATCGATATGCATGATTTATAAGGCAATGTAAACAATGAATAAATAATTTATAAAGAATTCAATCATTTTTCTTGTCATGTAATGTAAGCCACTTTGAAATTTGAATATCAACGTAATCACCTACGTTATACTTGTGCACTTGAATGAAAACATTAAACAATTAATTTGACATTTATTTCTAAGTTATTAGTCCTCCGGATAACGATTCCATGGAATATCATATGTCTAATCTTTGAAGTGGTATTGACAGAAAATGACATTTATAAACCATCCTTCGACCAAATGAGGACAAGCTTCGCAAACAACGTCTTTGTGGTTTGAGGACACTTCTCTGTCATTCGCTTCGTCTAAAAATAATCATTAGATTCGTTATGAGTAATGAATGTTGCAACATGTTTCATTGACTGTGGGTTTTCCAGGGATCCGTGTGGGGAGGCAATATCTTGTGTATGTGGCGTTCTCTAATATCTCTCTCAGCATAGCCAAAGAAAGTATGCATGCTGTTAATAAATATGTATATGATTTTGGTCTTTTGCGGTGTAAATATACATGTATGATATACAGTACAACATGTCCAGAAAGGACTGGTTAAGTTATAACCTCACGTAAACAATAGCCAATGTTACCGTAGAAATACCATGAATACATTTCCCCCAATTTTATATCCTTTCTAGACCTTCACAGTTTCTAAAATTCCAAAATGCGTATCGCCCAAATGATGAAGTAATTCCTATATACACATGAATGGCAAATGTTATTTATATCCGAATAGAAAATATTGACAGCAGCGCCACCTGTCCCTAAATTTTATTGGACAGAAATTACATATTAACGTACAGAACACAGAGGTAATCTCGCGAAAGTATTGTTTAACGTAACAAGGATGACGTCAAAGGGGAAAACAATTACCTCTCTTTTACTAGTAATGATTGGGAAAGGTAAGATGATATTTGCTGGACTTTTTAATCATCTAGTTTCGGTATTTCAATACACTGAAAAGTTTGTTTATTAATCGGCAGAATTGAAGAATGTGAATGATGACACTATTTCTTTGTTCGGAGTAGGTGTCCGTTATACCGTAGGGCTCTTCCAATAATTGACCAAAACATTTGCGTTTAGCCACTTTGAAAGCAAATATAATACAATCGAAAGTTTTCAAAAAACAACAACACTGATTAAGTAAAAATGTATATATAAGTATAAAACCCTACATGTTAATGCTTTATTGGTGTATAATTTACATTGGGTAAATTCAATATGTCGGAGGAGTCCAACATTGAAAATATGTTTGCAACGTATTTGTTGTTGATAGATGGACTTAATGCACTTTGAAGCTTTATGTCATGTCATCCGAGAGACAGTGAACATTGAGTTTATGAAAGCTATGGTGTTCGTATTTTCTGCACCCATTTTGAAAAAAATAAGGCCTATTTGCCTATGGTTAATGTTGGTAATGCGTTTCTTATCTTATGTTTCGTTTTAATTCATATTAAAATCATGCAGTTGACCGCCTCTCTATTTTCATCATAGATGTGTTTATGTGGTAACCTGTGTGATCGGCTAGAATCTAAAAGGATTAACCCGTGTTTCAATGCAATAGCGTTGCTTTCATTGCGGAGAAAACCTAATTGCGGATACAATAGCTTCACCGCGTGAATATTGTATGGTATGTTCTAGACTTAATTAATCCCGAGACAGTTTTAGCGTCTGTAATCTCTCCCCATATCACGGAGTTAAGCTTATAATGTTTCTAAGCCTAACAATGATATTCCCGCACAGATCAAACAAGTTTATTTGTATCAAGATTTGAAAAGTCTTTAATATTTCAAATCCATATCGTCTGAATATTTTATGACTGTAATGCGAAGTTGACGTGCATATAATTACAATCTTAAAACTATGTAATGTGTAATGGATTATGTACCAGAGTGCAATGACACCCATTAACGTCACGAAAATGTCAAGACTTCTCTTGAAGTTTATGGTAAGCTGTTGGCCTACGATGTGTTAAATTACCATTATCTATAAGCTCTAAAGAAGAGACTTCTACTACACAGAAATACCCTTACAGTGATCAATGGGTTTTCTATTGTTATGCACGATGTAAACCTTTGATGAAAAACGGGAATTTAATGAGGTCAAACAAACTTTTGTCCTATGAAGCCTTTTTAAGCTGCGAAAGTGTAGGGAAAACGCATTGGTAATTAATTATGTACGTACATAGGACTGTTTTGTATTTTATAACACAATTGCAGTAACATGATTCTTTTTGACATCAATAGAACACAAACGTTCCATGGCTTGTTACACGTACGCTATCATTTGGGCTGACAATGCTAACAGAAGTATAGAATTAAATGACGCAGCAGGAAAAGCCGATTTCATAGTTTTTATAAAATAAACACTTTATTGAAATCGTTTTTGGTTGTTTTGGAACATTTAACTCTCATTATTAGCATTTAAGTAAATGTGCTTATTATTTACGGGCTTACATAATCAAACAAAACATATTTCGCAATCTCATACACGCCAATTCCAAAATAACAGTCGACTTTTTAGATAATGGCCCTGTCACACTACAACGTATGGACTTAACGTATGCCGAACGAATGATTTTTTTTTGAAAAAGTGTCCATACGCCGGCATACGTAGACCCGGGTACCTAAAAATCAAATTTGTTGTGGATTGGTCGCATACATAACGTATACACAACGAATCTAACGTATACAGAACGTATGTCCAACGTATGTCCAACGTATGTATAGCGTATCTTTAACTTATACATAACTTATGGGAGCGTATCTGGGCGTATTTTCAACGAGTGTCTGACGTTCTCGACGAATGTCCAGCGTATGGGTAGCCTATGAGTAGCGCATGCACAACGTGCTTGGTGTGTCTAACACTCACGTGACATAACAGTACAAATACCTCGCCGCTTTTTAGGAATTTCCTCATTCAGTCAGCATCTACGTACCATGCCACCCAAACGGTCTAAGGCACTTTCCAGAGGGAGAGGGAGAGGGAAACTCAGTATGCATCAACCTTCCAAACCATCACCACCACCTGAAGAACAGCAAGACCAGCTTGATCAGCATGTCCAGTCAAACCAGCCTGACCAGTGCAACCAACCTGCCAATGACTCTCCTCCTACCAGCCGATCGCAATCGAGAGAACCTCGCTCACAGACTCCTCCATCCCGTGAAGGCTCTGTCGATTCTGTTGCCTCCAACTCCACCAGCCAGCCTAATCAGCTGCAGGCAAAGAAGAGGGCTAAGAAGATTGTTTTTTCACTCAACGCAGAACAGGAGGAGAGTATGCTGGAGTTCTTGCAAGTACATCCAATGATCTGGGACTGCAAATTAAGTGGGTACAGGCGAACTGACCTTAAGGCCAAGCTTTGGGAAGACCAGGGTGCTAGTATGGAACCACCAATAAAATGTAAGTACAACATTTGATACATATTTTTTCTTGAATATTTAACCTTTTCACATTCAAAATGAATACTAGTATTGTGTTTATGTAAAATGTGCCTACGAGTATGTTGAGAAATGTGTCGTTATGTTGAAACATGTAAATGTAGACTAAGAAATTAATTTGCGACCAACATGGACTTGCCTAATTTGGCATCGTAATTGTTAATGTTTTCATTGGACTCATATCAATCCCTATTTGTATTTTCAGCTCAACATCTTCAAGGATGGTTCAAGTCACTCCGGGATACACATACCAGGCTGCACAAGAAGAAGAGTGGTGACGGCGCTCCTGTTGAGCTGACCGAGAGGGAGCTATGGATCAAAAACAACTTCGATTTCCTGAATTCCGTCATCAGACACCGTCCGGAGCCTTGTAAATCTGTAAGTTTCGCTTAAAAATCACACTCGTTACAATTTAAATAATTAATTATCTTTCTGCCAGGCTTGTGACCTCACGACGTTTAGGCCTTAAAGGCCCACACTACCTTTGTATATTAATGTTACATAATATATAGGTGATTTTTTTCTTTCTGCCAAAAAGTTGGTTAAAATCAATTCACAACTAATCAAACTAGACCATTTTAAACGAAAAATGTGCAGCACAGCGTCATTTGTTATGGGTTTTCGCGATAATTATGTCAAAGATATAAAACGCTAATTTGAACGATACGCTGTTTACATTTTTGTTTACAATAGGTGTATTGTGTGCTAAAATCATAAATCAAAATCATTATACATTCAATGCAAGCTTAGAATCTCGGACTGCATAGTCAAAGATCATGATTTCAATACCAAATTCACTTTTTTTTAACAATATGATAAAGGTGTATCGATCAAAATATCGTTTGGGATTTATACATTAGTATTCATACCAGATAAAGTTGATCAACAGACCAGCTTGTTTTGTTAAATATAATAGCTTATTGGTCAATTGAACAAAATAAAAGTATTTTGTGACTTTAAGGGGTTTCTCTCCTGTATACACCATCATATCTCAAGATATGTGAGGTAACGTGATTATCCTACTTTTTAAAGTAATTAAAACTGATTGAATGGTAAAAGTTAATGTAACTTCAGCCTAATGATATGTTTTTTCAAGGAAGGTCAGAAAAAACGGATAAAGTTATTCTCCTTACCGTAAACGCCACCATTTGCAATGAAAATATGAGTTTTCTTTCAAACCCAAGACAGAATCAATTACAAGGAATTACACATTCCTACTAATGTATTATGATAGCCAGTATGCCAATTAAGGGCAACGAAGACGAAAACTCGTAAATTATTATGTTATTTGCATGGAATTAAATGATTAATTCAATATTTTGCCAATTTGTGCAGGAAAAAAATGTTTTTTTCAAAAAAAAAATTCAATATTGTAAAAGTTATATAATCTTTTATGAATGTTCGTCTTCCTTGCCCTCAATTAACATACTGCGTTTTAAATTAAACGTGTGTGTATTTAATATTCTTCGTATTTAAGACTGCCTTGGGTTTGAAAAACGGTTAATTTTTATCAGTATACTTTGGCTTATAAAAGCATCTTTTTACACATTATATTAAATATTGACATTGTTTTTTGTGTTGCATGCTTTTTTCTTTTGTTGAAAATCAATTACACTTTTATCAATAAGTTTTAATACATAAAATAACTCATTCTCACATGCTCTTACTGTTTTACTTCAAATTTTTATCCACCTTGTAAATGTGTATATTGGAACCACCTTAAGTATGTTTTATAATCTGATTTTTTTTAATGTTCCTAAAATTTATTATTTTGTCTTTGCAGGTGAAGGCCACAATTGAAGAACACCAGGGGGACTTGTGTGCTGCAGAGACTGCCTGTGTCGAGGTTGGTGTTGCCTTGGATGACGAAAACATGCCAACAGTGACCAAGGGCAAGGGCAAGCGTTTGCAGGAAGACCGTGAAGATGCGTTGTTGACCTCCCTCCAGAAGAGAGTCCAGCAAAGTGGAGAGCTTCTCGCAAGTCTGCAGCCTGCAGCCCAGCAGCCAGTCACCACCAGGACAGCCTTCGCCAACTATGTTCGTGACAGCCTCATCAGCATGGGCAAGCCAAAGTTCAAGAAGGCGAGATCGGCCATTAACTGTTTACTATCTGAATTGATGGCGGAGGACAGCGAAGATGACATTCCAAGTGCTGGTCCCTCCATGCCAAGCGCCAATATGGGCTTCATTGTTCCTCAAGTTCGTCCGAGGTATGGCTCTTACTCCAGTTCATCCCGTGCCTCAAAATCCCCCTACCCGTCATCAGGTGATCAGTACCAGCCAGCTCCACAGATGTGGAAACCACAACCCCCTCAAGCTTCTGTATGGGCATCACAGTCCCAAGAGTACATGGATTCCTACTGGCAAGAGCAACCGCAACAACAGCAACATACCTCTACCTCGGTTGCTAGTGCTATTGGCTCAGCTTCCCAGACACTGACACCCCTGGACACGAGTTTGGTAGGGAGTTTGAACCAATCAAACACTTCAAACATTTCTGGTTCATCTGATTTATCGGACATGATTGTCACAAATACTGAATTAAACACGCGACGCTAAATGAACAGTGATAGAGACCAGGAACACAACTCGTAGAGACCAGTAGGAGTTGTTATTTTTGTGAATTTTAGTCTTTGTGTCATTACTATCGTTTTTCATTATTATTTCATGCATTATAGTTGATCAGTTGATCAGTTGAACATTTGAAGTTTATAAATTTAACAAGGTACACAACTAAAAGAGACAAGTAGGATTTGTGATTGTTGTGACATTTACAATGTACCATTACTATCATGCGCCATTATTATTATTGTTGATCAGTTGATCAGTTGAAGTTTAATAAAAAAATTGTGAAGTACTAAAGTATTTAAAAATGTATCCATGTGTACAGTAGATCCTCCATTACCCAACCACCTATTAATTGACAAGTAATGATATGAGTATAGTAGACACTCAGTTATATGATGTCATTACTTAGGGATTACTTTTTTTGTCCGGCGTCTGTCCGTCCGTCCGTCCGTCCGTCACACTTTTTGCGTCATATGTCTTTCGTCACGTTTTATTGCCCCTTTTCTATCAAAAATACATTTAATCGAATAACTTCTTTTCTACGTGAAGGATTTAATTGAAACTTCAGACAAATGTTTATATCAATATGTGTGATGGGTACACAAAAGAGGGGTAATCCAAATATTTTTGTGACAAGGCGACGGCATGCGAGATCACTCCATTCTAGTAATCATAGATTAAACAAACCAATGTGGAGGAAGCGTTGTCCAGGGGTAGAGTGTACAACCTTGGATCCGAAGATCGTAGGTTCGAATCCCATCTGCGCCGAGATTGGACTTCATGTATTTTACAACCCACAAAATGGGCACGAGTACTGGTCGATTTGTTCACCCAGGACGCAGTCATCGAGAATGACTTAGCTAAGTTGTAAGAACTTGTTCCTAATCGATGTAAAATAAATACGGTAGGTTTAAACAAAACAAACCAAGGGTTTATTTTAAAACACACACATTTATTACGATAGACATATGTAATGTGATAATAACACTATAATTCAACCATGTGGGAGTTCAACAAGACCAGTGAAATGTTCCTTTTTTACCACACATTTAGATCATACTGTCTTGCCACGGAACTGCACCGGCTGGAGAGTTGACCCAGTGCTTGATCAGATTTCTCTGTTTCTTTCCTTCCCTTGAAGAGGTGTTGGGGGCAGTCACTGTTTGGGTGTCCTCCAAGTTACGGTCCGCTCTCCATTCTCCTGGGACGAAATTACGGTTCTCATTCTCTGCACGGTCAAGCTGCTGATTCTGGAGTTGTGGATACCGGATCCTCATCAGATTATGCAAAACCATGCATGCTTTGACGATGAGCTTGACGGTGGAAGGGTCATGCTGCATTGTAGTCAGTAGAATCTGGAATCGGTTTGCCAGGATACCGAAGGCATTCTCTACTACTCTTCTGCTTCGAGAAAGCCTGTAGTTGAAGATCCTTTCATCGTTTGTCAAACCCCGGTGACCGTACGGTTTCATCATGGTCGTTCGGAGGGCGAAGGCATCGTCGCCGATGAAGAAGTAGGGCACATCCTGGGTGTCGTTGGGGAGAGGTTCTGGGTCCGGGAAACCTATGGTACCAGCTTCAGCGCATTCCTTCAGCTCACAGTCATTGTAAATCTGAGCGTCTGATGCTGATCCCATACCACCGACATCTGCCCAGATGAATTTGTAGTCTGCATCTACAAGCGCCATAAGTACAATGGAGTAGAATCCTTTGTAGTTGTAGTACATGGATCCACTCTTTGGAGGACTCCGGCAGGCAACATGCTTCCCATCAAGTGCTCCACATGTATGAGGCAAGTTCCATTTTTGAAAAAACTGGTCAGCAATGGCACGCCATCCATCAGAATGGGTGGGGCAATTCATCACCTCGCTAAGGTATTCATCAATGATGGCCTGACAGACTTCTCGGACGAGGAGTGACTGCGTGTTGTGAGGTACTCTCCACCCGAACTTCATCGATGCATACTTGCTCCCACAGGCAAGGTGACGCAGAGTCAGGGCAAGCTTCATGCCAGGCTCGATGGGTTCCCTGTAACTAGTATGTCCTTTGGTTATCCGGGGACCCACTCTGGTTAGCAGTTCGTCAAACATTTCTGGAGGCATACGCATGAAGTTGTGGAAGGATGCCCTGTCCTCGTTACGGAGTTCCACAAGAAGCTGGTCATATATGCCAAACTGACGTCGTCTACCGATCCATGGTCTGATCCAGAACCTCCTCCTTCTAGCTCTTCGCCTCCTCCTTTTAATAATGGCACGGACCTGTGCGAGTTCTAATTGATTGATGTCATGCTGATGTTGGAGAACGGCTAGTTGGCATGTATCCATCCTCTCTGGTTGAACTGCTCAATGGTAGTACCGATTGAGTTACACATGGACCCTATATATATACACTATATTGTTGTAACATATGTGTTGGCTATAAACACGCAAGTTGTTGTTGTTGTTATATACCCCGCCTGTAAAACGCTCATTGTACGCCAAAGGAACGCTAGCTATACGGTAGATATACGTTACATACGTTACTCAATCGCCTAGCATACGTACAATACGTTTGAATACGTCAATACACGTTTCAAATACGCCAACATACGTTATAAACACGTTAGAAATACGTTAGAAATAAGTTACTCAATCGTTGTCAATAAGTTAGCTGTACGATACACCCTCCGCTGACGTATGCCTAACATACCAGCAACGTACCTCTAGCGAGTTTCAACGTATGTCTAACGTACCTCCAACGTATCTATAACGTATGCTTAACCTATGAAATATACGTTGTCATACGCTCAAAAGTTTTGAACATACCCAAAACATTTTTTTTGTCTCGGCGTTCATGAACGTATGACAGCGTATGACAGCGTGCTGATAACGAACACCTAACGTACCCCTAACCTATATCAACGTACACCAACGTATTGGCAAAAAATCTCATACGCTGGCATACGTTAAGGCCATACGTTGTAGTGTGACAGGGCCATAAAGGAGCCAATATTTGTTTACACTATTTATATTATTATTATATATTTTAACAAATGTTTGCGCATAATTAACGTAATATCTATCACGTGATGAAGTAAAAACTAACAATACCTTAGGTACACCTTACTTTTGTACTCTTATATATGTTTATAATATATCAGACTAAACTTCAATATTTCAAGCCGTAAGAATGCATGCAATGCATTAATAAACGAAATGTATTTAAACGTATTTCGTATTGCACAGAAAAATAGGAATCAGCTTACACTACACACGCAGCGTTACAGCTCATTTGCAATTCTGTCGGAGAAAGCAAACATCTAAATATACAGAAGGAAATAACCAGGGTTATTTGTTGCTTTCTAACGACACGATAGCCAGATAAAGCAATTGTCTTTGCCCGGATCTATATGTTCTGATGCGAAAGTTTTATTAAATTACGTTTATGAGATCGGGATAAAAAAACCAGTATGAGGCCAAAGGAACGAAACCAAACAACATCATATCCAGTTTAGACTGACAATCTCCTATTCATAGATACGATAAATGTTGCATTATTATTGGTCTCAGTTAATGAAGGATGCAAATGTTTGAATTTTGACATTTTAATGAACAACTAATTGAAAATATACAGGACAGGAATGATCAGAGTACACAAAGCGATCCACACAAGGAAACGGACCGTCAACAAGTCATATAAATGTGTAAACTAATTTAATGGCAGTATGTTATTCTGTATCTGTATTGGTAGACCTAATGATTTCGACTGAACCTATAATCTGGAAGAATTAAATGAAGTATTGAGTTAGTACAGTGAACGCTATTTTCACAAGACAATGTCGTCCACGACTGTGAAACATTAGCATACAAAACACGTTTTAAGAATGTGTCTGGGTAAACATCTATGGGACACACCGATAAGGAATTGTCTGATTGTTTACCGAAAGCAATTATATAGTATGAAAAATTACAACATCATAAAAATAACGTTTCCAGAGATCTTACTCAGTGTATGCACATGTGAATAATAAGAACCCAGAACCAAACAGTCAATGGTGTATTCCATGACTGTAAAGTCTGATGTAGGTTCTTCCGGAAGAGTTGATTAGATAAAAACGTCCCATCGTAAATCACCTTTGAGTAATGAAGGAAAGCTGACATTGTCGTTCAGAAGAACAAAGAATTTATCCTGGCTTGAAACCAACGATCATTGTTTTGGTCATTCGACCGCTTATGTAATTATCATTCAGATGAAATACAACAGACTACACACGAAGTAACATAGATAATAAACGTAGTTGACAACTTAGAAGCAAACGTAGAAGCATTGAATGTCACTGAAACCTTTTTTGTGAGCCTTACAATTAATTGTAAATGTACTGGCTATATGCGAGTTTTGAACCGTGAACAGATAAAACAGTTTTTCGTTCCAATGTAATTACAGTACAGTATTTCACTTGAATACACAATCTAATTTTGAAATAGTAGGAACATAGATCTTTTAATTAGTGGCTTGTCAGTGCACTTGGGCTATCACTACTATCGAATGTTCTGCACAATTTAACATTTGCGAAGGAAACCGGTAGACAAAGATAAGAAAATGATCATAATGGTTCTGGAATAACATGATGCGTAAACTGCATCTTTATTGCTTCCACAAGGAATTTTTGCGCTATTAAACAGTTATATTGTATTGATTTAGACGCCTATTCATATTTCATAATTTTTTGTTGTCTAGCATTACATAAGCTAGTTTAATTGATTCCGTGAGGTAACACTTGTATGTTTAAACGACGCAATCGTTCAATTTATTATATGTGAATAGTGACGTTTTATGTGAAATCGTCTTAGAATAGTTGTTCTGTATCTGATAGAAATGATCATATCTGTCAAGCTGGGAAACTCATACATTACAACAATTGTATCATTCCTCAACAAGAAATCAAAACATGTAATCGAATGTTCATTCTGGTGCCTCGGTAATTCATCTTGTCACCAATTGAGAGTTTGTGTTTATATGTGTTCCAGCTACGGCGCTATGGAGGTGACATATGGGATGTTTTTATTTCGCATTGGCACGCAAATCTGCGATACAATGACCGTTTCTGTGCGCACGTCAACGTATTTGTGTTCTTACGCGAAAGCGTTTGTGCTATACAGATATCACAAACCATACGGACAAACAACTATATGCGGGATTGAAAAGTATACAGACAGAAATACATATAAGTGATACTTCGTCCTTTCGTTGGCTCGCATGATAATTAATAATAACTATTATTATTCGGCACAGCCGTACTAACATTGTTTGGCTATTTGCATATCGGTATTGTGTAAACCAATCAAATCTTACATTAACCGCTAAACCACTTTCTCTGCAACAGAACAATGTTTGTAACATTGACGTGGATTGGTTAACCTTTCGATAAGGGGTACATTACCTTACCGAAATCAACTAAATTTCGGAAAATTTACCAAAATCGATTATTCACTTCTTCTGAAACGTCAGATTGTAACTAATTTGCGTGCTTCAGATTGAACCGACCACCTTTTTTAAGATATTTCTTGTAATATCAGATCAATTTCTGAGTATATATGAACGAATCATTATTTCCTGTGAACATAACGAGTTTTATCCTAGCCAAATTACAATACTCCTTTGGTAATTATAATGTCTGTGTGGTAAATGGCCAAAATGGCAACCTGTTTCTTATAATAGTAACCGCTGTCTATTTCAGATTTATGTATTTGACTGGCTTCACGTGTCTGTTGGTTCGTTTGTCTATGTTCAGCACGAAAAATCGATTCACTCTCAGTAAATATGTCCCGTGTATTATACCTTAAGAAAACAGTACATTAATACATGATACTGGATAAATCAAAATGTCTTAAAATTTTGCAGAACTTTTAAAAAGCGAAAGTAACTATGCAATAAGAAGATTATCATTGTTTGTATATAAAAGTTTTGAATTGAGATCGAAAATATATTTCTTATAATAATCCCGATTCTCCCCATTATCACCTATCAACTATCTTCTGTTATTTATATATTTATTAAACTACCAATTTACTTGAGTTTTTAAAAAGTGAAAATATACATGCATGTTATACATGTATGAACGTAATTATGTTGGTAAACTTTACTCTTAGATCTTGGACCAATACGTTTTGCAAATCACCATTGTCATGTTGTATTTATTGTCTTGTATTTAGTCATGTTGAATGATGGACACATTGCCTTTTGAACCAGGTGTAAAAAACTTGAGGCGGTCATTGTGCGTTTTATTACATACGTGAAAAGAGCCAAGATCGAAAGAGAAATTAAGGTGTCACAGTGTCACATTTTCAAACGACAATGCCTTCCCATACAGAGCTTAGGGAAACACCAGAGGTTGAGAAGGTGCAAGGTCACACAGCTATGGGGTGGGGCGACATGGAATTTGACTGGCTGATTATAACTTTCCTCTTTATGGCTACTTGAAAACATGCACAACTATTATATTTTAATCATTTTGTCTAGCTTTATATACACTAACACTGTGTTGAATATCGTGTTAAAAGTGATATTTTAATCTGAATGTCATTGCAATCAGGGTTGGTTGAAATACGATTGAACACAAAACACCACATCTTGAAATTCCGTATACTTTGTTTGTGTAATCGCTTCAACTTCGTGCGGTTTTTAACAGTAATTTCGTACAATTCGCGAAGCATACGTCTACACTTACTTGCTGCAGTTAAAGTGTATAATTCCTCGACGTGTACGGCGCATATGTGATTGAAAATATACGATGAAATGTCGTTGTTCATTTTCCTTTTCAGCGTGGCGTGCACAATATTATGATCGATTATTTGAAAACGGAAGAGACTGCATGTGCTCTTCTCGGCTTCAAGGTATACACTGTATTGCCGAGAGTCAATATTTGAATGTTTTAGTTTCTCACTCAATTCCTTAAGGAATATTATTAAACTTTAGTATGCTGTAATTATCGAAAATTCTCATGGAAGGGAAACAGAATGTGGCAATTAATTTGGCAATTCACACGTCCTTGATGCTGTCAAGACAGTTGTAAAGAAAAACATGTGGCTCACTTTCACCTTGACTTGATCAAAATCAATGAGATATTCAGAAGTGTATGCTGCAAGATAATAGCTCGTGTACAAGGGAAGACTAAAGTAGTTCAGCTCATTCAATCAACTGAGTATGTAGTGTAGTGATTAGAACACCAGTATACTGTTTTATTTCCAAAATAATGATCGTCGTCGATTCTAATCACTTACTAATACGAAGGTTTATGATAAATTTCTTTTATTTTTTCTGTATATTTTCTTTTATTTTTTCTGTATATTTTCTTTTATTTTTTCTGTATTTTTTCTTTTCTTTTTTCTGTATATTTTCTTTTCTTTTTTTCTGTATTTTTTCTTTCCTTTTTGCAGTATATTTTATTTTCTTTCTTTATATTTTCTTTTTCAGTGTATTTTCCTTTATTGCTTCTGTATATTTTCTTTTACGTTTTGCTTTATATTATCCTTTTATTTGGTTATGTGTATTTTTTTCCATAATTTATTTAATCTGATGTATCTTAAGCATTTCAAAGTGACCCAACAAATACATACACAACATAAGAATGACAAATCAGATGTCAATCTAAACAAGTGGTGTTGATTTTTTCACAACACAGCTCGTGAAATTCAGTGAACCATAGGAACGAGAAAGTGAAATCATTTAACACTACTTTAGAAAAAAAGTATACATATGTTCGAACAGACAACTCGAGATGATGAAGTCATATCCATTACTAATGGACTGTCATATTGTTTGGCTGTAGACGTGTAAGATAATGCATGTTACCCTGTCCCACCTGTTTAGTACAGTAACATCTCATCTAAAGACAACCTCCGAATAAAGACCACCCCAAATTAGGAAAACCAATTTTCAAGTCCATTTGCACAGCTCTATATTCAACCTTAACATTAAGACCACCTCATTAAGATGGCCAGTTTTCAAGAGTCCCAAAGATGGTCTTCTTCTTAATGAGGGTTTTAAGGTATAATCGACATTATCCGATAATTTGTACGGGTATACCTCATACGAGACAAGAATTATTTACCTGAGTAATAAATGGTTCATAACTGTTTGAGTTCCTTATCCATCTGAGTAGAAATGACTTGGTAGTAATTAAAAATCGTATGATGATCCAAATCTAATGAATTGGTACTTTTGTAGCAATACAGTAAATCGCCTAGTTTTAAAATGACATTTCCATGAAACTAGTTTGGTGTATATTGTGATGAATTACACATTATTAACGCCGCTACAGTTAAATATCGACTTTTATATTTCCTCGTGCGCTGTATTTGTTAAATATTGATTCAGTGACAGTTTATTTACATATCTCAGCTCATGTAAAACATGGCACTTTAAGTACATACTATACAAAATAATAATGCCATGGTAAAGAGTTAATTTCAATTGGTACATTGATTCCAAATTAAGCTTTGATATTTCCACAAAGGTCTGGCGAATATAGATACATTTCCTTCATGAGATTCTAACCAAATCTTAAAGATAATCGTGTTTGCTCTTCATAGTATATATTTAAAGATATTTTATGCTCATTTTTCGGTTCATTTATTTACCTGAATAAAAATGAAACATATATACTTTGTCTAGTCAAAACTGCAATACAATATGCATTATCACAGAATACATGTATAATGTACTTCTCTGTATTTGTAATAAAAGACGTGTGTATTATCATTAAAAAAAACCGTCCAGTTTTTTAACAAGCGGGTGTTTTTTACTACTTTTGTCTGTTAGCTATATGATTAAACAAGATTGTTTTAAACGGTTATTCATTGCAATGATTCTTATTAATGATGTTTAAGACTATGTAACAATAAAACTGGATGAAGCCCATTTAAATATTTTAGATTCAGATGAGCCAGATACATCTTTAATTTGAATTTTACGTGCCTATAATTAATATCTAAGATTTATGTACTGCGTCTGGAAGTCTTCACTTAAAGTTTATGCTTAGCTGCGGGCACGCGACGAGTTTAAGTTCTATTATCCTTTAAGCTCTTTACAGGGAAATTCCACGACACAGGAATACTTTTAGAGTAATCAATACCGTTCGTTTACAGGATATCACGATGGAAAACGACGGTTTATTGAGGCCAATATTCAATGTGTTAGGGAAATATCATTGCTAATTAATTGGGTTCTTATTGCGACGTGAGTATCCAGAATCCAGAGAAGTGGACATACTATGCAGCGTATTGAATAAGAAATATTATTATACCTCACGTGATTTATCTATGAAACCTTCATATACACGCTATAAGCAAATCCGTAATGTTACCTTGTGACATAACGTTTTTACCCTGTGACGTTTTGACATATCGTTTTGACCCTGTGACGTCGTGACATATCGTTTTTACACTGTGACGTTGTGACATAACGTTTTTACCCTGTGACGCTGTGACATAACGTTTTTACCCTGTGACGTTGTGACATAACGTTTCTACCCTGTGACATAACGTTTTTACCCTGTGACATAACGCTTTCACCCTCGTGCGGTTCTAAAATAGACAAGAGGAAATTCCCATAGTCCGAGTCGATAGGCGTTTATTATAATATGTAACAAACAAGCGCTCGCAATGTTTGCAAATGACATTATCTGTCAGCTTTGACAGATTCAGTTCCTTCACAAAAAATGCTTAAAAAAGTCCAAAGACTCTGCAAGCACTTTATTGTGCTGTTTCACATTGACTTTATTGCTTTATATTTAAATATAAAAAAATTTGTTCGGTAACTTTTTCGGTAACTTTCTCGGTTTAACATTATATGCTATTACCCTCCATGGGATCTGATATTTATATTATACCATTCCAAGAAACAATTATCATATTGTAAAGCATTATTGTAAGCTAGTCAGACACTAGTCGGTCGTTATAGAATTTTATGACAACTTTTTCGGAGTTGACCGTTGTATTTTCCGTCAATGAACGATTCAGTATTATATGCTTAAGTATGTATAAACTGCTTTCTTTCAAAGCTCGTCAAATAAAATTAAGACGATTGTTTCATTTGGTTTCCGAGCGGCCACGGAATTGAATGTATAATTGCAGTGTTAATGTGCAAATTAGAGTATCTTTTTAACAGCTACAAATCAACTCTATCGGACTTATTGGCAGCCTTTTCCGAGACCTTCAGCTATAATTTTTTTATCAATTCTGAATATCAATATAATATTTCATATAACATGATATTTTACATTGCCCGTTTCAATTGATTTTTACACACTAAAACTTTCATTTTATCCGGATCGCATCGGATATATCGTTCATTATGTATGGCCTACACTTGCCGGAAACACGTCACAGTTACATCTGTAATATACCGTGGGTCGAAGTTTGATTTAAGTCTATATAAACAGGGAAATGACAAGTGATTCCGTGCGGAAAGTCTGACAACGTAGTTTTTATCGAACATAAACAGACGTTGAAGGCAATGTTTACTTACAAAACACAGTTCCGCAGTCGTCCATAAAGGATTTATGCTATGATTGTTGATCATCAAATAACAACTAAGTGCTGTTCAACAAATTACACGTGATATCTAACAACGGTGGCAACGTACGCCATTAACAACCACATATAGCTTTAAAGATATTCATCTGTTTTCGTTTACTATATTATTCTGTCTTGCATACCAAAGTCTTATTTGTTTACCGAATGCATTTTAAGTTTTATGTGAAAACGCTGGCGGCAATTGTACAATTTTATTATTATTTGAAATGCATTTTATGTGTAATTACCTGCATTTTATGAGTTAATAAGGTATTTCATGAGTGAAATATTGCACTTTAAGTTTAAAAGACTTGAAGGAAATTTCTGTCGAACATACATTATATGTGCTTAACACTTAAAATACAAAAAACAATCACTTAGATAATAATAATAAACTTGTGTTTACGAGTAGCGGTGCTTTTTTCAGTTTGTCGTCAAGCCTTTGTTAATATGTTTTGCGCAAGTAACCTTGAATTGTTAGGACTATAATGAGCATTGAATTTCCAATAGAACAGCCCGGAGTGTTGATAAGTGGAATAGAGAGTAGATCTTTACAGAATGTTTATTCATTTATATTCGATTTCTAAATCCAATATATCTTATCATATACGAATTATACATTAAAGTGGAATGTACCGCTTAATTATCAATCGACCTTACGCTTTGATAATTCTTCTAAGACTTTTCAATTTGTTTAACATAACGTTTGAAAATTTGCTGTGTTCACTTATAGAACTAATGCAAAGTGGTTTTTTTACCAAAAATGGGTTTTTCATAAATAGTGATTTTTCTGGGTTTTTGGACATCAAAGTGGGTTTTAAGCGAGTCTTTTTGGAACTAAGTGAGTTTAAAATTGGTTCAAGTGGGTTTTAAAACCCGCTTAAACCAACTTATCAAGAAGTGGGTTTTAAGCGGGGATTTTAACTCGCTTCTCTGAAAAAAGTAGGGTTTTGCTCACTTTAAGCCAATAAAAAACCAACTTCTTCAGAAGTGTGTTAAAAAAACCCACAGTAACTTAGAAACACCCACTCAGTTGGTTTAAAACTGTGTTATTGTAGGTTTTTTTCTCTCTGGAAAACCCATATTTTGTCTAGAAAAAAACCTGCTCGGTAAGCTTAAAGACCCACGTTTAATCCGGTGCCAATACCACCGTGTTTAACCTGGATTAAACCCAGTTTTAAACCGGGTTTCGCTCACTTATTTGCGAAGGGATATTTCAAACAAAACATTTTCACAATTACTACACAAAATTACTGTAATGTAATCAGAAGACAATTGTATTAATCATCACAAAATGATAAGAGGCATAATTAGGAAAATTAATTAATATTGTGGTTTAATCACTGCAAAACAGAAAATAGATATATAAGGAAAAGCAGTGAGGTGACTTCAGGGACATTATTCACACACTCAGACTTAATATATAATGCATTTGATTGTAACATTTTAATGAGTATTGACTCATATTTTATCATATTGAAATTGAAGGCAACTCGCACAAGGAGACACAAAGGCACACACATCAGGGAACAGAGGTGCAAGGAACGACCAGGCAGACCATAAGGAAAAGATAGAGAACAAGAAGAGAATTAAAGAGGACAAATAGTGAAGGGGTTTGATGTTTGATGTTGTTTGCATGTCAAATTTGCTGTCAGAATGGCATTTGTAGAAAACGTGTATTCAATTACAGTAATAGAGTAAATAAGACTTTAAAACAGTTTTTATGTTAAATGTCCATTTTGCTCCTACGTTGTTATAACTGCCTAGATTTTGATCAAACTTGGCAAATGTGTAGAGAGTGTAACAATAAGTATTCTAACATATTTTCTTCCGTATACGTAGATATAATGAAAATGAAAGGCTAGAATTGTTTTTCGTCATAGTCGTACTAACATGGCTTTGCTATTTACATAGCAGTGTTGACCAATCCGCGTCAAGGTTACACACGTTGTTCGGTTGAAGAGATGTTGGTTAAGAGGTTAATTGATTGGTTTGAACAACACTCATATACAAATAGCAAAGCCATTTTAGTACGGCTGTGCCGAAAAAAAGAGATAGAGCTACAGGCAGGTAATTTTTAGATTACCCCTAGAAAAGTAAGTTTAAACTAAACAAATACCGTGAAATACGCTGATGGATCCCTTGTGTGTTGAAAGTATAGGCCATATATTGTATACAACGAGTACAATGATAAGTCAACATAATCATTATGTGGGTAGGATACTTTGATCTATACTAATTAGTCAACTAATTGGCAAAATCGTGTGCTTTATAAACAAACTTATATCCTCACATTTGAATATTTACTACCACCACGCATACACGCAAATGTAGTTCTCGTAAACAATTCGGGTGTTTCGTCCGAGACATGAACTGTCATTGCTGCAAAGCTGATTATAAATGATAGGGAGTGATACGATGTGAACAATTTACATATCTGGCGAACGTTTTCACATTTAAGCTCTATTGCTGTTATGTTCTGCATTTTGGCATTTTAATGATACGTTTTATTTGTATTATAATTCGTTCTTGTTGAGTTTTATTACACCGCTATGGAAACTATGGAAACATATACCGACCCCGTTATAAATCATTAAAACATAGTATTTCATTATAGTTAATGTAAGTATATGGACGTTAAACTAGAAATTATATTATTAGAAAAATAAATTGAGTTTATGCCTGTATAAAAACGATAAGACTATATTATACATAAATGATACTGGCATTTTAATGATACGTTTTATTTGTATTATAATTCGTTCTTGTTGAGTTTTATCATACCGCTACGGAAACTACGGAAACATATACTGACCCCCCTTATATAAAATATAAAAAACACATTTGTTTATATTGAATGTATCAATTTCACAAGTACGAACAATAAACTAGAAATTATATAATTAGAAATATAAATTAATGTTATGCCTGTGTTGTGTCTAGTGTCATACATAAATGATACTGGAATTTTCAAGCAAATTGAATACAAGGCCTACATATAACAGCCATTTACAAAGACAGTTACACACAGTCTATTAGTTTATGTTACTTAATCGGTGTTATAAGTCTTATATAATAAGGTACTGATGTAAAGCAGGATCGAAAAAACATTATTTAGTGACAAAAATGAGAACATTTTCTTTATTATTATAACATAAATGTAAGTCCAGCAATATTTGTGTAAAACACGAGCAGATAAATATGAAAAATATATTATTTATTTAAAAAATGCTAAAATGAGTAATGTATAGTCCATCAAATGTTTTATTTTTGTTATATAATGTACTTGTTTCCTCTGTACGTTTTTGGTATTGCCAATTTTAATTCGCTTTGAATACTTAAATCTATTTTTCATATCCAATTTCTATTCATTTACTGTAATTGTGTTGGAATACCATTTATGTGATACACCTTTGTTCAATTATATATGCTTATTTTATATATGCCTCCTAATTTGTCTATACTTTTAATTTAGAAATGGTATGTTTTTTCCTATCTAAATCATGTATAATAGATCATGTTTGAGATTAGCAACTTACACATTTTAAAGCACCAGTCCTATTAATGAATTGCTCTCATTGATTTAATACTTTTCTAGTGAAATCGCCCATTTCATTGTAGTAAAATACAGGCCTAGTTTTAATTTTGTTTGTAGATCCCAGGATCATGTATGTATGAAACAAGAATGAACATAATGTGCATATGTTTCAGACAGACATAAGAAAATCAACATTTATTTTATCATGTAAGTTTGCATAAGCGTGTATATACGTATGTATAAAATTGAAAAAAAAATGTATGAAAAAATGTGTCTTTAATATTTCATATAAGATGGTCAGTATACGTTTCCGTAGTACAACGTTTAAAATATAAAATGTCGTTTGTTTTTTATATGTAACTTGTAAGGTAGGTAGATGTACGCTTTCGTAAGTTTGCTTGTAGACCTACATTACAATGTATTTTATCATTGATGTAGTATTTTCGTAGATTTGTAAATGTAACACTTTTTTGTAAAGTCTAAACCAGGACAGAACGTTGAGGCAGATATTATTTCAGTTCCAAGAACTATCTTATATTAATTCATTATGCAAAATTGTCACAAAACATCTCTCTCCTTATATGTGTTAGTTAGATAGTGGCCTAGTTATGTCGTAGAGAAAATAAGTACGTGAGTAGATGACAAATTATTTGAGACAGTTCAGTATAACATGAGATTATCTGTGAATAGACCAGTTTTCACTTAAGAGATGCTAGTTGTACCTATATTGGATAGAATCGTATTTGACATGCAAACAACATCAAACCACTTCACTGTTTTTCCTTTTTGATTCTCGTCTTGTCCTCTAGCTTTTCCTTATGGTCTGCCTGGCCGTTCCTTGCGCCTCTGTTCCCTGATGTGTGTGCCTTTTGGTCTCCATGAATGCCTTATGTTTTATGAATTGTTGTTTTTCCGGAGGTCTGTGTGGGGAGGCATTGTCTTTTGTATGTGGGATTAACCCTGTAGCAATTTGTTCTCTCTCTTTTAGACAAATATACTGCGAGAGTAGTAACCTGTTCTTCTTTTATGTAATTGGGCGTTATGTCGCATAGTAACCAGGGTAATGAACTGACTATTAAGGAGGATGAAGAACCAAGGCGGATACCTGGGTAGAACCACAGACCCTCCGTAAGCCAGCTGAATAGGTTCTTAACAAAATCCTAAATCCTGGTCTTGAATCGAACCCGCAGTGATGAGGGACCAGTGTTTTCGAGTCAGAGACCCTAACCACTCGACCACGGAAGTCCATAAATTGTTATTATGCAAGTCAAAAGAGATAATTTTAAATGAGAACCTTCGTTGAATTTAAATAACAAACTGAGCAATTACGTCTTTCCACGTAAATTCTCGTCTTGCCGAACAATTCAATAATAGGAAAAAACTACTTGATTAGATATAGAAATATTTATAATGCTTTGCTTAAATATACGCATTTTATTCATATGATCGCATTTTTCATATACTGTATCTAGTCAATAAATGTTATCGTATAGCCTAAATAATAATCCTGAGTGCTGAAAATTGAAATTGTGAAATTGAATAGTGTATATGTTTAAATGTTGCATTTTGTTTATTTGCGATGTTAAACAGATAAAGGAATAAATTTTAATACAAAAACCAACTTTCGATAAAGGGTACGTTACCCTGTACCCAAATTCACTGAACTTCGGTGAATTTACCGAAATCCGTTATGGATCTGGAATGACCAGCAATCGTAACATCTCGGCATTGTTTTTATGTTGCACTACAAATCTTAGCCTTCAAATTCAAATCATCTTTTTCAAGATATTTCTTGTTTAGTATTATTTTGATAATGTCGAAGAAACCGTTAAGCTCTTTTTCTGTCTTATACAATGATAGAGGCCTTTAGAAGAAATCGATTTCGGCTTCAACGAGAATCTCGTCATGTGGGTTTTATTCCTGGAGATAAATGAATTTCGAGCGATCAATAACTGCAGTGTTTTATAACATGATGAGACGATTGTCAACATAAAACATTGACCAAGATCACTTGGGTAATAAATCATTGAAATCGCATGTTGACTTCCAAGTTCGGAGGGAGATTGGTTAATTGTTTTATTCAATAACTGGTAATTAAATCGAGGGATATGTTTTTTTTGACATTTTGCCCTACACCTGATTGCTGTCTAACATTACAAGACAATTACCATAGAACAACACCAATGTTTTGACACGTAATGCAAATTTTCATATTGAAGTTAATGGAAAATGTGGTCTTTGTTACGATCTATGTCATACGCTTCCACTGGCAGGATATGTGGGTATTAGGTCATTATAAAACATGATGTCTAATCAATCAAACCAGTCAGAGAACGCCACGAGTGTGACTTGGATAGGATAACCTGTGTGATAGGTCAACATTCACAGCTGTGCAACGAGAATATTTTACTATAAGTGTATTTTGAGGCAAATTCTGTGAAAATGGCTATATTAAAATGTGGTATTTGGCAAATCACGTATTGACGTATTTTCAGGTTATCGTAAATAATGATTATCTTAGGAGGGAATGAATCTCGAATTTGTAGCTCCATTGACCGATTTTTCGTGTTCCTCAAAACATGACTTTATATCACATTTCCTGAGTTAGCCGCGAGTAGTGGCTGGTTACCCAGTAGGTAGAAAACATATTAAGTTGCAACGGGATACGCCACATACACAAGACAATGCCTCCCAACTCAGACATCCGGGAAAACAACAGTCCCCAAAACAATTTAGGAGATGCTAGGGTTAATCCAGACTTATTATTCTTGTTTTAACAGAGATTAACTCAGTTTTTCAACAATTGAATAGTTATACATGGCGTTCAGTTGACCAAACCAGTTTTCATTGGAATGCATTACCAACCAGTACTAACTTACCTCTCGGAAAGCAGCTGACAACTTCTCCACGTGAGACCGTGGTGAATGACAGATGACCGCAGCCAAATGACACGGACAATCGTGTCGTGTCCACTCCAGGGAATCGAACTCTGACCTTACGAGTAACTGCCAGCGCTCTACCACTAAGCTAACCAAACAAGTAATGACTATAAGTTATATACTCAGTACATTTAATAAGCACGATATGGGATTTCTTAATTTTCACTGACTGGCTTTAAGAATACAAGAAAAGAACTTGACACGATATTATTGCATGGGTACGCAACATGTATATTAAATTTCATGACAATCGACAAGTTTTTAATTCAAATTCAGTTTCAAAAGTTTATAAATGAAATTTAAAGAAGTATCATGGTTGGTAAAAAATGTGCGTTTGTAAATGTACTGAGTATAAATTGAACACAGGAGAGCAGGAAATGCCAGATACAAGTTACACAGTCGCCCCATAACCGATAGAGTTGTTTCGCAATTGATATACAGTTAAAGTTGTTGATACTAACTTTCATAGTAGTTTGCCAATTCTTGCTATTCTATGTTTTATAGTTGCCAGCTGTCTTGACTTGTCATGTGATGTATTCCTTCAATTAAGGCCCCCTGTTTGTCCTATTTTTAATTTCTTCTAGTTATCCCATATGGTCGGCGATGTCATTCCTTGTGCCCCTGTTCCCTTACGTAAGTTCCGTATGTTTTATGGATTGTTGTTTTCTCGGATGTCTGTGTGGAGAGGCATGTATGTGGCCTTCCCTGTAGCAACTTATTCTCTCTCTTTTAGCCAGGCCTCACATGCTTTTCTCGACTTGACATACGCACTCACATAGATAGGAAATATCACTTCTTGAATGATATACAACAGAGATTCTTAAGCATTGATTTTCAGGCTTTGATATTTGTAGAAACCATCAGGAAAAGTTAATTAAAAACCCGTTTTTATCGCACACTTGATATCAAGCCTAAGGCATGTATGCCAGTAACACAATATATATACAAAGGTGACAATCTTAGAAACTCTCCATGGACTAGTGGTTGTTTACTGTCACAAGTTATGTCTTCCCAGCGGAGTTCTATAATGTATGTCATTGTATTAGATTTAAACCGTTTTCAACAGTTTCATTATCTCTGGTATTCTATGAATTGTTCATTCCAGACATGAATCGGTCGGCAGTTGTTATACCAGCTGAAATGTAGTGAGGACTTTCCCATATAAAATGAATAAAATCGTGCAGGGAAAAACACGACGAGACTTTGAAATCTGGGAAGGAGACCATAGTAATGTGTACATGTATAGTAACTTTAGATACATTAGATAGAAGCGTCGCAGCTTTCCTTTTGTAAAAGATTTTTGGGAGTCAAACATGCTACAAATAACTGTATGGTACTTGGTGAATGTGGTAGAATAACATTGTGTGAAACCTACTTAACGTAATGCACTAAATACTGGTGTAAATTTATACAAATGGATGAAGCAAGATATCCAAAACATTGTTATTATATGTTACGCTCGATTGATAATGCAGGTAGAATTAGCTGGGCTACAAATGTTAAAAACCTTCTAGTTTGTATGGGTTTGGTTTTGTATGGGTTTCACATGATATTGGGGATATTTATTGTCTTCAAACAAAGACTTATTGATTGTTATGCACAAAACTGGAATCAGCAACTACAAGAATCAAGTAGATGCCATTATTATAAACATTTTAAAACATTGTTAAACACTGAAATATAACCTTACAGTGGGGATGCCTGTTAAGTATAGATTAGCCATGGCGAGGTTTCGTTGTTCTAGTTACCAGTTAAATGTAGAGACTGGTAGACACAGTAACATTGCTTTTGAGGCAAGAACTTGTCAATTTTGTTCTCGAAATCATCACCGCAATATAGTTGAATGCGAGTATCATGTTTTCTTTCAATGTGAAAGGTTTAACAGTGTTCGTAATGAGTACCTTTTCAATCGGCATACTTCCAATAGCACTTTACAGGATTTCTACAATATTCTCTCATCAAACAATGACAACACTATTTTCAGAGCTGCCCTCTATGTAGATACATTTTTGAGTCACTTTCAATAGCAGCTTTATTAATTGAACATAACCGAATGTATAAATGCATGATTTTGTATTATCAATTACAGTATTAAAACATCATAATTATCATCTGATAGCAAACATATAAAACGCTCTTTTAATGGACTATTAGTTTCCATACACATTAAAAAAAAACTTTATCGTAGCTGTCCTTGAGCGTTTAATATATTGTAATCATATTGATGACACAACTCTTGACATAGTATTTTGTTGCACATGAATGTATTGTTGTGTAATTTGGGCCGGTGGTCTATATTACTTTAAATAAACTTTGAATTTGAATACATCACCTGGGCCGGGATTATAACGGATACTTACACTCAGCATTCAGATCGAGAAAAACTCTCTCATTGAGCTTACGGTGATATTGAAGTGTAGAAAAAGCTCAAATGAGTGTCGAATATTCGGTTTAGTTTAAGATCTTTGAGATTGTAATGTAATTATGAGATCAGGAAGTCATTAATGGGTAGAAGTGTCACAATCCACACTCGGACTTAATAATTGCTCCCATGTCTCACATTGCATTAAAATCGTTATGAAAATGGACCACAAAGAATATACAGCACTCATTTAGCATAAACATACATTTTCAATCGATTTTTGTCATTATCATATTAATAAGAGTAAATTGTGTGATTTGTGTGCTGACAATATATACATTGTGATCGCAGGCCCTGTACTACAATCTCGTGTATCAACAGCTTGGCTTTTCTGTTGTCAATTGACTGAGATTACCAAAAAAAAAATCATTATTTTAAAGAGCGACACGTTCAGTTACTTGAACAATGTTTGAATTTGCGTCAATCTAGCAATGTGTGCGCTTAAATAAAGGATTAAGTTGGTAATATGAACGCAACATTCACAAGAAATAATTCCTCTCCAGACAGATCCCAGGGAAACATCAGCATACACAACACTAGGTGAGATATTAAAACTCTTTGGGGAAGGGGCGATCATGAATTGTCATTTCATTGGTTGTGTATTATATGTCAATATAATTGTAAGACACATACTTTCATCACCGTACTTGTATGCTTAGTAAGCTTTTTAGAAGAGTAAGCAACGGATGGTACATTTCAAAACTTTCGCATATATCTTAAGTGGTTGACGTATGTGTGTGAACTTGATACATTATTTAGTTATATCCTTTTTCTCTTCTCAGATCGCTAAACAGCAGTTTCAAACGACCCAAATTGTATGCCATTTAACTACTAGAATATCTGGTAGTTTGTCTTGACCTGTTTATACATCGAACGTAGAAGAGAGAGAATAAGTAGCTACAGGGAATGCCACATACATACTAGTAAGACACTGCCTCCCCACACAGACCTCCGGGAAAACAACAATCCATAGAACATAAGGCACTTGGGGAGGTTAAAGGGTACATACGTTAAGAAGCAGAGGCACCAGAAATGGTCTGGTAGACCATAAGCCGAATTTGACAATAAATCGATTTTCGATTTTCTCAAATCGGAGTATATTTTCTAATCCATCGTTTTGACTTGATGTCATTGCATCAAAAACGTGATTCCCACCCGTTTTCATGTTAACTTAACACTGTATGCATATAATCATTCAGTGACAGCAATGTTTCTTACCAGAAAGTAACGATTTAAGTGTCTTACTTATTGGAAAATATGTTATATTCACCGAAACAGAATCTATTTCGCCTCTTAAATGCCATTCCTTACAGTTGAAATATCAGAACAGTTCTTTTTTACATACGTTAATTACATAAAATTACATTACACCACTTTGAGACATCTGACGAAAGAAAATTCATTCATCTTACATAATTATGAAATGCATTGTAGCGCCTCTAGAACATAAAGCGGAGATGCATTGTAGCGCATCTAGAACATAAAGCGGAGATGCATTGTAGCGCCTCTAGAACATAAAGCGGATATGCATTGTAGCGCCTCTAGAACATAAAGCGGAGATGCATTGTAGCGCCTCTAGAACATAAAGCGGAGATGCATTGCAGCGCCTCTAGAACATAAAGCGGAGATGCATTGCAGCGCCTCTAGAACATAAAGCGGAGATGCATTGCAGCGCCTCTAGAACATAAAGCGGAGATGCATTGTAGCGCCTCTAGAACATAAAGCGGAGATGCATGCCTAAAGTTGTTTCAGTTATGCCAATACGAATCACGTTCTGTAAAGCTATTAATACAGTTTTATTTTCTTGTTCCATTATTATTCAGACATTTATGAATTGCTTGCCATGTCCTAATTACACGTTTAATTAAATATTGGAAGCTCGAAGTCTGTAACGTTCATATCTGTCAATGTTTTATCATATTTCATCAATAAATGTCATACCTTATTGATTTTGTAATGACAGTATTAAGTTAAAGAAGATTATTTCAATTAACTGCAGTATCTTCATAGAACAAAACTTCCGGACCGATATTCATTCGAAAATTGATTAAACAGTTTCATTTCGCTTTTTATAATTTCTAGGTCTTTATGTGCTAAATATATATAATAATAAATCAAGTTTGGACAGTAAAGCAACGGCATAAGCAGCACTTTTAGAGCGTTTGTTTCACTTTCTTAATGATAAGCTAACACTCATAACGGAATAATGGTATAGGATTTATATACAGCATGAAGGCAAACATCATGCTTTTCGTTAAAACCCGGAATGTCGAAAGTGTAGTAAACCTTAATCAACTTTATATCAGTTAAATTTACACGAAAATGTCGCTGTGGTGTAGTGGTTAGCATAACTGACCGGCAACCGTAGACCCGGGTTCGAATCCCGGTAGCGCCATTGGCCGATATTTCGTGTACCTCAAAACGTGACTTTATTGAAACGTACATGACCTATTCCCCTTGTAAACCGTTCAAGCAGGAAGCGCTTAAACAACATTCGATCAAAGGACATAACAATCTCTCATACTGCAATACATTTAACAGCGATCAAGGAGCAGTGTTCTCTCATAACAACATTAATTCATTAAACAGAGGATAATACAGTGAAACCAATGATCAGACACTGATATCGAAAGAGAAAGAGCAGCGTATGAATGAATAGCTGACGAACACAAAGGAGCTCCCCATGCAGATCCATAAAGGTACAAAACAGAACAATAACAATGTGATGAAAACAATAATACTAGAAAGTGAGGAAGACGGATTACAGCCTAGAAAGTCAATAGAAGTATTAGAAGCTGATTCCAGATTGGCGGCAAGCCCATCGCACACTTAACCGTTACAATACCAAACATCTCGGCATTCATAACATAAAAAGAAACCTAAGCGAGACTTGACTTGTCAAGTTGGAATATTTCTCTAAGAAGCCCGCCTTTATCAAAGGAATGACGCTTTGCATTAACAAACAAATCGTTATATTTTAAAAAGGGACGTCGTACTCTACTCCCAGTTTTACCTCCTGTTTTAAGGCGTTTTACACTGTGTATAATGCACATAAAAAATGAAAATGAAGACGAACAAGTTTGAATGGTTTTCAAACTCTCCTTATTATCAAAACATTTTAAATAAAATTACACATAATTGCATTAGGAAAATACATAAACATGCAATATCGTAGAACGTTCTAAGAGAAAATGGCCAAAAACCTTAGAACGTTCTTAGAGAAATTGACCCAAAAACCTTTATTTTTTTAACGCTGTTACAACAAAGTTGTTTTACCTGTTTTGTTAAATAGAATCTAAGTTTGTTCCGGAGAATCTTTGCGATTTTATTGATCAACAGAAGTCTAGAATAACGCTGTACAATCATATTTCCCCTTAACTCCCACATACAATGCCGACAGATCAAAGTTTCATCATTTCTGATTTCATCTCGACGGTATTATTATTTATATAATGGATGTCCCTGCGTACTTGTATCATTTGTTTATTTCACGCTCTGTGTTGTTCTACAACACTCGAAGCCACTGTGCCACAGTATTTTATGCAATACTTATAATTATGTATCAGAAATATTACATTAAGCATTTCGAGATTTTCCATTGACATTTGGTTATTCTAATTCAGGGAGTATGATGAAGGAATGGGTATTGTCTGCTGAAGAAATTATTTATCGGTATTATATTATTTGCAAAATATTACGCGATACATATATCATTTATCTGTCATTAGACATAATTTGATTTTATCTTGACAGTATTCCATATTTTTTCTATGGGTAAAGGTTGGTTAAGCAACGCGTATAAATACCTATTTTTTGTCTGATCGATTTTATCACTTTGTTTATTGTTCTATCTTTAAATAACAGCAACACTTATGCAACTCTGTAAAACAAGATGTGTATGGCATAAACGTGGGACGTATTAACATAATGGTTTCTCATCTATTGGACTGCCAGTGTAATTACTGAGACATTAAACCATGTAAAACTTGCAAATTGCTGTAAAATGCTTAAACATAGCAGAAACTAACGCATTTGACAAAAACACAGCAGTACAATTGAATACAAAATGTTAAGTTCAAAACTCAAATGCAAATATAAAAGGGAAACTAATTAAATCAGATAAAAAATACTTAAGAAATTAAATCACATGCACAGTAAAACCTAACTTAAAAACCGCCTCAATAATAAGACCAACTCAAAATTAACATTTTTATGACCATTCGTGTCAAAGGAAGAAGAATTTCAATGATAATACGTTCGCCAAGGACCTCATTTTCAATTACATCAAGTTAATTTTAACTATATTGGGAAAAGAACCGTTGCCGTTAAGTGTGATGAAGATCTGCATAGGTGGCAACAAGATGTTATTCAAAAGCAAACGATGATTACAGGGACGGACGAAGACTGCTATAAAAGTGCAAGTACATTCGAGTATAAGGACGTGAAGGGAGTCATGGCTGAACAGATATGGAATTGAGATAAACTACCTTTTTTATCCAAACCTGAGATATTAAACACCACCAAGTCGTTATCATTATAAATGATTTAAAGACCAGACTCGTTATTAGAATTCTTACGAAACGGTAGACTAATTTGTATCTTTTCAAGAATGCAGACTCGCGTCAATCAGACGCAATTATACAAAAAACATATTACTCTAATAGAAAATGGACACTTTTTAATAAATTTCTCAGGCTGTACCTGTATAAAAAGTGTTTTTTCTTTGGATAAGCGGTACTGCTCTGGATATGCGCTATGCGACATTGCTTTGGTTGATATGCGCTATGCGGCAATGCTTTGGTTGATATGCGCTATGCGGTACTGCTCTGGATATGCGCTATGCGGAACTGCTCTGGATGTGCGGCATTGCTTTGGTTGATATGCGCTATGCGGCATTGCTTTGGTTGATATGCGCTATGCGGCATTGCTTTGGTTGATATGCGCTATTCTGCATTGCTTTTGGTTGATATGCACTATGCGTCATTGCTTTGTTTGATATGCGATATGCGGTACTGCTCTGGATATGCGCTATTCTGCATATCTCCGGTCGATAAGTGCTATGCTGCATTTCTCTGGTCGATATGCGCTATGCTGCATTTCTCTGGTCGATATGCGCTATGCGGTACTGCTCTGGATATGCGCTATTCTGCATATCTCCGGTCGATAAGCGCTATGCTGCATTTCTCTGGTCGATATGCGCTATGCTGTATTGCTCTGGTCGATATGCGCTATGCTGCATTTCTCTGGTCGATATGCGCTATGCTGCATTTCTCTGGTCGATATGCGCTATGCTGCATTTCTCTGGTCGATATGCGCTATGCTGTATTGCTCTGGAAGATATGCGCTATGCTGTATTGCTCTGGAAGATATGTGCTATGCTGTATTGCTCTGGAAGATATGCGCTATGCTGTATTGCTCTGGAAGATATGCGCTATGCTGTATTGCTCTGGTCGATATGCGCTATGCTGTATTGCTCTGGTCGATATGCGCTATGCTGCATTTCTCTGGTCGATATGCGCTATGCTGCATTTCTCTGGTCGATATGCGCTATGCTGCATTTCTCTGGTCGATATGCGCTATGCTGCATTTCTCTGGTCGATATGCGCTATGCTGTATTGCTCTGGTCGATATGCGCTATGCTGCATTTCTCTGGTCGATATGCGCTATGCTGCATTTCTCTGGTCGATATGCGCTATGCTGCATTTCTCTGGTCGATATGCGCTATGCTGTATTGCTCTGGAAGATATGCGCTATGCTGTATTGCTCTGGAAGATATGTGCTATGCTGTATTGCTCTGGAAGATATGCGCTATGCTGTATTGCTCTGGAAGATATGCGCTATGCTGTATTGCTCTGGAAGATATGCGCTATGCTGTATTGCTCTGGAAGATATGCGCTATGCTGTATTGCTCTGGAAGATATTCACTTTGATTCAGTGCTCTAGTTGATATGCTGTACTGTCAAGGTGTGGTAAACATAAGTGCAATGATGTGCCGCCTTGGCTGATATATATGTGCCGCTCTGTGACGGCTGAGGGGCGTTATTTTGCGCCGATCTAATTATATTTCTCTGTCCGAATTTCCCTGCGGTGTGCGTATTGTTGGAAAGTAATGTTGCGCGGATAACACTACCTTGCACTGTGTTGTATTTATGATTTCAAAAATGCTCATTGATGTTGCCTTTCATGTTGACCATCTTTTTTGTGTTGCTGTGTTCTGAAGATTGTTTCATTTTCAATGAAAATCAGAAGTCCTACATCAATATTTAACAGCCCACTTTAACACCTAAATTACCCATTGAAGTTGATTGGATTTAAATAATTTAGCAAATTTCATTAGATGACGTAGTCACATACGTGCTACGACATGTGGTGCAGAAACAGCCAGGACTTCTGCATATTAATTATATCACACTTCTACTGGAGGTTATTAGTTCAGCCAGGCTTCATGTGACGTATGATTTATAAATCTACAATGCATGGAAATGACAGAAGCTGTATGAAATAACCCATTCATTACTTCAATCCGCAGAACCAGTATGCTACCAGTCTGTACGTTTGTAAAAATCCAAGACGATATGCATTTTCTCCAGCCGATTTAATTTAGTGCCCCCGCCATATATATGGACGGGGGTATTAAGAGGTGTCCCTTGACTATGTGCGTGTTTGGATTCTTGTCCGAGCTATAACTTCCTTATGGATCTAGGGATTTCACAATTACGTGGCGTATGTGATTACCATAACAAGATGTCGCGAGGAACTTACAGCCTCCTACGTTCAAGGTCATGGTCACTGTAAAATAGAACTTTCTTGTCCGGGCTGTAACTTCATTATTAAATCTTAGTCTGAAATTCAGTCTTAAATGTTTGTGAACAAGGCTCAAGGTTAAGTTCGATTTCGTTTTCAATCCACACATGCTTTGAGGTGTTTTGGCCCCTTTTCAACTCGAAAGCCAATGGCGGGGGCATCCGTGTTGTATGGACACATCTAGGTTCTGTTTTTATGGCGGCATTGTATTGGTGGTGTTGTTCATTTTGTTGCTGTTCCCCTTGCACCGATTTCACAGGTTCATTTATTTACCTTTCGTGTGCGATTTTATTTGACAACCTTTGGATCTGTGTGGGGAAGACCCTGTCTCGCTGTGGCCTTCTCTATGCTATTCTTTCTCAGTTGAATTGTTTATGCAGATATGATTACAGTAAATTACGGGAAATTTCTTCGATAGAAACAACATAAATACACACAGGTTCAAGTCTGACTAAAGTTTATCCTTTCCTTCAATTTGTTTACGCTCAAGTAAGCCTGAATGTCTGATATAGCAAGGGGAATGTCTGAAATGTATCTTGTTGTCCTGGCTATTGATAAACAGCACAATGCAATATCATTTATTGCATACATAATGTTACATTGTTTATAGCAAAGAAAAGTCAATAGTATTACATAATTACAATGTAGAGGAAATACATGGAGTTTCAAAGGGCATCACACATGTTATATCATTATCATAGTAACATTGTTTTAATTTCTACATAAATTGACAAAGTAATTAAATTTCGCAAGATTACATTCTAATTTTGGATTTCTGAACATACGATCCGTAAATTGTTATATGTTTGGCCAGGTGTGACGATAACCTGATATGAGATACTTAAGTACTATCATTTCAATAGTTAATATACTTGTAGTTAAAACTGAGCCAATCAAGGTGGGTGGTAAGAATACAACGCTTTAATCTGAGATTAATACAGTGAGACGTTAAAGTCAACACTCGCCTGTATAACAATTTTAACGACAATATTCTTCATTCCATTTACAGAGTTTCCCTTCGTGTTGTAGTACTTCGCCTGATATATGTTGTCTATTTTTCACTCGACAATTGTTCTGAATGATCAATGTAGAAATATTGAATACGACACTCTCCTTATTCTTCAACTACTGTTAAAATATACAACAATTATCGCCCTGGCTGTCTGGAAGAGACGGGGATAAATGACCGAGCCATCATATACTTCTGAACAAGAGATAAAAAATATTATTGATCATGTCTATTGACGAAACAACCCTTTTCATGTACTTAACCGATATAATCTCAACTACACAGCAAAATCTGAAGTTATGTTATGAATGTAAACATTATCTTAATTGAATGTTTGTATTCCATTTAAGCGACATTTTTGGATATCCGGCCGCATCAATCAATATTTTTCTGGCCAATAAGGTTCAAATAAAACTACTTTATCGAGGAGTATTTCTGTATTTATTCGCATTATTATTTTCCATTCAAGCATTCATATTCAAAATATATTGTCATAGATTCATATTTAAAACTGTACTAATGCCACCGAAAAGCCATCGTGTATACAAGTTAAACAAATGGGTAACATTTTAACAACAATGTATTACTTGATAAGGATAATTTTTTATCTCAAGAAAAAATGTAGACAACACATGTATTGCATTTACATTGTACGAAACAAACACATAACAAACGATGACGCATATTTTAATCATATTTATTTCAAATAATTATGGTGTGTAATCTTGTTCAGTATAAATGTGAAGTCTATTTCGTGCATAAGATATCGGGATGCCCATTGTTATGAACATGTGGCCTACCGTGTGCTAACCTCACACTTTATAAGCCTATATGTTGTACCATCGTTGAGCCGTTCATTACGAGAAATATAGTCGGGTTAAAAGCCCTTTTTAACAGTTGTTCAGTTATATACGGCTGTCAGTAGATCTGACTAGTTTTCGAGGAATTAATTAACAACCAGCACTAACTTGCCGTTTCACTAGCAGCTGAAAACTTCCCCTCATTAATCAGAGGTGGTGGACCAATGCTTGTAGCGGCATGGTACGGATGGTATGACATGACCAGCCCGAGAATCGAATCAGGACATACTGGTTGAAAGTCTATTTGTCTAACCATTTAACTAACCTGTTAGGCTTTAATTCCGTATATCATTCCTGAAACCTCGTATTATGTGCAGTGTACGTAAATAAACATATGCGTTTTGCCGAAGCGAAATCTTGCAACAATGATTCGGAAAACCAAGTGGAACATTTTCAAATGCACATGTCGCTTAAACTTGTAATAAGAAACGATACATGAAAGAAAGTGTTAATATTGTATCTAACTAAGTAAAAACAATTATGATTTTTGAAACCGTACATTGTTTATTGCTACCATTGCAATATGCCAGTCTTTAGATGTATTTCGTACGATAATGAAAACAACTTTCTACCAGTTTGGGTCAAAATTAAATGAACATATTAATTAATACCTGCTAGTTTAATAGCTATTTTTATCAAAAATGAAAATTGTTCTTTAATGTTTGAAGTCGCTGTTTGCAGCATATTAAATTGAAATAAATAATATTAATTACCGACCTTCCAAGGAAAATGTTGCAATGTGTAGCCCATTGAACGATGCGCTCTCTTTCCAATATCGTGGAATAAAACTTTTAAATGCAACTTTTGACACAATGAATACATTTCATAATTATACAATATTTGATTACATACGTGACTAGAACATTATGTGCTATGTTGCTGATAAGGTCACGTCAACAAATAATTAATATGAGGTGTTATATTCTAGCATGAAACAGCATAAACTCATCAAGTTGCCAGAGCATATGCCGGCACCAAATTATATTCATCTCAATGAATGACTGTACGTTTGCGACACAAAACAGATCTAGACTTGAAAATATTCAATAACACTTGATCATGAAGTTTATGTGAACCAAAAACGAAATGATACATTCAATGTATGTATGAAATATGTGTAAAAGTTTGTGAAAGTTTCGCTACAAACAATTGAAAGATTTTTATTTTTGATGATAGTTCCAAGGTTGTAAATCGCCCGGAGGTTTGTAAACCACCCACCGGACGTCTTTGACTCTTTATAAATTACTTTGTTTTATTTTTTGTAAAACTCGGACCAGCATTTATACACAATCATGCCTAATATTCAGTTTGGACAATATTAGATGCTCATAGAAGTATATTTATTTTGCTCTTCTGAGTAGAGATAATTCATTGATCTTTATTAATTGTTAAAAGTGGGGAATTTCTTATTAAGTACTATAAGTGTTATAATTATTGATATGATTTTTTTCAGATCCACTTATGCAAATGTTAACTTATTGTAAAAATCGAATAATTTAACATAGGTATGAACAAGTGTTACAAGACAATAATACTTAAGAATAGACATAAACATACTTTTTTTAAGCTGATAAGCCTTTTTATTCAAATATATATATGAGTTAATGTTTCTCTCTATGATGATGACATTCATTTTATTACATTTATATATGTACGTTATGAATTTTCCTTGCAATAAAAAAGTTACAAAAAAACCTTGTATAGTAGATTGATTGTTTAAAAAAAATAATCGCCGAGTGGTAATTATTTCCCATTTATATGTTTTAGAGAAACTGCACGTTTCTCCTTTGCATTCGTGATAATTTCCCCCTCTTTGGTCCGTGGCCCCTGCTATGAGATGGCAGAAGGGCATATAAAGTTACCCCTGTCCGAATGTTCGTCCGTGTGTCCGTGTCAAAATCGTCTCTGACTCAGACCTATGTTGTCAGCAATGGGATTTTGAAATAATTTTCAATTAAAATAATGAATACTACTTTTGAATAATAACTTATCACCGTATGACGATGTGTCGCGAGCAGCAATGGAGTCAAGTTCATGGCGCATCGTCAGTGTCAAAATCGTTTACGACATAGAACGTTGATGTCTAATGCGAAATTTTGTAATAACTTGGCAGAGGTTATCATCATAAGATGATGTATCGTGTGTAACAATGGTGTACATAGCTAAAAGGTCGAGGTCACAGTTGATGATTTCACTTTTGTGATATTCAGTGTAAAGTATAGTGAATACGGTCCAGAACGTTTAAAATATGCAATGATGATCCCCATATGATGTGTCGCATGCCACACTGGTGTCCATATCTAGAAGGTCAATGTCACGGTGTAGCGTCAAGGCCACAATACATCATCTGAGGGAAAAAGTGCCCGGCCCAGAACTTTGTTGTCTATCGTGGGATTAAGAAATAATTTGCCAAGCGTGATTACCATAATAATATGATGTTTCACATGCAACAGTGGTATCCATATCTAAAAAGTCGAGGGCAATGCCTCCAGTTCTCAACATTATCTTGTATTTCTTACTTCCAATTTCATTATACCTTGTGGGGGGCATCCGTGTTTAATGGACACATATTAGTAATAACACGTCCCGTCATGGATTTCCTTACCCCTTTGTTGTTCCGTTGTCTACTTCTTCTGTTTTTGGTAAACGGTCATACAATTTATTATCGCTCGATTCCCATATAAGTTGGCCCTTTCACATTCTCATATCCTGATATTTCCCCTGATATATGTATTGGGAGGTATTGTCTTGCAAATGTAGCGTTCCCTATACCAGAATATTCCTTCCTGTAATGAATGTTTTCATTGGATGTTAACTCTAAGGAAACTTTTGTACATTGAGTTAGAGACACTTGGTCTTTCGGTCACTAATCAAGTAGGAATGAGCAGTACACACACCATGATCTGTTCATTGTATATATCAAACAGATTTACAAAAATCTATTTTCAGGACTGTTTTTAATCCAATCCATAATTGATTTTATCTCACTACCGAATGACATTGCTGTGTTGAATTGTTCTTGGGATTAATTGAATTTCTAGAGGACAATAACCTCGATGTATATTTATCATTCAATGAGACATATGTCAGCATAAACAACCGATTATACGTATAGGTACTAACCAAAGTAATTAATTATTGGCACAGAGTGAAAATTAAATGTAGACTAGATGGTCATATTATTAACTCATCATGTATATATTTCAGTTTTGTGTCCTCTTTGTCCCTTTGTAATTCTTCACTGGTATGTATACAATTTCATGTCATATATAACTTTATTTTCCTCCAATAATGAAGAGCATAAATATAGCTGCACATATGTGAACAGATAACAGTACATAATATTTACACGAAACATTTTACAATTATATATACATTAAAGATCAAGTCATACATTAATTACTTGGAATTAGTCTTAATCTTACACAGCTTGTACAGTTGACGGGAAGCTAAATCGAAATCGAAAATTTAGCTTAACCGTTAATGCAAGATGCATGATCAAGTAAGAATATACCACATATGTTGATACATGTATGTATTCATTAAGAATGTCTAAATACGAAAACGAAAGTTTAGACAATCTTGATGTGATATATAAGTTTTAGGTTAAGTATTAAGTTTTTAAAATATATATGAGTCTGAGGATATACGATGAAACATTACATAATTAAATTAATAGACATTGTACACTGCAATGTGGTTATTATTTTTACTTCATGTTTTGGAGCAATATTAAGTTTCCCCTTTTCCATATAAGATTTCTTGGCCTGGTTTACTGTCTGCATACATCCCCACTTTCTGTTTATGTCCAACTTGTTTTCTTAGCCACATCCCCATAAATACACCTCAATAATAAGACCATCCTACAGACTCTTGAAAACTGGTCTTCTTATTGAGGTAGTCTTAATATTGAGGTTGAATAAAGAGCACAACAGTAATAATGTACTTGAACATTTTGGTCTTAATTTCGAGGTGGTTTTATTATTGAGGTGGTCTTTCAGTGAAGTTTTATAGTAATTGTACTTACACCTTCTTAAGTCCTTGTGTATTTGTGCTGATGTTTCCCTGGGATCTGTGTGGGAAATGGGCGAAATTTAGGGGACAAAAGGGATTTAATGAATGGAATGCATCACGGAGCAAGTCACGGAAGTCTTCGATAATCAAATGAAAGAACTCCACATGGGTTCAGGGGAACTTAACGTTCATCTAAAAAAAAACTTAATTCATCCTTAATCAAACATGACAATGATTTAATCCGCAGCAATATGTTATAGCAATCAATTGAACATATGAATTAACTTCCTGTTGTCTCTTTAAAATCGTGAAAAACGATTTGGTAAAGTTTACTTTGATTTCTGTTTGATCCGTTTAAAAACAATGATTCAGGGTTGTAGTGTTTGCCCCGTGTAAACACACTGTAGTTTCTCTCGCAAATATACACAACGTAGACGTCAAGTGCCATATACAACCTGTGCATGAAATGTGAACAATTAAAACAGCAAGAGGGACACAGGACACAAATGATGGCCTTGTCTGAATATGGTTTATGGGTGAATCCGACGTCACATTCTACGCAATGTTACCGCTTCGTTGAAATATTGTAAGTGTAATTGAATAATATATATTAAGAAGTTGTTTCTTAACAATTCTCTTTCACTGGTACCACTGATCATTTCAAATTTAAAGCCAATATCTTTCGTACTTTTAATATATATTATATTCAATTGAAAGACGGGGAGGTGACTTCTAATTGAGAATCCAATTTGCTTGACATAGTGGTCGTTTGAGAGCTGTTGACTATTGTAGATCATCGATCAAATCGGCATTTGTTTCAATTCTAGATCAAATATACAGCAGAGTACTTGAACAAAGTCTCCAAAGTCTTAATAAGCACTTGAAGTGCTATACACTTCAAACACATAAAGTGTTATTTCCATTTATGTACAAAACGTGTTGACTTGTCCGTAAAGTAACGAAATGTACGATAGGATTGCACAAAATCCAATTATTGAATTTGATCATATTGATTAAATCTATTTAAAGTTATTATATTATGCTCATTTTTTGTTTATTTGTTAACGTAAACAAGCATGAAAATATCCTTTATATACTTAAAAAATCAAAACATATGCATTATACAAAAAAATGATTTATTGACAAAAAGTTTGAACTATCATGAAAATAAAAAATATGGAAAACTGCAAACTAGCAATGTTACAAACGTTGTTCGGTTGAAGAGAAATTGTCTTGGTAGTTAACGTAAGATTTGATTGGTTTACACAACAACGATATACAAATAACAAAACCATGTTTAGTACGACTGCGCCGATAAAGAGAGATTAAATTGTTCCAGGGAACGCCACAGGCAAAAGACAACGCCTCCGCATACAGACCCCCAAAAAACAACAGCCTGCAAATATCATGCACCGAGGAGACGCAAGGGAATATGGGTGCAAGGGTTAATATGTACGGGAATAGGAATATTGGAATGGCCTGGTCGAGCATAAAGAGATATGTTATCCATTCCGTACAATTGTTCAATTTTATACTTTTACATCTAGGCCAATGCGCGCTTTCCATGTGGTATTTCCTCTCGACGGCTGTGATGATTTATTTTTCTTACAATCATTGTTCAAGTTTGCGATGTTTGTTTTATTTGAAACAGTTCGCTTCAACATTTAACCCATTCAATTTGAATTGAAAATTTGCAAGGTACAATGACCAAGCTACAACATATCGTAACGCCTGGAATGAATTCGAAATTGATTCTGGCTGTTAATGTATCGACGCTTTCAATCTTTATTTCAATGCAAGCAGGAATACTCGGTAAAGCTTTGTTATTGAATACACATGATTCAAACTGAAACTTTGTAATGGATCAAAACGACGTGGTTAGATACCCGGGACAATCAATCCATTTTATAATAAAGCTGAAATTAGGTCAAAAATATCTTATTGTGGAGTATCGAATCTATTTTTAAGTTTTGCTAATGTATCGTTTTCGATTTAATACGGTGTGTTGACGAAATCATAACAAAAATCAGCGTCATAGGACGCTATTTGAAATTATAGTACGTACTTTAAGTTGTTGGTATTAAATACTTTAGATTTTTTACATACTCTGCGTGGATTAAAGTTGCAAATGTTTCATTGAATCAACTCTCACAGAGCATTCTACTTAAATATGCAAATGGGAAAGAGGAACCCAATGTAAAGGAAGGATTACGTTGATACAGAGGACGCCACTCTCCCAAGGGAATGCATCCCCGCACAAATCTCGAGGAAACATCAAGCACAAAAATACTATATTTTCTTTAAATTTAAAGGGTAAAACAATCAAGGCACTCACTTCTCTCGTTTGTTAATAACCATGTTTGTAAGTAACTTAGTCATCTCAAAAATCTTTGTTGAATTAATCGGACGTTTACTATAAATCTACCAATTGAGATGTGGAATTGATAAGATACATGTCTTTATGTGGATTGCTGTTTTCCCGGAGGTCTGCGTGGGGAGGCACTGTCTTGTGTATGTGGTGTTCCCTATATTCTCTCTCTTTCAATTGGATGTTGTCCATGTCATATATTGACTCTTTTATTTAGTTCAAATCGTTTGCAGGTAGGTATGCATCAATATTCTTCCTTGCTGATGTCAGTTTAAACAATTTAATAAGTCGGGATCGGTGTGATTATTTAGATGACTTGAATAGTATTTCCTTTAGTTTCTAATTTCGTCACGCCAAGAAATAATGTACGGAGATTGCAAATAAAGATTAGAGCCACAAGAACACAGTCAGTGCTCGGTAAATGACCTAGGTACATTATTAACTTCTGAATGATTGAAGGTATATAAATGTTATCCATCATTATATGCACTTATCAACACAATTTCATTACTTCAGATTACCACTGTTTCAATGTTCTTAATCAATTACTTCGTGACTTTTGAGTATTGGATTTGAAGGCTAAGTGCAAACATGCAATGATTCGATTATGCTATATCTTGTATCTTTTGAACGGATTCATCAGCACGACTCATTAAATTGCCTTGTTTATGTATGCGATTTTTTTTATCTTTTTTAATTGGCAAATACAACATAACATTTATACATGTAAAATGATGTATACCAGTAATTAAAACATGTATTTCTTGATTTAACAATAATAAATCACGGGCATAATGCCTTAATTTCGAAATAAAGTATCAAAGTATAAACACTTATTACAACATCTGTTATTTTCAATCAATTCTGGATACTTAATTATTTGGCAATCGGAGAAGCTATATATTTACTCAGTACATTTAAAAACGCACAATGTAGGATTTCTAATCTTTCATTGACTGTCTTTTTAGGATACAAGAAAAAAGATTGACACGATATTGCATGTGTATGCAACATGTTAGCTCATGACAATCGACACGTTTTTTTCAAAAAATATGAGTTTCAGAACTAAAAAATGGAATTTAAAGAAGCATGGTTGGAAAAAGATTATGCGGTTTTAATTGGACTTAGTATATAATTATTGAAATGAAATGAGTCTCTACATTAATTATGTGATCCGTTTTATCTGGTCAAAGACGACTAGTGCACGTCGCTAATTTCTGGTACCAATTTATCGTATAAATCTGCAAAATATTACATTAATGCAAAGCAAATACCTTTAAAACATGTCTTCTACCGAAATAACCTTTTCCACGTAAACTTACTCTAGACATTTCAAGCGTTAAGCATGGTGACTTAAAAAATGGCAGAGTAGTCGCATGAAAATTTATCCATGATCAAGTACATTTATATCGTAGTGAACGTTATTTATTTTAATGAATCAATAGCAATGCTTTGATGACATATTCACTGCTGTTCTCGGTTTAGTTTTCAATACTATTGAACTTTAAGGAAGACTTAAGTTGTAACAGTGAACGCCACACTCACAAGACAATGCCTCCCCACACAGATCCCAAGGAAACAACAGACTAAGAAATATTATGTGTTGATGAGATGTTAGGATTCGCATACATAGGAATGGGAAGGTAGACTGTTACAAAAAAAACTTGAATAATTGGAGTGGACAACATGGGAGAAAGAAGGAATGTAATGACGGGAATACACCGCAGGACAAGCTGAAAAGGAAAGCCGGACATACACATATATATACAACCGATCGATTCAATATATCAATGGGCTAGATATCTAAAAGCTATACTAAGATATCCGATCCTCGGATCAAGTTGTAAGAAACGTCTTTATGAGCAGTTTGTTTAACCTTTTAATAATTTATTTTTTCATTTGATGCATTGTAAACTTCAACTATCGGGGACAGTTAGATGGCAATTACAGCAAAACGGTTTGTTAGAACTGCCACGGTGTTCAGCGAATTATTATTAATTATTTATAACAAAAAACCCACGATCCGTCATTTCAGAGATGAAAATGATAATAGAACCATAGATTTAATACACAGTTGTACAATATAGATAACCCTCTGGTATGTAATATGTGGTATCGAAATTGTTGCAAATTTACGTTTTTCTCGAACTTAAATCAAGAAGCAAGGAAATGGGACCTGAATTTATTTAATAAAATTACAAAACTGCATAAAGACAACAACAAAATATCAGGCAAATATACCTAAATAATCTTAATGCCTACCTTAGTGTTGCAATATACGCTTCATAAGTCGTATTAGAAGTTCTAATAGTTCGTTTTCCTTACTCAGCATTGTTTCGCGTAACTCATATAGTGGTGAAATCAAAAATGGAAGCATATTCATCGTGGCTTTAATGAGTTGTTTGTTACTTAAGACGTAATGGTAGGGGTCACAAAATGAAAAAGAAAAGGTCTTCTCTTTACATTGATAACGATAGTGTATGTGTTCACCATGTCATTGTGGTGATCAAACTATCTTCAATATCGTCTACGAAAATTGCTTTAGTGTGGTACGATGTAATTCTTTAATAAAATGTCAATTCCGTTGTTTGTTTCAGTCTTATATAAATCATGGCATCCCTGTCTATCTGGACGAGACGCACAATAGCAATCATCAAAAGTACCACGTAGTTCAGTACACGCTATAAAATTTATTATTGATCCCGACGATGGTTGAAGCAATCTGATCAGTCTACTCTGTCAATCCAATGACGATTACTCAATAAAGTAATGTCTAAGGTTATTTTTGTATGTAAACATAACACGAATTGAATGTTTATACTCAGTGCATTATATAAACAATAATGCAAAAAGCGACGTATTTCTATCCCCTATGGTATTGATCAACTGGATCTTTATTCATGAGAAAGGCTAGATACTTTTGTGAAATCTGATCCGGTACTGATTGAATTATTTTCCATTAGCGGACAAACCTGCATGCAATATTATGCAAGATACATGCAATATTGTGCAGCATATTCCCGCTTTAAAGGCCAAATTTTAATAACAGACTTTGTGACGGTCAGATACTACTTGTGAAATACACAAACCGTTATATTAAAACCAAACTTTATACACAAATAACAAGAGGAAAGCAGTAAACTATGAATAGTAGGTGACAGTAATGATAAAAACATCTGACTATATATTGACATTTTGAAACCTCTTAAAAAAGCTAAAGCCATGACGTCAATGGCTTCGTTAAGTTATTATTGTTGTCTTCCATTGTGAAGGAATTCTCAAAGAATGATGTCGTTGCTTAAAATATTACATACGCTTTTCATTGAGAAGCGGATGCCTGTCGTGACCTGCCTTTCAAACGAATCTTACGAATGCATTCGGTGGTTGTACAACGCATATGCTTACTAAGCACCATATGCATTCAAATTGTACGTATGCCCGCCCCGCAGACAATTTATTTAACAGAATATAACAAGTAAAAAATTGCTGCCTGATGCAGCAAAGGTGGGTGCACGGCGTAAACAAAATGAAATAGAACAACTGCAATTTGAACTAACAGTATGTGTTTATTATGCTTTAATGTGTAACTATATATTAATGTATAATCACTAAATGATATTGCATATCATGTCAAAATGTGAGAGCACTACAGTTTAATTAACAACATGTCAGTGGACAAACAGACATCCAGCATCACACACTGAATTAATCAAGCAATGTGTGAATGTAAAATGAGTTTAGACATTTTGAAAGTTAGGAAAATAGTGTAATTTAATGTAAATGATAGCTAAAAAGTGACACATGAGAGAACTATAAAATGCTACCTGAATGAACAAGTGGTAGGAAGTGAAAGCAGGCCGTAGTTTATGAATGACTATTATAATAAGGCAAAGAACATAGCTAAGAGAAATAAAACCGTATTTACTTATATCTCAAACATATTTACAGTGGAAAGAAATAATGCAAAAGTGACCAAAGTGCAACACAATAACTCAATACAAAAACATTAATCACTAAATGATATAGCACCTTGTCAAAATATGATATCACTTCAGTATGTAACAACCGCATGCTAGAATCACACACTGGATAAGTTATCAAGCAGTGTGAATGTATAATGAGTATAAACTTTGTGGAGGACTGGATAATGGTGAAATTGTATATGTTAATGAAAACTGTAAATGATACCTGAATCTACAAAAGTGATAGGAGGTGTACACAGACGGATTTAGCAGACCAAAAAGCAAAAACGATTACTCAATACAATCAAAGCAAACAAATGGGGTGTGGGACAGTACCACTTGTCTATGTAGCCAAGCTGGCAACTCGTTGCATATAAGTTTCTGTTTTGTAACTATAGTCAAAACTGTGTTAAAGACCACCTGCGAACAAAGACTACTATTGCAAAACCTGTCTGCAAAGACCATCAATTTTATCTCCCATCAGACCATTTTAAATGATATTTAATATGTTAATAGAGACCACCTGTAAACAAAGACCACATTTTGCTGTTCCCATGGGTGGTCTTTACAGACAGGTTTGACTGTAAACAGTTTTATAATATCAAAGTTTGTGTAACTAGGTAAGAAGGTTTGCATGGAATATGGAATAAAACAAAAACATAAATGTGAAAAAGAATAAAAAATTATTGAAGAAAGAATAAACATTTTTTCCAAGAGATCTTCAATCCGACTTGTTCTAGAAATGCTAGATTTTCAATCCAAAATAAAGAAAAATGGTCAGTAATAATGGTAGAACCTTAAGACTGTAAAACAAGTGAAATGTTTGTCACGATTGTAAATAAAAGAAATACAAAGATATTAGACCCTTTATGTAACGTTTGTGAATATTTAATTATGAAATGACATATTAAATTCTATCCTCGCTAAATTAGAGTAAAATCAGTATGGCCAGGCATAAAGTTATGATAACACTAGCTTGCCATAGGTTATGAGTTATCTTGTTGCAGTGGGGTATTTTCCAATTAATTTTCAAAGCACAACTTTGATGAAAATGTAACAGGTTTTTTTAGAGATGAACAGCAGACAAGGTTTTCAAGTTTCAGACACCTGTGACCTTGACTTTTAACATTATGACCCCAAATTACAATATGAACTACTAGACTTCATACTGATACTTCCCAGCAAGTTGATGAAAATCTATTACTGGATTTTGGAGATAAAGGGAGAACAAGGCAGACTGGACAGACAAACATACAACATGTGGAGACATAATAAATACAAGATGATGAACACATAATGTACAAGCAATAACAAAGTTTATATAATTATACATTGTAGTTAAATATTAGTACTAAACTGTTTACTTCATATGCAGCTTAATTGCAAAAACATCATCTTTTATATAGTTTATACATGAATCCAGGTCAAATCATCCAAGCTTTGTTTTAAAGGAAACTACTTTGAGCTTAGTCAGTAACAAAAAGTATGTTAGACCAGTTGTATCAAAAGTTGAAAGTAGACTGCAGACACAGCATAGGGCTATTCAAGGAACATTTTTACCCGGTTTGGTTTAAACTGCTCTAGCAGCTTTAGATAAAATATCCAAAATATGTCAGCGAATCAGATGTTGGATGTAATTTTGGTACAGTACAATCATGTGCCATGTTCATAGCAAATCAGCCAAAGGGTAAATAGATTTTTTCAGAAAAAATGTCTGGCAATCAGAAGCCCAAGTGGCTATTTTGGAATTCGAGTGGGGCTGAGTGACACAATATTTGAGGACAATCATGCAATGAACAAATCTCGAATGAGTTAAATAATTAAAAAATATCAAAGTGAAACAAACAGCAATAAAACACCTGAAGACTGAGGCAAGACATGAATATTGCAAAAGCACATTAATGTAAGAACTGTTACAAGTATCAAAGACAAGCAAAGTCAACTATCAAAACACAGTACAATATATTCAAATAAGAGGCCCAAGCAAAAATTAAATCAAAATAAGGGAGGGCTTGGTTTTTTTTAAACTTTTAAGTGCTGACTGAGTTTTTTTACATGTGGTTTTTTGACATACTTAACTTTTGCCATACAGTAAAAAGGTATGTATGTATAGTATTACTGTGTTTATGAGGTCGCCCGTCGCCGCGCACATTTTATAATGCACATTATGGTAATTTGGTCGACCCGGTATGTCTGCCGCACACCATAAATATACTTTGTTGATGCCAGTAGAGAAGTATAGGTCAAACAGACAATTTTGAAGCCAAATACGGTCACTGCATAGTGCCAATGAGACCAATCGTACAGTTACCATTTTCCTGGCATCTAACCAGTACTTTCCTGGAATCTACCCAGTACTTTCCTGGTTACATGCCAAGGCGTATGCACATATATTATAAATATTGTCCCTGAAGTAAATTTCATTGCACTAACAAGCTGATTTTATACATTTAAGAATAAAGGGCCAGAAAATACTGCACTCCACAGGATGCAATATATTAACCCCATTATCTACAGAAAGAAAGTTACTGCTAATGGTAAATTTCAATTTTTAAAAGCAACCAATGAAGAAAATAATAAAGTGGTGTGTTAGAGGTTGTTGAGGGGAGTTTTTTTTCTCTCTCTGAAACAGTCGTAAATCAAGAATAAAATCCACATTTTTTGTTTCTAGGGTTCCCTCTGTCATTCGCCAATAACATCAAATGTGAAAAAGACAATAATTTGGCAACAGGTTTTCAATTTTGGCAACAAAAATATTCCAAAAGAAATTATACTTGTAAGCAATTGCATAATTTTTCATGCTTTTTATCAAAATTGGTGTGTACTTTGAATATGCCACAGGGAATCATGTCTTCAAATTAAAAAAAATTAGCACCTTCAATACCGGGATATGATTATGAATAAATACCGAATGATATCAGAAATGGAAGTATCTAGTTTTTCGCATAACTTTGATTGCAGTCTCAGTTGTTCCAAATAGATAAGGGATCACTGTCCTTGTAAGTGCAAGTGACACTTATGTAAGGTTTACACAAATCAACAATATGAAGCTCTAATGTTCATCTTGCATATCTGGGAACATCTGCTTCACCATTCCTACAGGTACCCCAACTACTTTGTCATCTATTGTTAAGAAGGAGAACTCATCTTCTTCCTGACAAACACTATCCACCTCATCAATTACGTCTTCTACTGGAAATTCTGTTTTCTGTTAAAATACAATAGTATAGGTATATTGTAAGGGTATTAATGAAACATATTTAAGAAATATCTGAACAATTTTTGCTATATTTAGGTGTTGAACCTTTCGCCTAGTGTTAAAGCTCTTTTTGATGGAGTGTGAGGATAAGTGACCCAATCGTGTTTATGATAAACTAGAGCTATCACTGAAGGTGATTAATACCCCCACAATACCGCTTTGTCAGACATATTTTTGATAAATTCAAAGATGGCCGCCAGTCAAGACAATGAAATTATCTATCACTATCTATCACTACAGGACCACAATCAGAATGTGCCGACAATATACACAACTAGGCTTGGTAGAAATAATTCATGGAAAACCATGTTATGTGACATGACGGAACAAGTGGTGATTCCCATATAGCCCCCATTGCATATTTTGAAGTGGGGTTATAATAAGAATTGTGTACATTTTAATATTTCGGAGGTGATATGAATACCACAGTATGGGAGTCAGGTCAAAATCAATAAAATAGAAAAAATGAACAGTAATATATAGCACTTTGTCACAAAGAAATATAATGATACATTCGACTAGAGTATGAACTAGTAACACCAATATATTTGATTTTAACTCCCAAGATCTGAACATTTTGCATTCAAATTCGAACAAATATAGCAACAAAGCGTATTAAATTGATACAATTTATATTCGCAATCAAGACATTTTGTTCCATTGTCCTTGACTGCAGTTTCACAGATTTAATCAAATAATCAAACTACCTGGATATAACATTATATTATGCCTTATTTCAATGGATTTTAAAAGAAATCCCGTTATTTTCACTGAAAGGTGAGTCTTCAACAACAAAAACAAACCATTTGCTAGTATCTGAATGTAATAAACCAAAAATGCTGCCAACAGAACAGTAAGAACTAATCAACAGTTCCTGTGAAATAAAAAACTGAACTTGTATAGAATTGCTCACAAAAAGCTGGGCAAAATGGAACTAAATCAATGCAAAATATATCAAACAATATGCTAGAAATAACAGTTATTTTCACAGAAAGATAAGTCGTTTACAACTAAAAACAAACCATTTGCTAGTAAGTGAAAGTAAGAGAAACTATTTTTAGTAACAGTGACCTTGACCTTGGCCCCAACAGCCCCAATATCGAACTTGACCTGTATCTTCTGATGTTACACCTGTGTACCAAAAATTTTTCAAATCTGTCTAGCCTTTCATGAGTTATCGTCCGGAAACCATGAAAACCGACAGACCGACCGACAGACAGACCGACAGACCGACCGACCGACAAGCTCACTCCTATATACCCCCTCAAACTTCGTTTGTGGGGGTATAAAAAATGTATTACTTTGATCTTGCTGCTGCATATACTCTTTGACGGTTTGTTGTTCTTTAATTGTGTATTTCTTTACTTTTCTGCTTTAACAATGGATTTAGTTACATGTTTATTATAACCATGACATATTAATGTCTCCATGTAAAATTTAATGGTATTAAAAAGCATTAGCCAATAACAATATATTTCAAAAGTATCAGTTGACAGCTGCTAAAATTATTAAACTAAAACTATCTGAATGGACAAAAAAAACTTTATGCCTTTTTGATGATATAACTACTGTACTAAAGTACATTCAGAATTTTTTTGCAATATCTATTTTAGCTTAAGGTAACAGGCGACAGGATTGCAATAATTTGAACTTGCTATTTAAATTTGTATAGCAGAATATCAATGTATCATTTCCTATAATTGCAATAATTAACCTCACAATTTGTCTGTTGTTCAAGACACAACACAAATCAGATTTCCCACCCTTCCCAAAAAAAATTCAAGGACTCTTCAAAGGGTATTTTCACAAAATTCAAGGACCAAAACAGCATTTGTACTGCTATTTTATTCATTCAACATGTCTTTCAAATTAACTTTTTCCATGAACATTTAAGTATTAAACTTCAAATTATGAACTTATATACAAGGAAATGTTACACGTACTTCAACGCAAGTTTTCCAAGGCTTTCAAAGTCACTATTTTTTATCTGTTTAAAGTGAGTTTATTATACAGTAGGAGAACCATGTGACATACCGTGACTAAGGTCTGGGATGTTGTTGAAAGGGAAACTTCATTTCTGTAGGTATTTGTAACACTGTCTGTTATGACAAGTCTCCAGGTTGAAAGGTTTCATTCACACATTTGCACCATAAGGCCACCTAACATTTGTTTGTTGCATCTTCAAAATATATGTTCTTTATTTTGACATTCTCAGTACCTCACATACAGCTTCTTCGGAACTTCCTGCAATAAAAGGTAAATCAATAAAATACTGCATTAGACTTTCCAATGGATAATAATGCATTTTGCCTTTCATCTCAAATAATGTTTTAGAACAGCCATTCATTTGCTGATCGTGTATCTGAAGACATCAATTTAAAGATGTCATCAGACAATTATCTTAATTGAGATTCTCCATCTATCATTGGCAGTGTTTTCCGTGGACTTTTAAAATTGAAAGTCATTGCAATTTCATATCCGAGGCCAGGGTCATTTCCAAGTATTGGAGGTCATACAGGAATATGCTAAATCGAGTCGACGCTTATGTACTTAGACACATTCAGTCTGCATGTAATAATGAAATTGAAAGTTGAAACTGAAAGTACATTTTCGGAAAATCGCTGTAAGGTTAGAACATGTGATCAGTGTATTTAATACAACCTGCGAGTTTAAACGTTTACATGTTAATTATCACGCATGTTTGAACGATACATGACTTATGATTGAGGGAAAATACTGCAAAATATTAAACAGAGCACAGAGACGAATGCTGGCTGCATCATAACAATAACAAATAAAATGTAGGTCAACCACGCGATGGGTCAACCACAATGTTGAAACGATAAAATTCAATAATTATACAGTTGAAAATATTAGTTAATGACATCAATCATAATATACAACAAAATCACATACCTTAATTTAGCTTTTGTAGCATACAAAATCAATAATGACGTTACAACGTACAATCGTTCGCTTCCCGACATATATTCCCGCCGGTCTGCGCAGGCGCACCATAGGCTCTGGGGTGGGACTGAAACCCGTTATCCGGGATCCGTGATTCTCCGGGATCGATTTTTAAAAATTGTTCGAGTGGAACATATGTTAACTGAAGGGTGTGAACGAATGTTCCTCTATCCGTTATTGACCGTTGATACCTACGATATAGTCCAAAATATCGATCCCGGATTTTCCAACCAAAGTCCCGGATTTTTTTAAAGTCCCGGATTTGTTTAAAGTCCCGGATTTTAGTCCCACCCTAGGCTCTGTTCGATTTTTCCCCAAATTTTGTTCTTAACCGAGTCCATTGCAAAACGACGCTAACAGAACTCAATATGCACGGCGTTGACACGCCGTGCAATAAACTATCAATGGTGTAATTATTCCAGTGATTGTGTCAGCATCACACTATGGTCTGGGTCCGTCACGCCACCGAGTAATATACAGAGGTTAAAAATATGTGGTGTGAAGGCATTGGAACGCAGCAAGTGCTGGTTGAATGAGCCAGGCACTTTATTTTCTCTTCAATATTGGCGATATATCAGAGCCATAAAATATGGTCTGTACTCAGAAGAGAACTTCATTACATATGATCACAAACTTTACCAATCACTTTACTTACGAAAGGGAAATGTTGATTTTAAGGCAGTAGAAACAATTTTATTATGCTTTGTCTTATTGCGTATCATAAGCACAGCAAACTTTTAATCCAGTGTTTTTCATCTCTGTGCTGTATATATAGTAATATGTAAGCCTGACAAAATACTCTGACTTAAGGATTTAAAAATAAAGGTAGTGTTTATTTATTATAGTGTCACCCCTAGTTAAAGGGCCAGTGTGCTCAATTTCTGACTTACTAGACACCTACTTTCTGAGCACATATAATTCCCGATTCCAATCCTTTAATGTCAGAAACCAGGCAGGTATGCTCAGATTATTTATATTATATAATTGGCTGGCTGCTCACAGACCAGCCATATTGGAACGTACCCCTACCGGTATTCGAACATTCGACCTCCCGCTCACAGGGTGGATGCCTTAACATATTTATCCGTCAAAGCGAACAAAATGTTATGTACCACTTGAAATAATTTGAATTCAAATACAACGCCATGTTGAACAAAAAGCTGTACATATCGTTCAGATAGCATGATGCGCTTGATCTGGTCAAATATAGAAATAGCACACGACGCTAATGCCTGGAATTAATTTAACTATTGGAGAACACCAAACTCAATGTTTTACATGAATAAATAAGACAGATGTCAGCATAAACAACCGATCATATTAAGCAAGATAATTAATCGCTTGAACAGCGTGTAGAATTGTTAAATGGAATAAGGATTAGATAGTCGTGTTACATGGACGCTGTAATCAATGAATGCATCATACGCAAACGCCGGCTGCACCGCTTCAATTTTAGTGTAATATAAGCGGATTTGTGTCTCCCTGGGCACGTTTAATGTTGCAATGCACACAAGCTAATTTTAGGATTTAAATACGTTTATGCTCTGTTGGTTTAGTCGAAAAGAGTCATGTCCCTCTGACAGGTCTTCCATATCGTGTTATTGTCTGACTGCAGTTTGAGGGGACTTAACTTGAAAACGGGCGTAACGAGAGACTGCAGCTTCACGCTAAACTGTCGTAAATAAATGTTTCATTTCTCAACAAACTCATCAATAGAGATATTGTGTGTCAAGACGAAGACTAGATTTCTTTCGAATATGTGAATGGGTCCAATAATGTGCGAGCTTTCTTCAAATAACTGCGATAAATGCATGTTACTATAGCAAACTTTTGAATTAACATCATACGGTTCCCTATGCATACACAATTTGGGCCCTTGACAAATATATTGAATATTCAGATGATGACCTTCGGGGAATGTGTTTGCAGGAGATGTTTGTTTTATTTGCTTATTATGTCTAACTTCGTAGGAAGCGTTGTCAATTAAATCTATCGGGAACCGTTAGACCGTAATTATTACAATAGGTTCGCGCCATTGTACCACCACCTATTGCTATACAGTTCAATCAACGATAATTAATTATTTAAACAAACAAGCCATGTTTCGTTGTTTCAGTAATGAAAATGGTCATTAGACTGTCGATTAATTGCTTGGTACATGATTTAGGATACGACACTGTGTAATCAGATTATTGAAAGTTTCACAAATTATGTTCTTGAAAATAGAGCATTTGATCAATTATGTTTAATTTTCCCGATACCACTTGAAACCCCGCAATTCCATTTATCGACATCATTCTTCTGTCATATAAAAACACGGCTTTTTCCCATATAACCGTACTGTAGAAATTTAAAAAAACTAGTGGAATATGTGAGCAATGCAGATCTGTTTGTATCACACCACAGTTATCCTACTTTTGATCTTATAATATATTGTTGATATGTTTAACATTCAAATATAGGATTGTATGTACTCACAAATTCAAATACATTAAACAACTAATTACTTGGACACTTGTAAGATTAAAAGAAAGATTAAGATGTTACAGGGAATGCCACATACACAATACAATGCCCCCATCCAGAGAAACACATTAGGGATTACGGAGGTGTAAGGACAAAAAGCTATGGTAATGGGGAAGTAAGGAATTGTCTGGTTGATTGTTAATAGCAACTTTGGATAATTTATGGGGACATCGGGAAAAGAGATTGAATAGATGGAATGCATCACACGACAAGATAAGAAAACCAGTGGCCACGAGCCGAGATGGGATAGAAAAGAACGCAGATAGTATATCAAGTCAATGAAATGCACACGGGGAAAGGGGAACTACATATACATATATAAGCATAAAGTAGGTGTTAATTACTCCTTAAAGGAGAATTTTAGTTTTTACAGAAACGAAACCTTCGCAAGATAATGCTTCATCACACAGACCCCAGCGAAACTTCAGTCCTTGAACCTTTATGAGTTGATGAGGTGTAAGGGGCAAACATATATGAGAATGGGGCAATGAAGACTTGTCTGGCTGATTATGAAAACAGCCAAGGAGAGTAGTAGGAGGGGACAACAAGGGGGAGAAGTGAAGGGAAATACAAAACACGAGAAACAAAGAGAGAGGGGAACACCACATTTTTGTTATATCGGGACAAGTTATTCTACAAGGGGGAGATATACAGTTTGGTTTTCGTAATGTGTCTTGACTTTGGTGCCTACATATCTTCAAGTTTTTATTCGTACAGGTAGAGTATCGCATCCTTACTGTGCATATAAGTTTCAATTTACAAAGTATGTTATCCAATAGACAAATGCATTTAAAATAACTTAGCTCAATTCATTTCTTTTGCGTCGTAACTGTTGGTACTATGTGACAAATGTGTGTGACAAAGACTTCAGCCGAACACCAGCTGTAGTAGACACTTTCTTCTGCACACATCCGGGACAATATTTTAAGAATCGGTTGAAAATATCCAATTTTGGTCGATTACAGCAGCAACAGATATTTATTTTCAATTATCATCACAACTATTGTATACCAATAACTGACACAGCCGTCAGTAAGAAGTCAGAGCTAATGCCATTTGAAGATGTGACCACATTACTCTGTTCATGGTTCTCTGGCTTTAAAGTCAAACTCAAATTTTGGATTATTTTTGATTGGTATTCAACATACGAACGAGTCCAAACACAATGTAAAATTAACTCTGTGGATTCATCAAAACGAATGGCTGGTGCATAAATATACATAGACCTGGTGGATCAAATATGTCGAGTATTTATATCCGCCAAACAACATCCGACGTTATTTATAGAGAAAAAATATATATGACTTTTCAGATTTATTAATTGATTCCAAATACAGCCAACGTCATATTAAAAATGAATTAAGAACGCTTGCATTCATTCATTATTCATGTCATGAGTTATTCGACTCCTTAATTAATGTCAGTTTCTAAGCATTCATCGACATAACCGAGTGTGCTTGGCAGTTTGTTTCCGTGAAGTTTATAACCAACTTTGAAAAGAAAGCTGTAATGTTAGGTTTTCTGCAACCTTATATCAGGTTTAAACCCCAATGATGTTTTTGCCACTGACCGTTGCAGGGTAAAACTCCAGCTGTCCCCTTTTTGATTATGGCTTGACCAGATTGCATCTGTGTTTTGTATACTTGTTTGTATACATTGTTATGTATTCTTGTACTTTTTCCGTGGATGTGTACCTTAAATGTGGCATTTCCCCACTTCATTGACTTGCATTGCATACATTCCTAAACCCCGGTTGCAATAACACTTGCTACATATCAAACAGGTTATGTGTAAACGTAGATCAAACTTAGCGATATATTCCCATGACTGCGTGCGAACCTAAATGTGTTATTTCCTGTTCGGCTTCTTATCTATATTGACTTTTGTAACGCCGAAATGACGCTTTTAACATCATTATTTTTAAATCATTTATTTTAGTCAGTGCTGGTTACTGTATTGGACGTATACATCTATTGCTCAATAAAACGTTGTTGGTAACTTACTTGAACAAACAAGCACTATGACTTTAGGCTTATGTATGTGTGCACAAATACAAAATCAAGACATATATATAAAGGACGGATGAAAACTGGTGTACCGCCAAGGAGCGATCAGTGGCAATACAAATACATGAAGAGAAATTTAGCTACTGTACGTCTCAGGAAATTTGAAACATTCAATATAAAGAATTTGGCATAAATGAATTAGAATTCATGTCACTGAACTTTTACATTATATCGCTTTATGTTCCCGCATTTACTCAAAATACAACACGGGTGGTAAACGCTATCCTGGTAGACAACCATCAAACGAAACAAGACACTACACAATTAAAATAAACTTAATACATGAACATTAGACAATAATGCAATGAATCAGATAATGTTCAATTATTTAATTGCGTTTACTGCGGGTTTTCAATAGGTCAGTTGATCTAATTCGTTTCATAGAATTCATTGACAACCGATACTAATTTTCCTCTACGCGAACAGCTGAAAACTTCCCCACATAAATCAGGGGTGGAGGACAAATCACCTGCCTAGTCCTGGAATCAAATACAGAGCACCTAAGGAACATTTAGGGGGACATCAACGGGGAAAATTAATTAATAGATGGAATCACGGAACATGTCTCAAGGAAGTCAGCAATAATATGCTGAAAGGAGGGGAGGGGTGAAGAACATGAATATTATATCAAAAGAAAGAACCGCTCATGGGGAAAGGGGAACGTAACATACAACTAAAACATAAATAGATACTACTCGGCGATTTACAGCATTGGAACTGCCAGCATATTGGGGGTTTAAAAGCTCATACTGTTTGAACAGTATTTAGCCCATTCGGTAAACTCGGTTGCGCGCTCGAATTCCAATCTTAGGGTTGTGGGTTCGATGCCGTGCGAACTATGCTCCGTGCCTGTTTGGCTAAAGATTATACTTTCAAAACCATTTGTTCTTAATCTCGAATTCATATGGTAAGTTGTATGTTATTGCAGTAAGGTACTGTTTGATAATTGACTATAATTGACTATTCAGGAATGGCATAAATCATTTAAAGTAATATTAATATGCCATTTTTAAATAATATGTTTTATTTGCCTGTAGTTAAATCGTCCATAAGAATATACCAGTAATGTATTCCTCTGTTTTGCCGAAAATATATTTCAATTAAACATAGTTCCAGTTTTGTATCAAGCGGGTGTATTGTTACACATTTAGTCCCTGCATTACAAGATAAATGTGATAAACATGTTTTTGAATTGAATTTCAATGCCCGTTCAAATAGTTTACGTTCACTTGGGCCAGATTCATCATTCTCTATGATAAAATCCATATACTGCGCGTAAGGATTATTCCAATCATCGCATCTCTATTTCCATAGCCCACATAGATCACTACATTATGCTAATGTCAAACCAACAAAATTATACGCGGATGTTGGGAAAAAGAATCAGTTGCTACGGGGAACGCCACATACACAAGACAATGCCTCCAGACAGGGACCTACAGGAAAACAACAGTCCACAAATATATGACATTGACGAGGTGCAAGGCTAAAAACGCAAGGTAACAGGGGAGCACGGAATGGCATGGCCGACCATATGGGACATCGTCATTTTCCTTGTCACTTTGTGGAACTTTGTCCACCAATCTCTAGGTTGTGTTATCAACAAACATGTCTTTACAGTAACATAAAGACGTATATGAAAAGGTTTATAACACTCGACCTTCCTTCTTCAGTTGTAGTTTTAATAGGGGGGAGACTGTATGTTGAATAATCAAACACTGATCCAAGTAATGGTATGAACTTTGAATATATATTATGTATTATGGACATGTTCGTTTCTGTGTGTGTTATCTCAATCTTCTATACAGTTAATTACATCCATAATCATACAAAGCGGACAATGAACTTGAGATACGACTATTGTTATTCAATAAAGCAGATGTAAGCAGTATCAACAGAATATACTAACCATGATATTGACTAGCTGTAATATCGGGTAATATTTTTCTTATCGCATTTAGATGTTTGCCCTTGCATCCCTATTGTTTTGTGCTGATATTTCCCAAGTGAATTGTATGTGGGGGGTATTGTCATGTGACGTTCCCGTGTTACTCAAATTCCGACGGCAGTACATACACGATAGTTCTTGATATATCTGATCATGACCCCTACTCTCGACCTCCCCCTTCCCCGTCTCTCTCTCTCCCTCTCTATCCCGTCTCTACCACCCCTCTCTATCTCTCTTACTATGTCTGTATTTCATGGCGTACGCGTGGGGCGGCTCAGTTTTGTTGAATAAATTTCAAATATGTTCTGAAAGATATTAAAAACCATTGGATGTTAGCACTTAGCATGGTTGTATGTAGAGATTGTAACATTATACAATGGGTACATGGGCGCCACCGAAGAAGCGTTTTTGTCTGACAAATAAGATGTCCTTTGGTTAACCATTATGATTTACTTTACCTTTTAAATATTGAAAGCATTATTTTTATCGGGCGGCAGTATTGTTATCATAATGTGGACTTCTATCGCTCGTTTTAAAATCCTCATGGGAATCGATAGCGTTGAGTTTTAAGATGATTTTATTCCGCTTGACATGAAAGAAGAACGTTTTTGTTGACACCATGAAATGTCATGAACATTTTCAAAAAACAAACAAATTTGCAAATTCTCTTTTTCATTGTTTTTATTCTCTATACCATTGATTTTATCTCGTTTCTGAACAAAGTAGCTGTGTTTCATTGGTTCTTTGAATTAACTGAATTCCCGGAGGAAAGTAAGCTAGAAATATATGTTTATTATCCTTTGATACAGCTGTCAACGTAAACATCCGAACACACTAACGTAGGTAATTAAATGGAGAAAACGTTTGTCACGTGATACATGTATGGTACGGTGTCAATGTATAAGGAAATAATCAAGTGATTATAATTATTTCTTTTAGCCAACATTGCGTTCAGTGCCAAATGTTCGACAGCGTAAATCGAGTTATTGGTTTGTAAGCGAAACAGTATCAGTGTCATGTTTCCAGAACACAATTATTAGAATTACTTCATGTTCTTGATAGAATTTCGGCGCTGTCAATTTTCTACATCAACCTTTTTTGTCATGTCCCCACTGCACTTCTACTCTCAGAAGTACACACACCAATATCCTTTGTTTGTAGTCTGTCAAGGATATCAAATTAATCGGATTCAGAATTCTAATTCCACATGTCATATGAGAATATTGTCTTTTCCATTCAACAACCGTCCATTATAATTGTAAAGGTTATTGGTACGAATAGTACTTAAAGAAAGACAATAAGTTGCTGCAGGGAACGCCACATACATAAGACAGAGACCTCCGGGAAAACAACTATTCATGAAACATAAGGAATTTGAGGAGGCTCAACTATGGTACACACGTAAAGGGAACAGGGGCGCAAGGATAATTGAGCAACATCTGTTTACTCTGTTTAAATGTTCGTGTAATAGTTACGGATGGATGTATGTTTAAATTCATGCACACATTCTTATGCTTTGAATGCTTATGCATTAGTCGAGTCATTTTGCGTAAGAAAGCTTCCAAAGCACATTAAAAAAGTCGATGCTAATAGAACTGTCAATCATTTGAAATATATACAACATGACATTTACAGACAAATTATGATATAGTTGTTATGACATACAAGGTCATTGAGCCTATAAGATGCACATAAGCACATTATTAGAAGTTGGCATGCAATCCATCTATGTCAAGTTGAGATATTCACCAAGAACATTTTGGCTTTATAAATGACGAATTATTGACATGCATATACATATTTGAGAAGCTACGATATATGATGGTTTAAAGTATGTTGTATGGATATTTATAGGCAGGAAACTATTGTCGTGTTTGTAAATGTCGCCTGCTTACTTCCTGTGGCAAGTATAATGTTCTATCACAACATCTGTTAGGCGGTTGTAAATCATTAAGCCTCATTTCATATACATCTAGTAATGTAATCGATTCCAGACATTTGCACTGCACCATTACGCTAGTCTAATGAAACAATTGTCTCGAAACTCCTTACAAAAACTGAATAAGATGTCGTGTAGGAAATGTCACATAAACCGTACAAGGAGCGAGGAAATAAATACATACTACAAGTAATCAAATAGCAAGGCAAATGCGACTAGACGCAAATATAAAGGATGGATGCATATAGGGAATCCGCCTTAGAATAGTCAGTGGCAATACACATTTGGGAGTTTAACCTTGTATGTGGCAAGTTTCGCTGATTTGTGAGTTTCATCTCGTGGATTTAAACAGTCCTGACTGAAGCCTGGCATAATGATAGTTTACAACAATAAGCTGTTGAATAGACGGCATGTATATTTAATATTCAGTTTGCAGTAAACTACCACATAAACATGTTTTGTGCATTTGTTTAACTAAACAAACATGAAAACTATATTACCTATAATAGTTAAAACAGCAATAAACATGCATTAACAAAGAATGTACTAATAATGTATTGATCCGTATTTGTTGAAGAAAGATGTTTGTACATCTTTTTAACAATCAGGATATTTTACAAGTTTTGTCTGTTAGTAATATGGTAATGAAAATATAATTTCAATTTGTCATACATGGCAATGGTTCTTATAAGAGATATTTAGCCAATGTAACAATACTGGATAAAGTCAATTCAATTATTTATGTTAAGATGAGTCATATACATCTTTAACATTGTCTAAATCTTGACACCTTAAACGTACACCAATGTTCTGTTTAGGAATAGTCAAACAGTGAGTTTATGTTTCATTCAACAATATCAAACGTGATATTTCCATCATATGAATGCATCAAACACACGGTGACCCAAAAATCTGCACACGAGTTAAATGTCGCGCATATCTACGATCAGAAGTGGCGCATATCTGACAAGGCGGTGCTTCATTGAACCCATAACTTGTACAAGATGAAGTAAATTGACTTCAAACTCGTCCGAGGTTAAACTTCGTGTCCAGCTTCGTAGAGAGTTAGATGTTACCATCAACAAGACCGATGTGTTACAGTATACGTTCACAACAACAGTGAACTATGCGCATAGCTGGGCGAGGTGCTCGAATATGCATTACATGAAATATAGGAATAACACAGCAAATCCCCCTGTTTGGCCTCATTAATTTTCCTTAGTTGTCCCTTATGATCGGTCAGGCCATTTCTTGCGCACCTGTTCCCTCGCGCATTTACCATTGCACCTTCTCAAATGCCTGATGTTTAATGGAATGTTGTATTCCCGGAGGTATGTGTGGTGAGAGGCATTGTCTTATGTAGTTGGCGACCCCTGTAGTAAATCAACCCTTCAAAGCTGTTTTATATGGTAGTGGTGCGATGTTTCGTGTTGAACAAGTTGTTATTACTTAAGTTCACTATAAAACTTTGTTTGCGCTCAATTTTCTGTTATTATTTGTCATGTTTTATTCAAATCCAATTAACAAAACTAGATTTTACTGGCGATTAAATAACCTTAAATCAATAACTAATAGAATCTGAAATTCGGAAAGTCGTAAAAATACGTTTTCATGACGCTATCATCCATGAGTTTGTATAATGTGTGAATAAATCATGGTGAATCCGAAATCCGATCGATAACACTACTATCTAAATGTACATGGCTAAAATACTATTTAGATGTTAATTAACTAATCAATTGTAGCATGATGCTGTGCTTCAAAAAAATCTACTATTCATGAATAAGTATTCATAATGTTTTACTGCATTAATGTTTGATTTTATATAGTTCATTTCACCACTAAATTGGCACTTTCACAGCAGATAAAAAAATCATCAAATATGTTATTTTATTAAATGTGTAATGAAAATGGTAACACTGCCATAATTATATGGATTTTTTGTGTATAGTTTTTTTTGTTTCTGTTTTAACCTGAGTTCCGGCCGACCAATTTTACATGTTTATTGCAGTATATTTTTGACTCGTGCCATACTTTGTAAGATTACACAAACAATGTAAGTATTCTGTTACTGTGGCGATGGGCTCCCCTTTGTCCCTTCTTTCTACTTCCTTTCAATTGTTTTGGTAAGAAGCCAGACCGTTCCTTATCGCACCAACCCCTAAACATGTTCTCAACTAAGATGGTACAGATAATGTCATTTTTTCTATTAAGTAACAGTTGCCTCGACCTCGCAGTTGTCCCAAATACGAACTCCAGCAAGGCCGCCATATAAGCTTGCTCTACACCAAGTGTGGTGCAAATATGCTGATCGAAAGTTAGATTATTATACAGAAACATTAAGTATAACGTATCCCGTCCAAAGACATACCGCAATCGAAATGTTGTGTGAAAAAACACATTCCGCAACATTTTCAGTTAAAAATAACACTGTTAAAGTCACAATTAAGACATATGTACTGTTGTTTAGATGCATGTTATGTTTATTGAGTGTATCAGTTGTTTCTGGCTGCGTTTGTATATAAAGAAAAGAAACCGTTCCATTTTTTCAAATGTCCATTGTTGTTTTCAAACGCTAGCAAATCTCTAGAAGACAGATACTACATTGCGACAGGGAACGCCACATACATAAGACAGTGCCTCCCCACACAGACCTGCGGGAAAACAACATTCCATAAAACATAAGGCACTTGAGTAGGTGAAAAGGTACATACATGTACGTAAGGGAACATAGACGCAAGGAATGGTATGGCAGACCGTAAGGAATAACTAGGAGAATCAAGTCTCGTGTTCAGTTTCTCTCTGTACTTTGAAGTAAAAAAAGTTTTTGAATTAGAATGTACCATTAGCATAATTATATAATGACAAAATCAATTACCATCTGATTGTTTTACATATAAAGTTTAGTTCTTAATTTCTAGATTATCGTTGACATTACAAGCTTTCCTCCAAGGGAAATTCGCAAAATGTTCTAGTCATGATACACGTATATAATTCGACGTACGGATAACTCTCCAATCGTAGATTCAAACCGTGATAAAAAGCACGAAGCGAAATTCATTTTATAAACGTATTTTCAAGATACTCAATTTCCTATACGACGTTATTGTCAAGAACAGCAGTTATGTTTCGGGGCATACTACATATAAAACATTGTTTCCCGAAGATCTGAATGAATTAAACTGTTCCATTTTTCTGGTTGGTACGTTTTGTAATAATCTTAATATTCCCATTATAATGATTTCTTGTCTTTCTCGTCGTGAAGAATCTAGGCAAATCATTGTGGAATGAAATTGGACACTGCCGATTCTTGGCAAAAGAACATTGTTGTGGTACTGGTCTATTGTGTTACTCAAATTATCATTTTTAAGGACAAAATAATCTATAAAGTTTTATAATGTAAGGATATTTTGTTTATGTTAGGTATTTATCCCAGTGTATCTAAAAGAAACTGACTAAAGAACGATATGAAGGTCTCTGATGTTGTTATTTGCTCGTCCTGTTGTTTCTGTAACGTGTGATTATCTTTCGTTCCTCTGGAATCTGAAATTTATTTCAGAGGGTACGTATTTGACAGGCGATATAGGTCTACAGTTTTTAATATCTACGTTCAACATACATGTACCAGTGCTCGCTCTCTCTTTAATTTGGGTAAAAATCTTGAGAGAAATTTTCTTATTTACACTGTTTGTTTTATGTGACTGATCATATGTATGATAATGTCCAGACTCCAATTGAGTTCATGAAACTATGTTTTTACTAAACTAAACAAAAACTCTCAATAAGTTTGATTGACTATCAATGATTTTTTCTTCAAAAATATATTTTGATATCGGAATTATCGAAGAGCATCATTTGACAATATTTATCAATCTAATCAGTTATTCATAATGTACATGCACATTGTATATGATGTAAATATCAATGACCAGATAGCGATTGAGTATGAGGTTAGCTTGCGGTTAAATCGGTTTAAGCCCCCAGTATTTTACTGACAGTTCCTAGGCTGTATATCGCTGTATGGTTATTATTCCTTTTGTGTTTTAAATGCAATTATTTCACTTTTATCGTGTTCTTTTTATTTTCCTCACCAGTTTCGGCCTATTGTTGCTAGCTGTCTTGACCATTTCCATCCACTAATCCGTCCCCTGTTTGTCCTCTATTTTTTCCTAGTTATCCCTTAGCCCCTGTTCCCTTGCGTGTGTACCCTTGAACCTCATCAAATGCCTTTTGTTTTATAAAGTGTTGTTTCCCGTAGGTCTTTGTGGAAAGGCACTGTCTTATATATGCGACGTTCCCTGTAGCAACTTAATATTCTCTCTCTTTTAGAACTGATTAAAGATACTTATACGAATTTACTCGTATATAATTTTTGTTTGAAGCTCGTTTGCCTGTAGATACTTATTTTATATTAACAGAACAAATACAAAGTCTGTCTCGATTTCACTAGTTGAAACAATTGATAAATATATATATATTAAGTAACTGACTTCATAAAATATTTGCGTGAAATCGGGGTCTGATTTAAACTGCCGGTAGTGTTTGTAAGTGATTGTTCCCAGCTGGTTTTCTTGTTCCTTCCATCATTTATGTTTTTTCTTGTATCCCTTAGCCATTGTTACTGCTCATGTATCTATCAGTATCTTCGTCCTTTTCGAGAGGTCAGGCATATGTATTGTTGCATTAGCCGCTCGACTTCTACGTATTTTTGCCTGTAGATTATCAGACATTTCCGCGTTGTATAGTAATATAGTATTTACAAAGCGGTATGGGAATCAGACTAATGTAAACTTGGCTTACGTCAACAGTGTGATTATAAAAACATATTTGTTTCTCTTGTCAATCTTCAAGTCAAGCATTGACTCTTTACGAACTGGAATATTGGTTGCAGAACGCTAGAGATAACAACTATCCTACTCAATATTATTCAATGCTTTGTATCGGCTCGCTTACGAATAGTACAGGCAATTTCAATATAATATATTAGAAATTGATTCGAGGTTTATTAATATATAAAACATGTATACCTTATGAACTAGCCCTACATACGTGTCTCTGTTCTCCGACTTTTTCACGCGTCTTCGTAACATAGCCACGCGCAAGCCTATAGTAACAAGAAATATCTTTAAAAACAATGGGCGGCGCAACTTGAAGTTTGCAAATTTGATGCAATCTGAAGGTTAAAGTTTGTTGTACAACATAAACAATGCTTAATGTTACGACTGCCGGTTATTCAATTACGCTATACTACAGAAACCCCGAGACCCCTGCGAAGTACGCTCCCACACAGCACTTTGATTCCACTACCGTTACATTCGCACGCTGCAGTATTACCCAGTATATTTTGATAGTTGACCGTACGAAATCACCGCTCGTTCCTGATACTAAATTTCATTGGTCGGCACGATCACGTGACTACTGAGTTTAAAATAAATGGGTATTTTCCAGTACTATAACCAATCAAATGTGTACGCAATGTATTACCTTTCGTGCCGAGGGAAATTTTGACTATCTAGTCGGTTATAGCATTTACAAAAGGCAGTGTTTCGTTCTTTCATAGAGGATTGCACCGATACGTATTACAAATAAACTGTGGTGAATTTGAGTAACGAGATGCCGAGTAATGAGATGACGCATTTTAAAATATACGTAGCGGAATATAAATCTCTACACAAATACAGGCATCGGTATAATTTTGGCATTCCGGCAAACCGATAGTCACTTACGTTAGATTTATTTAGTTTTTCTAGCAATATTCATTGTCACAGCGCCATTTCTATGACAGGGAAAGCTGTCTATTCAATGCACACTGTCATAAGCTTTATTGCACGGCATGTCTCCGTAGTGTGGTTAGTCAGTATATTGCAAGTCTTTGTTGCAAGTTAAAATCTTTGTTGCAATGACTGATATCAACTGCACGTTTTATGTCCTTCAATAGAACTATGAACAAGCAAAAATAAATCTAGTGATCATACCGTCGATCATGTTTAATTTTAGAAGCCTTCGGTAATCAACTGCATCTTTGTATCATATTGCATTGAAGCCAACAAAATGCAATTAACTTGTCGAAAGTGGTATCATGATGCCAATCTGTATAACCATTACTCTTGCATGTGTAATTAAGTGCAAATCACATGCTATTTAAAACCGTTTCGAAAGCTAAATATGAAAAACAAACCAATCCTTTGACAACATATGCGGCTAATTTCGTTAACAGACATCTTGGACTCGATCGCTGGCAGGTATTTTATGATATCAAACATGTCATATGCTACCGTCAATCATGGCTATATGGTTTAATAATGTTGCTCCAAAGTGTTTGATTACACCGATAACACGCACTTGCCTTACATGTATACAATCATATTTTGTATTAATGTTAACTGAGCTTATGTGTAATCAGCTTTTATGAAATGTACGAGTGAAATGATGTCTAGTTGCATGTCTGCATAAGCAGCACAAACTGATGAACAGAGCAGATACACCTTCCCCATTAACTGTTATGCTACAATGCGAGGCTACTATCATCGTTCCCATTTTTATTTAAGAATTGTTTATCTGTATATATTTGTCATGTCCCATAATTATGCTTTGTTTGTGGCTATGGTCTTTGTATGTTGTATTATGGTATATATTTGTCATGTATCCTTATGCTTTGTTTGTGGCTATGTTCTTTGTATGTTGTATTATGGTATATATTTGTCATGTCTCCGTGAGTGGCTATCGTCTTTGTATGTTGTATTATGGTATATATTTTGGCATGTCTCCTTATGCTTTGTTTGTGGCTATGTACTTTGTATGTTGTATTATGGTATATATTTGTCATGTCTCCTAATGCTTTCTTTGTGGCTATGTACTTCGTATGTTGTATTATGGTATATATTTGTCATGCCTCCTTATGCTTTGTTTGTGGCTATTGTCTTTGTATGTTGTATTGTATAAATGTTTATGTCTCCTTATGCTTTGTTTGTGGCTATGTTCTTTGTATGTTGTATTGTATAAATGTTTATGTCTCCTTATGCTTTGTTTGTGGCGATGTTCTTTGTATGTTGTATTATGGTATATATTTGTCATGTCTCTTTATGCTTTGTTTGTGGCTATGTTCTTTGTATGTTGTATTTTGGTATATATTTGTCATGTCTCCTTATGCTTTGTTTGTGGCGATGTTCTTTGTATGTTGTATTATGGTATATATTTGTCATGTCTCTTTATGCTTTGTTTGTGGCTATGTTCTTTGTATGTTGTATTATGGTATATATTTGTCATGTCTCCTTATGCTTTGTTTGTGGCTATGTCATTTGTATGTTGTATTATGGTATATATTTGTCATGTCTCCTTATGCTTTGTTTGTGGCTATGTTCTTTGTATGTTGTATTATGGTATATATTTGTCATTTCTCCGTATGCTTTGTTTGTGGCTATGTTCTTTGTATGTTGTATTGTATAAATGTTTATGTCTCCTTATGCTTTGTTTGTGGCTATGTTCGTTGTATGTTGAATTGTACATGTGTACACGTTTATGTCCCTTCATGCTTTGTTTGTCACTATGTTTTTTGTATGCTGTATTGTATATAATTATGTTCATGTATCCTTAGGCATTGTCTGTGGCTATGTACTTTGTTTGATGTATTGTATATATGTATATCTCCTTAGGCTTTTGGGATGATTGTGTGCTTTGTATATAGTATTGTCCACAGTATAGTACAGTTTAAGTGACATTTACTGCTCGACTTTTCAATTTAGTCTTAATCATTCTCTTTGGGCAAATAACTCGATGAAAGTTACACATGCTATCTTCAAATAATTATTACACATACCGCAACAATTTACGTATTGTCCTTGATATATACGTCGACCAAGCTATAAACTATTTATTCGAGTTGAATGAGTGTGGTATTTGGTGTAGTGATTTGAGTGATGAATTGCATTTACTTCATTTATTGTAAACACTATTCCAATAGGGCAACTAGGGTTTTCTTGTAAATACACATATCGTACATTTGAATATTGCAGCCAGTATACAGCAGTGAATAAACCTCGTAAGAATGTAAATGTATTGCGACACACTGTTCGTATTATAGCAGATGACTTTGTGTGCTGAAGTAATTTCATGTGACTATTGGATTTAAAACGTAGTTTGGATACTAGTCTAAACATAATGCCCAGTCATTGGTCAATATTAGGAATTAGCTCAGAGTAATCAGTCTACTCTCAATAAGATCGCAACCTAAATCCTTTGGATTTACTTCAATGAAGGCGAACAGATGCAGAGCACAGAATGTAAACTTTACCAATCAGTACACACCTTGATAATCCAGAAAAAATAAAAAGGTAGCCTGCACATAGGGGGATGATACACATTAAACATTTGTGTATTATCGCAAACTGGGATCTTATTTATATGTTATGTTAGTTCACAGTATAGAACTGCGTACTAAAGTAATTTGGAATTAAAAAAGGCGATATACATAATTATCATAAAAAACGAATAAAGATTTCGTTCAGGAAATGCTACATAAAAAGCGCATAACCATGAACTACTCATTTTGTTGTCATCGTGACATTTGATGTTTCAATAAATCACTTCCTCCTCAATATGAAAATTGAATGACTATAACTTTAGTATTTCTCGAACACGCTATCTCAAATGAAAGGCAGTGTTAGTATTTTAATGTACAGGGATTACTACTGGCGCAACCAGGCCCTGGTGTTGTTGGAAGTATATCCAATAGTCAGGTACCATGGACAGATTAGGACCATTGTCGACGACAAAACTACAATGACTGGTACGGTTAAAAGCTTATAAAATTGAAGTCAACTGACATCTTTTTATAACAGTCTCTGTTCAAACAAATATCAATTGACACAATCGCTCCTGAGAGAATCTGAGTAAATATGCGTACGAAACTAGTGTTCATCTGTGCTGGGTACCACATTAATGACATCCATTTCAACATCGAAAGTGGTGTCATACTCGAATACACAAACAAGATATATTGAATACTTCCCTTGATAACAGAATATGGCGATTCATTTTTCACCAAAAACAATACTGATCAACAATGGATGAAATGTAAAACGTCCCTGCATTTATCTTTTGCCATTTTCTCTCATTCAGTTCTGAATATAGATATAATCAGACATATGAGTTAACACAAATGGAATTCTATGCTGATTTGAATTTATATGTGAAGCGCTAATGGTTTCATTGTTATACCTGTCTTCTAAATGCTCTTAGTCATAAAGTGGAGTTTCAACAAATCCCTGCTTTATGTTTAATATTGTGTACAGTATGTCCCAGACCCCGCACTGCTCCTGTGGTATCTCTGAACAAACAGTTGAGCATGTCTTGCAGATATGTCACCTGCTGGAACCACAAAGTAGAAGGGTGTGGCCCAACTACAAAACCTTGGATCAAAAACTCTATGGAAATATAAACGACCTGAAAAAAGACTTCGGCATTCATCGTTGCCTCGGGTTGATGGTGTAGACGGTGTAAGAGAAGAAGAAGACTTATATAATGTGGTACAATTGCAATGCACGCTTTGACATTGAAATGCAAATTTACTGCGAAATATGAACCGTACTTGAATAAAACTGTGGTGGACAAAATTCTTTAATCGTGTAACATTAGAAAGTCTTACCAATTCCGAAAATCTTCTCTTTTTATCTTGTTACAAACGGCAACAACTTGTAAAAACCCGGAGGAATACATTGTTAGTGTTTTCTTTGATAATGCAAATTTTATCGATCTTTTAACTACAAGAAGTATATTGTTCATGTTGATTTCGGTGCAATATTAACAAAAAGAGCATAATATTACCTTAAGGTAAACACAGATGTCGTCTTTGCTGCACGTTTTCAGAGTGGTATACAACTGCAGACACACATAACACCCTGTGATCAATCATAACTATGAAGTCTGAGTTATAATGATTGTACCATCAACTAGACAACACATTTCGATTACAATGTCAAATACACAATCTGATCGGCGAACTGGTGGACTATTGATATAAATCATATACAATTTTGCTTACATCCTATTGCCATTGTCTAGTTCAAACTTGAATATCTATTTCAATTCTGCTAAGATTATCAGAACAAGTTGATGGATTGTGGCCGAATTGATTGCAAAACCTACTATGTAAAAGGCTTACGCACGTCATTTTGATGCGTCTTACTGTCAGTATATATACTGACAGTTCCAAGACTGTAAATTGCTGTATGGTTATTATTTATATTTTTATTTCCGCGGTGGTATTTGTGGGGAGGCATTGTCTTGTAAATTTGGCGTTCCATGTAACAACTTAATATCTCTTTAACTCTCTTAAATATGACATACTAGACACGGGTTATGTTTGTCACATTAATTGTAATACGTTGCATAGTTTGCTGTAATAGAACGTTGTTTTTCAGAATTCAGAACGGGAAGAAGCTAACTATTATGAAAATGAACAAATTATCTTGCCACTGGCTGGTTCAATGCGGTTTTCCTATCGCCACCCATATTTATAAGTGTGCCTTATCGCTTTTGAATTCGTAATTGTATTGCTTGTAGCTCTATTTGTATAAATGTTGTCTTTGTGCTTTTTATGCAGTTATGTACATAAGGTTTGTATAGGTCATTTTCTGTTCGATTTATACATTCACTTTAGCCAGATTTGTTGAGCAAGAGAAGCCCTACTTTTCAGTTTTTACGCGCTGACTGAGGTCTAGTATGCTACCATAAAGCACGTTTTACCTGGTCCTTACATTATAAAAATTAAATGAATCTAGCTGGAATGCCACCATGACAGTGCAATGCCACCCAAAAAAGCACACGTGTAAAATACAATAACCAAAAAAAGACAAAACAAGAAAACATAAATTACGAGAAAAGTAAATAAAATTGAAAGGCAATTGTCAATATAAGACGCTTAATATTCAATGCAAACTACTTTATTCACGTCAAACCTCAATTATTCATTTATTTTGAAGATGCGATACTCGCTATTATAGACAACGTTCGTTTTTCGTTCCATATTTATGTTTTTCAGTTCAATGATTAAGTCTAGACAAAAGTTGCAATATTCTATGGCAATATATTTATTTAAAACAAAATAATATATATGAACTAAAAAAAATTGTTTTATAATTGAAATATATTTATGCAGACAGAGATTAAACTAAACAGAAACAATATGTTCTTTCATACAAATATTTGTGAAAAGATTCCAATTACCCCATAAAACAAAAAAATATATATGAACTAAAACATTTTGTTTTATAATTGAAACATATTTATGCAGACAGAGACTAAACTAAACAGAAACAATATGTTCTTTCATACAAATATTTGTGAAAGATTCCAATTACCCCATAAAATTATACAAAATATAAGTTTTTTCTTGAACTTAATTGTTTACATAGGATATCGTGATTTAATTAAGTACATAAATATATTTCTGAATTAATATATGTCTTATAGAACATAGTATGTCTGTTTATTTAATATTGACACTATACAACAAATATTTGTAGTTAATATATATTTTATTGAATTAATATATTATTTGATATTGAATATTGCAATGTTTGTCACGCCATAGTTGATGATATGTAGTGGTTTAATTATCCGTTCGGAGTTTGTGTGTGTCTTTTCCTACACAATATGTCTCCTCCTTTTCCTTGTATTTCAGTCTGTTCACAGAAGTTCCTGTTTTCCATGTATCTGTATTCCGAGTGTTAGACATCGAATAGATATTTCAATTATGGACTCTTCTTCAAGTATTTTCACTGGTGAACTTAAATCACTTGCATTGAAATAATGGTTGTCAAAACTGATATTAAAAGCATTATTCATGCAGCATGAAACTATGTGAACAGTACAGATAGGACGAAGCGCGTATCGATTGTGCAAGGGCTAGTTTTCATATTATAAACCTTAAACAAGTTTGAAAACTGGAGTATATTTGCATTTTCCAGCCATAGTACGCAATTAACGTGCTGAACGCGGTATCACGGCAATAAGGTGCATCCATATATCCAGAGGGTCAACTTGGTAAAACAAAATGAATATGCACATTTTACAGAAAAGGCTATCATTCAATAGACTTCCATTCAATTACGCTCACTGAACAAAAACAAATAAGACGTGCCAGCTGGCGCATCTGTTTCCATTATAATGTATCGACAACATGTTCGGCGAACGGTTCATATTTCTTAAAGAAATGGCAAGATGTGGCTAGCATTCATAACGGCTGATTACCAGTATTAAGTTTTATATACTGATTAATTGGGTAAGTTTACAATTACATGAATTGAGTACACACTATCATAGCAAAATATCGACAGTTGTCGCTTTGAAGATGTACGACAATCATTTCAATTATACCTTCAATGGAAATCGGAGTCTTTATAATAGCCCTTTTTGTGCTATTATAGATGTTTGAGTGTATGGCATGGACATAATGCACATACTATTATAATGTAGACTATATCTTTACCGAAATATCACAAACTATGCGAGTATCATCGAAATGCAGAGATAATTACCACGTATTCAGTCTATTTAACAATTCATGATAAATAATGAATGACCATTACCCATAATGTATGGACAAGTATACGATGAGTAATGTGCAGTCTAATAACGTTTTCTTTAAAACATACGCGATTACAAGCAGAAATAATTAAACTAAATTTTAAAATATTTGTTGAAATGGAAGAAAAATATCAACAATTAAGATTATCCATGCCTCGGTCACACGAAGGTTTCGGCGTACGGACTTCTAACGGGTCACAGGTCCGTACGGATCCCCGTGTCCAACGGGCCATGCACCACCCGACTGAGGTATGAAAGTTGTACATAACTTTCAACCATGGGCGGTACGTTCAAACATTCGTGGGACCCGCACGTTAAGCCTTGCGATTACCAACGGGCTCTCAATGTGTTTGCCTTCACGGGATCGTAAACTGCCTGGTTCCTTCCTGTGACCTAGGCATACGTCAATATGTGTAATGGATCTAGTTAAATGTCAACGTTACAAAGGATTATGACATCTTCTTTGATCGCACTGCTTTCATACAAATAAATTTCTGTCTGTATACTTATATATATTCATTATATATGCGTTTATATTTCATAACTCAATTATACTTGTGTATTACTCAAACTTTGATGTACTCTAATACAATACATTCCCTGAACCAACATGATGTCGATGGCGCATTGCGTCTAGATCAAGACGCCATTTTCAGAATTCACTTTAAAGGTTCTATATGCGATACAATTTTAAATGATTGAGATAAACAGGTTACAATCTTATACAACGAAAACTTGTTATATTCAGTAATCTAAGGCAACGTATGCACTCTCATCTTTCCTCTCGTCAACATATCAGTAATGATAAAAGCTTTTTACCAATAAGGACATCTAAGAACACCTCTTGCAATTTCAGTAAAATGCAGACAAAAGACCATTGTCGTGTCTCAACGCAATATAAACATAAAACTGAAACGTATTTCATTCCACACTACATTTTATTGCTTGGATTTAACACAAGGGTAACTTGTTTTCAGTAAAAGTTACGTGCTTTAAGAAATATTTGATACAGCAATGCTTTTTAAAAGAAGCAGTAAAGATTTAACGACCCCGTTGCTAGAAATAGTTTGGCAGTGAACATGCATTATTCATGTAGTTGCACCCAAATGCTTTTAACAAAGAGTTCTTTATGGCTTCGATTCCAGATTGCGCTTCATATGGTAACCTCAAACAATGGTAGCACTTAACGAATTATACGATCTTGAAAATGTCAGTGGTGTCTGGTAACCATGCATAGTCAATTGTTGATAAACGATAGACATTTGTTGCACTGCATTGTATTATATAACATTAGAAGGATATATGATGTTAAATCAAACTGAAGAGTTGAAATATCACGCGAACTTTAATAGCATTATATAAACTATCCCAATTGTGTTTTTTCTGCTCCTAATTACAAGTCTAGCCAGAATTACTCTAAACAGTCTCGCATTTCGTAATCTAGCGACGGTGTTTTGTGAATCGACCTTCTATGCGCTGCTTTCACACTTTGAAAGACCCACTCACTGTATATATGAATCAATTTTGCCCCATATGACAATATCAAAACAAAGTGACCATATGGAGTAAATAGTGTTTCCTGTTTGCAAATCACATGTTGCGTTTTCTTGAAATGACGTCATTTACAGAAGCGATTGTAAATCTCATTGCATCGCTCATTTATAAACATAAAAGCGTCATGATTTGTTGCAACTACCATTGTCTTATTGCTCAAATAAAAGACACTATTCTTCGAAGTCACAATACGTTATTCAGATGGCGCAAAGAACAACTAATTAAGCAGAACGGCCATTTGTTATAGTCTTATTTCTGGAAGTTCGATTTGTTATGTTTCCATATACGTCGAATGCTCAATGTTCTGGACTTACATCGATACAAGTCGTTTCCAAGATGCCTCGAATGTCAAGAAGACAAATATGCTTATAAATGCCTTGAAAATATATACGCCTGCGCTAATACATAGAGGGAAATAGTGTACATAACACTTTGTCTATCAAAATGCCTTTATCTTGACAATGATCATGATTATCTTCGAGGCATTCGCCGATATGTATAGGGAAATTAAAATGTTTTGAGTGTTCGACTTTGACAAACAAAAAGCTCAATTTGAAATCAAATTCACTTGAATCGAGTTCATCCCTGAATTTCAAATTCTCTCATTTATCATTGGTCTTTTGTGTAGTGTACACATATATTGTCAAGGAAATATCATTATGGTTGATTCGATCATATATAAGAAATATTCGAAAACATTGTATTCGTCTCTATTTGGGCATCTGTTCTTTACAACATATTTCGTTGCGTTGTACGTGAACAGAATAAATTATTATTATTACAGGTCACGGGACTGTACTTATTATTTTGTTCTTATTATAATTGAAGGTTTATTTACTTGGTAAGCAGAAAGGCCAGCGGTAAAGGGTATACTTATTTGTACATGTTTTGATCCTTTTGTCAATCTTACAACCACGAACACAATATCTCAACAAACGGTAACAGTATAGACACAATGTCCATTTCATTACTCTACGGACGGGTAATGTAAACGGCTACACATTTAGTTTGAGCTACTTGTCTGTATAATATTTTGATTATGTAGACAACAGCCAGATATTTAACGACACTGCACCATGCCATCGGTTGAAAACGCTGGCAAGTTACGGGATAAAACCTTGACGTGTATAATATTTTGCTCCTCATTTTTCGTACAGTGACACAGGGCTAAATATATCCTTTCTAAATTATTCGTTTAACCACTCAATTCACATGAATACAAGCAAATAAAAATGAATGATAAAGGACAGGTTTATTCCTCGGCGCCTGCCTGAATAATGAACAAATTAAGATTGAAAACACGGCGCCCAGTTTTAACTTTTTTATTTTTGTCATATGTTAATATATATGTCTAACGGGCAATGCTACATACAAAGGTTACCCCCCCCCCCCCTAAAAATACACCTCACAAGGATACATGAACGTATATACAAACATATAAAAAGGCAGACATAAGTAATGCGCCATAGTTCGATGTTACAGTTGTAATATGACATCCTTGACACTTTTATAGAACAATAAATATTCATTGGCTTAATCAATTCCAGGTATCTGAATAAATATAGATAAATACAATTTAGTATCAGCTTGGGACACACCATATTACACTCGCAAGACCACCCAATACGCAATGGTATAATAAACCATCCATTGGTTGGCAGACACACTACCATAGTTTGTTGAAAATTGGAGAGTAGTTGTAGTATTGGTCATGCTAATTCATTTCGCTGCAGCATGGGATGTTTTATCCTGCCACTTGCCAACATTTCAAACCGATGACACTGTGTCTTTTTTTCTACATGACTGTCTGTTATCTGTCTGACCTTGATTGAATGCATCTGCATAGCCGGAATGTTTTTATTCTAATTCATGAACGATCGTTACATGAATAATGCCCGTGTAAATTCTTATATCATTCATACTTCCTTTCCATTATGAATTATGAACAAAACAACAAATTGTTACTGAAAATTGGTTGCCACTATTTTGAAACGTATCACAACCCTCACTCAACTGCGTCTATGAAAGATGTGATGCAAAGGACATGAGTAATTTTGCAGCAACACCATTCAAATACAGTCAAACCTCAATTATACGACCACTCGTGGAACCTTAGAAATTGGTCTTCTTTTTGGGGTGCTCTTAAAATGGAGGTTGAATAAAGAATAAAACAGTGAAAATAGACTTGTAAATTGTGATCTTAATTTCGAGATGATCTTATTACAGCGGTGTTATTTGAATGAGGTTTACTGTATACCGACATCGACATCAGTCCAGCTCTTGCAAAGTAACGTTTCCACTCTGCGATCCGCTCACACATGTTACTTATTCATATAGATGTTACTTTATAACCTCTAACCTCCATACGCATTACTACTATACAAAATTCAAGCATATAGGCATTATAATCTAAATCACACAACTGAAGATACAGTAAAACATCACTTAAATACAGGCCTTTTTCTATAGTTCCCATGGGTCAGACTATCTGACCCATTCCCAAAGCAAAATATATGAGGTTTCTTCCAATCAGAAAAAAAACAATCAGAAGCACCTACACAAATTGTCGACTGGAGCAACCTGGTATATATTGAAGCTCTTTGAATAACTGTGGCAATTATTGTCCCTCGTGTCATAAATGTGTGTAGACATTTTGAGTGTCTTTTTGACAGTTGATATAACAATGTACATAAGAATGCTTGTTTAGATATGAAAAGCTTATTCATTTATACACGGAATTCCCAAAATTGAAATTGAAGCAATATTTTTTTTTTCAAAATTGCCAATTTTACGACGCGAATCTTCTCAATTAATATAGGGTCTTTCAAAAATGGACAGAAAAAGGCCTAAAATACCACCTCTGTATTAAGACCACCCAAAATCAAGGACACACTTTTTACTTTTTACTCTGTAGTTAACCTCAATATTAAGACCACCTCAATAAGAAGACCTATTTTCAAGTGTCCCAAGCGTGGTAATATTTTACTGTACATATAAAATTATTACACGTTCAAAACAATATACACATAATTTGGATGAACTTTGATGTTTTAACGCCTAATGTAAGTAAATTAAATCGTGGTTATAATTACGAAATGTATTCGAAATCAATTTTCAAATGAAACCCAACCACAGCAGCAGTATATATACTCAGTACATTTAAAAACGCACAGTTTGAGTCCTGCGAAATGTTTTAAAGCGTCATATTATTGCATTTTGAAACTTATTTGTTATGAAAATACCCAATATTTGCAATGAAATATATCGTATATGTTGCAAAGGAACATGAAATAATACACTGTACTGTTCTTTTCCAGTATCCCTGTGTAATTAAAACAAACTGGAGAAAATCAGTTGTGTGCGTTTTTATATGTAATGAGTATAGTTTGGGCTGACACATGAACATGGAAGCGTGCGATGCGTTGCTTATTCGCCGTATTAAAATAGAAAGTATTCTTAATTTGACTGAGTTCGTTTTTTGGCCGCTATATCGTAGATCTGTGTGTTTTCTTTCATCAAATTGCCTAGGGAAATCAGATACGATGTTTTGATTTTTAGCAATATTTCTACGATATGTAATTGCCTACTTTATGTTGGCCAAACAAGTACGAGTAATGTTGACATTGGCATGTTCTATCTAGTTTAGGATTAAATGAACACGACTTGTTGGCAAATAATCAACAGATTGCCAATTTCCACTCATACTACTCTCTCATGAAGACAGTGAATTGTAGTGAATACAATCCTAATGTTTTAAGTAAATGAAATGCTTAAATATCGGATAAGGTTTAAAGTCCAGTCATTCTACTGATAAAAGGCAAATAAAGGAAAACAAATGCACAGAAATGATTTTGGCATAAATGTATTGTTTAATATCTGCCGTATAAGGAAAAAAAGTATAGGAAAATTCTACTGTACGAAATGCTTTTTTTGGGGTAAAATGTACTAAAGGGTAAAAAAAGTATGAATTTCTGGAGTTTGACTATATCAAAAGCAGATTTTGCTATAAAAATACCAGAATAACTATTTTTAATAGACATTATGTTGCAACATAACATACCTTAAGTAATGACACATCATATGTTGTGAACAGTGATTTTTGGGGTAAAATGGTGAAAAAAACAACAAATTAAAGTGGGAATTTCTGGAGTTTGTCAATAACTCAACGAAATTTAGCTATAAATTTACCTCAATAACTGTATTTAATAGATATTAAACTGCTCTACAACATACCTCAGGTTCAGAATATCATACAGTGAAAAGGTTGATTTTTTGGGTAAAATGGTAAAAACTATAAATGAAAGTGAGAATTTCTGGAATTTGCCAAATATATATTAGGCCAGTGGAAAAATAGGAGGGAAAATATGCACAGACAAACTTTTGATGGATTTGTGTCATATAAAGCACCACATTTAATATACTATCAGTATAAAATTATCATACTGTGCAAAATGTTATTTTTGGGGTAAAATGGTTGAACATTATAATAAAAATGGGATTTTTTGGAATTTGCCCAAAACTATGTCAATTTGTGCAATAATACTACCAAAATTACTGTATTTAATAGATATTATATTACAGTACAAAATACCTAGGGTATAGAAACATAGTACCGTGTGAAAGTTGATTTTTGGAGTAAAACCTTAAAAAAATATCAAAAAATGGGAATTTTTGGAATTTGTCTATTACTATGTCAAATTTGCAACAAAACTACCAGAATTACTGTATTTAATATAAATTATATTGTGGTACAAAATACTTCAGTACAGAAACATTGTATCGTGTGAAATGTGATTTTTGGGGTAAAACTAAAAAAAAATGGGAAATATTGGAATCGGATAATTTCTCGTTCATTTTCACTGTAAAAGTTTCAGAACAGTAATTTTCAACAAATGTTATATTGCAAAATCAATAATATAAATTATAGAAACAGTTTATGATGGGGAATGTAATATATATTTGTAACATAAATCCACATAAATTGAGGTCTTGGCAACCTTTTCAACACACGTAGAGGTAGCATACAATGTTCAAACCATACAATGTTGACGTAGTGTCACATCCAAGAATTGTGTGATGGAATATAATATTTTTCACACAACTTTCATCCGAGTCCAGAAGTAGTTTCTAAGGAGGCCAGAACACGTTCAGGGAACAAGCATTATTTTGCATATATGAAAGGGAGTCGGGGCAAAGTTTGAACATCGTATGCTTTTTTACGTTTGTTGAAAAGGTTGCAATAACATCAATTTATGTGGACCCAAAACAAACTACCACCTACGTCTGATGCATCTATGTACCATAGTTTGTGGGTATCTCTAAAATACAGGACTGGGAAGGACATGATGATTTGGACCCGCTAGAATGGGGTTGGGAACTAGTTGGTAACGAACTATATCCAGTGTCAACAGAGCGCCAGCTCGTGCTCACATAATGATAGTTGTACGGTGCACTTGTCAAACTGGCTGCCGTACAGTAGCATGTAGCTACAATAATGTTGTATTTGAATGTAGTTCAGCCTGATTCACATGCAAAGGAGTCAGCTGTGAGATTGCCATCAGCCCAGATTTGGCATTTGACTAAAACATTGTGCATATCGTATGCTGCATTAAGACACCGACATTGCCTCTGTTATAATCAACTAAATAAACAGTTTCATGCATGTGAACTTTTTGAACCAATATTACATAGTTTACAAAGTTAAAAAGTTTAGGTCACTTTTATGAAAATATAGTATATGAACACATTCACTTTTAGTATAAAACATTAAATATCGAAATATTACATATTTAAGGCTTGTTAAATTGTTGTGTGATCGATTCATATGGCTTCCGGACATCAGCATTTAAGTTTATGTTTTCAGAACTTTTACCTCAAAACCACATTTCTTGTTTGATTTGATAGCATTATGTTATCATAATTTATTATGTTATATTGAGAGATAACACGTAGCTTATGTCATTTCTGTGACTTTCATTGTTGTTGTTTTTAATCAAGGAATAGACAAAATATACCAGAAATTGCAACTTTTAGTTATTTCTTTTTTGATATATTTTTCAAATAAATATTACATTCCGCATTATAAACTGTTTCTATGATTTAAAGTATGGATTTTGCAATATAACATGAGTTAAAAATAACTATTCTGAAAACTTTATAGTTAAAATGAACGGGATATTAACAGATTCCAAAAAATCCCATTTTTTGTTATTTTTTGAAGTTTTGTCCCAAAAATCACATTTCACACGATACAATGCTTTTATACTTTAGGTAGTTTGAACTGTATTACAATATCTATTAAATACAGTAATTTGGGTAATTTTATTGCAACATTTGAGTTAGTTATTGGCAAATTCCAAAAATTTCCCATTTTTTGTTATTTTTACACAAAAAATCACATTTCACTCGACACAATGTATCTATACTTTTGGTATTTTTAACTGTAATATAATATCTATCCCATCAAGTAATTCTGGTAGTTTTATTGCAAACTTTGACATAGTTATTGGCAAATTCCAAAATTCCCATTTTTTTGTTATTTTTTTAAGTTTTACCCCAAAAATCACATTTCACACAATACAATGTATCTATACTTTAGGTATTTTAAACTGTTATATAATATCTATCACATCAAGTAATTCTAGTAGTTTTATTGCAAAATTTGACATAGTTATTGGCAAATTCCAAACATTCCCATGTTTTGGGTTATTTTTTTGAAGGTTTTACCCCAAAAATCATATTGCACACGGTACGATGTTTCTATACTATAAGTTTTAAGTACTGTAATATAATATCTATTACATAAAGTAATTCGGTAGTTTTATTGCAAGATTTGACATAGTAATTGGCAAATTCCATAAATTTCCCATGTTTTTGGTCATTTTTTTAAAGGTTTTACCCCAAAAATCACATTTCGCTTGTTACAATGTATCTATACTTTAGGTATTATGTACTGTTATACAATATTTATTAAATATAGTAATTTTCGTAGTTTTATTGCAAAATGTGACAAAGTTATTGGCAAATTCCAAAAATTCCCATGTTTTTGGTTATTTTTTTAAAGGTTTTACCCCAAAAATCACATTTCACACGGTACAATGTTTCTATACTTTATGTATTATGTACTGTAATAAAATATCTATTAAATAAAGTAATTCTGGTAGTTTTATTGAAAAATTTGACATAGTTATAGGCAAGTCCCAGAACTGCTCATTTTTTGTGCTTTTTTTTAAATTTTACCCCAAAAATCACATTTAACACTGTTCAATGTTGATATACTTTAGTTATTTTGTACTGTATGCAAAATCTATTAAATACAGTAATTCTGGTAGTTTTATTGCAAAATTTGACATAGTTATTGGCAAATTCCAGAAATTCCCATTCTTACTTAAATTTTCAACCATTTCACCCCAAAAATCACATTTTGCACCGTGTGATTGTCCTATACTTTTAGTATATTTAATGTGATGTCTTATCTGACACAAATCCACTAAAAAAATTTCTGTGCATTTTTTCCCCAATTTTTTTTATTTTGACTGGCCTATTAGTCACACTTGCTCAAGCAGTATTATCAGTTACGCTCAATCTATTGTTGATTATTGTATCAAATAGTTTGCTTTCGTCGAGCTTTACACTTTTTTCAACATTTTTGCTGTCAGACACGGTGGCCCTTTGATTTAACCAGTTTTCCTGAACATAATTATCAACAAGTACTCACTTACTCCATCGCAAGCAACTGACAACTTCTCCAAGTGTGGAACACATAACCATAGCCAATGTCACGGAAGAACGTAACCTTTCGAACCCGTGAATCGAACGCGGATCTGTCTGGTGACGGTCTTTGCCCACTTTGCTATTGTAATCGTTGATAGTTACCTTTGTTCTCCTGTTTCCTGGTGTTGTTTGCATGGTTGTGTCCTGTGTATGTGGCATTTTCTGCTCGCCCTACTTCAATCATTTTTATTGAAAGGAAGAACTAAATCTGTAATTCTGGGAGGGTAACAAAACGTTTACATTTCCTTATTGTTATCATACCCGTTGTTATACCAGGAAGATAAACATAATAAGCATATGTTACTCTTTGTTTAAGTGACGCACTAAATGCAATGAACTATTCAAATAATTATCAAACCAATGACATGCTGTAATAAATTATTTTCTGACATTTCCTTAGTAGTAAAACTATTCGCTAAAAGAACCCTTTATTTTGACATACTAGGTGAAACAAGAACATCAAAGAGAAGCATTGAATTAATATATCAGTGTTGCAGAAGTAGCAATTATTGTTTATATAAACGTTAAAACGTGTTTCTAAGTATATTTAAGACCAAACATTCATCTAATGTTAGTGAAATTTCAGATAATGCTGGCAATAACACTTGCCATCGTTATTTAGGTATGCGCAGCATTAAAAGTCATGTAATACAAACGTCTTCCGGGCGTGTCCAACTGTACAGTGTACGTAAAATCCTGTAATTACTATGAAATGACAATTGCAGTTTATCAGAAATATGCCCAAGGCTTTCGGTGAAAACATTTTACAAATCATGGATACGTTATTTAATTGACAAGGCTTTTGCACAACCCTGGATAAGAATAATTACTGAGTACCAATGCAATATTCATGCAGCTGCACCTAGTGTGACGTAAGGAATGACTTGTTTATAGCATACCTTTCAGATATTGCATGTTTCACGCCTGAAACTAGAGTAAAAGTTGCTATATGTGAGAAAAAGTGCCTCAGGGAAAGCCACATTTTACAAAACATGGTCTCTCCAAATCAATTTGTAGCTCAATTTTATTAACAATTACAAGTTATTCCGGACATATATTCCGAGATAGACAGCTTAAAGTAAACACATGTGTAGATACTCTTAACTTGTCAAATCCTCGAGCGATGAAATACAGCTCTTGACTATATGACAGTCCGATTTCCATCTTGACGTGACAATTTTATATATGAGTTGTTCTAACCTATGAGCAACTTTTTCACGAGTAAAATATGCTGTCGAGACATCTTGTTGAGAAATTTATCGAATCAATTTGAAATAACATTATATTACTTCATTATAGTATTTTCGATCAAAGAGATACACAATGATACGCAATGATCAAAGGAATATTCAATGACATGAAACGCAAGTACAAAATTCATATTACAATAGATAAAAGATACCTGATAATGTAGAACTGCAATTGATGAAGTCGGACAAATCTATCATTATATAGGATCGATTCACAATATACAAACGGAGATGCATTATGAAGAGAACTGCATAATTATGTCATACTTCATAGGACCTGGCACAAATCTACGAAAACAGCTGCATTGATGTCAAACAAATGTGTGCTACACATTGTCCCAGGTGTGGCCCTCCATGCTACACATTGTCCCTGCTGTGGCCCTCCATGCTACACATTGTCCCTATGTGGCCCTCCATGTTACACATTGTCCCTGGTGTGGCCCTCAATGCTACACATTGTCCCTGGTGTGGCCCTCCATGCTACACATTGTCCCTGGTGTGGCCATCCATGCTACACATTGTCCCTGGTGTGGCCCTTCATGCTACACATTGTCCCTGTTGTGGCCCTCCATGCTACACATTGTCCCTGGTGTGGCCCTTCATGCTACACATTGTCCCTGGTGTGGCCCTCCATGCTACACATTGTCCCTGTTGTGGCCCTCCATGCTACACATTGTCCCTGGTGTGGCCCTCCATGCTACACATTGTCCCTGGTGTGGCCCTCCATGCTACACATTGTCCCTGGTGTGGCCCTCCATGCTACACATTGTCCCTGGTGTGGCCCTCCATGCTACACATTGTTCCTGGTGTGGCCCTCCATGCTATACATTGTCCCTGTTGTGGCCCTCCATGCTACACAGTGTCCCTGGTGTGGCCCTTCATGCTACACATTGTCCCTGTTGTGGCCCTCCATGCTACACATTGTCCCTGGTGTGGCCCTCCATGGTACACATTGTCCCTGTTGTGGCCCTCCATGCTACACATTGTCCCTGTTGTGGCCCTCCATGCTATACATTGTCTCGTTGTGGCCCTTCATGCTACACATTGTCCCTGGTGTGGCCCTCCATGCTATACATTGTCCCTGCTGTGGCCCTCCATGGTACACATTGTCCCTGCTGTGGCCCTCCATGGTACACATTGTCCCTGTTGTGGCCCTCCATGCTACACATTGTCCCTGTTGTGGCCCTCCATGCTACACATTGTCCCTGTTGTGACCCTTCATGCTACACATTGTCCCTGTTGTGGCCCTTCATTCTACACATTGTCCCTGGTGTGGCCCTCCATGCTACACATTGTCCCTGGTGTGGCCCTCCATGCTACACATTGTCCCTGGTGTGGCCCTCCATGCTACACATTGTCCCTGGTGTGGCCCTCCATGCTACTCATTGTCCCTGGTGTGGCCCTCCATGCTACACATTGTCCCTGGTGTGGCCCTCCATGCTACACATTGTCCCTGGTGTGGCCCTCCATGCTACACATTGTCCCTGCTGTGGCCCTCCATGCTACACATTGTCCCTGCTGTGGCCCTCCATGCTATACATTGTCCCTGGTGTGGCCCTCCATGCTACACATTGTCCCTGTTGTGGCTCTCCATGCTACACATTGTCCCTGTTGTGGCCCTCCATGCTACACATTGTCCCTGGTGTGGCCCTCCATGCTACACATTGTCCCTGTTGTGGCCCTCCATGCTACACATTGTCCCTGTTGTGGCCCTCCATGCTACACATTGTCTCTGTTGTGGCCCTTCATGCTACACATTGTCCCTGTTGTGGCCCTTCATGCTACACATTGTCCCTGGTGTGGCCCTCCAAGCTACACATTGTCCCTGCTGTGGCCCTCCATGCTATACATTGTCCCTGGTGTGGCCCTCCATGCTACACATTGTCCCTGTTGTGGCTCTCCATGCTACACATTGTCCCTGTTGTGGCCCTCCATGCTACACATTGTCCCTGGTGTGGCCCTCCATGCTACACATTGTCCCTGTTATGGCCCTCCATGCTACACATTGTCCCTGTTGTGGCCCTCCATGCTACACATTGTCCCTGTTGTGGCCCTTCATGCTACACATTGTCCCTGTTGTGGCCCTTCATGCTACACATTGTCCCTGGTGTGGCCCTCCATGCTACACATTGTCCCTGTTGTGGCCCTCCATGCTACACATTGTCCCTGATGTGGCCCTCCATGCTACACATTGTCCCTGGTGTGGCCCTCCATGCTACACATTGTCCCTGTTGTGGCCCTCCATGCTATACATTGTCCCTGGTGTGGCCCTCAATGCTACACATTGTCCCTGGTGTGGCCCTCCATGCTATACATTGTCTCGTTGTGGCCCTTCATGCTACACATTGTCCCTGGTGTGGCCCTCCATGCTACACATTGTCCCTGCTGTGGCCCTCCATGCTATACATTGTCCCTTGTGTGGCCCTCCATGCTACACATTGTCCCTGGTTTGGCCCTCCATGCTACGCATTGTTCCTGGTGTGGCCCTCCATGCTACACATTGTCCCTGTGGTGGCCCTCCATGCTACACAGTGTCCCTGGTGTGGCCCTCCATGCTACACATTGTCCCTGGTGTGGCCCTCCATGCTACACATTGTTCCTGGTGTGGCCCTCAATGCTATACATTGTCCCTGGTGTGGCCCTCCATGCTACACAGTGTCCCTGGTGTGGCCCTCCATGCTACACATTGTCCCTGTTGTGGCCCTCCATGCTACACATTGTCCCTGTTGTGGCCCTCCATGCTACACATTGTCCCTGTTGTGGCCCTCCATGCTACACAATGTCCCTGGTGTGGCCCTCCATGCTACACATTGTCCCTGTTGTGGCCCTCCATGCTACACATTGTCCCTGTTGTGGCCCTCCATGCTACACATTGTCCCTGTTGTGGCCCTTCATGCTACACATTGTCCCTGTTGTGGCCCTTCATGCTACACATTGTCCCTGTTGTGGCCCTTCATGCTACACATTGTCCCTGTTGTGGCCCTTCATGCTACACATTGTCCCTGTTGTGGCCCTCCATGCTACACATTGTCCCTGGTGTGGCCCTCCATGCTACACATTGTCCCTGGTGTGGCCCTCCATGCTACACATTGTCCCTGGTGTGGCCCTCCATGCTACACATTGTCCCTGTTGTGGCCCTTCATGCTACACATTGTCCCTGTTGTGGCCCTCCATGCTACACATTGTCCCTGCTGTGGCCCTCCATGCTACACATTGTCCCTGTTGTGGCCCTCCATGCTACACATTGTCCCTGTTGTGGCCCTCCATGCTATACATTGTCCCTGTTGTGGCCCTCCATGCTATACATTGTCCCTGTTGTGGCCCTCCATGCTATACATTGTCCCTGGTGTGGCCCTCCATGCTGCACATTGTCCCTGTTGTGGCCCTCCATGCTATACATTGTCCCTGTTGTGGCCCTCCATGCTACACATTGTCCCTGTTGTGGCCCTCCATGCTATACATTGTCCCTGGTGTGGCCCTCCATGCTACACATTGTCCCTGTTGTGGCCCTCCATGCTACACATTTTCCCTGTTGTGGCCCTTCATGCTACACATTGTCCCTGGTGTGGCCCTCCATGCTACACATTGTCCCTGGTGTGGCTCTCCATGCTACACATTGTCCCTGGTGTGGCCCTCAATGCTACACATTGTCCCTGTTGTGGCCCTCCATGCTACACATTGTCCCTGGTGTGGCCCTCCATGCTACACATTGTCCCTGTTGTGGCCCCTGATGCTACACATTGTCCCTGTTGTGGCCCTCCATGCTACACATTGTCCCTGTTGTGGCCCTTCATGCTACACATTGTCCCTGTTGTGGCCCTTCATGCTACACATTGTCCCTGGTGTGGCCCTCCATGCTACACATTGTCCCTGTTGTGGCCCTCCATGCTACACATTGTCCCTGTTGTGGCCCTCCATGCTACACATTGTCCCTGTTGTGGCCCTTCATGCTACACATTGTCCCTGTTGTGGCCCTTCATGCTACACATTGTCCCTGGTGTGGCCCTCCATGCTACACATTGTCCCTGTTGTGGCCCTCCATGCTACACATTGTCCCTGTTGTGGCCCTCCATGCTACACATTGTCCCTGTTGTGGCCCTTCATGCTACACATTGTCCCTGTTGTGGCCCTTCATGCTACACATTGTCCCTGTTGTGGCCCTCCATGCTACACATTGTCCCTGTTGTGGCCCTCCATGCTACACATTGTCCCTGGTGTGGCCCTCAATGCTACACATTGTCTCTGGCGTGGCCCTCCATGCTATACATTGTCCCTGTTGTGGCCCTCCATGCTATACATTGTCCCTGTTGTGGCCCTCCCTTTACTTTACAATAAAGTGTATTTCAAGTCATCAAGACACTATAACAAATAACATAAACCGAATGGTTATTAAATGAACAAAAAGTATTTTTTAAATGCGAACGGTACCCTTCGTTAGCGCCGAATTTTAGACAAAGCAAATAAAGATTTTTGATGGACGTACGAACGATTTTATTTTATTATATTTTTCTACTCTAACATTTTAAAGGAGCGGTAAATCCGACGAACCACCAATCTATTTGGAGTGGCCTTAAGTGCGACATAACGAAGCTGAAGATTAAAAAATAGCATACAAGTCATTGCAAATGGTATTTCAGTTATCAAATATTAGCATGGTGTTGACTGTACAATTAATATTGCAGTCATATTTTCGATTAATGGATACGTCCTGATCCATTTAGTTCGCAATATCCGGTTTATTCAGATCGACAAACACTGTAACTTGACGGAAGTGTATGTCGATTAAAATGCAGAACAAACAAAATAATCGGCAAACAACTGCGCCTTGTCTCTTTGATTTTATATGACAATCGACTCGGCATTAACCAGTTGCACACTTTTGTGTGTGGTGAACTGATGATTTTCAGCTGAGTATGCAAAATATAACTTCGAATAACATAATATTATTCGGAATATTGAACGAAATCTCGCGATCGCTATTGAAAATTTTGATCACTTAAATGTAATTCAATTTGTATATTTGTATGCATTATAACGGTTCAGAACTACCTAGCTATATTGTATTTGAACTCAGTTTGAAATTGCTAACTTTCTCTTCATGTTTAATTGTTTCTCATGCTTGCGTCATTCCCACAACACTTTTCATTTGTGTTGTCCAATGTCCCCACCTGACTATTTTATTTCGAAACGCAAGGAAGTGGTATGCGTGGGGAGGCACTGGTTTTCAATATCACCCAATCTGTGCTACTCAGTGTCAATTTATTTGGAAGATTGAACCCCTACATCAGTATTAATATTACTGATGAGTTGCTTACTCATTTAATGCACAAACTGGTGGTCATTGATTCCCATTCATTACAGCTGTTTTACTGAACACAGCGTAGAAAAGCATGAGAAAAAATTAAACATGAAAAGAAACTTAGAAATTTCAAACTTTCAAATTTTAAAATACAAAGTAGCTAGGTAATTCTGAACCGTTCAAATGTATACAAATGCAATAACTGAAATAAATATTAAGTGATCTACATTTTATTAGCGATCGCGAGATTTCGTTCAACATTTCGAATTATATTATGATTATTCGAAGTCATATTTTGCATACGCATTTGATAGTGTTCCCGGTCCCACATTATTGCAGCGCTCACCGCACTCTAGAAGATACGTGCAGTTAAGTTATCAAAATAGTCACGGTTGTGAATAACTAGAGACATAAGTATGGTAATCTTATTTTCTAAGACAAAAGATAACGTTTCCGCATGTATGTAGCATAAACTTGTCGTTTGTTCTCAGATGCAATGCCGTCATGTGCTGTTAAGCAATGCAGTCCGGTATGAATATATACATAACATATAGTTTATTGTCTTAACATATTTGCATAAATATTGCCAAACAAACAAATAAACTAATGTACATCAGTGGTGGAAGTTTTCTTTTGTTTTAAGAACCAGATTGAATACTTGATAATAAGTATTAACAGTATTTTTGTACATCTTTATAATTTCTCTAAAAGCGAAGAATAAAACTTGTGCTCCATTATTTTCTCATAAATTATACAATTTATCTTCAAACAGATGAAATGTTCAGGCCCAAACTCGTTTGATCCTAAGATAAGTTCAGAACGGCTATTACATAATAGCTTCAATGATTGTTACATCAATTGTGTTTTTTTTCTTGACAAAATTTGTCTATAAAATGAATTATGACTGTATGCATTCCCAGCGTGTGAAATAAATAAATCATGCAGAGGATGTCTGTAACATGAGTATAGACAGCGAAATAGAATGAAGAGCGATCGGTTTCTGTGTAACGTGTACTTGTATATCGTAATAACGAATTGTATGTTACTGACGTTTTCTATTCAGTATTGTATCCTCCAAATAATATACCTGAATTTGTACTGACAGTTCCAATGCTGAAAATGGCTGTATGGTTGTAATCTGTACATTGAATGTTAAATTTCCATATCCCCATGTGCAAGTTTTTCACTTGATATATTGTTATTTGCTCCACGCTTTCGGCCTATTGCACCTCTGGTCCCCTGCGTATGTGCCCTTGTACCTCCTCATATGATTTTTGTTTTATGGACTGTTGTTTTCCGGTAGGTCTGTGTGGAGAGGCGTTGTCTTATATATGGCGTTCCCTGTAGCAACTTATCATTTCTTTTAAAACATAATATGAAATTATCTCAGCATAATGTTGCCTTTTATAAACGTTGACACAAGTAATATTGTTGGATTATATTCATTGGAGTCTTCTTTTCGGTTCCAAAGCACACAGGGCTAACTTTTTTTAACTCAAGCAAATCGTGTTACAATAAAAAGTAAGTCCGTTCTAATATATCCAAATCAATCTAATTTACTTTGATTATTAATTACTTAACATTCTATACATTATTGATGATCGTAAACCAATTTCAGGAACTCAACAGTTCTCATACAGGGCGGTTTCTAATTAGATATTAACCAAAATGTAGGGTCTGGACAAGCCGCATGTTTGGTGCTGTAACAAAAACTAATTTAGTTAAATCTGATTTAATTATCTCCACAAAAACACTTTACGTATAGGGAGATCTTATACCTAAATTAGATTGAACTTAATCAATATATTTAATGATTTGTTAATGCTGTTTTATGACTTGTGTATTCTGCGATAACATCCGAGTATATAGGATTATTTTCAGGAAATATGTGTGCTATTTTCCGATCATCCAAAACTAATGCACCCTTTCTTTTTCAACTCATCATTAAGATAAAACAGAGGATAGACGTTGATAAGTTATTTATATTGAAGTAACTGTATGTTTAACAATGTACATCACATTTGTAAGTTATGAGAACCGAGAAATTGTAACTTATTTCATAGTATGGCTTCAATAAAGGAGTGCTTTGTAGTGCCACCTATAGGCCGTGCCGCATTTATTCCGCGTACGATCTTAATGCGTGACACTTAAAGGTCGTAACGAGGCGAACTATATGCGGCGAAAACGCATGGTCATGCCGCATATATATATTGTATGTATTGTCCTATTTAAAGTCATCATCATCATCAGCATTATCATTGATCACATTTGATCATCATCACCGATAATCCACTACACATTATCAATATTAATTTATCAACAATAATCGAACACCAGTCATGAAAAACTGATCAATTATTAGCTATCACCTAACACCGATAATCGATCACCGTCATTGATCACAAATAAACGATTACCGACCACTGATTATCGTTCTGCGATTTATCAATCAATTACAGATTATCAACTATTGGTCACCTATAATTGATCAACGATCACCGATTATCGATCAATGGTCACCGATAATCGATACATGATCATCGTTGACCGATATCTGACATCACTTTTGCTTACTTGTTGCCGATTAAACTGTTAAAATAATCAACTAATAAAGTTAACAATAAATACTCCTCACGACTAAACATTAAGGAGTAGAGGTGGGAAATACAAAAGTAAGCTACATTTGTATTAGTATTGAGACCCTTAGAATTCGTAGCATACAGAAAGGGGGAAAAGCTCAGATTTTAGAATGTTTTTTTTTCATTATGATTTCTTCATACCTTTTTGTCACCTAACATATTATCCCCATATCAGACAGTTGAAAAAAATAATCTCCTGGGCCAGTTCGTTGTATGTTTAATAAAATTTCAGCAAAATATGCTGAAATAAAATAGTTTGGTATATTGTTGCTTGATTTAAACCCGATCAACAGCTTCGAGCAGTAAAAAGCGAATATATCCATTAACATATTATTTGATCACATCGCCACAAACACAGAAGGTAGTACCCCGGATCAAACCGCGACCTTCGGACTGGTAATGTAGTGCGATAGACTGTGCTAGACGGGGATTCGTGATAAATTGAGTAGTACTTACTAAATGTGCTCTGTATGACGCACTTTGGTTTCAACCCAACTATGGTATTGAACACCAATCATCATTGTCAGTATTATTATAATCGTAATAATTATTATAATAATTATTATTATCATCATTTCAACAGATAACACCAATGTGTGTTAACGATCAATCAAACAAATGTGTTTAGAAATGTGTTTAAACTTAGTATTTCTGTGAGGTTTCGTCAAAATCCACAAAATGTACTATGTAAAAGACGAAGCGCTGACAAACATCTATTTGCCTACTTAAATATATTTGTACATAAATGGGGCATAACTCATGGAAAAATCATTCGACCGACAGTGGTTAAGGAACATTAGTTATGATGCATAAGTCAGTTTATGCCCTTTTCTATTTTTTTTGAAAATTGTTATCTTATTCAAATATTCGTTTCAGTAAAACATTTTATAGAGAAGTGAACTTAATGCGGCGCCGAGGCACATGTCTGCCGCATTTAGCTTACGTGAACTAAAAGAAGCATGTTCCAAATTTGGCCCACTGAAATAATTAACGTTGTCTGGAAACAAGCGTTTCTTTTTGTACTTTTCTGTTTATTCTTGGACAGCGTGTGTTAAGAAGCAAGTCCGGATTTAACAAAACAAATTCAGCATTTGCAGCGCCAAACATTTCATTTCTTGTGTGATAAAAATATGTAATTTGCAACAAACAGTCTGGCCATTGATGGTGGTGCCAGCATGTCTATATCTAGTTTACATTCTCTGTATGAAACATATACGTCCAATAATTCTAATTATGTGTTCTTGAACATTGAAACTGAGAACATACATACTTGCAAACTGTTTACTTTTGTAATTATTTGAGTACTTACAATGTAATACTATACCAGACAACATGATTAAGTTTGTCTCTCTCAATTCTTCATTTTAAATATTACCGTAAATATCTTTGTGGGACACCCTGTTTGTCTGTGTAGCTTTCCGTGTTCTCTTTCGTTCATCTACCAGAACTGGATTGTAGATACACATGGTTGCTATATTTTACCATTCCTTCTTGTACCCCTCAGTTAAATTTCCGGGAGTATGGTAAACAGATACACCTTGCACATTAGGGATTTAATATATTGTATAACTAGCTAAACATTCCATACATCAGTTACTCGTGATATGTTGACAAACTTCAATTCTTTCCGTTGCACTTGGTGAATGACCATCTAATTATTGCCAAATCGAAATATACTATGAGGTTCTAAATTTCTTTTCTTGTTTAAATGCTCTGCACTCATGTATTGCCACCGAAAAGCCCTTTTCGTCACCGCCTTTATGTTTGGTCCAATGACCTGCGTGGGGAGATCCAATGTGTGTGGCCTTCATTGTGATGTTATGTTATAGTATTTTTTCTATGAGACAAATCGATGTGTTTCATTTTATAGTTACCAATTGCAATTCAAGTATTTCAAATTGTGTTAAACCACAACGAAGAAACAGTCCGTAGAAAATCAATATATCGACGCTTATTGGGTCTGCATTGAAGTCCAAGAGTATTCACTGACTTAATAAAACAATGACCTCGCGTGACAAGCATGGGCAGTTAAAGGGAACGTCTATCAAATCACCATAGAAAGGAAATAAATCTCAAATTGACATTGACCACAATTATGTTACTGTACATTTATGTCCAGAGGAGGATTGAATTTTCCCCCAATGTCCGCTTTGGAATAATTTAGAACTTGTATATAACGCATAGCACATTGGTCGAGGAAAGGGTAGACGAATTGGCAAGTCCTATGTTATTCACTTAAGCTTGCCATTTTGTCAATTTTGGGGACGCGAAATAATGTTAGGAGGCCTCATCTATGTTACATATAATAACATCAATGTTCAATTCAATTCCAGTTATAGTGAAACATAAGGCCACCGGCCCATAAATAAGATATTTAACAGTGTAGAGAGGCCATTGTAACATATGCATTATACATGTTTGGCTCCAAAACTGGAGACATTACATAGTAAATACAGTGTATTCGTAGAATGATATCAACATAACCCTATATGTTACAATGTTACAAAGCGATGCTCCTATTTCCCCCAACATTTATTTTCAATTTAGAGTCGTGTGTCCCGTTTGCCTTCTTGTTGTTAACATGTATGTATATGGCAGTATATCTCCATGCTGAATCTGGATGGCTGGCCACTTTCAATGAGGTTTTTCTTGCTCGTCTTCTTTATACATTACTGACTGCTGTCAAGTCAAGGAAATATGTAAAAACAGCCATTGACATGTGCATGTATAGCCCAAAATTATCGCTCAGTTTATATAAATAATTGGAATTATTTCATTTGCTCGAAGATTTTTTCCGCTGGCTGGTTCTTATGAGACTACTGATGTGTACGTTAATATTCAATGAACTTGCTTAACGGGGAAATGAATAATCATGGTTTTATGGCAGGTAATAAAATTTATTAAGATATGCAAGAAACCTTGCTTCCTGAGGCATCTCCATCTGCCAGGTCTGGTTTTGTTGATGTTAACTCTCTCGTTGATAAGTTAGAACAGATCAGACATGCTAGCACTCATCACACATTCAATGCATGCAATTTCGGAACATTTATTGTAATGCATTTTCCTCTGACCTAATGAGGTAGACAAAATTAGAAACAATACAACCATTGCAGAATTACCTAAGCCGACATTGTCTAAACGGATTAAACGCTTCTCCCTTAACGCAGGCAGGTTTCGAGAATGACGTGGCAATTTTACAAATGATTGAAACTGTCCTGTGTGCGGTATCGCAGACAACTTTAGGTATCGTAAGTTCGGAAACCAATTCACTTTAATTAAAGAAATACATCTCGCTCCGAATGTAAATGCACACATCTTACTTATTGAATTCATTGACACAGTTTAAAGTAAGCAATTATTCAGTTGGCGCATTTGACTTGTCTTGTATTCATTTTAATTTTAACATGTCCTTGTTTGCTGGGATTTTCGGTGAACAATGTGTCATGAAAATCTTACATTGCTGTCATTTTAAATTTTATTTTAAATGCTGTTATATTATTCCGAACAAGTTCTGTTGTGATATTATTTACTTATCATTAGTGCTTTCAGATAATCGGGTATTTATTAAAACGATTTCCACTTAACATTGTAATTAAGACTGAAATAAAACAAAAGAATTACTAATCTTCTTAAAGGGGAAGTCGAAAAAGATCGTGAAATGAATGCCACATGTAATGAAACTGCAGATGACACAGGTTTTGAAACCGTTACCAATCTCAAACTTACCGTGGTCGATACCAGGCAACGATGTTCGGGGGTACAGTTTGTTTATTGAACTCATACAGCCCTCTCAGCTGACAAGTTAGTCACGTGTTTTAGCTTTCTGTCGGAAATTTCGTATACGACTTTACAAGACATTGCATTCTAGCTGATTACGAAGCGTTGCCACGGGTCAGTTGTCATTAAAAACCAAATGATATTTAAGGAAAACGATTCAATTCCCAGCAACAAGATGATTTTCAGCCTGCAATAATGCCGCATCTAAAGGCAAAGATTGTGGCAGGAATCCTCCATTTTTGGCAAATATTTGTTGAGTGGATATACCATCATATACCGCTATATAAGGACAGGAGAACAACATCTATTATTCCAGTTACACAAAAACAACTATAGCCCAAAACATTCTACTTGAAATGAAGTACACAATTCAAAGGAAAACAAAATATGAAGGAAAGCATAATTCGATAGGTTTACGAAACCCTAGCCTCCTCTCATAAAGAATATGTCCACATATACGTAAGAAAAGTATGAAGAAATGCCAATGTGAATAAAATATCACGGTAAGCAGCTTTAGGCACTTTAATATGAACAAGGGAGATTCTACATCCGTTACAGACGGTTTATTAATAACACCATTGGAAAACCTCTAGATATATCAGAATTCAATTCAAATATTGTAGGCTCTCCAATACAAATAACTCTCGATTAGTGACTGTTGTTTTTTCCCGGAGGTCTGTGTGGGTAGGCAATGTCTTATGTATGTGGCGTTCCCTGTAGAAACTCTAAAGGTGGAGGTCGTGGTAATGTTCGACCGTTGGCAAGGTAATGCTCTCAAAACAGAACTTGACCAAAGATAATCATCCTTAGTCATCTCCACCTCCTCGGATCTATCAATTGGTTCGGGGAAGTTGTCAGCTGCTTGCAGTTAATCTGGTCTGTATAAAAGTAAAATAATCTTAACAAACGGTATAAGAACCCAAGAAACAAAAATGGAAATTTATGAGTGTATTATTATATTGCTAGTACTCCTAATAACTATACTGTCCATTTTTGTTTCTATCGTCTTAAATAAAAGTAGTCGTAATATAATTAATGTGTCTTTTTCCTAGATAGAGCTGCTCTTGTGAAGCAATATTAACTGATCGATATAATATTTCATCAGTTATTACCAGTTATGAAGTTCCCATCTACAGAATCGACTATATAGGAGAATATATTTTGGTACCGTCAAATAGCAAATTGTAATTAAACAGTTTATTTTGATACAACACGCCGGTTGATCGTTTACTTTCTCAAAGGGCTTATTGGATATGGATTTAAAAGTATACCCATTTTTGTATTCCGAAATGGTATGACCGATTTTATCATGGGAAATACAAAAATTCATATTTACTACCAAATTGAGATTGGAAGTTACTGTTGCATTCCGTGATGTCCTGACTCGATCAATCACCTATCATATTTAAGGTGTCTGTGTCTAATATTGTATATTCCGTGTATTTGAGAGACACCAATCCCCATTACACTATTCCTAAAATGCAGACATACATCCCATTTAGTCGCAAGCAGTAAATGCCACATACAAAGTGCACAGCCAACATAAACCTCAAAGATGCGTGAATATGTATACAGTTGAACCTGTCTTAAGAGACCATGGTCTCTTCAGACAGGTGGTAAAGATACAGTGAAGTTGACAAAAAACATAAACGTTAAATACAATGCATTTTATTTAATATTTAGAACACTTTTTTACATCTATTTTAGACACAAAATAAGCAAAGTCAGGTATAATATATTTAATCACATGTACATGTATGTAAATAAAACCTATAGAAATCACTAAATTAATCAGTAATTAATAACACATGCAAAAAGGAAACAAGACACACACTTTAATGGCGGGAGATACGAGAACTTAGTGTCAATTAATAAAAGTTCTGACTCAGCACTTTTGCATGTAAACATAGTATCTAAAAGTATTCCCAGGGTAATAATATACCTTATCTGGAAACGGAGCTAATTTCACGATACTTATTATATTTCAATAACGCAAAAATACATAGTGAAAATAAAGTCTGATGTAATAAGCAGCCGTCAGAAATATTTGCAATGATTTATATTGAACCTTAAAGCACATGTTACTAGTAGACGATGTTGTTGTACTGAACGTGCTTACTCTATCTTCAACACAGCAACATAACACCATTAAATGCATTCAGCTTATTGGACTAAAAGATTCAATGTTGCTTTTCAGGGGCCTTATTCACGACCATTTTAAACTCAGACTTAAACTTAAATTTGCAAAAGTTATGTCTTTTGTTTTAAATGAATCTTAACAAATGAAATGTCTTAATGATGGATGTCACCCACTGTACTCTTTTGTCAATTTTTAATAGAAATATGTATGGTTGTAACAACGTAGGAACATATGGAACATTTAACATTTTCAAGTCTAAGTCTTCGTTTTAGTCATACAATGTTAATGAATACGGTCCCTGATATTTCCGTGAAATTCATGGTCAATACAAAAGTAGGTAAATGGATACATCATGTATCGATGCGTTACTTGAATTTAATCAGCAACTTATCGTATAACAAGAACGTTTTAAACACTTCCAACACAGTTCAACTGCACTAAGGTAACTAACTAACTGAAAATGATAGTAGATTACTCGTATATCGTCATTACGCACAAGCGTTAGATTTCTATTTTTTATATCCGTAGTTCATGGTATGGTGAAAATATAAAAAACTTTCTTTTCATTCACAGTCTCTTGGATTTCATGAATAGTTTCTAATATCCTTTGTTCAAGACTGCATTGCGATGCACATAAAGACAAAACATGATTATGAAACAAAAATATGCCAATAAAAAAATACTGCAATTTGTGTTATTAGATGAAAATCAAAGCAAGAATATTGCGAGCATTCAATTGTAAGCATTTCGGTGGTTTTACCAACACTTTGATCGACGTTATTTTAAGCTTGTGTTTCTTTTCGTACTTCTGGAAAGTGGTATGTCCATATATGGTAACATTGATTCTTTGTTATTTATGGCGGTAGTCTGGAAGTTCTCATACCGTGCTCTGTAAATAATAGAGTAATTTGTGAAAACTAGCAGGTCTATAATTGTTTACAGAAGAAAGTTGATCAATAAATCAATCTTTCCTACACTGGTCTATACACTACACCAGATTTCCACTTTGGAATTGACCAAAACAAAAAAAGATGTAAGACGACCAGTATTTCCAATCGCATTGATGTTAGGGAGGCACTGTCTTATGTAAGTGGCGTTCCCTGTAGCAACTTATTCCTTCTCTTTTATGTACTACAATGTTGTCATAGTGACAATAATGTTTAACACATAAATATTTTTTGGAAATTGAGTCAGTCAGAAATTAGAATAAAACTCTCTAAAGAGGATCATCTGTAAGCGACAACTAGCCAATTACTACTTAATATTTTGACAGTATCCGTGTTTATATTTCAAGTACAATAATACTTTTAAAATATTGAACGCACACGTTTGGCACCATCATTGGCACGCTCGACTGCAAGTTTTGAACTAAAATAGCAGTTTAAAAATAAATTTGAGATACTTTCCTATTGCAGTTAAATTAATGATCATTTAGCGATTAAGTGTGAAGATGGCAAGCTGTTTAATTGATGTTAAACCCCAGTATTTTTATTGCCAGTTCCAAGACTGTTCCAAGACTGTAATTCGCTGTATGGTTATTAGTTATTTTTGTGTTTTGAATGTACAAATGTATGTTATATTTCCCTTTCACCTGTCACTATTTCAGGTTTTTTTCTGCCCAGTTTTGCCTATTGATGCCAGCTGTAATGATTTGTCCTGTGATCTTTTCCATCAATTAATCCCCCCCAACTGTTTGTCCTCTTTGATTCTCCTAGTTATTCCTTATGGTCGGACAGACCATTCCTATCGCCCCATGTTCCCGTACGAATGAACCCTCGAACATCCCCAAATGCCTTATATTTTATGGATTGTTGTTTTCCAGGAGGTATGTGTGAAGAGGCACTGTCTTATTTATTTGGCGTTCCCTGTAGTAACTTATTCTCTCTCTTTGGTTAACTTCGTTACAGCACCAATATTCTTGTTGAATGTCCTGTGATCAACTTATCTATATGCGCTTCTATCAGACACAATCGTTTTAGAAAAAAATGCAACACATACTACAAAGACACCGTGAGGAGAATACTGCTCGAACGTACAAATCTTTCATTGGCAATTCCCGCACCAGTAACTCTATAAAGAGATTTTTCCATCATAGTATATGCTGTCACGGAATCCACAAAGGCAACGAAGTCATATTTTATGCCACTAGGTAGCTGTAATGTTCACATTTACTGAAAACTCGTAAATGGACGCATTTTCTATGTCTGCTTTATGTTCCGAATAAATAACACCTCTATCTCAATCGGTACTTGTCATGCAACGAAACACTTTAATTTCCATTTTATAACAGTATCATAATAAAAGTTATAGGTCTGTGACATGCAACGCCGATTATCGACATTATATGTAAAACCAACACTTTTATGATGCGTTATCTATTCTTCATGGAAAATCCAAATTGAAATCATAAATTGCGAAAAACGTTACAATCACTCATGTAAAAAGTTCGTTTACAAAGTTTGAATTTAAGTATTTGTTTAAATGCTCTTTCCATATATGTCGCCATTGACCAATAGTATACTTCTGAGAGTTATAAATAAAACAGATGTTCCTGAACAAATCTGTATCTTTCATTATGCGAAATAAAGCCAGTGTATCTACATTCAAACTTTGTGAACAAAGTTTTCAACACCCTGTATATATATCATTTGCCATTCACATGGTAGAAAAAAATGCAGCCATAAGGAACAAAAGAGTAAAATAGAAAACACCTTATTTGAAGCGTACATCCACATAAAACACGACGATACAATGAAATATATACTTCAACAATTACAAAAGGAAACCGATGCTTTGAAAGGAAAATGTTAATCATTGGTACACTGATTCTTTCGCGATATTTGGTACACCCCCCCCCCCCCCTGTTTGTCCTCCTTAATTCTCTTTAGTTGTCCTTTATGCTGGGCCAGGGCCCGTATTACAGAAGCATCTTAAGTAAATCTTAAATATTTTCACTTAAGTTCAAAACTTCAAATGGATGTAATTCCAAACCCACATTAGTATTGTTAATGGTAATAACAACAAAATATTAATACTATTCAGTTATCACTCTTGATTTGACCATATAATAGCCTGTATGTTAAATAAACCAGTTAAGGAAAGTGCAGTTTTAAGGATAAGGATAAAATGTTACTTAAGATGTTTCTGTAATATTGCCCCTGGCCATTCCTTGCGCCTCTGTTCCTTTGCGTATCCTGAATGTCTGATGTTTTGTGGACCGTCGTTTTCCTAAAGTTTTGTGTGTAGAGGAATTATCTTGCGTATGTGGTGTTTCCTGTAGCAGCTTATTGTCTCTTCCATTCCATGTCTGAAATCCTAAGGTGCCACGTGATATCATCGTACACTTCCGTCCATAATAAACTCTGGAACTTTTTTTGATAAAAAGTGTTATTCTTTCACACGCTCATGTTAATGTTTACATATATGTATACAGATTAATATAAAAGTATTACCAATGTTTCGCAAAAACAAAACAATAAAACATAGCACGGACAAAAGCGATATGCTGGTACAGGATGAGAACATTCTGATTGCACCACGTTCCCTTGGAAATCCCAAGTTCTTGCAGTTCATACTTCTGAGTTAATTAGTTTGAAAGTTAACATATGCTCACTCGAGATTGCATACACATCTTTGAAGACAATATAATCGGCACTAGATAATGTTACATTATGAATAAATGTTCAACAATATCAAATCAGACTACACTTAGCAAACTATTATCACATGTCAATAAAAGTGATTCTTTGAACTTGTGTAGCTTTCCTCTGAACTTATGGTTACAAACACAAAAAAGATGAGCAATTACCGTAATTTTCTGGGGAAAAAGACACTCAAAAGCGCCGTTCATTATCCGATAGTTTGCATCAGGAATATCATTTATTTTTTATATCCTAATGACCGAATGAAATTTCGATACTATCTGATTATGGTGTATATAAATCATTAACTCTCCGTTTATAGCGGAAACATAATGCTTAATAATGAACATTATACATCAATTGTTGAAACTCATGTTGTAGTTAATGTTCCTAATGTTTTAGGAGCAAATGCTACCGAAGTAATTGAGCAATCTAGCCCTGTAACATACAGTTATTACAGACGATAGACTCAAGTCAATCAATCGACCATTGCAATGCATTAAACATGTAAGGGTATACCAATATTTCATGGACATTAGCATTACAACATCGCAGATGAAATAAACGCAGCCGCGTGTGGGGAACAAAGCCAACATTTCGAGTTTCATGGGAATAGACAACACCAATGCAGAAATGAAATATGCCTGTTAGTACGACTAACTGAATTTTATTTTACTTTGATGCAATTTTACCAATACATGCGAAAGATGCATATCTCCACTAAAACAGTAACACGTTATTCATATTATATAAATTGAAATGAAAATATATCAAATGTGAAGAAGGGCAGCATTGAAGACTGCATTCCAAAACAGGATCACAGACCTTTTCTATAGCCACATGGTGACAACCAGTCCCTGCCCCTGGTGGCCATGTTTCCCCCTGATAATAATATATTGTGTTTATCTAGATATGCGGGAAAACGCAAGCATTTTCAATCGCTTTAAATGGTTAATCCTTATAGCTGGATGGGAAATACTTATTTACTTACCCATAACATTTGGACAATAAGTATTATATACAGTAAACCCTCAATAATAAGATCACGCCTGGGACACTCGAATATGTGTCTAATAAAGAGCAAACCAGTGTAAATGGACTTGAAAAGTGTGTTTTTAATTTTGATGTGGTCTTAATATTGAGGTCATCTTTAAGCGAGGTTTTACTGTATATAGCAATCCATTGTGTTTACCACGCTAGTTCAGTCGGAGTATTAACTTTATGTAATGAACAATCCGTGCTGGTTCGACTCTTATACGAGGGTAAAGAGTTTGTTAATATGCACTTTTCACCGAACTTTACTACCCCGCTTTAACAACCAGGCTGTTATTCTTTTTTTCAAATGTGTTATGTCCCAGCCAAACCTTGACATAGTTTCATCTGAATCATGTAGACGTGTTTCGATAATTAATTAGAATATTTGCAATTTTAAGAAATTCTCTCAAAATGTATAATCTAGGAAAATATAGGTAACCCCTTTAATTTGGGCGTAGGGGTATATGACATTTTGAGTAGATCGAGTATTAAGCGTTAAATGTATCGTGTATGCAAACATTCATATATCTTCATGAAGAAAGTAATGACGGATATAGTTTAGCGTAAGTAATATATTGAATGTAAATCATGCCTGTCTTACCTATCCAGTCCCTAAAAATGGAACATGTGGTTCTCTTACGTTTAAAAAAGTCAATATAAGACTAGCATAATAAATTCACAGACAGAGTTCATTCCGTATATACTTACGACAGACGGACGGACGGACAACATTTCTGCGTCTCGTCTTTTTCTTTTTCTTTATGATTACTTAAACGTACTTTATTGTGCTTTTGGGCGGCTGTGTACCTAAGCACTTACTGCTTCACTTCGTCCTTCATTCTTTACATAATATGTTGCTCTAGAGAACTGTTGCCATAGTTTCCTACTTTATATTGGATAAAGTATGAAACCTCGGAGACCTATGCAGCACAATTAGCGCATTATGTGATAAATTAGCTTTTGCATCCAACTTATTCCCACTGATTGATTCTCAAATTAACTTTCTCTAAAATTAAAATCAAATGTTATCTCGGAAATAGAACAAACGAATCTAATTAGCCTGACTGTATAATTATTTCGGGGGGCTAGATTATTAATTTTGCAACGAAATGAGAGGAACGTATTCGATTAATGTTCCCCTTTAACACTTCCAATAACACATATAATGTAATCGGAAAATTAAAACTGGATGAATTTGCTTTCTATTTTTATTCCGATTTTAGGAGAATAATTCTAACGCGCGCTTGACAGAATCACTTTTTCAGTAAGTTTTGGAAATTAGACAGGGCTCCTCCACAGAAGGGATTTTGTTTTTGACAACATGCATACTGTAGTTATGAATCTAAAAAACTCCCGAATTCATGAATGCGTTCCCTTAAATCAAATTAATATTTCTTTAACTTTTCATTTCAACAAAGGTTTTGTCTGTATGTGCAAATAGTAACGGCTTCGTTATATCGTTTTTGTCTCATGTTATACTTACTGTTCAGTTTTTTTTCAATATTATTTTATTTGTTTGGGATCAAGATGAACGAAATGCGAAGTAAAGCAGCCCATTTTGTACGAAGTTGCCCAACATTTTCAAAAGTCCATTGAAGAAATAACGTATATTTTAGACGGTTTCAAAAATGAATCATCTCAGTATCTCGATATTATGGAAAAACCGAGTTTCACTAAAAACTGCAATAGGAAAGTATCGCAAAGATTTCTTTAAACTGCTATTTTAGTTCAGTCCAGTCCAATTAAAGTCCCCTTCATTTTGTTCGTCATAGAATATGTTTTGCTCGAAAACGACATTAGTTATTTTACCACTACAAAACAAAACAGAAATTACAGTAATTACAGTAATTTATAAACAGTTTTTGCAGAAGTTGAATTATAACAGTTACGGATTTGAAACAAACAATGTCATTTATACTTTACTCAGAATACAAATTGCTAGTTACAGCACAAACAAACTCATTAAGCGTTATTGGATTTCATGACAAGAGGAAATTATGTGCCGTAATAGTTATAAATGAGAAAACGTATGCATTTAGACAAATATAATCTTCAAAATTGACATTATGGCATGGCTTCTAATAACACTACCCTTTCCTTGTTTATGTCGTTAAACTATGCACATTTTGATAAGCCTTTTTCGAACAATGTGGCTAATGGTGAGAAACAGCAGCCCGGAATAGACCGGAATATTCATTTCGATTTGGGCATATACGGCGTATCGTCATTACCTAGTGCATTATACATTAGAAAAATGCCAGTGAACGCCAATACTGAAGACATCACTCCAGGATTAACGATTACGTAAATCTATTAAGGCCACATGTACAAGGAATGCCATTATCACAAACCGGGTATCTCATCGCTAATTTCTCGGAATACTTAACAAAGGTCATCGAAAATTCGCTTTGATATCGTTATTCAGCTATTTAAAAAACATGTCAAAACATAACTATCAGATAGTATGTTGTGATACTGCTATATGAGCGCCGCTGTACGGTTTCCAACCTCCTCTTTAAGTGACGTAATTTCCCGAAAACGTCACACTTGACGTCACCATGTTCTGACAGTAAGCAATATTTGCCCCTTATGGCAAAATGAAAAAGAAGTGACCATGTGTAGTAAATGTCTGTTCCTGCTTGCAAATAGTGACATCACATGTTGCGTTTTTTGAAATGACGTCACTTACAGAAGAGGTTGTGAACCCCACAGCAGCACTCTAATAGAGATCTTCGATTAGAAAAGACATGTCATGCCTCTTTAATGCAAGAAACTAGAGCGTTTAATTTTAAGGACGATAACCCTCACAGGAAAGGGGTGTGATTGTTTATGCGAATACACACGAAGCAATCCTTTCTAAAAGCACTTAAAGTGGTAATAAAATATTCAACTCGTCTACACCTGGCTCTAATATTCTCAATATATGAAGACGACTGTTTTTTAATCGAACTAGAATAAATTTAACAATCCTTGACATAGACTTGCTTGCTTCAATTAGATGAACATTTATATATATGAATTGCCATTTAGGTGCAACGAAAGACTTCATTTATGACTGTTTGTCTATCAAATTGTCAAAGTGAGAATCACCATTGATTTTTCGTGTAAATATCTACAAGGCCGATAATGCAAAAATAAGATCACCAGTTAGTTCATAATCTAACATTAAAATATCTTAAATTATCCGAGTAAAGAAAAAATATGTTCGCACTAAAATACCGTCAAGCAAATTAAAAATTTGAAGTACCTTTAACGGTAACAAGTACTCTAATATAAGGTCTAACATACCTATTCGTGATATTGTGAAGTGGGATTTTAACACGCGCGGATCTAACTTCGAGCGCCAGACTGCTGTTTAAAATGGCGTTTACTGTATGTTTTAACTATACTTTGCGCTTCAACGATATGCATTTAACCCACAAGAAGACAACAGCCGTTGTGTAAACTGAACGTTAAGAGACAATATAAAACACACATAAAACCAAGGTTACTTCCTTCTCATTTTTCAAATATATACTTCTCGAAAATGGTTTAGACTATGGAGAGCATGGTTGAAGAAATGCTTGGATTCCATTCATGAAAACGTAACAAGTTTTCAATCTTGATAGTTTCGTAATATATCCACCAATCGTTTAAAGGTTGTGTCTATTATCCGGATTGTCACACAGGAACATGAAATCAGTTTGTACCGTCATGTTGCATGTGCATACAGTGACACTTGAACACTTGGTATTATAGTCATCGAGTTCGTAGCTATGCATTTGGTGCATCCAATGATGGTTAGCTCAAGACATTCGGTCTTCATTTCTGCTTTATAATGAACCTCTAATTGCGTGTAATAGGAGAAGCTTGTACTGTTGGGAAAGCCTGGAACACAACTGGTTACGTCAACAAACTATACTGTGATGTACCGTGAAGTTCATTTAATGATTAATAATTACACATTGTGGGAAATGAATAGAGATGTTGACCAGTATTTGTCACATACACAGTGCACAGACATCCTAAAAGCGCAATAGCACAATGAATAAAGAGGTGGTTGCATGACTTTCGTAGAACAAAATTGAAATATTTTAAATCTTGTTAAACCTTAATTATACGACCACCCTTGGGATCCTTGAGAACTGGTTTTCTAATTGAGGTGATCCTAATATTTTAGTTATAATATGCTCATTTTTTGTTCATTTGTTTACCTAACCAATCATGAAAATTATATTTCCTATAGTTAAAACATCAATAACAAAGAATGAACTCATAATGTATTAATCCATATTTGTTGAAGAAAGATGTTTGTTTATCATAAAATTAAAACAACTTCCAGTTTTTTAACAATTGGACTATTTTACAGGTTATGACTGTAAGTAATATGATAAAAAACATATTTGCAAATGATTAAACATTGCAATGGTACTGATTAAAGATGTTTTAGCCAATGTAACACAAATACTGGTTAACGCCAATTCAAACATTTAAGGTGGTCTTATTTTTATTTAGATTGAGGTTTTACTGAAGCTCCTTAAAAATAACAAATATACTTGGGACACTGGATACGATTTTATTTGTTTACAGTAATGACGAAATTATGGTAAACAAGAACTCTTAAATATTCAATCATTTTGATAAAATTATTTATAAAAGCACATTTTCTCTATCTTGGTTTAAATACAGTTTCAGGAATGACAAATTGATTGCCTAATGGAAGTCTTGAAGACAATTACAATACAATCAAGCATTGCCTGATTTACGAGAATTTGTCCTTGAGAATAGAGTCGGGCCTAAAATTTACATGTATTAGCATTTAAATGACATATATTCTTTGTAAGGCTGAATTGAATATACGAGTTCACATAATTACTTGCGCTGTAACGAAGAAATTTCAATATGAAAACAGTACACAAAATATTTTATCGGGCAAGCTACTAATTGAACGTTTTAATGAACAGACTGGAGGTTGCCTTAGTGCACAGCTAAGCGAGCTAAACGCATATATTCTAATAGAAATGATTGTTGGCATTAACCAACATTGACTTTAATATTCTAAATGACTAAATTGACAATATAAGCATCGAAAATGCACTCATACATTTGCAAAAACTCATTTAAGATTGATGGCAAATTATAACGCCATGGGATCGCTTTAAAAAATTTGAATTCTTCTTAGCGTTGTATGATATATATTTCAGCTTCTTGAGAACGCAGCTTTAAAGGCGTACATTGACACGTTATTGTTTTAGAAAGGTTAAATTGAAACTACAATTCAATTCAATTTAGTGTGAAGTATAAGGTCACCAGCCCACACACAAATTGTTACAATAGATATTATATACAGTGTAGTAAGGTCATTGTAAAATATGCAATATATATGTCAGGTTCCAAAACTGGAGACATTACATAGTAAATACAACATGTTCGTAGAATGGTATCAACTTAACCCTATATGTTAATATATACAATCATGCAAATATTGACGTTATTTATTGGAACATGACTTTTTGAACAATGGTGTTTTTCAAGTAACACTTAGGAATGTAGTGTGATCTTCAAATAGAATATAGAGGATATCACATAACAAAATGATATTCATCCTCAACACAACCTTTACATTATATACTTGTTCTAAATTATCTGGGAACACCAGACTATTACTATTACTACATGTAATATTGCTACTGTTGACGAGATATAATTGCTTAAGGGAGAGGGCAGCTTTGAAAGGTTGCATTATTCTACACGAGCATCAATAGTTCAGAAGGTACTTGTCACGTATTCCAATCGTATCAAGAATAACGATTGGTGAATACTCATTAACTGTATATGATAAATATCTAAATGAGTTAAACCAACATCTAAAGACCGTCATCATAATTTATTTTAATCACAAATGTAAGAAATATTCCTTGATAAAAACAATTCATGATGAATGCTTTAGAAAATGTTCCCGAAAAAGTCAAAGAGCTTTACAAATTCACTTAACAATTTAATTTGTAGCACATAATAATCAGTTTGTTTTCATCTAAACTCGTGTGTATGCTCCACGCACTAGTTACCCTTCCTAGTATAAACGGTCCGTTGAAGAATACTTCTATTTTATTACGGTCGTCTTTCTTATTTACAAATGTTGATGAACCTGACGAAGCCGAACCATCTGTACATTTGTAGTTCTTTCAATGAGGTTCATGTTGGATTTCAATGCTCATGAGCATTCCACATTGACATCAAAATTACAGGTGTGTTCACTTTAAAAGTATTCATGAATACAGTACATACAATTGTACAATACCTAGCATTGTTAACGAGATCGAATAGAGTTTCAGGCGAACATAGCAAAGAAAAGTCGATAAAATGAACACTTTTAGTTGCTACATCCGTGGTTTCGACAGACATCAATGCACATTATGTTATGCAGAACGTCATTGCTGCAAATTTAAACGACACTGTACGGTCCATTAGATGTGTTTATGGATTATTTGACTATTTTTAAATAAGGGTTTTCTCCTTTAATTGATACAAAATACAAAATATGCGTCGCTTTACATCAAGACGTTGTCCTCGGAACGCAGCCACTATCAGCATGGTCACTACTCATTTCCGTACAAAGAACATATGAATTAAACTTTATGTCTTGCATACATTTACATTGACCACAATATGTCTCTCTTTTCACAAACGTAGGCGACGTCTCCGGAAGCTTCCCACTGGCATTGCGGAAGCTGTAGACTATGTGTCAAAGTAATTATCTGCAACAGAAAAAGACGCATATGAAACGGAAATATTTATATCTCTGACTCGTATTCTTATCATTATAATGACTGGTGACATAGATTTGTTCTGTGGCTGAAATGAATCAAAATGTATAGCTTCAACATGTGGACACTTTAAATTAATGCGAACTCGATGAAAGGATGTGAAAGGTTGGACTTATAGTTTACTGACATAATACAATTAATATACAAAAAAGGTCAATTACTAAACGACAAATATAATATTTTTAAGGGACATTTATTACCATACCAATGCATCCAGCAAAAGTCATTTGCTCGTTATCATAATCTCCTGGCATCAAATTTACATAATATACGTATGATACTTTTTACGAATTACTAGTCATGTCTCCTCTATTAGACTTATTGTGTTCCACACGTGTAACGGAAATAAAATGTAACATGTCAGTATTTATCAAATTGACCTAATTTAACAACCGCTAGATACTTAGCATATCAATCATTCAGACTTATTTAACAATAATTGTAGTATAGATGTTCAGATCGACATAAACACGAAGAATCATTCTTTTTATCAGCCTAATTAAACCCATGGTAATATAACCAGAACATGTTACGGACTGCGAAAGAATGTTATACAATTTCGAACAAAAATTGTTAGTAGGATAATTTCCAAATACTACAAGACAACAGGAAAGTGGAAACTGTATCAAGAGATGTAGGATGTGTACGTCGTGGTAGGAACTAGATACGCTCAAGAATCATTATTGGAGACATGAATCACAGAGAACCAATCGTTAGGATGAGACATATTAAATTGCTCCTGGGAACGCAACATGCACAAGACAAAGTCAACTTCGGGGAGAGAGAATTTGACAGCCTGGCAGGCAGTAGAACGAAGGTGCAAAATTGCAAGTACACAATTCAACAATTCTATTTAGGTATTTTAACCAAACTCAATATTATTTTTGCATTACTGTTGTACTATTTGTGGATGTTTAAATACGATGCAGTACATAAAACTTGAACCAATGCGTTGCTTGTAACTGTAAGTGCGTTTGTTATTTACTTTGACCCAATGGCCATTTGTTTAATGTTTACAATAGTTCCTCTACCGATTAATATGTACTGTCGGAAGACAAGGACGACAGCATCCAAGTAACAAAAGATAGAAACAGCAGACCAAGGTATCTTTAGTTCCCATAACTGGGTCTTCCTACTCGAAATAAGATAATTAGATAAGATGACCTCAGCAATACAACAATACCTAATGAAACACTGCCACCATGTTTTCCTTTATTATTTTCTCAACAAACGAATCGGAGGGGAGAGCAACTGTATCAAACACTAACAGTATTTTCCGCCTTCTACTTCACTCTCAAGGGATTGTTTTGAACTCGGTAAACATTTGTATCTTTTCATAATATACAGTCTGATTGATTTCCTTAATGGGTGCAGTTGTCTGTCTGAAATGCAAATTGTCATTTAAGTATTCTCCAAAACTGTTTATGTCCCAAACGAACAACTAAGCCGTGTTCTTTGTCTGCACATCGTGTATAAAGTATTGCTATACTCTTTTACAGTAATTATAGAGACATAACTGGAAAATGTGAAAAGCCGACATATATCACCATTTTAAGACTCAAGTCAATGTCATAAAAACAGCAAAGCCACTGCTTCGAAACTTTATTACATTTTCCTACAAATTGCTTAGTAATACTTGCTAATTGAATCAGTACCTAAACTGTAAATGTGATTAGATATTGTATTTTCCGTATTAGATAACTTCATATATACGGTTATCTTGATCAACGAAGTCCTTTATTGCTCATTTATTATTCAACATTCGCTAAATATTTATGAAGACTGTTGGTTTAATGATCATGAGTCATCAATCGTAACTCTTATCAATTTGCTAGATGCTGTTGAAAGAGAAAGGAAGAGTACTAAGGGTATTGAACAAAAAAGGAACTGGAACGGCGATCAGAAAAATAAAGTAAATGGTATAAAAGTAAACAGAATAGTTGATTGGAACGACACAGCTTGTATGGGTCTAAAATAAATTACAACGCTGAAGAATGTGGAACATTACCGAAGTATCAAACAGACAAACATTAAGAAATAACTCGGCCTCACAACACATTGAAAGCATTGGGCTTGTCAGCTTTCCTGGAATTTGCACAGATAAGGAGTTACGAAGCATAACGCTAAAATTGTTTATTTGAATCGAAATAATATACACAGCATAATCGTTCATATAAACTGGAAACGGCTTTATAACGAAAATAACAAACATTCATCTAGTGTTCGATTTAAATAAACAAATTACATTATTCGCAATTACAATCTGACGGTTGCAATGATAAGTCCTTAACAAGTGAATATATACTCTCTTAAGTGTCTATACGAAAGCATTTAGACTTCGTCATCTTTAAGTGGATTCTGGGACAGGCCTGATCGCATAATGGAAGCTAACTAAGTCTATAATATTTTACGAGGTTAAGTCGGTAATGTCTTCTACTCAGTAGTTGTAATCTTCAGCACGCACATTTGCTTTAAATACTTGACTTTGACGGAACCGATGTCACAGTACATGATCGTTTGTCTCCTTTTAGAAGCAATTTAATAGATTGACAAATGCCTTAGATGATATCGCTTACTCTAACTGGAAGGGACATTAAGTTGTGGAACGTCACATACACAAGACAATGCATACCCTCACTGTCCCCCGGGAAAATAGAAACATTTTTAACGGCGATAACATAACAGAATATTCAAGGCATGGATACATTCAGAAAAGTATTGAGTATATAGAATGCTGTGTCCTTTTATTCATGTTTGTAAAGACACTGACAATATTATTTAAAAAAGAACTCGTTTACAGTTTTCATTATCTAAATATCTAACAATATTACAGTATGTGTCAACTGTCTATTTCACGTATAGTCACCATGCATAGCCGTAGTGCTTAATTCTTTGGTCAAATAAAGGAGCCCCGATCTCAGTTCCCTAGTCATCGTTTCTTCTATGCTTTCCCTATAATGAATTGTCAATGTAAAGAAGATAGAAAGAATGAAGTTGTCACAAACTCAGCTTTCAGCTTAACTTTACAACCTTTCGAGGGAAACATTTTCTCCCGCCAAATATTCGGGGACCGAATTAACAACAGCTTTTTTGGTATTGTTTGTGCTACTCTATGGAGAGCAAATCAGTTACTTTCACCTGCATATTTCTATCTTACATATATTGCATTTTTGTGAATTGGTGTTTTATTTTAGAATGATGTGTTCTATTTTCTATAATTAAGGGATTTGTTCTTTGTGCCCGTACATGACATTAAAAATTCGGATGACCACCCATTGTACTCATTACATCTTGGAGTTTCGACGTATATAATCATTGACGTGTTTTCAAAAATGGAATGTTCAGATCTGAAAATAAAACCAACAGGTCAAAATAGTTCATAATAGACATATATGTAGAGGTGTGTTCGTAAATTGTTAGAACTGGAAACTTACCAAGTACTCAATCAGGTTAATTAAATCACGGACCTATATACCATGGTATATAGGTCCGTGATTAAATGTAGAATAGCGCTACGAACCGACCGTTGACTGTATGTAAACCTCGATAAGGGGAATTTAGTCGGGCAGGTTAGAGGGTATACATCGTATATTTCAAAATCGTTCCAAATCCATAAATAAAGAAAGTCAACACCATGATCTTCTTATAAGTGTTTATTGATTGAACTATGACGTATTTGGTGAAGAAAATAAAGTGTATATTTGTTAGTGGCTATTGTTAAAATTACCATCGAAATAAAGTTTGTCTGCGATGTAAATTATTATTACGTTACAAAATAACGATACATGGTAATATAATTGTAAAGTTCCGAATGCACCTCAAATTTAATCAAATGGAGAGAGAAATTGCAACTTCCTAACAAATAAAACACTAATGACTGTTAACCCTTGACATTGCGTCATTTTCGTTTCTGCATTTATAAAGATTGGTATAATAAAAATATCAAAACCGCAAAATAATTGGATTCACCTTTCGCTTATTGTCTAATTCAAAATAAGTGGTATTGTACCCTCCCAGAAAACATTTAGTGGCTGACTTGAAGAAGATAATGTTTACAACACTTTGACATCGATCAGGAAAGTGCCATGGCAAGTGAAAAAGTAAACGCATTGACTATTTACAAACCAGGGACGTTTAAAGGAACTTAATATCGACCGCACATTCAGATTTGTCAGTGGGTGATCAACCTAATCACTTTATTCTTGCGTGCTAGGAACAAAACAGTCGATTCTTTTAAAATGGTAAAATGTGTTTAATCAATGGTTGCCACGCAGAAATCGCATACCGTACTTTTGATTTAGTATTATTTCTGGAAAACAGATTGCGTCAATAATGCGATTAGTTCTTCACTCGATAGTTCAGTATATAATTATGTAACACCAGATGCCAATATTTTTCTATTTTGGATTTCTCCGTACTTTAGGCAACGTTCCCTTTGAATAATTGATGTAGTGAAACGCTGATTCCATCGAAATTTAAAAAAACCTATATTGATAATGCAGACTTCATTAAACCTTACCAGGTATAATATTTATACACACGCTACCAAAATCAGTTTGCTGTAGATTCACATGCTCAATCTATGGCATGAACGGTGAATTCAATCCGAGTTTTCATCACGCCTTGTGAAGTAGGAATTCGAAAAGTGGAAAGATGCAGAGCTAAGTATGTCTCATTGCAAATCATGCCTTCCCTAGACAGATCCAAAGATAAGAAATTGGAAGAAGCAGGTAGGGACGTAGGTATAAAACATAAATATACCAGGAGGTGCACGGTTAGGGTGGGGGTCAGAAACATAAGACCAACATGATTAGGACACGCACGTTAAGCAATGTCAAGAGTTCGATATAGTAAAATGGGGATGACTCGTGCAAGAAGGAGTATGTCAACAGGAAACCTGACGTCTCTAACCCAATACAATATTGAGACGTCCGTTTTCGTCCAGAAGTTATCTTTGTCATTACCTTTTGTTGCGTAGTACTGTGTTGTTCCATATTGTTTTAGTTCGTTGTGGCAGTGGTGTTGCTTAATTTCTGTGTTCTAATCATGTTGGTCTTGCATTTCTGACCTCCTTACCGTTCGATTTAGTATTATATCTATGAAACAAAATTGAATGTAAAATAAATTTAAAAACATGAAAGGTATGAATAAAACCAAAAAGAAGTATGAAGGAGAACAGAGTACTGCACAAAATAAACACGAGATGACAAAACAGCGTCATAGCCCTAGAACTTCCAGCACCACCATCGGAGGCTCTACCAAACCATTCGATTCCTCAAAACCGATTCTGACAGTGATATAACCGCGGAATTCCACCATTTAACATACGACAAACATCCAACAAAGTACAAAGTGCATAATGATGAAGATAGGTAACATCTTCGATTACGAAAACATATACTCGCTATAATGCAATTTGTTACGATAATCAATGCATACAGACACTCGGAAGATATGTTAACCATTTAATTTGAAAGTCTGCAATTGCTATTGCTACTGCTATTTTTGCCAAGTCATGATTGTGACTGCTGGTACTATTAGAACTAGTCAGTAATATATTTACATTGTAAGTAGTGCTAGTGTAACATGTCCTGTAAAATTACTATAAAAAAGCCATGGAAGTCATAACAAATGCGTTACATCTAACAGTAATGGTACGTTTCGGTAATGGACCTCTAAATCACATACAAGGTAAACAACCATAAATGTACATAACCATCTACTACAATGTATGAAAATCCAAGGCATCCTTCAATCATTAGTTAGGCGCATAATCGAGCCCATGAGCAGTACCACCGAGCTACCATAAGCCAGTTGGAAAACTTCACATACGACAATGGGATGCGAAATCGCAGCGGTGAGGGCAATCGCTTTGAAGCCAATGACAATAACCACTCGACTATGGAGGCCCGATAGATGATATGCTTGAGTGAAAAATAATAAAACCATTAAGGGTAGTATGTCAGCATTGTACATTCCTCCGATAACCCAGAGTTTTTTTTGTTATTTCAATTGGTTGATTGAGTGCAGTAGTGTATGACTTTGGGAGCGCCCTTCATTCACGTATAATTCCCCGATTGAGGCCTGTGCCACTGACCGTTCCAAACCGGTACCGCTTTTGCAATCAAATTTACGTGAATATCCCTTTGTATTTTGTAACTGTTTACTTGTGTGGATATATGTTTCCTTTTTGGGTGGTTTGTGATTTATACTTGCTTTCTGTTTGACTTCTACGTTGGTTTTTAAACTAGCTTGTGTAAAAATGTCTCAAGAAGGAAATACACAATGTGTTTTGTTTGATTTATCACACGCAATAAGATATAAGATCAGATTCGATTGACCTTTTGGAAGGAATTTGTCTGAAAGGGCTATTTAGAAAATCTTAATTCGTTTGTCTAGAAGGTATATACTTTACTTATGAAAACGCGAGCCAGACAGACTGATCGTTAGTTACAACTACAATTTGACAGAAATAAATCCCATATCAATTTAGGACCAATGATATATATCGTTAAATAACCATATCTGTCTTTTTGTTGTGCCATACTGCGATATGAGTGCGTAACAGAAAATGGACAGATGTAATGTGGAATCTGCTGTGTAACGATAACAATTGCATTAGAAATTAACGATAATGGATGCTTTTAAACAAGTAGTAATGTATGAGAGAACAAACTTAATGTCGTACGTGTAGAAATGTTAAATATATTAAAATCTAGTCCTGGACATTTCATTTTGAATACTTAACCTATCATTATAGACCTACATCTAGAAATACTGCGCATTCTGTACGAATTGTACGCGGAAATGGTAAATTATTTAGTGACTAACCTTTCTTCCAATTGTAGACATATTTTAAATGTATGTGCTTGATACAAATACATCAGTTCTGCATGTTTTGTATTTACGTCTTGTTTTATAATACCTGAACCATAACTAAACGTTATGGCTAGTCTCCGTTAGTAACCAGTATCTAGCGATGTGTTCATTTTGTGAGTTTCTGTGTCCTCCAATAGTGTACCAATGCGGAACTCCTTCATGCATTCTTTATGTGTGTATGGTGTCTCTGTTGTGTGTCCTGTTGCTATTGGCTTGGCTGTGCATGTTGTCACGGTTAGCTCAGTAGTAGGGTTGCGATGTGCAATATTATAACATGACATTTGGCAACAAGAAAATACAGTCTTAGGCCTTCTGGATGGAATGGCAAAAACAATTATGGCAAAGACATTAATCATTTGAGCACTGCTATGGTAAGTAAGTATCTGTAAGTGACGCCATTTCAATAAAACAATATTTACTCCATATGGTCACTTTGCTTTCATGGTTATGTCACATGTAACGTGTTATTGAAATGATGTCACTTAAAGAAGAAAAGAAGAGGTTATGAGTTATGAGTTTTTTAAACCTATTTATATTGCATACATTGGTTATTGGGACAAAAAAGCAAATATCAAATTTATTTATGAAATATGTATTTGTTGCCTATTTGTTACTATGACAATGCATGTGTCTGGAAGTTTCTGCATGCATTCGTCATTCACTTTTGAAACTGTTCAATCAGCGAGTAATAACACAAGTAGGAACCCACCTCTATAATCGCATGTTATTGTCTATCAAACGTAGACGTAGCCATGAGGTTGTATTGATTGACCATTAATCACCTCCTCTCATTCATGGGGGAAACGATTCAAATACCTCAAGATCATATCTTGATATCATAGAATATATGATCAAAGAATAGGCAACACGTTTAGTAGATGGTACGTTTTATTGCGGTACCTAGGACGACATTTATGCATAATAAACCGAAAATATGACTCCCTTTAGGATAGTTCGGTGTCTAGTAAATATAGATATGATGGGACCTGCAGACATACTTTCAATAATCATGTTAATTTTTGTGGCGGTTGTTTGCCGTAATTCATTTGACAGTCGAAATGCTGTTTTACTGATATGACGCAAATGATATAATTCATTTACTATTGATGGTATAACATACGGGCACGGAATCAAGTCAGAGTCAGATAGGACGAGTGGAAAGGATTTATGTAGTTCATAATTGTATCATTATTGTCTTGTATCAACAGTACTGTGTTTGTTTTGAATGAACATTTAATACTTTTTGGCACACAAACAAACGCGTGCGTGCGTGTAGGTGCGTGCGTGCGTACGTGCGTGTGTGCGTGCGTGCGTGCGTATGCGATCAGGTGTGAATATGTATACACTGATATCAGAATACAAAATATAGGAGGCTATGTGCCAGTGGGTATAACCATTCCCCTTGCCTGGGAGTTTTGTAAACACCATGTTTTTGAAATCGGAGCATTGTATCATTGACCACCATCTGTAGTGTACGTCGGTTTCGGTACAAGTCAGTATCAGATAACGTGTCGCCTAACGATATCCTCAGTTCAGAGACAAGAGATTATTATACCAGATATGTACAGTTCGTGTCTTCTAGTGTACATACTAATTTAAAGTACTCCCTATGAGCACGTGCGTCATTAGAGGCGAAGTAATGAGAGTGTATATATCGAACACCCTTGCTCTTGCCAGCATGATTAAATCAAAATACGCAGGCAGTATTGTATTCAGCGTGGAGTTTAATACTACAATGTATTTGGCAGCGACCGTTGCTAACCATACCCTCCGGAAGCCAATTCCTAATATAATTACATGTATCTGTTTAATTAACTCTCTAAGGGCAATTGGCGTAAGGTCTCCATGATAAATCTAATACATAAATCAGGATTCCTCCCATTGGGATGAGAATATCCAGACCATGGTTTCACCAAGGCTTGATTTATTATGTATACGCTATGTGGTCGAACGTATAACAAATGTACATATAACGAGTAAAGTCCGCCTGTCTAAGCCAATAAGACAAGAAACTTGGTTAAACTGACCGGTCGACAAGATAATGAATTATTGCTTTTTGCTTGGATATTGATATTGAATATTCTACAGTTTGATGGGACAAGGACATTAGTGCGTGAATAACTACATTTTTGGTATACTTTAATATGGGAATATTCTGGATAATGATGGTATTATATATACATTATTATAGAATATATATCGAAAACAAATTCCCTTATTGAGACTTTAAATAAGGCAACGTCCTCAACTTACAATAACGTATCTGATGCATGTACATGAATATACACTGACAATAGAGACTCAATGGCCCTCACTAAACCACGACATATCGAATAAAGCCAACCAATTATCTTGGTAATGCTTTTATTACTACTTCCGTACCCACTATTTCCCTTGAATTGTCTGACAAGACACAGAAAATAAATGAAATCTAGATAAAATCTTATCAGCTACATTAAAGGCTAATTTATGGATGAGAGCGGAACTGTAAGTCCATTGCCCATTCCTACATTATTGTGAATAGGTCATTAGTCTGGTAGGATTCTTTCCCCCTGACTATGTCTATACCTAATCGAAAACCACTGAACGAAAAGCTTAAGTCGACCTAACAACGTCTGATAGCAACAATGAAATTATTTATTCCAATCTGTTTTCTATCCACATTGGACGTTTCATTCCCTATGCGTTGCATATACATGTACACGTGTTTATTGGGCAACAGTTCTATTTCACATATTGTCTAATAGGCTACTGGATTCATCCTTTGCTCATTGAGATCGCTGTAAGCTTTTTGTCAATAAATTATCCAAAATGGTCGATGAAATGTGTAAAAACCACGTTCGTCGTTTCAGATTTCTATGTTATAATGAAGTAACTCATCGCAGCGGTTATCTTCCCATGCAGTGCAGCAATAACCACTGCCTTCACAAAAGTCACGTGATGATGGTTGGTTGGACAAAATGGCGGATACTCCGAAGAAGAAACTTTCAGACACTTAATATTTATATGGTGAACAAAACACGATTACATCTTTGCCTGATTACAAATGTTGTAAACATTGTATTCGCTTTTCCTTTGGAACCAGGGAAGAGTTGAAATCATTTATAACTTTGGCTGCAGCAGATTCTAAGTCGGCCATACGTGTTTACACTGAACCGGTATGTTGTAAAAAGATGTTAGCATTTACTATTAAATATTTTTTAGATCTTTTTTTTTTTACTTTTCCTACCACCAAACCTCTTATGTTTTAAATTAAGATATGTGACTATAAAATTGTTAAACTAAAATTGAATAAATGAAAATCTCCGATGACTATAAGGGGAGATCACTTCGGATGAGATTGATAAAGTAGTGAAAAATTGCAAATTGGCGGGTTAGCTGTTTTGACCGGTACATTAGTTTGTGAGGTCGCACTATTTGAATCCCAAACTATGATTTAAAATGATGTAGTGTTTAGTAGGCAAAACAATAAAACAAAACGTTGACTAACTGCTGCAAATCATAGAAATTGAAAACGTCAGATTAAGAGGCTTGATCGTAACATGGGAACTGCTTGACCCCATGACCTCTGCACAGACAAGGTGATTTGATTACATACATTTTCTTTAGTTTCTGTGTAGAAACGATATGTATCGTGTCTTACTGTATATTGAAGAGTATTTTGAAATCAAATTTAGAACATCGCTATCATCTCACTTACTCACTGGGACAGGATTAAAATGATTAATTAGGTCACCTACGCACGATACTTAAATAGATTTGCTTAACTCTATTCGTCCTTCAAATGCAATAAACAACGGCGGCGGTCATATCAATCTTAATTAGCTATGTTATCGCCTCATAAGGATACGTTTTTGTAGTTGATGTTATTGATGATATCAGTCAGGTAGCGTTGGGAAACTTGATCAAGTACTGTTCACCTATAATTTTTCGCGAATGCATTTTTTTACGTTTTTCAAAACGCCCATATTTGTGCTGCTATGTGGATATTAAAACATATACATTTTTGCGGTTATTTAATTTCACTGAAATTAACCAAACACGAAAACCGGTACCGTAAAAAGTGTGCATTTATTTCAGTGTTAACTATATATTGAAGATTATTCATAAACAAAGTTTTCGATATGTGCGTAAGTCACTTCATTTTATCAGATTTCCTGGATTAAGAATTAGTACTAACTTGTTCTTCCGTAAACAACTGATAACTTTATCTAATGAACCCTATTGCAAGGCTGAATTCATCGGATATGTATGTATAATATTCTTATACAGACAATGAATGACATTGACTGACATTAATTCGACAAGACGAAACATGTTCGTGTAGATAACATATGGCAAATACTCAGAGACTTTAATAAAAGCATTTCATCTACATATCACACACTTGCTATAAAGCCAGTTGATTCTTTTGTATACGTTTCATCAACATTTTGTTAGTGATAATGACATCGAAAACATTATGATTCCAAGATTATTTGAGATGTGTTAGAAGTTTACAAAACACATTCAAAAAATGCCTCCTGTTTGAAGAATCTGAGAGCTGGTCTTATCATTGAGGTGGTATTAATATTGAAGCTGGATATAGAACAAAATAGGTAAAACGGACTTGACAATTGTGTTCTTAATTTTGAGGTGGTTTTATTACAGAGGTGGGCTTTATGTGAGGTTTTACTGTAAATCGATACCAGATATTCATTTCGGATGATTCCGTAGTGTTCGGAATAAATATAGTCGAACAAACGACGTCCGACTGTATATGAATTTGTTTTTCATTTTTATCTCATCAGAATGTGACTATATATTTTATAGTAAAAGCTTACAGCTCAACCTGTTCTATCTTTAATGTGTTACAGTGATGTTTGAAGAAAAAGAAATAGAGAAAAAGATGCGAGGAAGTGAGATGGAGAGAAGATGAAGAGGAGAAAGATTTGTACTGAAAGGGAAGGTTGAGACAGAACGTAAGAGATAAAGAAAATGTTATGGAGATGATAGAATCTGGAAAGGAAATACAAATATTGTACAGCAATGTGATTATACATCAACTAGGACATAACATTCAGTGCAGCGTTAAGCAATAAATTGAGAATAAGTGACGAAAATGCTAGCCACTGTAATCGTGAACATACACTGAAAGTACCGTTTAGCGTACGCGTGTTTAAGTGTGCGACATGTTATCATTTTCAAGTTTCAATGTGTATTTAATTTAGATTCATCATTTTGTATTGTATTTATACACACAATTATCATATTTGCGCAAACTTACAAATAATAACTTCAAGTACATTCAAACAAAAGGGTTGGGCCAAAAGTGTTAACAACATTATCTAGGGACCTCCCCTAGTGTGCGTCTCGCGTAATGTCTTATGGAACAACCATACTTAAGTTATATTCTAGTGAAATACACGATCATAGCGTGTCTTATAAAATCCCTATAAATTTACATGTTAATGTTGATTAGTCTTGCCTCATCTAAACATCGTATCATTATACATCTAGTACAGTAGTGTATTTGTCAATTAAGCTCTGTTAATTGCATGTTATCAGCAGTTTTGTATTGTTATTATAACCTATTATGTATATATAGTGCTGTTAGATTAACCGCGAACATGTATATGCACTTTCAGGACCGATCCTTCCAATTTAGGTAAGGAAATGCTCTCGTGCGTAAAGCTATAACTGTTGTTATGTTTACTTTTCTATCAAAACACAACCACGGCTTTTCTCCGTCAAACTCACGGACAAACACGTTTCAATACACCTGTTAGGAAATGTATTGGTCTAGGTAATATATTCATACGTTCGCGGTAAATAAAATCGCACTATACTATAATTATAGATCCTGTATGTATTTACGTGTGATTAGTCTAGTGATTTTCTGGGGACTGTTTTGGAAGGCATTGTCTTGTCGTGGCCTTTGTATTAGGTTGATCTAAGTCAATTTTTACATTTTTTGAGAGAATTTGTTCTCTAGATTTGTCTCACAGTGCTCAATCTCCCAGTAAAAATTATCATATGCAAAGAGGTCACTAATAACAGTGACATCGCGGGTCACACTGTGAGGTATATCCATGCAGTGAAACAAACGCTGCTGTGAGACATGACAGTTGTGCGGGAGATAGCTTACACTAATAGTAAGTTTTGGAACTTATATTGGAACATCCAATTAAAATGTAATATATTGTCACGTGATCTACGCGGAACTGACTACTGTAGTGAGACAACTCCTTCCAGTATAACATTAGAGAGCGTTATGTCCACATTAACTTTAAATTTCAAATTGGACACAGCCATGTACTAAAACAATGAAACAAAAAATATATATCAATAAGAGCTAACATCTTAACCTAATAATGAACAAAAATGATACTGATTTTACTTGTTTTAGGTATCTCCAAGCAACAGTTCATAATTGTGGTGCAATGAACTGGAATGTACAACGTGTAGTTCCATATCCTAAATATAGCATACGTAACATAACACCTCGTCTTTAAATTGGCCAAAATTTGTCAAATATTAAAAGAGCGAAACGACGGCATTCTGAACTTTCATGTCAATTTTCTCAAAAAAGTTGTTTTGGCAGTTAGTTCAACCTAATATTAAGGCGACGTTGTGTATGTGGCGTTCCTTGTAACATCTTTCTTTTATTAACCTTAAACGTATTATATTAATAAACAGTTTATAAAAAACAATATGTCTTGGTGTTTCTGATTTACTACCTCAGTAGCGAAATATAAACCGATACAAATTGTTATTTAAAGTTTGTATTATAATTATGTATTATCACAACTCATATAAAACTCAGAACATTGATTAAAAATAAATTGCGTTCAAACGTGAAGTAGAATTAGTTAACACCGTTCCCACATTACATAAGTACTATACAAGTATTCGTACATTGTAGACAATATAATATGTAAGAAACAGGAACAGAACAGAGGGTTTTATCAGGATTATAAACCACCGCTCACTTAAAGACATATCCGGGAGAAGTTTGTTGTTTTCTTTTACAATGCAAAGATTTTACTGAACTTAATAGAGTCACAAAGACCAATACAAATAATTATATTATTATGTTTAATTGAAGGATTTCATTATATTTTTGCAGTTTTCCTAATACTTTCTTTTTTCATATAGTTTATTATTTAAAAAAGACAGGTCATTGATATTTTAAAATTCTACATTTGAAATTATAAAATGATCATCAATAAATATCTAAAACTTACACCTTTTTAACACGTAAAAATGTAAAACGATAATGGGTTACCAAGTGTGTTGTGGGTAATTTTTTTACAACTTTCAATTTCCATATATATTACATTTCAAACACAACAAATCAATCTTTATCTTAAAATCATGCAAGGTGATCTTTTATTTCTATTTCATATTTCCCGTCAGACACTGACTCTTATACAGTAAACCAAGTAGTGAGAAAATATCTGCGATAGAAAAAATATACAATGTAGTAAAATTGTATCGATTTTGCTATATAGTCAAATGAAATATACACGTTTTAATCATCATTATCATAAAATTGCCTTATTGTTAGACGCGCCCTTAACAGGGAAGATAAAAGGGTATGAGGCGCTAATTACCGGCAACACGTGGACATATGTAACAAAAGAGGGCGTGTTGGCTTCATGGTTTCTGCAACAAAGCCTTATTAAAAAATCCGACTATGCAGTTTCACTCAGGAAAGTATTATACTTTACGAGCATTTAAGCTGATATGCATGAGAAACCAGTTTCTTGACATGGAATCTTTCAAACGTACGTGATATGGCGCACGCAAGAATGAAACAAAGTATGGTCACCGTGTAAAATGCGCACAGTGTGTGGTAAAAAGAAAATGGAACCTAATGTTGGTTAATGAATTGCAAAATTTAGTAGCATTGCAAGAATCTATTGAGAGTTCCCGAGGTCAGTCTGCAAAATTCGATGAGCGGCTATTGTTGAAACAGATTCTGAAATAAAAGGAACAAATGGTACTTCAGAACACTGAAATCATGTTAAGGTCCCAAAACACACGCACCGATTGTCTTAACGATGTATTATTGCGCGTTGTTAAAACAAATTATTATTGTAGAATACTTGATGAAGAAGGGGACCTTTATACTCCGTTAGCTTTAGTTATATCTTTGTCAAAGTTGACAAGCTAACGTACAACGTAGATGTATATGTACCGATTGGTCAACTTGATTGTAAGTACATACGTTCAAGTATGAGTGTGGTAACAACCCGATGCCTCAATATGGCTTTTAATTGACCTTTCTGCAGACGCTTCGTAGCCACGCCCCCCTTAGTAACAGGTTCTCGCTGTAACCACGTTAGACAAGCCAAGTCCAATATGGCGTCGAACAAAGAACAATAACGGGCTGATGTAGATACTATTCCATCGGATTTTTCTTTATTATATGATATTTCGACTTTAAACCGTATCTTGACAAAATAAATATTACCTATAGATTTGCTTTGAATTGATAAAGAGTGTCAAGCCTTAGACTGGAAATTGAAACGGGAAGATGAAATAGCCCTTAAATGCTATACCATGATCAGAAAGAAACTACAAATGTATGTAATGTTTTAGAAGACGAATTTCATATTATATTAGAATGTCCTTTATATCAAATACATTTCGAACCAATTATTATGCAATGCATTTACATGAGATCATTATTATTCCATGTTAGTCCATGTTTGCAGTTTAGTGCGGGTTTACAGGGGAAGTATTTCCCCCAAAAAACATGAAACGTTATCTGTAATGTCCGTCCCCTTATGTATAATTTTATTTAGTGTGAATGAAAGTCATTTTAGTCATCAAGTTTAGGTATAGTTGTGTTTGTATACATAAATCACCCTTATTTTGTGTGCAGATGGACTTTACAAAAAGGGATGGACATTAGAATATCAGGATTATTTCTCAAATCTTCAAATCCTGCAACATACATTTCTATAAATTCCAGAAATCATACTTTAAAGATACTATGATAAAAATAGAAACAGAGGCAGACACAAGACCTGTATAGGTTGGACAAATTATATAATGCTATGCAATAAACAATAATGTCGCCTGTGTGCACCATCTAGATATTAATCTTATCCAGCCCCATCAGCATTTCACAGTCTGGCCCAGTGGGAGTCCAATATGCATCCAATCAGTTTTTGATGTCACCATCCGACACATATATACAGCAACGTTGAGAAATGTAAATTATTTTTTATAGCCTTTCACTAAATGACCATATATAAAAAATAAATGATCAGGCGTGTGTTGAATGTTAGAAAATAGGTTTATTTATTTAACAAAATCAACATACTCGTAGGTGTGATATTTAGGATTTTAAACTAGATATATTACTAATTTCTATACTTACATAAATTGTAAGCCCCCAATGCAATTGAAATACATGTAATGAAGAAATAATAACTTTTCTGACATATAAATTACTTTCGAAAGAAATACTCGACAGTGAGTAACCAATACCGGTATATCACATGTATGTTTATAGCAATACATGTTTCAGTCGCATTAATTGCAATAATTATTGATTTTATAATTGATTCTGGTCATGTTTAGTTATACAAACTCAGGCTTATTACAAATTTATAAAATTATGTCCGTCCTAAGCAAAACAATTAAAGTCCAAATACTTGAATGCTGACATAGGTCATTTATTTTAGTTTAGACAAATCAAATTATGTTCCCTCAACATGCAGATATAACATAGTTAATTCGAAATATTTTCACATAAAAAAATTGATTGGTTGGAATAACATAATATAGCAACATTTTAGCTAAAAGTATAAATTGTATAAGATTATTTATCTCTTGGATAATTATGTGAAATAAATACATTTTAAGTTGTAAATTGGTGTTTCTTCATGTTTTAAGGCCAGACTTTTCATTAACTTGTAATGTTTGTCCCCTCCCAGTCAAACTGATATTTAAAGGTAAAAGTAACACATACCAAACTAAAAGTTATCTTTTTATAAATGGGGCATATCTGTTTGCGTTAATTTTAGACGGATTTAACTCGTGATGCGGTCTGTCGCACAACTTAATCCACTGCATGCATTTGTCTTAGGTTTTGGAAAAGGTAAGAATTTCACGCCACCTATCAGTCTGGACATCTATTGTTACTATCACACAGCCCGAAGCTACACCTTTTCACCATTGTCTTAGATCATTAATAAACACCCTGTAATTTGCTTTCCCGAACAATATCACTCTTAGACGAATTTGTTGACAACTGTAGCGGTTGTCTAACAAAATGGCGTCGATAAAACAATGCCGGAGGTGTGCTCGAATACTGCAACGCGATTGGCTTACGCGAGCTGTCAATCAATATCTGCAGAAAGGTCAATTAGAATAATCGTCGAGTAAAAGCAAGGCAACATAACCTGTTTAAAGCTAATTTAACTGTATAACATGAAAACATTTTATAATATGATTAAAACTAAAGATTGAGTAGAACTTAAACTGCTGATCCGAAGGTCAAGGGTCCATCTGTCCGTGTAGAAGATTATATCCTCAGTCTTTACAAATCTTGCACCAAGCGCCAGTAAATATCAGAAAAACCAACAGTCATTAATGACGGCTATATAAACTGTAAAATCATGTTGCGCATTCAATAAATGCTTATAATAGATAATGTACCAAGATGAATCTGCTGCCAAAAGAATAAATCTCTCAGCATTTAATAGAAGCATCGAAGATGAATTCACAACAGGGTTAGCTTAAAAATACTTCATGGAAAAATCAGCAAGTAAAACTAAAAAGTAACTTCAAAAAGCAGGGTTTAAAACTAACTCTAGTCCGTCAGTCATGTGCCTACCTACATTATTGAAGGACAACCTTGCATAGCAAGTAAAATATTCCGATGGAGCAGTTTTCAATTTAAAAAAAAACAAGAAACAAAATTTACACTAAAGATCATGTGTAAGCTATTGAAAGACAACCAGAATGAATACAGTTAATTAGGTCAATAGGATACATTGTATTTTCTATTCATCGATCAAAATACAAATCTTTGATACAATAGACCTCTCATAAAGCATTCGTGTATACGTGCAAACTACCTCTAAAAATAGCAGAATAAGATGTCGAGTGTTTCTTAATGAAGTTAAGTATCTCTGAACGTGAACCCATTGATTTCCTCGATAATATATATTTTTACTTCGCATCTTCAACTAAGATAAAGTGATGACCAAAGTTCGATTTGTGTCCAACACCACTCATTGTAGCTAATTAAAAGTCCTAGTCTACAGCAAGAATATAAACGAATGTAATCAACCAGATTTAATCAGTCAACATTCGTGTCATTATTGTTACTTTTTTATCAGGAAGATTCGATACGTCTTAACAAATGATGGGATTTAGTACTGTTAGTGACAATACATATTCTACATCAATAAGAAAATGTCATTTATATTCTTCACAATATGTTTAAATGTTAATACGTTAAGTGAACAACCGCTTAACAGTTAAAATGATCTCGAAATTGTTTTTACAGGTAGATTTAAATGTCTTAAGTAATTTTATCAGCGATTATATGTTATTGGCATCGGAAATGAAATAAAATATGTTTCTTACACTGTTTCAGTATTTAACTGAAGAACGATTGTTACCCTAGTATTCACTGAAATGATTCGATTTGGTTTACTCCCAATAAAATCACCGTTTAATAATATTTGACATTTAGTTAGAAGTACGTAACAGTATACCATGGAAGCCCTGGAGGGACATGTAAATTTAATATTTAAAATTTGAAACTTATTATTTAATTCTTAATATTAAAAATTTAGGCATGCAGGCATGTAAAATAAGCAAACTATTACAACCTATCAGACTGGTAATGTAAATTTCCAATGCAAATCAATGATCATACCAGTAGGATGGTGGTGGCCCCAAAACACTCATCTTCAAATCAAGGCTTTTAATTCAATATGTCGAGCCTGCTGGCATGAAGAGAATGCTTATTTTATAGCAGGCGCTGAGAACTGCATCAAAAAGGGTTTATACATGTATGTATAAGAAACGACATCTAAGTGTGACCTTGACCTTTGAGCATGGGTCTTGCGTGCGACACCGTCTCATGGTAGTAAACAATTGTACCAAGTTATTTTAAATTCCCCTCATGACATCTTCATGGCTTAGCATCATAGAGTCAGTAGCTTCATTTTTGCACTGAATCATTTTTTCAAACATTTATCTTAAAAACAGAAGTTAAATTAATTTATAAATAAAATGTTAAAGTTAAAATTTTAAATATTAAATTTTAAATATTAAAAGATATATTTTAAGGTAGCTCGCGGGTTTTTCGGGCCTTTTTTAAAAGGCAACGCGGACTTAAGAAATTGTGCATGACAATCCCGTGACTAATTGACTTTTGTAGAAAAATACGATGAAGAGAATTTAATTTTAAATATCAAGAATTAAATTTTAAATAATAAGTTTTAAATTTTAAATATTAATCTTAAATGTCCCTCCAGGGCTTCCATACTATACAGTATCAAAAGTAGTATTAATGATGCATATTAAGTGCACAGCCATACTAAAACAAAACAGGCAAAAAATGGAAATACAAACGTATATATAGCAGTATGTAAATATACTCAGTACTTTTAAAAACGCACACTTTTAGATTTCTCGTAATCCATCAACTTACCTCGGGATGCAAGATAAGAACTTATCATGACATTGTTTCATTTTACGCAACGATGAACGCTAAATTTTATTTCAATCAACTGGTATTTTCGTATCAAAATGAGTTTTAAAATTTACTAAAATGATACTTAAAAGACAAATCACAGGTACAAAAAATGTGCGTTTTAAATGTACTGAGTATAATTACAAACACATGGATATAAACATAACGGACAGATGGAAATAGCAGTACCGGCATAGCCCGGTCAGTAGTAACCCTACAAACGGGGCGCTTAAGCTGGTTTAAGAGAGCACCGAACCTCCACACTCATCCAACCATCACCAAATAGAACAAACACAGAACAAATCGTCAAAAAACTTCCCAAGTTAAGAGATGGCGAAAACATGATTATACTTGTAGGACTTCTCAATAAATAAAATAATATGTCACTTCTCGCATTTTTTAACTAATCAGAACAATGAGTAGACCATACGCTAGAGATATACCTATGTAGGTCACGATAAAAAAAAGCCGAAGACATCTTGGCAATTACAGTTTCCTACTGGCCATGAAAGAAATAAACACCGTCATGGTGGTAAAAACTGCTCTCTTGGTCCTAGAAAAATTGAATTAAGATCATGAAAAAAAGATATATTAGTTTAGGAAATTAACTAACCTCCAGGAATACAAAACAGCAGAGACAGACCAATACCATTTTTAACCGTCAAATTCTATTACTGCAATAGTACAATCATTTCGTTTGCGAACTCAGTTCTCTTTACAACAACATGCAATTCATTGGACACACTCATATGAGTTTCTAGTCAACTGAACATGAAATTGAAATATTGGAGGATGGGACAACTGCTGGAAAATAATGACCAATTCAAAAGTATTTTTTATTTTGTAACCTAAGGGTCATTGTGGGGGAGCAGTTTGAAACTGCGGCCTTCCCTTTGCTACATAATTTAATTTATGTAATCAATGCTTTCAGATAGGTGTTGTTGTTTGTTAATTAGGCGTTGCTCTGTGACCATTATTTTGAAAGTGGAAGAGCAATTTGTCATGTTGATCAGTTGTAAATTTCAAGGTCAATATTTGTCCTAAAATGTCAAATTACTTCGTGAATTATTCAGGGGGCTGAAGGCAATTATTCTTTTCACTCGAATAGAATTGAATTAAGCTAATAAAATAGGCGCACAGGTCTCGACAAGAGAAGTGTTTGGGTGATTAAATAAAGGCAGTTCATTTTGGAATGAAATCAATGGCAATGACCACCGTCTTTTACTAAGTTTGTTAGAAGATGTAAATATCTTACCAACTGGTTGATTGTATGATTACAGACACAATTCGTGCCCTTAATTTAGTCTGTTTCTATTTCTATAACAATTTTGAAAAGTATTATTCTCTGGGACTATGGCAACCTAAAATCGCCCGACCTTTCTGTCTACGACAACGAATACGTTGTGTACATCTTAATTTCATGCTCTTAGTGAACGTAGTTATCCGCTGCATGCTGTATATTATTATCGGGTCATTTTAGATGCCGTTTGTCGAGTTGCATTCTGTGGAGACTCAGAATTTGTTTAAAATAATGTACACATATGCACTGCTACAGGAAACGCCACATACATAAGACAGTGTCTCCCCACACAGACCACTGGGAAAACAACAAATCATAAAACATAAGACACTTGAGGAGGTGCAAGTGTACAAACGTAAGGGAACAGATGCGCAAGGAATGGCCTGACATATCATAATGATTAACTAGGAGAATCAAAGAGGAAAAACAGTGAAGTAAGCCATGACGTAACATATTCTTCTGTGATATGAACATGAATGTTGATACATACATATTCTATACAACGTATTCACTGAAACCACCGACTAACTGCTGCATCAAATTAGGGCCTAAAGTCGAATAAAGGAATTCCATGTCTCTTTTCTAGATTATGAAAATACTACAGACCAACTTAAATCGGAAACATCGAAAGAGAGACCAGTCACATAATACAACTGAAATGTAAGAAATGTTGCCAAATCACATTAATTTATATGAAATAATCATTGATCTCATAAAAACATTATATTTAGAACTAATGTTCTTAGGATAAAATGGTACAGAAGTGAAAAAATAAAAGCAAGAAGGCAGCATTCACAAATCTTAACATCTGAACTACGAGACACTATTATTGGTAGCATCGATTCTCGGAAATTCTAATGGATTGAATAATTCTCCAACGAAAAGAGTCCCGACTATGTTTCAGACTAATTTAAAAGATACCAAAAAAGGTCAAGTAATTGTTAATGAAGTCAGTATTCTCTCTGGTAGATTTCACTTATTTCTTCTTCGTGGCGTTTTTATTCTATATTTACATAAAATTAGTTCCGAATCCAAACAATGCCAGAAAAAAAACCAATTTACATTAGCGTCTGAATTTAATTATCTTGTTTTGTTCCTGTCTCGTATCTTGGAAGATGGAATGAAAAATTCAAGTGAATCGATCGGCGCGCCATTGTGCAAACTGTTGTCGGTTCTCTATATTACCGATCAAGTCTGATAAATGTTTTTCATTTTGTAAGCATCAGGGTATTAATTATATTCAGCTTTACTGGAGTCTGTTGCAAATATTTTCTGTGACTGGAGCTGAGACGCTATTTCTGTCGTTGCTAGGTTCTTCTTGAGCCAAGGAAAAGTAATTGTCTTTAAACTACTCAGGAGTATGATTAACTCATGTCTGTTTGTATTTTTGGAATGATTGCACTCCTTTTACGTGGCATTTTCTACTCGACTTTGACATCAGGTTTTTGTTGCTTAAACTACGTTTATCCGACTTACCGAGTACAATAGAGATTAAGTTGCTGCAGGGAACGCCACATACACGAGACAAAGCCTCCCACACATACCTCACGGAAAACAACAGTCCACAAAACACCAGCCACTGGTAAACACGCATGGGAACAGGGGCGCAAGGAATGGCCTCGCCGACCATAAATATCAACCAATGAGAATTATGCGGACAACCATGGGGATTTATGATGTACCAAGTTTCGTATGTGAAAAAAATCTTGGTTTAGTATACCAGATTATCATCGTATATATTATTATAACGGTACACAACACGTAACTTTGGACGTCATCAAAGTCACGGGCACAGATCCTCATAACACAATTTATTCTGGATTTTACAACAAGAAGTTTTAGCAGTGATTCAATATCCATTAATAATGATGAAACAGATTTACTACTTTTTAGATTTGAGACATTTATGTTTTTAATTGTTAAATTTAAGTATGTATATGGATGCCTCCTTTCGTTATGAGTGTCATTTTAAGCTTCACTCCAAATATCGGTAATCATACTCTAAACAATACAAATGCTTGGCTGATAAGAGCTACACGTGTTGTTTCCTCTGCATGACTGTGCGACTAAACAAAACAGTTTACTTTTTAGAAGGACAATACAGTATGAAATATTTATTCAGCTGGGCATGAATAGCTTATTCATGTTTACGTTTTGCTTGCAGTATATAAAACTCGGTTTATACGAATTCACGTTCCGCACAGTTTCCCCCAGTTATGTTGATGCCTACTTTAATGACAGTTAGCTGATGAATGTCTGTTCAAAGCTAATATTCAAAGCGTTTGTCCCACCATAAATATAATATTTTGTTCGAGAAGTAAATATATTTATATCCGAAAACTATAAAATTCGGTAATTTGCAATTCAAATGTGGATCAACGTGTTGTGGTTTGATGGTCCATTTTGAATAATGACACACCAAATATAACACTGCCAGAAATGACTGATGTAAAGAGCGCTTTTTTATTCCTAAAGGAATTCTAGCCACATTTATAGACAACATGATCAATCCGTAATCTTGCTTGTATCATAAAACATAAAATATGTAAATGGATCCAAGTACAATCTTTGAATTCACCAACACATCAATCATCGACGTGATGGAAACGAATTGCTTTTCAAATGATTTGTAATCATATCGGCTATAAGTCAATAAACGCCTGGAATATTTTGTATGTTTTCTGAGACAAAAATCAGAAAATCTAGATAGATGAGTCATCGCAACAATTCCCCGTTTTGGAAAATCGGCGCTTGTTCTTTTATTGTAAATTATCATGCATAGATGAATACAATTCCCTTTACGATTGCAGAGAACGTTTCCTGAATTGTATTACTGATTTAATTTCAATACAAAGTGATGCGCGTTTTTGCGTCTATGCTTGTATCAAAGTGTGTACATATTCCAAATCCTTTATCAGTGCATTGTTGGCCTTCAAAATATACTAGGGTTGTTAAAAATAACGCAGACATTGTCTTAAAATATTTATGTACATAAATGAATCTAAATAGATCGTTACGATTCACAATGAGCGTTCTTCTGACTTTCGTGAATGCAACTTTGGCGTGATCCTGTCCATGCTGAAGTACGCCTTATCATAAGTTTGGCGCAATCTGCTTTTTTATGCGCCGCTAACAAGTAAAAGGGTCAATTTGTTGACCGACATTTTAGCCTTTTATGGGATATTAGTGGAAATGTTCCGAAAAGTGTGAACGCAACTTAGGTACATTAACTTGTAAGTGGATACCCAAGCCTCATTGCGTAGTATTAACAGCGCCCGGGTCCTCAACAGAGGGCCGTGGGTTTGAATCCCTCCTTGCGCGAGTTGGAACCACGAACTTAAACATCTTAAAAATCGGAGCGAGTACTTGATTAGTCACCCAGCAAACAGTCCTTAAGAGTAATTAATATAAGTTGCAATGACTTATTTCACAGTTGATGTTAAATAGATACATTTAAAATTAATACTGTGTATGTCTTATTTAAACCCCGAATGTGACAGTGAACTTAAGCATTTGGAACAAAGGACAAGATAATACTACATATTATGTCATTACCAACACATTCCTTAGCTGTTATGTTATCAAATTGGTCAATGATAGACGTAACGTATGTTTCGTCGTTGACATCCACGCAATACGACACTAATTGCTTAATCAGGCTATAGGATGTTGGACTGACTGTTACAGAAAAATACAGGAAATTCCAATATCCGTTTCATATTTTGTTTTTATACACTGACATTGCGTAAAAATCATTTTCATCGATTACTGCAACATTTTGAGAGAAAAGGAGCCTGAATGCTTTGGTAATTTTGATGTGTTTTAATTCCCAAGAATATTAAACACCAACTGAAGCGTAATGAATACCCACTGTATTTTCCTGCCTGTAAGATTTAGTTCTATATCGAACAACTGCTACAAAAAATGTAATCTTGTCAAACATGTACGAACAGATTTCCTTTAAATATTTGATGTGAAATACGAAATTTAGAACACACTTTGATCAATTTCAATTACTGAGAAAGCTATGAATGCATTTCATTATGCCGATTTGATCGCTGCTTTCTTTAAAACGTTGTTTACCCACACCCATTAATCATTGTTCCTTATTAGCTTAATGCAGACACATTTCATCCAATATGAACCCAGTGCGAGAAGTCGCCGGTATAAATACGTATTAAAATTAGAAAATGTATTTGTTGCACTAATTATCGAATAGACAAAAGACACTTCTGTTAATTAAGTGTTCGATACATATCTGGTATTTATTTTAAACCATGACGACTCAAATAAAGACGAAACAAAAGAAGAGCAAACAAAAACAAATATAAACGTCGAGGAGTGTGCAAAGTACAAAGATATTCCAAAGCAAACGGAGATATGAACATATTTGCATACATGACAACAGTCACAAAAGCAAAGAGGAGGCATGAAATAAATGCTGTGAGGGGGAAATAGGAGTACCGCCTTGGAACGATCTGACTACTTTCAGCCAAATGCAATTATTGAAATTGAAATATATAGGGATCAAAATCACGAAACTGTAAAGACTCGGAAATTAAATCCCAGATCATACAGTTATGTTACTTCGAGAAACTCAGAAATAAATGTATTGACAAAAATCTTAAACGCAGGCTAGTAACTTCGCGACCAATGGAGATACTGAGGACGTAATCAAGTTCATCGCAAATGTCTTATATTATACAAGTTGCAGACCAGTACAAAATCGAAGCGATGACAAACATTTTGAAACATTCGGTCTAGTAATTAAGAACGAATGTGAAGACTCTAGCATGCTGCCAAAATAAGAGGGTGCTTATCCTTATCATAAAAAGTTGGAAACATAGGAAGACTTTTATCATCAACGTACGGTCAAAAAAGTGTTGAAGATGAGGAGTTTGTCAACAAAATCAATGTTTACCGACGAAAAATACTTAATGAAACAGTAAATGGGAATGGACTCAATTGCAGGAACTTTGCCTTGACTTGTCCTGTGATGTCTTCCATCCATTAAATCCCCCCTGTGTGTCCCATTAATTGTCCTTCGTTGTCCTTTATGGTCGGCCAGGCCATTCCTTGCGCCCATGTTTTCGTTCGTATTTACCCTTGCACCTCCTGTTGTTTTTTCCGTAGGTCTGTGTGGAGAGGCATTGTCTTATCAGGTGGCGTTTCCTGTAGCAACTGATTCTCTCTTTTATCCTCGAAAATCAGTTATGTCCTCTACCATTAGCACCGTTACCACATGCATAGTGGGACGACGTAAGTACATACTTATTGACAGTTACCATGTTTAGATTACTTGTCTTCATAGGTACCAAGGGAAAACGATATTGAATTGTAAAGCAGCAATAACAGTTATTGTACGTCTCATCGGTATTCTTGTATGTTAGGAATATCTCAAATATGGAGCACATATAAAGGGTCTCCATGTCACGGAAGATATTTTAGATGTCGCAAATTATCTTGGATTTCGCCATTGGCTGATAACATCATTTTACTAGAGGTCCATGGAATAATTGAGCGTTTTATAAAAATCCATGATATATCAAAACCTACCACAACAGCGTATATTCAAGATTTGTGAATGAAACAAAAGCGCGATGCGTTTCCTAGAAACTACCGCATACCATTGTATACATCCACGTTGATATTATTTTCAGCAGGAATTTTCTAAACAAGATATATTGAAGTGTTAACGTTATGCAATATGTCGCACATAATTCGCTGATGAATCTTCAAGATAGTCGATGTCTGGATGAAATATTTTTTATAAACGCATAAAGTACAGTGTCTTTTTTCTCATTTGCAAAATAATTGAGTCCACGCCTTGAAATTTCTGATCAAAATAGTGTTATCTCAGGGCAACATCCTTATCTATCTTTTTACTCAATGTTCTTGTTACTCTTCAAAAATATTGAATTTTTACAAGATAATGATTTGGTCTTCATGTGATAGAGCAGAAATGATATGGAGTGACAAAATGCAGATTTTATTCATCAATCAAACTACAAGCATTAAAATCTGCTAGACTAAACCATTTTCGAAGTCGTCTCTCCTGTCCATCTTGTCTAAAACACCAGTACCACGATACTTACCCGCATTAATTTCAATTAAAAAATAGAAACAACCTCTCGACATCGATCTTGTATAACAGATTACCTTGATTACCAAGGTTATGTAATGTAATGATTGTCCCTTTGCCTTCGTATCTGGGCATAATGTTGAAAAATACTGTTTCAACTATGTTTTTATAAAATAAAGTGGCGATATTATTGTATTGTTAGTCTGTCAGAGGTTTACGAAATCGTATCCATGAAGCATTATTCAACATATAGTGATTGAGCAAGAAGGATTAGTTCAGGAAGGTCAAATTTATTCTCTTAAACAAAGGTGTCATCCATTCACGAAATAAAAAGTCATACAATTAAATAATGTGTAATCATTTGTTCATGATTTATTTTTGAGGCGCTTTAGCATCTCATTGCTATCATCGTCAACCCGATGGTCTACACGAAGTACCGCAGTATTCTTCGTCTCCAGAAAATAGTTCATGTAAAGTCCTCTGATTTTATTACGGATGGAATGGCGGGAGTCTTCTTATAAATGGCTTTTCTGGATTATTTGTGTCTTTTTTGGCGAATGAGTTTAACCAAATAGTCGCGTATTAATTTATAATACGACACTATGGAAAACATGTTTAGTCTTGCCGTGGAAGCGCCTCCCAATACCTTCAGTCCTTTGATTAATTCTTACCTGAATAGGACCATTGTATACCGGTCCTCCTATTTTCAACCATCAGTTATGTGTGTGGCCTGTGTCCATGTTGCGTTTGTTATGATTTACAATACTATAAGTATAGTGTTTCGTGTCTCCATGTGCGATTGGGGTGACAGTGCGCTGTGTATGTGGCATTTCCTGCTGGTCGGCAATACAGGAAACGTTAAATGAAGAACCAATGCGCACTATCGATTGACATGATATTTAGCATACATGTTGCGTACACATGCAATTATATCGTGCCAAGTCCTTTTATTGTATCCTTAAAGTCGTTTAATGAAAATTTGCTGAGTATATAAGCCTATATGTTAATAATTCCTTACTAGAAAGGCCTGAGTTATATATAAACAGTAGGCCATGCCAAATTGGAATTTTGTTAAGCGTCCGCGTGCGCCTAGGTTTTTGCGCTGCTGGAGCCAAAAAAAAAAACATTTTTTCTAAGCTAAAAATTCTCAAATATTTTCGATGTCCATGATTCAACAACGGCAATTTTAGTTGAGATCCGACAACGATGTGATTATTGTGTGAAAACTAGGCAATTTGTGCGAAGACTAGTCAGTTTTAAATTAGATTTATTCATGTATAAATCTAGTTTTGAAGCAACCATTTTGTTTTGTTTTTATGATGTTTCGTTCATTAAAATATCTAAAATTATGCATCACTTATTATATGAGGATATATTTTTTTCTTTATGAGTTTGTGGTTTTTTTTTCATAGGTAGCTAGGTTTCGCGAACGTAGGTTGACGCTCAACAAAATTCCAATTTGACATGGCCTAACATAACAGTATCCAACTTTGTATTGAATTCTGCGACTAATAAGAAGAGTGTTTCCAATTTATTATAACGTTGATTGATTGATTGATTTAATTTCAGGTAAAACACAAATATAACGTAGGTTTTCATTAACATACAGTTTGGTCAGTTGTTGTAGATCTATTGAGAAAATATTTTACATGATATCACAGATTCAGTACAAATAATAATTACTATTCATGGTGACTTTTTATATTAGAACACTTTATATGTACATAATGAGGAATTATTTCTAATTGTTCATAAACTTCATAAAGCTTGAAATGAGCAATTAGCTAAAACTGAAGTGTGTATTGAACCTATGAAAAGGAAACTAAAAAACTATAAGAGTACATGTGTCATGTACTTTTGTAGTCCAACTTTATGTCCTATGTTACCAAAAGTACACATTACTAGTCATTGTTTTATTTTGACGTAGTTCCTTTTGTTTTAAAATAAATTGTCCTTTTGTTCCATGACATAAATGGCGGAGAGGTGCAAATATAAACTATAAGAGTACATGTGTCAGCGGGAGATATATTTCAAGGAATGGACGATAATGATTCATTATCGAGTTTGAATATATGACCGTCTATTCGTGCGTCTATTGTTTTAGTCGTTTTTAAACACCTATAGGTTTTAAGAGCTGTGTATATTTGGTCTTTGAAATACATCTTAAAATTAAAATTGTAATATTGCTTGGGAGATGAACTGACAACGTTCTTCAAATTAAAATATGCATGTTTATACTGGTATCTAAATGTTGTTAATAATTTCTTTCTTAAACATGCAAGTTTTCCTACGATAGTTCATATGGCATTCCCGATATGTGGATCTGTGTGGGGAGGCATTGACTTGTGTATATGGCATTCCCGATATGGGATCTGTGTGGGGAGGCATTGACTTGTGTATATGGCATTCCCGATATGGGATCTGTGTGGGGAGGCATTGACTTGTGTATATGGCATTCCCGATATGGGATCTGTGTGGGGAGGCATTGACTTGTGTATATGGCATTCCCGATATGTGGATCTGTGTGGGGAGGCATTGACTTGTGTATATGGCATTCCCGATATGGGATCTGTGTGGGGAGGCATTGACTTGTGTATATGGCATTCCCGATATGTGGATCTGTGTGGGGAGGCATTGACTTGTGTATATGGCATTCCCGATATGTGGATCTGTGTGGGGAGGCATTGACTTGTGTATATGGCATTCCCGATATGTGGATCTGTGTGGGGAGGCATTGACTTGTGTATATGGCATTCCCGATATGGGATCTGTGTGGGGAGGCATTGACTTGTGTATATGGCATTCCCGATATGGGATCTGTGTGGGGAGGCATTGACTTGTGTATATGGCATTCCCGATATGTGGATCTGTGTGGGGAGGCATTGTCTTGTGTATATGGCATTCCCGATATGTGGATCTGTGTGGGGAGGCATTGACTTGTGTATATGGCATTCCCGATATGGGATCTGTGTGGGGAGGCATTGTCTTGTGTATATGGCTTTCCCTATCAATTTAAACGTTTGAATGTCGAATCCATCGTGATTGTTTGTGTTTGGTCTTTTTTTCGTATGTGTATTTTATACTGTCGGATAGCTAATCGTACTTGCGTGGATGGCAAATATGTTTTCTAACAATGTCGCCATTTAAAACATATATGGTACAAGGGAGCTAACCATATTCTAATTATCTGCGCAATTATAAATGTGTTACTCCCTTGAATCGCTTCATTTCGTGTGTCTTCTGCGGGATAACTAAAAGAACAACTCTATTAGTTAAGAAGAATTAATGGAAGTGCTACAGCAGACCTATTCAAAGTAATGTCTTCATACATGAATGTTTTTATTTCGGTAGTATTTAAAACCGTGACTGCGTCTTTTGTTATGTTCATATATTGCCAAGTTACGTTTCGCTTTGTCATAATAAAGTACGTAACATAGAGTGTTTCGTACGAAGACACTTAGTGACATTCAAACTTCATAAGGAGTAGGTTTACTTACCACCAAAATCGGCCCTGTGTCAAATTCTTTTGAAAACGTCACTGTGTTAAGACAATCCAATAAATATTACAAAACTGCATTTTTTAAGCTATATTATCAAAACTGTTACCATGGCAACAGAAATAATTTTTTGTAAAAATATGAAAAAACACATTTTTTTCCAAAAATATTTAACATAACTATTTCTGATTGCATAAAATGTTTATAAAAATTGAAATAGTCAATTTTTACAATTGTTCTGTTTTGGTTGCCATGGTTACAATTTTGAAATATTTGAAAAGAACATTTTGAGTCTAACTTGTAAAGCAACTTAACAATTGATCAGTTTAAAAGTAATGATCTTCAAAATAAATGACAACACTTTCTTCTGTAACAATATTTATATTTTGTTTCCATGGAAACTCAAACGTTCTTGGACCTGCACTACATACATTTTAGGTGGCTACACAATATAAATACACTTTTTATTATCTGATTTTTTCTCAATCAATCAAATCTTTCAACTGAATGTATTTATAAATAATCATCATGTATAACATTTTAATAAATTAGAAAAAATAACGGTTGCTATGGTAACACAATTTTTTGAAAAATAAAATATGCAAAAATAGCTATTTGAAACTATATTTTTGAGAACTTAATGTAACTGGAATGCATTTGACTTGACTTTAACTAATGTATTCAAGTTGTATTGCCATCTGAATATCGTGAATCCATAGCAACCGTAATATTGAATATATAAAAAAAATTGTATTGCAATTTATGTCGGTAAATAGCTATCTATAGTTAGTGTTATGTTTTTGTACACTATCTGACAATAAATAAAGTTTGACTCGACTTTGCTAGAATGCAAATACATGATATTAATGCAAGCAATAAACATTGTGTGTTGACAAGTTCATTTCAAATGTAATAAGAAGTTCAATGAAAATGTATAGCACTAAAGTAGATACATAATGCTATGGTTAATGAAAAGACATTGTAATATATGAAAACAAAAACAGTCATATATTATTTGTATAGATTAATTGCACAGGCATTTATATTTATCACATACAACTATATGAAAGCAACACAAAAATATATAGCACAATTACATGTTATGTGTAACATACTCACTTATTAGACCAAAAGTATAGCATTGACAAATTAACAATTAACTTCAATAGTATAAAATACAATATAATGATCTAATGCAAGTACTTTATGAAACAAAACATGACATAATGATTGATAATGTAGTGTGGAAATGTAGCACAACCATATTACTTAAAGTTGCCATTGCATTCAACAAAATATTTATACAAAAATTCAATACTATATAAATATTGTAATATATATTACATAGACATATTCTAATATCCATCCATGATACAATATCTTGAACACATTTAATATATTTTCTATAATATCATGTATCCAATATTTAAAATATTTATCTTTATTTGTTGTCAAAGCTATAAACTTATTTATAGCAATAATATAACAGGCATATATTCATTATTTCCCTAATTTAGTATCAAGTTCAGGAGAAAATTGAACTACTGTTGAAGTGATATATATTATAGAGACAGAGAAACCTAATGTAAGTCCCAACCGTTGAACCAAGATGGGTGTGGAAGCATTGTCTTATGTATATTTTCACTGTTAATGTTATCAATTTTATAAATAGCAATTTTAACTGCTTTTCAGAAGAGCAACGGGTTGTAAATATTAGTAGTCATATAACAATATTTATTCAATACAGGTAAGAAAATAGATTGTTTACATTTACTGTAAGGAATTGACAGGATAATTTTAATTGCAGTGGACTTAGTGAAACCACTACAATTTACTGTTAACTACAGTATATTTCAACAAAAATCATCTCACTATAACATTAAACTGTACATGGACAATATAAATGACAGTAAGGAAAGGAACTAAAACTTTCCTACTCCTCAATAATGCTATCCTCTGAATCTGAGGAGTCCACAGTGTCAGGCATTACAGCAGCATCTTGTAGATACTGACCCCAGTCCTTAACACCAAATGTATTTGATGTTGAATACATTGACATGCCTAAATACCAAAGTATTGCAGCCACATGAGAGCAAGTTCCAACTGTCCTTGCTCCAGACTTACACTTACAATACCATGCAATAATATGGTCAGAATCATACTTTATCCAAACTAAGTAAGATTTAGAGGACACATGCCTACTTTGGAGTCTTACTCTAATCAACCCATTGCTCTCCTGATATAGTTGTATTTCACAGTCTCCACCAATATACTCCTGTATATAACTTGAACTTAATTTTAGTTGGTATGTACCAAGAGTCAAAAGTCTTAAAGTGAATTCATCTAATGAAGGAAATTCTGAAATACAACTATCATTAACATTTGCCCATTTTAAATTACTTCTTCTGTCTAATGAATGTTCTTGTATAAAAGATTGGAGTTCATTAGTACTTGTTAATCTGGCTAACATAAGACCTGCCATTGTTTGATCATAAAAGTCATTCTTAGTGGGATTAATATCAGGAAAATACTTATTTGAAATTGCACAAATTATTCTTACATAATCCCCAATATATGGAACTTGATTTGTAGGCAATACATGGTCTAAATATTTCCACCTTTTTATTCTTGAATTTGCCGCTTCCACAACCCATCTTACTTTGGTTACCAGTCTACTTGTATTGGCATTTTCAGTACAAAATTGCTTTTCCCCTTTTGACAAGAATGATGGAATTTCCGCTTTGATACCAAGATCTTCTAACAGTTGTACAGAATCTCTAAAACCTCGGTCTACTACAAAAATATCATTTGGATTTATCCAGGATTTAATTTCTTCAATGTTATGATGTAATATATGATTTAATATGGATGAGTCATTGTTTTTTGAGTCTGCAAAATATGGTCCCAACACACTTATGTAATAACCAGAAGTACTAACAATAATCATAGGTTTAACAAGTGGACGTCCTTTATGCATACTGTAGGACCTTCTTTGAAAATGAAAATTGTTACTCTTTGCTATATAGATGTAAGTACCATCAAGAACTAATATAGCTTGATCATTGTTTTCAGCAAGTAAAGATTGGGCTAATGTTCTAGTGTGGGAACTGATTACATTTTCTCTTGAAATATGTGGAAAACCTAAATGAAAAGGAACAAACTTGGACATAAGAACAGTACGAACGTCATGTTTAAGAATTGTTTAAATCAAGCTGAAATAAAAAATGAAAGTTATCATTTAATCAATATCTAATGTGAAAATTTAATAAAAATAATGGCCAGATTAAAAAATAAAATAAAAAAACCAGGAGAGGGAAGTATTGAACGCTGACCGTCAGCGTGACAATCCCACTCGTACACCACTGTAGCATGCGCACAAGACGTACAATTGTGTCGTATTTTAGTAGATAATACACACCCGTCTTTGCTTTATTTAAGCAGCCGACTATAAACTACACGAGATCGTTAGCCTTCATACATTATTTTACATTAATACAACATATTTCTTGTAAACATCCAAAAAGTTTTTACGTGGCGATTCTTAGTCAACAAAATCGTCTGCATTCAGTAATCGAACTGTCATCAGTGTCAAACTGTTATTTCAACATAGCGTAGATATTTATGATAATTTTATTGATCATAAACGATTCAATACTCACTGTTACGTCTACAAATCTCAGCTGAATAAATACCATCACCAATTTGTTGTTTAATTCACGAAAATCAATCATCGGACCACCGAAGCTTGTATCCAACGACGCTGCGATGTTGACAACCAAAATTGTCTCCCTTTGAAAAACAAACCCGTTTTGACCAGATTCGGATACGTACAAAATAATCGGATATTGCATCTTTTCCCACTTCGTGTGGATGCTATTTAAGTTTTTGACTTAATCGATAGGTCGCATAAGATTTAAAATGATCCAAGTGTTCTTTACATTATGGTTGGCATTATTTTGTTTGATAGGTAAAGAAAACTCACGACATATGATTACATATGGCAGTAGAGGTCTACAGTTTTGAAAGTTGACATACAATTTCAATTTGTCTTCATTGTACCATGATCTCCCACATGCGACACCATGGAACTTTTACCAAGCATGAGTAACATGATGAACAACATACACGCAAAATATCTATGTGTCGCATGTGGGAGATCATATCTAAAAAATCGGATTTACATGGCGTAAATGTCACATGTCGAGTTGTTTCGTGTGGTGGGTAAGTTCAATTAGTCTTTGTTTTGCTTTTGTATGAACTTTTCCACAAAGATGATATTTATTAAGAAACCCAAAGGGTTAATGTTTACCTAATGTGCCATAACTTTGCGATGCAAATTGTTTTCACATTCACAACAAGCGATGTTTTTACACAATTACGGTTTGTTTAAGTCAATGACAGGTCACCTAAATTCAATAATATTGGACTCGCACGCATTGTTATCAAGCTAATGTTTTTTAGAATCATTGTAAAGGTACATGAGTAAGATGTTTGTTAAAAAAATCGATATGAAATAGTTTACTTTTATCAATAAAATATGCTAAACAGACGAGATAACGTAGACACATGGCCTCTCTGTTACCATAGCAACCGAAGAATGAAAAACACAAAAGCAATTCAATTCATGTCTACTTTATTCTTAGGTAAAAAAAAACAAGATAACATGTCAAGACAGCAAAAAACGAGTTTTTACAGTTATTTGTCCTTTGCAGTGTTTCCGTTGCTATGGCAACTATATACTTCGTAAAAGATTTCAAAACACACTTTTGCATCTGCAATTTGTAAATAATCGTTCTGTGTGAATTCAATAACTTTCTGACACAGGGCCAATTTGGGTGGTAAGTGAACCTACTCCTTTATCTTCACGGAAATATTATATCGAGAAGTTGAAATCGTTTATTCGTGAATTCACAATTATGAATTCGTGAACATGGAATCGTGAATTCAAGGAAATGTGAATGTCACCATGGGTCGTAGTTTCGATCTGTACTAATTTCGAGTGCAATGTATCAATTTTGCAGAACTGGTCATAGCTTATCCTGCCACGTGTTAAATGTTTGATTCGAGTAACGAACGCTGCTGACATAACTACACGGCTTTGCTTGTGCTATATAAGGTTTCTTACTCATGGCTTTCGAAGTTTATTATGTCTTCTGGATTGGCTAAACGAAGTGTAAATAAATTAAGGAGAAGTTGTAACATACATAGCGTTGAGTTTGTGTATTTGCCAAAGTGCGCTTGCCAAGTATACAGTGTTGTCTTAAAGCGGCATACACTCTTCTCCATTCTGATAACTATATGGTAGTTTCAAACAACTAGAATTGCTTTTTCATTTCGCAGAACATCTGTCTATTAGTTTAATATCGACGTTTTTCTGGACCGAAAATAGCCTGTTTTTATTGAACCGAAAGTAGGAATTTCCGAAACCTTAGTTACTAGTTCAGAAAAAAACTGAGATGATTTTCTATGCAAAGGACATGACATAAGGTGTCATTAATGAAACATGAACATCAAAAAAACATTTTATTCATGTTTCAGTTCAAAGATCACTACATTCAATAGCATATACTTGGAGGAAGTGTAATGCAAAAGAATGTTTGGTGTTATGTGCAATATGTCTGGCAACAGAATGTCAAATTTAGTGAGCTAAAAGTTACTTTCGTCGGCGTGGATGTCATAACTTATCAATATTGTATATAAAGTACATACATTAGTTATATAATAAATATGCAATATTTTAATTTTGACGTTTTAGATTTATTTGTTGTTTTACTGAATGGGAAAATAAGGTTTATTGTCACAAATAGTTTGTAACGTTAACTTTGGTAATTATGTCGTGTAATTTTTTAAATGTAATCAAAGACGTTATATTTGACAAGGTCGGCTTTAGGGCTACAGCGATAGAGGTGTCTCTCTGTACGATTATTACCCTTTCTGTCTTCCGTTATTCGGTTTGGTTATACAAATTTATGCAATATATGATAGTTTAATGACGTTTAATGAACACACAATAACAATCGCCTGAGTAAGTATAATTAGAAAAAAGTGTTATAATATAAAATAAAGTAGAGCCATGACTAGAAAATCAAACGTAGTGTCTCGTAATATAAGTTAACCATTCTGTGTGTTTGTGTGTGTGTTTTCTCATTACTTTACTTTACTAATTTGCTATTTTGTTTGTACTTTGACAAAATGTTGTAAGTATGTTGTATGGATGATAAAATGTATGTCCTGTTCTGTTCTAATAACTGTGTAACTACAAGATTAGTGTAATTGACATCTTGATTTTCGTTAGACAGTTCCCAACCGAACCGTTAGAAAAAGAGCCGAAACTAATGGAGCTTCGGTTAATCGTTTAAGCCCTAGTCGATGTTATGTTTTGGTGATATTATGTGTGTTAAGACTGTTTGGAGCATGTTTTTTTCGGATTAAATACATCAACCAATCTTTTCTGGAAACCCCTAATCCCTTTCAAAAAATGTATTAGTTCTAGTTCCCTATTGTTCATGCCAGTATTTTGTTATTGTTTGTTTGATCGGGTTTAACGCCGTTTCTCAACAATATTTCAGTTATAATATATACGGCGGCCGGTTTTTCCTAGACTGAATTCTAACCAGTACTAACTTACCGTTCCACAAGGAGCCGGCAACTTCTCCACATGTGGAGGAAAATCGACAATTTAGTCAAATTTTCATGGAATTTCCTGCCGCGACCGGGAATCGAACCCGGATCGCCGGGTTCCAAGTCAAGCGCACTAACCATTGGCACTAACTAATACACGGCTTGTATTTTGTTTTTACTCGTGCCTGTATATTAAAGTAAAGTGTTTATACCTTTACATCACTTTTGATTTATTTGTTATTCTAACTCCCTTCGGATTCCTTTCAAATAGTTCTTAACAAATATGTTTCCTACTATTTTTCCGACGACTTTGATGCCTCGCATCAGATTTCTCTTATGTTACTGTTTGTTTATATTCTTTATATCTCCATACTTATTATAGGACTATAGTTTCACTCCTTTTTGAAGGGCTAGCCATGTTTGACTTGTGAGACACTTACTTTGTGTGCACATCCACATGTATATAACATTAAACCACAATTAACGATCGTCTTCGTGTCTGTTCCAAAAGCAATTTAACTGAAACTTTGATACACAATCTGTTAGTATGTGGGAATGGTTGGAACTTGCATTCTGGTTAACAACAAATTAAACGCCCATTTACAACGTCTCAGTAAAAAAGGATGGACATCCAAGGACTCATTAGCACATTCTTAGTATACCTCCCTTTAGAACATTATCATTTCATTCTGTTGGGGGAAAGCAAAAGACGAGTATACTTGCCTACTTGGTCAAGTTTTATAATGGATATACGGTAAGCTTTGTGTTTCTATAGTTTTAAATTATTTTCGTTAGGTTATTTTTTAAAAGACATCTACTGTGGCAGTCGAAATCGACAGCAGCATCAAAGTATGCATTTACTTGCAGATGCAGAAAAGATACAATCCTTTCGATGTAAAGGTGTTTAAGTTGACATTGAAGTCGCATTCGTAGATTTGCAATTCTGAACGCTATGCTATCATTACAGGGAGTGTCCGGTGATATTTACATTTTAAGCATTAAACATTTACACATTGTTTTGTTTTGCAGGCGGCAGCTACAGGCGACTAGTCCAATATTTCAGAAAAATGGAATTAAAATACTTGTTCTTGGCTATGATGGTGTTGGGAAAACAACACTTATACAAGATTTATGTGATATCACCAATAATGTTGTAAGAAATAAACAAAATTCCGAAATACTTGAAGCATTACCGGAACTACAATACCTTGAAGCTAGTCTTGTAGATATGCCTAATCTACGCCCGATCACTATTAACATATGTGATGTATTTATTCTCGTGTATGCCGTAGACGACGTCGAATCATTTAACTACGTGAAAACAGTGGCTGCTGATATTACGAAAACGAAAGGTGAGAAAGTAATTTTAATATAAATGTCCGGAGCAATTCTTAATTAATTAAACAGCATAACGGTTTTTTAAAAGGGCATTTATTCGGTTGTCGCAATTGACGAACAAAAAAGTGTTTATTTATTATAGTGTCATCCCATTTAAAGGGCCAGTCATTTCTTACTTATGTGACACCTACTTCTCGACTCCTATTCTTTAATGCCAGACACCAGGCTGGTAGGCGCATTATTTACTATCTGGCGGCTCACCAACCGGCCACATCAGAGCGGACCCTTACCGGGATACGAACCCTCGACCTCCCGCACCGAGGTAGAATGCCTTAACCACTCGGCCACGGAGACAAATGATAATACTGACTTCTTTTCGTTTCAAGATACTAATCCAATAATAACCACTTATATTTATGTACATCACTAATGTTTATGTGTTATTTATACAATATCATTACACATTCAATATCTGACGAATAATTACCAAACAACAATGTTGAAGAAAATTCCGTAAGTGTTATGGATAGATACCTTTACATCACTTAGTTTTATTTGTTCTTCCAATTCCCTTCGAATTTCTTTCAAATATTTTTTAACAAATATGTTGCTATTATTTTCCCGACGACTTTAATGCCTTGCATTACACCTATCTTATGTTTCTGTTTGATTATATTCTTTCATGCATATCTCCATACTTATTAAAGATAATCTTACTTTAATATATTAATTACGTAATAAATGGGTTGATGGGCAAAACTAGTGCAGCCATTATCATGCTCTATTTTATATCGGAACAAATATTTACTACTTTTGCAGAAAAAGCTTTTTTCTTCTAGAAATTACAAGTTAAATCCAAATCCGTTTTGGAAATACAATGAGTCTATATTAACACAATGAGTCTTTTTTCAACATACGTTTGCGAGAAAACTGATAAAGCTTTATTCTTCTAGCAATTACAAGTTAAGTCAAATTTCATTTTGGAAATTCAATGAGTCTTTATTCTGCATATAATAACGCTTATGTAAATAGTGATTTATCACTTACAGGTATGAACGTGCCAATGATGGTGGTGGCCAATAAACATGACTTAGATGAACAAGAGGTGGAACATATAAGTGCTGATCACGCTGTCACCGTCAGTTTAGATGCTGAGCATATATTGATTAGTGCTAGAACCGGTGTTGGCATACGGGACTTGTTTTCAGTATTACTAAGCTTCTTTGGACAACATGCGGTGAAGTTTGATAAAGATGATCAAGACCGTCCATTAACTTTTCGTCGATTTCTACGAAAGAAATTTGCGTCTGTCCGTGAGAGGATAATTAGTTTAAAACGATAACGATTATACAAATACATTTGTATAGCGCAAAAGCTATTTTACAATATTCCATTGCGTTTAACACACAAAACAGGCAAGCCATTCAGTTATAAAACATTCATAACAAATAGGTTTTCAGTTAGTTCCTTTCTGAAATTTTATGTCTCCATGAAGAGCATTTCACCATTTTGACCCAACCGCAGACATTGATCAATCAGGGATTTTGGTTCTGGAACAATAAATTGAATTTCATCAGAAATTCTTAGTCTGTATTTTCGTTGAACAAAACCTCTAATGTCGTTGTCGTACACAGGATACAACGCGAGTGATGTTATACAGTCGGACCTCATTTATTCGACAACCCTTTATCCGAAGACTTGGTATAATCCGAAATAAATATAAGGTCCCAATGTATCTTAGGCATGTTGAATTGAAATAGTTTAGTCGAAACTATGCATTATTCTAAATAAATGACCCGATGAATTCAAATGAACGAGGTCCGTCTGTAATTATTTATGTATGTTTGTATTTTACATTGTAAATTGTTCATGAAAATTGTCTTATAAGCATGTTTACCATCCGATCTCAATCCTTCATTCCAGCATACAATTGTGCATGTACGCGTGGTCGTTTATCGATAGAGAGTTGCGCTAACCACGAATATCTGCTTGACAAATATATGTTCGCACATCCAAATAACACATGTCTATATATATGATATGATTCTATATTTCATAATTTAAATAACCTCGCTTGCAATGTGGACAACATATGTACAAATACATATATGTACATCAATATTCAAACACATACAGTTGCGGAGAAGACGCAATTTATTTACATTAACTTAAAAACAAAATGTCATAATTCTGCATAACATGAAATATGTAGTTCGATTTCAAGGCGATGGATGTTAATGTACTTAAAAGGACTGCCTCAAAGCTGAACGCCCGAGGGTCAAAACCGAACAATTGTCCCCAAAGGATGACGTGTAATTTACTAACATGACTTTAAATAGAATTTGGATATTCAATACAAATGAAATAAATTTCATTGTAAACCAAAGACTTGTTTCGAGTTCCACTGTAGTAGGCAAAATGCAATGCTTTACTATGTCACTTGATAAGCCACAATGACTCCTTTTCATGATGTTAATTTGTCCAGTCCAACATGCACATTGTGCTCTTTGGTAGGTGATGTTTAATGGATACATCCTCCTGTTTGCTTGAGAATAATGTTATCGCTGGGACACTGTACGAGGGGTGATCAATAAATACGTGGACATTTCTTATAAAAATTTGAATGCGTTGAATGTGGAAACTCATAATTTTAATATGAATGCGTCACACCATGGACATATAATGCATTTGTTTACTAACATGTACGTTTTTCTGACGTGCTTCGCGGAAGAGTTAGTATACATTTTCAATTGACTGTACAATCATTATTTGTCTGTATAATAAGACAAGTTCATAATATCGTAGAAATAAGATAAAATAATGAGTATATTAAATATGAGTTTCCACATACAACGCATTCAAAAGTTATAAGAAAAGTCCTCGTATTTATTGATCACCCCTCGTACAGCTGGGTGTAGTTGTAATGCACTATCAGCGAGGATTAAAAACACAAGAAAGACAATATGAATATTTCATAGACTTCCGGTACGGAAAGAAATACCCGGCACGAGGGTACGGTTTTGGCGGGTACGAGGCTCGATTTGAGGAGTGATCGGGTAAGCAAACTGGTCAAGATGACGATGTCTTCAACATATCAATTGCGTTAACTGCAGCTGTTTATAACATCTCTGCATCGAGGATACAAACCCGTTTTAGTTCAGTTTCTGTTACTGAATGAAGTTAAATACGTGTCAAAAGAGAGAAAATAAGTTGCTACAGGGAACACCTCATACATAACACAGTGCCTCTCCACACAGACCTCAAGGACAACAACAATCCATAAAACATAGGGCATTTAGGCTCAAGAATATGTGCGTACGGGAACAGGGTCGCAAGGAATGGCCTGGCCGACCAAAAGAGACAACTGGGAAAATCAAAGAGGACAAACAGGGGGAGGGGATACATTGAAGGAATCCCAGGAAAGGTCAAGACATGTGGCTACAATAGGCCGAAACTGGGGAGAAAATAACACGAATAATTAGTCTATATAAAGTGAAAGAATTGCACAGGGAAAAGGGAATTTTAACATTAAAACACAAAAAGATATAATAACCATACCGAGGTTTACAGTCTGTGAACTGTCAATGAAATACTGGAAGTTTAAATCGACTAAACAGCTAGCTAACCTCACATTCAATCGCTATATGGTCATTGGTTTCGAATACACATTATACATTGAACTTACCATATGATGTGTCAGATGTGTTGATTTACAGTTTTTAAAGATCAATACAAGTCATGTTTGTGTTAATGTTGTACCCATAACTGTGATTTTTATTTCGCGGAAACAAACTGTGAAACTTGCTCTGCATACCCTAACACTTGTTTGAACATAAATTCAATTCAATTGTTTATTTGTTATAGGCCACCAGCCAGGTATGTACATGTATGTAGGTTATGTATGTAGTTTTGATAGGTAGGACACATTGTGTGTACTAGTAGTGGATACTGAGATATAGCCTTAACTTGAATGTAAAACTTTAAGTAAACAAGAACAGAATCATGAACAAATGGGATCCTTCGCCACCACACCGACATATAAGCGCTGCTATGGGATTTACACCCTCTTCCATAAGTGACGCTACATGTGATCTCACTATTTACAAGCAGGAAACAATAGTTACTTCATATGGTCACTTCGTATTCATATTGCGATATGCGGCAAATATTGCTTACTGTCAGTACATGGTGACGTCATAGTAACGTTTTCTGGAAATGACGTCACTTGTTGGACATCGTACAGCGGCGGTCAATATTATATTATAAGCCTCAACTTTCGTTAATCCATTTGCCTCTAAATAATAACAATCAATTTACCTTGAACATCCCCTAGGCAAATATCCCTAAACTAAACTAAAATATGAAAGCGAAGCATTCTATATTATGTTAAATAACTGTACATTCCTGATTACAATTGATATATCCCTTATTCCTGTTAATTACAAAACATATAAGGAATTGACGTTTACATATTATCATAACAATACATTCCTGATTACAATTTATATATCCCTAATTACTGTCAATTACCAAACCATATAAGGAATTGACGTTTTTATATTATCATAACTATACATTCCTGATTACAATTTATACATCCCTTATTCCTGTTAGTTACCAAACATATAAGGAATTGACGTTTATAAATTATCACAACTGTACATTCCTGATTACAATTTATATATCCCTAATTACTGTTAATTACCAAACATATAAGGAATTGACGTTTTAACATTATCAAACAAGTTTATGTTTGTAAAATTAAATGATTCATATTTTGTTGTCAAGTATGTTTGGCCCTCAATGATTTGTTGATAACATAAAATACAAGAAAATCATTGATGCAAAGCATCAAAGGTCGCCGCTAAATTATTGAATGATATTTTGTTATTTACATTCTTTTGTACAAAAACATGTAACTAAAGTATTACACTCCATTTTAGTAGTATCAAACACGTACACAAAAAATATTAATCTGTTTACAGACCCAGTCCACTTCTCTGTATATAGCAAGGTCACAAAAATAATAATATTTAAAATTGCATTCTTTGAATCTTTTACATAAATTCTCATTAAGTTTTTAAATAATTATCTTAGACTATCATGACACTCAAAATTTATCACCGGAACACATTTTCTTTTCTGATCCATACGTACGTAAACAATAAGCTTAGAATAAGCACTACTTTTATCTAAATATTTATTTCATACAGTTAACGCATCACTTCTATTTGTTATAATTTGTTATGTAAAAGATTCAAAGAATGCAATTTTAATTATTATTAGGCCACAACAAATTATTGTTTTGTTCTTCGGATTTTTTTTTCAAACTGTCATTTATTAAAGCGAGCGAGCGAAAAAAAGAGTATATTATGGTATCAGTATGCAGCTGAAAACTGTAGTTGCTGGCACCACCCTAAACTATGAATAAACAGCGTATCACCGTAACAAATTCCTTCTTACTGCAGTTTCTTCTCCGTTAGTACATGCAAGGAGAAATTATCAGCGATGACTATATCATATAATATTATAATTATGAACTGCCCACTTCAAGAAAATTTCAATAGCACATGTGAAATACAGGTAAAACAGTCAACGCGAATACTTTTTCTCCTTCACAGGACATAACGACAGGCAAAGACACATTTTTTACCCGTCGCAACAATGTTTTACCTGTTGCAACAATGTTTTACCTGTCACAACAATTTCTTACCTGTCGCAATGTTTTGAACAGGATTAACAACTTAAAATCCTTATTTTAAATGTTGTTTTATGTATAACCATTATAATTAAGCAAGATTTCTCAGTTCTTTGTTCAAGTAAAGGTCATGACTATCTCATCATCATTAAATACTAGCCATGGCCTACCTTCTTCAACGAACTAATCAACTTCCGATCAACTGGAAGTCTCGTCTTTTGCTCACTAGATGAATTTGGCAATCTTGGCTTGCGCTGGCTTTTTTTCTTGAGCCAATTTTGGAACCAGTCGGTTTCAGTCATATGGGGGCTACATCACAGCACGCGATCAACAAATATTTAGTGCAGTTTGTCCCCTCAATCCCCAATATTCTATAGCATAGGACTTTGTTATTTCAATGTAATCCTTTTTAGTGTTTCTTTGAAATTGCTTTTAATAGTCTACAAATCATTCCTAATTGAGCTTGTGGGATGATTCAATGTAGCACTGTTATCTTATTTCTTGTCTATTTTATTCTTGTTATTCAAGTTTAAACAAACATCTCACTATCAATTATTAATTATTCAAATTGAAAGATGAAGACAATGTATACTCCCAAACACAAGTCAATCAAGTGCAAAAAGCAATACATGTTTCAAACACTCGGCTGTACATAAAAACTAGGTCACAAATGAAACATAAACTAAACATACAGTGAGGTAAATTGTATGTGAAAAGTCATAGCACAGACTATGAGACATAAACCATCAGTATATACTTGCGAAAATAATAGTATTCTGAATTTACTATAATAATTTTCATTCCTCGTAAAATACGGAGCGGGCGGCATTACGGACCGTACGGTACGGATTTTATCGTATAATAGACCCGAAAACGAAAGTGATTGCATGGTTATCACATACATTGCTTTTAACCGCGTTTATCATAGAAATTGAGTGGAATAAAACATTCGCAAACGGTAAATATTTCGCCCAAATTAGAAAGTCATACTTTTCGACGGGACCGCTTTTCGATTATTTGATTTTTCTAGAGCAATTTCCGAAAATAAACGGTGCTAACTGAGCATTTTCTGAAATCGTGCACCACATGAGGGAATCTAAAAATAAACTTTCCGTAGACTGGTTTCAAATATATTATCAGTCAAAATAGACCTTGACCATTTGAAATCGTGTACCACATGAGGGAATAAATTAAAAGATTTTAAAATGAAATAAAATAAAACAATAAAAAGATATTACAAATACTTTTTCTGTAAAACTTTATTGTCAGTGGGTAAAATTATCTTGAATCGAATAATCTTGGAAAAAAATAAGTCACGTGTCCCTCCACGTACAAAAAAAGTCACGTGCCCCTCCATGTACAAAAAAATATCCCATTCCATACAGTACGCCGCACTTCAGTGCGGCGACAATAAAGAATTCCCATTCAAACTAAAACTTACAAGGGATTCTTTTTAGTATTTTGAATAAATTCACTAGAATATGTTTACATTAACGCAACACAATATAATGCCTGTATGCATTTATTCTTTTGACTTTGCCGAGTCATAAGGACATCATTTTTTTTCTAAATAATGCAATCTTGAAATATTTTTTTTTCAAATTTATAAGTTATAACAGACCAACATATTTGTGCGCGTGATATGCAAGAATATACGCTGTATTAAAGATATATCTGGCTCATCTTAACGCAAACATATTTGAATGGGCTTCTTTCAGTGCTGTTGCTATAATAGATAAACATCTTTAATTCATAATTGTGAGCTCATTTTATACAAGGAAGCATACCCAACTTTCGTGTCACTGCGGTCCGATCAACTTTCTATTGAATTATAGAAGGAAAATATCTTTAAACCGCGATAAAACAAAATCTGTTTAAGGTATCTTTCGTGTGCAGATAAATGTTA